>CM070523.1:51742465-52942465 GCA_036346145.1 Olyra latifolia | reverse complement strand
TGTCTCCGTCGACTCGCCGCTCCGAGCTTCCCCATCCTCATCCGAGTGCTCGGTAAGCATCCTGGTAGCCCCTAGATGCTTCCTAGCTAATTTTCCGAGCACGAGCACCCTTGGTTCGCCGTCTAGTCGTGTTCCCGAGCAGCGCCGCCGCTTCGGCCACGCTCACCGGCGATCCAGGCCGTCGCCGGCGACCCCACGCCGGGACGTTGTCCGCCTAACCACACTGTTGCACGTGCACGTTAGAACGACCATAAAGCACCTCTGTATCGCTGGCAATCGCGCGCTGGGCAGTTCGCCGGAGCGCCGCCGTAGCCAGGAGGAAGACGAGCCCGACAAGTGGGCCAGGCTCGTCAGCCTCCTCCTCCCTCCGTGCGCTGACAAGTAGAGCCCACCTGTCAGCCACTCTGCCCGTTTCCTCTCGCACGCCTCTCTGTGTCACTGGCGTGTGGGCCTCCCTGGCCCGCCGGTTAGTAAGTGGAGACGCACTTTCAAAGTACGCTTTCCTCTGTGTCACTTGGGTAGGGTCCCTTTGTCGGCGTCACCGTCTTGTGGCGTCTTGTGGCTGGCCGATCTTTGGCCTACTGTTCACCGCCCATTCGATTTTAATCTTTTCCATTTTAATTTCTATTTATTCCAAACTGAGCCCTGTTTAAATTCCTAAAAATAGTAAATGTTGAAATTTAAATCTACAAAAATTTTACAAAATTCTTTGGACCATTCTGGAATTTATAAAAATATAAAAGTGCCACTGTTCATATATTTGTTTTGTCTCTAAAAATGAATTAGAGCCTTTAGGCCATATTGTCTTTTACTCAAAAATGAATTGTTAAAAATATCAAAATAACTTTATAATTCCTATAAAAATTCAACAGTGTCCCTGGCACTGTTCTTGAATTTATAAAAATATAAAAATATATTGTCTTTATATAAAAATCCCCTTTACCTATTTAGAGGGCATTTTTGCTCTTATTGCCTTAGTAAAAGAGTTTCTGAAAAATGCATTATCATGAAAATTCTTTTTGAGGAAAAGTTATTTAAAAACAGAGCCTTGTCATGTGTGGATTTATAAAAGACCTTTCATTCATGCATATAGTTCATATGTTCATTTTAGGATTAATTTGCATCCACATAAAATGATAAGACAATCACCTCTTTATTAAACTCTTGAAAATGATAAAAATGGTTATTGGCAAAATACTAAAAATGATTTATGCTTGTTGTATGTACCCTTGTGTGATCTTAGAGTCCGGAGCCGACGTCAACCACTTAGACTCCGAGGAACCCTTCGACCCCGAGTTTGATCAAGGCAAGTCCTCATTTGACGCATATTGTGTGCCTATTTGTTTTGTTTAAATGTTTTTATTAGACTTTAAACATGCATGCTAATTCTAAAAGCAAACTAATTACTAGCTTAGTACACCCACAAAGATAAATGAATTTGTTCCCTATTATTGAATATTTACACCCTAGAATTAGGATAGGCTTTGTTATTACCCAATCCTTGGATCTAGAAATAAAATGCTCACTAAGTAAATATATTTCATGAGAACCATTATCACTTGAGAAAGATTTTTGTGATGGTTTGTTGTGGAATGGTAAAATGGTTCAGGGAGAACCAGTTTATAAAATAGTTTTCTCCTCACCCCAAAATATTCTAACTAGGGAGAATTTGCCAGCGGGTGCAGTGGAAGCACCAGATTTTTGCGATGGGGCTAAAACCTCCCTAGTTTAAGGACTGTATTCCTATGAGATGATTCAAACTGGGCCATTACAGTGCAACCTCGTGCCTGGTATGGGACAGGCCTGGTCTTTAGACTTAGAACCAATAATGTCCTGCTGGCGGGTATTATTTGGTAATAACCTAGAGGCCTTGTGGAAAAGCACTCCGTGCTAATCCTCTCGAGGATAAAGTGTACAACCTCTGCAGAGTTAAAACTATCATGATAGCCGTGCTCGCGGTTATGAGCGTGCAAGGGGAGACTTTCATATGGTAGGTATTCATTGCAAAACCCTTTTAAAAATGATTTGGAGAAAGGATTGGTTTTGAGGAAAGGTTTTCGTTTGTGAGACCTGCCAGAAAGTGGAATCCGTGTAGTGAAGAAGGCCCCCGGTAAACTTGGACTGGACTAGCTCTCCCTCCAAGGGTTACGCGGCTGGATTCTTCCCGAGACCGAGTTCCGGTTAGACGAAGTTAAGGACTGACCGGAATAGGTTAAGGACTCCCGCTGCCGATCTAAGGGTCAGCTGGGAGGTCCCCGTCATGTGGATTGGCGGGGAGATAACGTCGACTGCACGGAGTGTAACGTGCGACAGACGGAGGTTTTGGAAAATGCCCCGGAATAAAGGAAAAAGGATTTGAGATTTGGAATATGATATTCAAGAAATGTTTAATAAAACTTGCTTACAAATAACATAGGTAAATAAAATGCTGTTTCTGCAAATAAACCAGGAACCCTTCTTGTACTGAACTTCATTTGCATACTTCCTGGACTTGCGGAGTACGTTTGTACTCATCTTTTTCTTCCTCCCCTTTTTATAAAACTTCAGCGGAGGCAGAGTATGATTCCCAGGAAGACGCCGACTACGAGGTGCAGGAGGAGCAGGACTATGAAGAGTAGGGGTGTGCTGTTCCTAATAAGATTAGTGCCTGTGGCAGTCGCTTTTGCTTTGTGTTGTATCTCCGGCCTGCGTGCCGCTGCTACTCTGATGTAATGTAATCGGACTAAGTTCCCGGCTTGTAATAATTAATACTCGTGGCAATGTATCAACTTCTGAACCTGTGATGTACTAACTATTGATCCTTGGGATTAGTACGCGATTCACAGGGTTAATCCAGTCCATTAGGGCTGGGTGCTTACAATTTTTGAATCTGCCCTGTTTTAATTGAACAAAGGGGCTATGATTACCACTGCTTGGGGGACCTTGCACAAATATGTGGGTGCATCGCTCTTCAGCTCAAGGATGATTGTCGCTGTGAGATTATCTATGGCAGTTCATTCAATGTGTGCATGCTTGACAACTGATTAGATCCAATTTAATTTAGCATATGCATTATACTTGATGATACTGTTTTTCTGCTGTCAGTTTCCTCTCCTTTCAGAACATGATGATCAGGTGTTGAAACTTGCTGTCCATTGGACTATAGGTTCTTTCAATCACTTATATCTTTTGTTTAGCACATCCTGCTATGTTGTCTTGCTGGAATTTTAGAAGAGCAATTAATAATCTTTCAATTATGGCTCATTTCGATTGGAATATACATAGTCTATTTAGCATTTGTCTATTCTTTCAATTTGCCATAGTATAATCCATGATCGTGTTTTATTACTGTCGTGGATGGCTATTTGAGCAACCCGACTAATACAATCTGAGAGCAATCCTTATCATATTCAACTTCAGAACTATGCTAGATATCACTTATATCCTATTTTTGCATGGTCTTCCGTTTTCTTCAACTGACTTCCATTAGGCTTTCTCTCTATTTGGGATACCTAAGTTTGAATGATATAATTTTTGCTATTACACCTCCTCTCTGTCAACCAAACAAAACAATCATGTAAATGATCAGGCCTATGTTCTTCAACATTTGTATCAAATCGAGAATTTCCTGTGTTTAGATCTTCTCTGTCTCCACAGACTCCAACCGCACCAAAACTGGCTTCAACCTCAGGTTGCCCTTCACCCCATAGGTTAGATTTCCATTTTTTTAATTGTTTCACCGTTACAGCCTTGGATAAAAAGATCTTCCTCTTTAAGGTTGTCATAGAGCAACATTAACATAGCATTGTTTTTTTTTCAGATTCCCAACTGTCATCTACAAGATTGTAAGATTTAATTGACAATTTAAAATGATTTCCTTCTTTGGAAATGCCCCTTCCTCTGCATTTGACATTTGAAATGCCTTAAATAATCTCTACCTGGTTGTTCTTATAGCTCGGGATTCAATGCATTGCAGTTTGTGTTATATATAATTTCAGGTGTTGAACATGAGTAGGCTAGGAGCTCCTGGAGCAGTTGTTCCCCTTCTCACAGAATCTCAACCTGAGGTACCAAATTGTTTTTTTCTTTATTTTTCTCAATGATTCCATGAGAGAATGTGCAATTTTAACTAACACAAGGTTTGTTAGATTTATATTCTGAATGAATACAATGGAAATGGCAAAGACAAGTCCTCTTATGCCATTATATTTTAGCATTACTCCTTTTTCCATTTTTGTTACTTCCCTTCGATTTTTTTGCAGATGTATTTAAGCCTAAACAACCCATGTCATTTAATCTTCACCTTCAATTTGGTCTATGCTATTGAATTTAAGTCATTGGTCCTTAATCGTTATGAATCTGTCTGGTAAAATACCAATGATTCTTTAATGGTTTTACATAAACATTTTCCTTTATGAACTCATTTGGTTTGACAAGTTACATTCAACTTGCCCATTATTGTGATTATTGCCATCGATATAAAATAAACATAGACATATATTATGAACTTCAATAGTAAAGGATCAAAGCTTCTATGGTCGAAATCTGCTTTTGGATTATGCTCCACTACTGTTCTATGTAAGACTTTGGCAAATTTTGTTGAGGTTATGTTTAGATTATTAAAAGAACTAACTGGGATTAGTGTTTTCTTGGTTCCTCACCTTAATATAGCTACTTTAGGATTTGTACTATTTGTTTGTAGGAACACATGAGCATATCCAATTATTATGTCTCAATTCACTTGAGGTATGACGTGTTGGCCTATTACAAGGTGCTTAGTGCTTCACTTGCGTTGTAGCCACAATTTATATTAGATTTGCCTTGGTTTTCCCAAGGTTTCGTTGAGTTACCTGTAATTTAGTTTTAATGTACTGTTATCCAGGCAGTTGAGTTCAAACTTCGCCCAAGAATTAATTGCTTTGTCTAAAATGCTCACATACCCATTGTTATGTTGTCACACTATCCACAGGGCCATAGCAACCCGCCTCTATCAGCTCCAACCATTTCACAAGGATTACTGGACACACCAGATTCAGAAGATAGCTTTGCCTTTGAGAAAGAAGTCGTGAAGCTGATAGAAACAAGTATCACTAGCACAATGTAGTACCTTCAGAACAAGGGCCTCTGCCTGATGCCTATTGCTCTTGCTTCAGCCATATCCAACCAGAAAGGTATGGCTGCTGCTACAATCCCTCTCGAGAAGTGAAAACCAAAAACACATGCTTATCCCGACATATGCCAGGGGAGAAGGTGTGGATCCTGAATGCAGGGTACTAATTCGCATGATCTGACATCAATGAACCTGTTGCATTTGCATTTACTGTATCATCTGATAAACAGTAACTATATGCACATGATATTGTGATTGAACTTCTGCTTTCTTCCACATTGTATATGTTATACTTGGAAGCATCTCCTTGCCATTTGATTGTCTAGGTTCTACTAGCAAAATCTATCTCATAAACGTGTATTTCTCATTTTAGAGAAAAGGTTTGGAAAGTACATTGGCAATTTAGGAGCTGCAACTGTTTAGGCCAGAGTGAGAATTAGAGAGGTTTTGGTGTCAGTTAATTTACAAGTGGAAGGCCTCCTAGAACTAATTTAGTCTTATATGTATCGGATATCCTTATTGTATTTTTTTTCTAATGAAATTACTATCTATGAGTTCTTTTCTTTTATTTGACCTATTTAAATTTCAATGATGTTCTTTTGGTGTCAATGGTTTTTTAGGTTATATTTAACCATGTACTTTATACCCAACGGAACAACCGATACACGTGCACAAGCGCGCTATCCTTTCTAGTACAATTAAATGACTTGAGTCTGCATGCAGAGGAATGAGGATGACACGGCGTCCATGGACAAGCTCGTCGATCGCAACGAGAGGCAAGACGTACGTGTTAATTGCGACGAGACGCGAGTAGCAGAGCGAAGCTACGACGTCACTAGTGAAAATGGTGTCTAGTAGCAGCACACGCAGCGCCCAGGGCCGAAAACATCGCCTGCATGCCCGTCGTGTCGTCTCGATCCGCTGCACGCTGCACGCTACCTCGGTCTGCACAATATGTTGGTTTTTTATCTGTACAAGGCAGCAAAATTCAACATGCAGCGCTCGGGTCTCGGAGCAACTACACATATTACTCTATCTCTATTTTCTCTCTTCTATTCTATTTTCTCTCTTCATCCCCCTAAAATTTTATCACACTTTACACTATATTCTAAAAGATTAGCGCATTCTTCTAAGCATATGAATTTTTCCATATTTAATGCACTCAATAAATAGTTAGCTATTTACAAACAAACTAGAAATTGCATAAATTAAATATTTGAAGAGTTCAAAATTTAATTTCATATTTATAATCCTTGTAATTTTGTGAATTTATAGAAATCCTTCCTATAATTTTTCCGAGGTCTCCACTATTTTCTAGCTCTAAACTTTATTTTCAAGAAAAACACCATTTCTTTTAAAAATGTTACAAACTTCTCTAAGCACCTACTGGCATATATGCTTAGTTAAGTATGTTGTAATAATCCGGTATTCATGCAATCACCAATCACAAGATCAACAGGGTGAACACTTATCGGGCTAGGGTTATAACACTCCCCCTTGGGCGAAACCGCGATATGCCAATACCTCGTTAAAAGCTCCACCCAAAAACCCAGTGGGAAAAGGGATTGGAGAAAAGATTACATTGCACACGCATGCTGCACAGTGATATTGCCTCGTTAAAAACCTTGTTATGAGAAAGTCCACAAAACTCATACAAGGGAAAAAGAATACAATATATATATGATCTCCCAGATCACTTGGGCTACTGTTCAGTGGAGCGCACTCCCCCTAAATCTTGCAACTCTCGAAATCGCCTCATCCCAATTCCGCGGACACAAGCCCAGAATGTTGAGGTAGGCAACACCTTAGTGAACAAATATGTCAGATTGTCACACGATTTCACTTGTACTACCTCAATCTCACCACTCTTCTGGAGTTCGTGAGGGTAGAACAACTTAGGAGCAATATGCTTCGTCATACTACTCTTAATGTAGCCTTTCTGTATTTGTGCAACACAAGCAGCATTATCCTCATGGATAACTGTGGGGGTATCGACGGTATTCAACCCACATGACCGCTATATGTGGTTGATCATCCGTCTAAGCCAAACACACTCATGTGCGGCCTCATACGGAGCAATAATCTCAGAATGGTTAGTGGACGTCGCCACAAGCGTTTGCTTACTTAATTTTCACGAAATTGCTGCACCACCAAGCAAGTAATCAAACCCAGTCTGGGACTTACCTGTATGCGGATCAGACATATATCCTGCATCCGTATAATCCACCATGGTCATAGGCTGATTTCTCCCATAAAACAGTCCAAGATCCTGAGTACCCTGCAGGTACCTGAAGACAGTTTTAACTCCAACCCAATGCTGTCGCGTTGGTGCCGAGTTGTATCGAGCTAACAAATTTACTGCAAAAGCAATGTCAGGTATGGTACAGTTAGCAAGATACATTAGTGCCCCAATAGCACTGAGATAGGGAACTTCCGGTCCCAAAATCTCCTTATCCTCCGTCTTCGGTCTAAACGGATCCTTGTCCAACTCAAGGGACCGAATGACCATATGGGTCTTCAGGGGATGTGCTGTGACGACCCTATTTCCAATATAAAATATAAAGGAAATAAAGTCTTCAAAATTATTACATTTCTTCAGAATTGATACAGAACCCTTGTTTATTACATAACTATTACAAAATATTTATTACAAAAGGGGAGGATCTTATAACCAACTTGTGAGGTAGGGAAAAACTAATAATTATCCAAGCCGAAATAATCTATTTGATCCTGAAAAAAGAGTATAATTGGGATCTGTCCATTTAAATGAACGGTTCTCGATAAACAGGTAAATACTCCAACAGTATTCAGCAGGCTTCTATAGGGATGTAATTAATAAGTAAATGTTATAAATTCAAGAAATATGGTAGGCTTTATCTGGAAATGCAATAAATAAAACATTATATGAAAAGCTTATTATTAAATTCAAATCAAACTTTAAATCATTTGAAATCATAATTTATTTCCAACACCAATTCACCATCCTTATCCTTTCTACTGATAAATCTTTTTATGAGACATGAATTCTTTAATAAACAGAAGAAGTGTCACCCAGTTGACACAACTTCATATACCCGAAGTAGGGTCCACATGTGTTTTTGTTATTAGCTCTGCAGAACCTATCCAGCTTTACCCATATAACAGCTTCTTACATGGATGGATGCATAATTGTGCCATTTCTATTTATAATCAAATTCAAGTTTTCAATGCTTAGCTTACACCTTTCCGAGAAAATAACTCTAAGGAAAAGCTGGTATCGCCACGGCATTGTCTATTTTCGGTGCTAGGGAATGACTCATGCCAACACCTAGATATTGGGGAAAACTCATGCCAATATCTTACCTTAACGAGGTAATTATTATCGGGGAAAACTCATGCCGACATTGACCTTAAGAAAACATTGTGGCAAGCATTGGGGGTCCAATACCGTTTTGTCTTTTATTCTCCATATAAGGTGATATGCAAAATGAATCTATATTAAGTTTGTTGCATTTTTGGTTAATTAGGATAGTTCTTTGGAAGTGGACTTGGAATCATGCATGCATAAAATATAAGGCTCTTATAAAATAATAACTAGAAATTAAATGCAATTAAAATATAATTAAATTGGAATAGGACTTCAATATGCATCAATGGATAGAATAACCTGCCTTCAATATCTGTCGGTTCGAGATCGTTGCTATAATTTGGATCTAATTCCTCGTTGATATTATATCCTTCGAAGAAATCCAAATTATTTCCTATATAAGAAGCAATAAAATCCAATAAATATTAAAGAAAAAGGTAAATTTAATTTAATTTAGAATTAAAGAGGGTATGATGATGGTTTCTATGATTTTTTGGTAATAGGGATTTTTGGGGGAAAGAAAATTAGGGTTCTAGGTTTTGATTCTCCGAACAGAATAACTGTATATGTATGGAGGTTCATATGTGGATCAATTGGGTTCTAGGAATTGTTAAAATTTTTACGATAAAGTTAATTAGAGAATTTTGAAAGAAAATATGTTTGAAAAAGAATTTAAACTTGTTCTTAAAAGCTATCTATTTAAGAATTAAAATTTATTTTTATGGATTTTGTGAAAGAAAGGTATGTAAAAGTTCAATAATGGTTTTAGAAAGTATTTTTAAGTATTAGGAATTTTTGGAATATTTTATATGGAGGAAAAGGTATTTTTGGGATTAATTAGCTATTAACTTGGTTAATTTATATTTCAGAGAAATATTATAAAATTTTGTTGTTTTATATTTTTAATAAAAACTTTGAGTTATTTTGAGTTTGGGAAAATTTTGGTAGAATTTTTTGGAGGGTTTTTACTATCTTGATTAAATCAGGAGTTTAAATAACAGAAATTGGAAAAAGAATATTTGAAATTAAAAGGGGAATTAGGTTTCCAGGGGAGGTCGTCGGAGAAAATGAAATTGCCGGCGATGAGGTGGGTTTGACGTGATGCGGTTATGGAAGAAAATGCGATGGGAGCAAGAGCTACTTATTGGTGGCCGGCGGTGAGCTCTGGATGGTCTACAATGGGCTGGCGGCGAACTCGAGCGAAGGTGGTGATCGGGTGCTCGTCGGCGGTGAGTTAGGGGCCTTGATTGGTTTGGGTAGGGGGGCGGCGAGCTTCGGGGTGTTGAGTGGGTGCTTTAGGTAGTAGGAGTCGGGGGCTAATAGTGGCCGGAGGAGTGGCGACGTAGTTCACCGGAGCCGAGGGAGACAACGGCGAAGGTGGCGGTACGGTGGTGTTCGGTGGAGAAGGAGGACTGGGTTGGCTT
Source organism: Olyra latifolia (assembly GCA_036346145.1). Lineage (NCBI taxonomy): Eukaryota > Viridiplantae > Streptophyta > Magnoliopsida > Poales > Poaceae > Olyra > Olyra latifolia. The sequence continues at coordinate 52,932,606 of CM070523.1, read as the reverse complement.
GCTTGGGGCTATGCGGTGCCGAGGGGCACCTTAAATAGGCCAGGGAGGCTTCGTAGCGGTCAAGGCAATGGAGCCGTGCGGCGGCGGCGCTAGTGGCGTGGCAGCGGGCAATTGGCGGGGCGACACGGCTGGATGAGGCTGCCAAGGTGGCGGATTAAGTTGGCGATGGCGACACCGGGGCAAGGGCGACGAGAAACGACGGCGGCAAAGCTTTCCCGTGGGCAACAGCGGCGGAGGCGGCGGTGCCGTGGAGGAGAAGAAGTAAGAAACAGTGGGGAGGTCGGCTCGGGCAACGTGGCTCAAAGGCTGTCGTCCGATTGAGATCGAATGGTTGGTTTTAAATCTGCCACTGTGTAGTAAGTCATGTGGTATGTGGTCCGTTGGATTGGAATTTAACGGTTCATATGTTTGTCAGTGTTATTTCACCGGTGGGATTAAGAAGGAAAGCGTATTCCATTTTAGGAAAGCATAATCTTCCAGAAATGGAAGGCTTTCTCATTTTGAATATAGGATTTTCAGAATATATAGTGAAATTCAAAAATTTATAGGAAATTGTAGAAAAATCATAAAAATATGAAATTTGGTTCTAAAAATCCAGAAAAATGAGGAGAATCCAAATATGAAATAATATCTATTATTTTATGAGATTTTTAATTTTAGAGAAAGGGATTTAAGGTGTTTTCTTTAGGGAATAAATAGGTAATTAGTTCAGAATATTCTTAAAAATTAGGAATGGTTATAATATTTTAATTATGACTTTTTGCAAAAAAAATTTATAGAAATTTTGAAAAAATTTGATTATGTTACATGTGCTTTACTCATATTAAACTTCTCTAATACCTTCTTGGTATAGGTGGTTTAATGCACAAAGATCTCCTATGAAAGATGCTCAAGCTATAAGCCTAAGCAATATTTGGTTTTACCCAAATCTTTCATCTCGAACTCCGTCACGAGGTGAGCACTTATCTCACTGATGTCCTCTGCTGTCCCAATGATATTCAAATCATCGGCACAGACCGAGATGATGCAAAATCCATTCTGGGATTTCTTTATGAACACGTGGGGACAATCATCACTATTTGAGTAACCCTTCTGTAGGAGAAACTAACTCAGTCGGTTGTACCACATCCTACCTGATTGTTTAAGTCCGTATAGAGACTTTCTCAACTTAACGATATACAACTTGCAATCTCCTCCTTTCGGAATCTTTACCCCCTCGGGGACTCGCATATAGATATTCGAATCAAGTGGCCCATACAAATATGCGGTCACCACATCCATTAACTGTATATTCAAATTCATACAAGCTGCCAGAGATATTAAATATCGGAAAGTTATTCCACTCATAACTGGAGAGTAAGTTTCATTGTAATTGATGACGGGCCTCTGCGTGAACCCTTGTGCTACAAACCTCGCTTTATATCTCACCACTTGGTGATTCTCGTCCCTCTTCCGGACGAACACCTATTTGGCTCCAACAGGGAGCACCTTAGGCGAAGTCAGTGCAACCGGACCAAACACTCCCTTCTTATTAAGCGAGTGCAACTCTGTCTCGATTGCCTCCTTCCACTTAGCCCAGTCCGAGCGCTTCATGCACTCTGCCATGGTCTTAAGTTCTAGGTCTAACTTTAAGGAAGAAGCAATCTTAGAAGCAAAGTAAATATCAACAATTGTAGTCTTCCTTTTATATAACTCTCCTAAGTAAACATATATAGTCTGCGGAAATTTCCTCGTTTTCCTCCTCCGACTCCTCGTGATTTCCCAACACGACAGGGTCGAGGCTTTCCGAGCGCGTGGTCGCTGGGTGCGCCATTCCCCAAATGGACGCCGGCGCCATTCCCCGAATGGATGCCACTTCCATCCCCTGGATGGTCTTTTTTGACTCCATGTTGAGGCTCTTCAGTTGACAGGGGTGCCAAACCTACGTCGATTCTCGGTCTTTGCGAACATCATCGTGAACCAGAATCACGTGTACCCGGATCTCTTCCCCTCTTCCTCTCAAGAGGGGCCTGAGTGGCCAGCTGCTGCTGGGGTACCTCCACTCTCTCTGGTGCATTACTGTCGGCCTATTCAAGCCGACAGATTAGTCCGAGGGGGTGTCCAGTGTTCGGTAGAGCGGGTTTTTGCGACGTGCGCCTCTCTCCCTTCTCTCGCCGGAATGAACTATCGAAGAACACTCAAGAACAGGCAAGGTTTCCTAGGTTCGGGCCCCCGGAGAGGGTAACAGCCCTACGTCCTGCTTGAGCTCTTGTTGCTAGTGGAAAGCGTTTGTGTATCCCCATCCAGTCCCCCTCTCTCCATGCACAGGGCTCCCCTTATATACCCCGGGGCTGGCTCGGGCAAGTGGAGGGAGGACATTACATTAATTACACCAGTCACTGTGGACACTACCCCTCTCAGCCTCTCTATCCTTGCCGTCGCCTGCCATCGTCCTGATTTGATGGGGGGACAAGCCAGAGGTGACAAGGCGGACGCCTGCCTGGCACGCCTTTCTGCTTTCGCATTGGGGCACGCGTACCAAGCTGCCTGAGTGTAGCCGTTGACGTAGAGAGGTAGGTAATCATGGTGCCATATGGGCCATGCGCTCGGTCAAGCCCGATCATTTGTATTAAATGCTCCCGATATGGTGTGATCCGGGAGGAGTCTTTAGGGGGAAGCCTCCCTATCCCCGCCTTACGTGTCCATGCGGCTGTCTAACAGTGGGGCCCAACAGCCCACCCGTTGGCCAGGTCGCCACATGTCCTGATCGCCCGTTCTAGTGCTGGGGCTTGATCACCCACCCGCTCACCAGAACGGTCATGTCCCTATGTGGGCCCTCCCGGTGTCGGGGCTCGCACGCCCGCCTGCTCGCCGGAAGGCCACGCATCCTGCTCGTTTGGCATAGTGGGGTCTGATTGCCCGCCTGCCCGCCGGATGGCCACACGTCCTCCACGTCCGGCGCAGTGGGGTCTGATTGCCCGCCTACACACCAGACGCCCACGCGTCCTGCTCGTCCGGCGTAGTGGGGTTTGATTGCCCTTTGCCGCCGGGGCGGCCACGCGTCTGCTTTCCGAGCTCGAGGCCTAGTCACCCATCTTCTTTGGTGGGGTCACCTCCTGGTAACCCCGATGATGGAGCTCGCACGTCGCCGTCTAACTCATGATCCTGCGGTCCCACAAGACAGCGGTGGAGAGGGCACCCCGGTGTGGAATGCACCAACAATTACCCGCATGTATATGTGATTTGGTCACTCCTTTATGATGAGTGAAAGCATCTGGCAGACTATTTGCAATCTATTGCAAATTTATTATCCTCTGAACCTCTAGTTCAGTTTCTTTCGTGCGTGGGTCCAAGGACTGGATTCCCCTGGCGTCCCAATCAATTTTTCGGCATTCCTTAGTGTGGTACTTATCTCCCCCTAATGCCAAAAAATGGTCCTCATCAAAAATACAATCAGCGTACCTAGCCTTATACAGATCACCTGTCATAGGCTCTAGGTATTTCAAAATTGACGGAGATTCAAACCCAACATAGATCCCCAGATTCCTCTGGGGGCCCATGGCGGTACGCTGTGGTGGTGGGATCGGCACGTACACCCCGCTGCCGAACTTTCGCAGATAGGAAATACACGGTTGTTTCCCACGCACTAACTCCAAGGGGGGTTTAGGATATGCAGTTGGCCTAAGTTGAATCAATGCAGCATCATGCAAGATCGCGTGGCCCCAGCAACTAGTGGGCAGTCTACAATTCTGTATTAAGGGTCTAGCGATCAGCTTAATCCTCTTAATTAGAGACTCTGCAAGTCCATTCTGAGTGTGCACGTGCGGTACTGAGTGCTCTACACTTATGCCCAAAGCCATACAATAATCATTGAATGCCCGCGAGCTAAACTCCGCGGCATTGTCCAAACCGATGGACTTGATTCTTTCTTCTGGAAAGTCGGTTCTTGATCGAATTATTTGGGCAATAATCTTAGCAAAAGCATAGTTCTTCGTTGACAGCAAACACACATGGGACCATCTTGTAGACGCGTTTAACAGTACCATAAAGTATCTAAATGGCCCAGACGCCGGTAGAATCAGTCCGCAGATATCACCCTGAATTCTTTCCAAGAACTTTGATGATTCCTGTTGAACCTTAAGACAAGAAGGCATTATAATCAACTTCCCTTGTGCACACGCCGGGCACACAAACCTCTCAGGTTTCGAGAACTGAGACGCTTTCAGATCATGACCCACAAAATTCTTCACAATTCTTTGCATCATACTAAGGCCAGGATGTCCTAGACGATCATGCCAGATCCTAAACATGTCTAAGTTTGCTATTTCAGTCTTCAAAGCAACATGAGGAGAAGGCTTAATATATGTATAATAAAGACTAGATGAGAACGAAGAGAGTTTTTCAACCACTTGCTTATGGCATCCATTCTTCACAGTCACGAGCAGGTACTCCGTCCCGCTCTCATGATCAGTTTCAACATGAAAGTCATTCATGCGGATGTCCTTCAAACTAAGCAGGGCACGCTTTGACTCGGGATACACCAACACATTCTCGATCGTAAGCATTGTACGCATAGGGAGAGATATAACGGCCCTGCCGGTGCCGACTATACCCACCTCGTTTCCAGCGATGGTCATAATATTCCCATCTTTTCTCGAAAGACTCTAGAAATATTTAGTCTCCCTAAGTATGGTGTTAGTGGTACAACTGTTTACCAGACATAGCTCCTCTTCTATCAAGCCAAATGAGCAGGGTACTATGTCACAATTATTAAGCATATATCCATATCACATATCACATACAAGATCATGGTATAAAACTTAATAACATCAAGGAAATATAACCAAATTATATCCAATAACTGAATAACCATTCATCATAGATATATATATGAGTGACAAGACCCTAAGCCATAAGCACAAGTTCACCATTACAGAGTTTTAATATGGACAAATATGATGCAAACCACTAAATGTAGTGACTATGACTAACTAAACAACTACAGGCCACTGCATATCGCCATATGCATCCTGAGTGTTCCCCTGGAGCTCATCCAGCTCCATACCCAGGAGGTCCTCATCATCATCAGATGCAGGATCATCACGCTTCTGCTCATCCAAAGCCATATCACTTTTCTTTTCAGAATAAGCTGTCTCAGATTGGACACAATGGACTTCGGACCTGACCTTCTTCTCTGTACCATCCTTCCCAATGGACTTGAGGTACAGTTCCACCAAATGCCTTAGGGTGTGGCGATTGCACGACCAATGGTCCGAGCATCCGCACCTGTAGCACGGCTGAGAGGCGTTGGGCAACTTATCAGTCTGGGGATTCTGCTGGTTAGCCCCTTACCCTTGCCTTTCCCCTTGCTTTTACCAATCTTACCCTGTGTGCCACTATTCTTCCATGACCCTCTCTTCCCCTGTCCCTTGTGGCTTCCCTTACCACTAGGGTTATTCTGAGCATTGGCATGTAATTCTGGTGCATCCTTTGTCTCCATGGGACGTGTTTGATGATTCTTCATCAGGAGTTCATCATGTTTCTCTGCCTCCAACAAGGTAGAGATCAGCTCAAAGTGTTTTTTGTACTTACATTGACGATACTGCTGCTGGAATATCATCATGGAGGGATAAAAGGTGCCCAAGATCTTATCAATCATCTCCTCTTTCGTAACACGCTTGTTACAGAACCTCAGCTTAGAGATGACCTTATGCAGTGCAGAGTTGTACGCTACCATAGATTTAAAGTCTTGGAAGCGTAACACCGTCCACTCTCTCTGTGCTTCAGGCAAAAGAACGGACACCTGCTGGTTGTAGCGCTCCTTCAGGGAGTTTCACAGAGCCAACGGGTCTTCCTCCATCATATACTTAGTCTTTAGATCTGGGTGGAGGTAGTGACGTATGAAGTGTAACGCTCCATACTTAATGGGATCAGGTATAGCTGGTGCGCCCTCTGCAGGAGGTGCAATGGTGACACCAAGGGAGTGGGTGTTCAGATTGATCTTCATATCTATTGCCCAGGTTAGGTAGTTGCTCCCATCTAGAGCAAGCTTGGTGAACTCCTGTCTGTTAATGTCAGTCATATCCCACATAGGGTCGGAGTGTTTTTTTAGCAAAACACATCATATGCCAAATAATTAGACCATAATGTCATATATGGCTATCCTACCAGGTTTTCATCAAATTTGCAAATAAATGGGGTCTACGGGTCATTATTATCAAATTACCATGATCAAACCATAGCTAGGACTAATAAAACGACATTATACGCTAATATATAGCAGACAGGGGCATAAATGTGAATAAATCATTCACGGAACAGGACCAGAGGCATATCTGTAAATAAATATTTACAATCAGATCCCTGAAGAGGCAACCAGTTAGGGTTTCCAAACCCTAGCCGCCGCTGCCGCCGCCGCCACGGCGGCGTGTGCAGCTAAGCGCAGCAAGCCGCTTATCGCCGCCGCCGCTGCATGCATGCAGCGTCAGCAAGCCACCGCCATCGCCAAGACGCGCGCCGCGAGCGCGCGAGCTACCGCCGCGCCGTGCGGCGCGCAAGCCGCCGCGCCACCGACGCCCATTGCCGCGCCAGCGCTCGCAGCGGCGTCTTGGCGCGTAAGTTGTTACCGCCACGGGCACATGTGCGTGTGGGTGAGGTGTCTTGGTCGCAGACAAGCCGTCGTGCCGCCACCACCACGCCGCCCGCGCCGTGCCGCGCTGCAGCGTGTGGTCTTGGCTGGCGCGCCGCCGCCACCACCGCTACCACCGCTCTGGCGCAGCGCTGCTGCTGCGCGTGCGCGAGCGGCACCACCATCGCGCCGCCGCCGCCGGGCGCGGCATGGTGCTTCGCGCGCGCGCTTGCGGCGCATGGGCGTGTCGCGCAGAGGCCGCCGTGCTTGGCGCGCATGGTCTGCCAGAGCCGCAGCCCATCGCTACGCGTGTGGCATTGCCGCTGCGAGGACGCGTGCGTGAGGGCACACCGCCGTGTGCGCGGATGCCCGTGCGTACGGGTTCCACCGGCGCAGCGGGGATTTGATCATCTGGATCGATCTCGCGGTTTCTGAAGAACTGATCTACTACATATAGATTAATAGATCAAAACATATATTGGATCAAGAACGATATACTGATTTGACGAAACAAGAGCGAATCGTGCTGATAACGTGTTGTAATAATCCGGTATTCACGCAATCACTAATCACAAGATCAGCCAGAAGGATGAACACAGATGAAAATAGAGTGAACACACGGCACCATAGTCTTTATTGATTTCAATCTGTTTACTTCTACAATAGGGTGTCTCTCATATATATAGTCCTACCCTAATTTGGTTTTGCCCATAATACCCCTAGAGATAAACCCTAATAGGCTTTATCGGGCTAGGGTTATAACAAAGTACTCCCCCTCTCCTATGAGAACCTCCCTAAGCATATATCCATCTTATGTGGCAAGGAAACTGATTTTCTTTCCTAAGCATCTCTCTTAGTAACATGTCTTTTACATGGCCTAATATATATAGAGATAAAAAAGCCAAAAGAAGAAGCTATAAATTTGGTGACCGTGCGACTGTGGATCCAATGCCTAGATCGACTGTGGATCCAATGCCTAGATCGCCTAACGGGTAACGGCTCAATCCAAACCTTAATCTTTGGTTAATTGCATATATGTCTTTACTAAGTTTCGATATCGTAGAAATGCCATTATAGAACATGAAATTATTATCGTGTCATTATAAATTGCAAATCATTTCAAACATATCATTACAGACCCTTTGCTCCATATACAAGCTCAAAATACATCCAATACACGCTCTGAGTGGTGGCCTTGCCTATCATGCACTCCTTTTCTTCCTTCTCTCCTTTTTTTCCTCCCAACCCCCTTCCCTCCCATCTCCAGCCATCGTCTCCAGCACTAGCTCACCAGAGCTCCGATCAATGTCGCATCGGCCCTCGTCCCTACGGTGGGCGGCGGTCTGCAACTTTGAGTGGTGCGCGGCTACTGAGTGGTGCGCAGTGTCTGGCGAGGATGATGACCTGAAGGCTATTCGAGGGCGAGGTGGCGCAGAGGCGATCGAGGACAAGACAGGCAAGAACGGCCTAGGGTGGTGCAGAGGGCTGGATAGGGACGGGGTGGAGGGCTGACTGGAGATGAGAGGGCTGGGATGAAGAAGAAAGAAGAGAAGGAAGAAGAAGATTGTATGAAAGGCGGGCCCACCAGTTTGGGTATATTGGACATATTTTTAGCTCGCAGTAAGGACATGTAATAGCATATTTGAAATGGTTTGCAAATGATAATAATTTTTTATTTTATAATAACATCTCTCTGAAATCAAAAATCAAAAATAATAACGTTTTTTTTTTTGAGAGTCAAAAATAATAACGTTCGTGTACCCAATTAACTCCTTTTTTCCGCTATCTTCCCTTCACTTTTTGCAACGGAACGGAACAGATTAGGGTTTCAGTTTGGTTGCTTCATCCCGAACGCGTGGCGTCCCCTTGCGTGGAGGCGGAATCCCACCGGAGTCCCCTTCCGCTCCGCCTCCGCCGCTCGGCGAAGCGAGGAAGGGCAGGCGGGAGGAATCCCACCGGAGGCCCCTTCTGCTCCGCCCCCGCCGCTCGGCGAAGCGAGAAAGGGCAGGCGGCGCGGCCGCCTCCCTCATGCAGAAGCGCCATCATCCCTGCCTCGCCGCCTCGCCCTCTTCCTCCAGTGGCGGAGAAGGCTCCGGCTCCGGCTTCTGCTTGAACGATATAAGTCAGTCCTCTTATTTCTCTTACTATCCTTCGATGAATTGTGGCAATGAATCCCATAATAAACTGCAGTGGAATTCGACGCCGGCAGCGGAGGAGACCACAAATCGCCAGGGCCAGGCACGCCCACCACTCCGAGGTCCAAGCATTCCGCCACCGAGCAGAGGCGCCGTTGTAAAATCAATGAGAGGCAAACCCCCAATTCCCTGCCCTAATCCATCTCACTATCTTTTTTTTCTTTTACTTGTCCCTGAAACAAATATACCAACCAACTGCCTTCCTGACATTACCGTGTTCTTGTCCATAACCGTCACCATTATTGTTATCTAACTGCAATGCAGATTTAAGATACTTCGAGACCTTATACCACACAGTGATCAGAAGAGAGATAGGGCTACCTTTCTTTTGGAGGTCCCCCTAATTCTAACTGGATACATCTTAACAAATATCTTCTGGTGCTCCTATGAATCACATGTTACCCTCTGCAGGTGATTGAATATGTCAAATTCTTACAAGAAAAGGTACAGAAATATGAAGCTTCTGCTGATTGGAACCAAGAAAATGCAAAGTTGGTACCTTGGGTAATATTATGTACTTATATGTGCCTAAACTTGTTGGTCACATTCTCTCCGCTATGCATTCCTCACCATACAAGATTAAACTGCAACCAACAGATTTTGGTACCATGGAGAACAATGTTACCTAATTTGCTTGGTAAAATTTATGATTAATATGGAATTACCATATGTTGCGGACTAAATTAAACTTAAACATTACTATATCATCCTCTGAAGTATCAACAACAGTTGTAATGCAAAAGGGACGCAGATATATGATTATATGGAAATAGATCTCAAGAGTTGGCTTAATAAAAGGATATGCCACCATATCCTTGTAGGAATGTACTCTAAAATCGCCTTCCTTCTGCTATCATGTCTATAAAAAATGTTTGGTTTTTTCATGATGCTTGGGGTCTTTTGACCATGCTAAAGCAGCCATACTATTACAAAGAAAAGGTCACAGGAGAAATAGTTGTTAGTTCATTTTGTACATCTGTGAGTAGTAATTTATTCCAATTTGTCAAAATCTTTGTATCCCACTGGATAATTTGCTAATCCCTTTCGTGCCATCACATTGCCACTCTAACCTTGTTGCTATCTCATTTCTAGCTTCTTCCCTTCTATGTCATCGCTGTTAGCTACGTTAGATTTAACTGTTAGGAAGCTCCCCTTAATGCCCAAAATGCCCCTTTCACAATTTCTAGATTTAAAATTTTGAAACACTGTATCTCCTACATGTCAACTCTAAATTGAGTGGCTCAAATTTCTAAATTTATGTAAAATCATGTTTTACTTTCTGTTAAAATTTTTTAATTTTCTGTATTTTCTGTTTTTTTCTCGTTTTCATGAGACATGGTACCATTAATTTTGCAATAAAATTTTACATCCCAAAATTTTCAATTTCACTTTCAAATTTGGGTACACATAATTTTCTGAATCCATAGAAATTTTCTAGAGAATTTAATGAATTTCTATAATTTTTTAAGAATTTATCCTATTTTCTAACATATTAAAAAGGCAGCAACATAATCATCTTTATACAGCTCCATCACGGCTTGACTGGTCAACAATGGCATATAAGGAAGAAGCTAGAAATGAGATGGCATACAAGGGTAGGGTGGCAATGTGATGGCACGGAAGGGATTAGCAAATTCTCCAATGGCATACAAAATTTTTTCCCTAATTTATTACATTTACGTTTAATGGGAAATTGTACCAGAGAATTTTCTAACAAAAAAGTGTACCATGGAATTTCCACAAACAAGTGTGTGAAGGTTAAGTTCAGTGCAATTTGCCATTTCAAATTCTTCTATTTTCTGTGGTAGCCCAACAAATGTGCACCATATGGATGCGGAATAGGTTTGAGATGGCACAGAAGGAAGAAGCTAGAAATGAGATGTCATACAAGGCTAGGGTGGCAATGTGATGGCACGGAAGGGATTAGCAAACTCTCCAATGGCATACAAAATTTTTTCCCTAATTTATTGCATTTACGTTTAATGGGAAATTGTACCAGAGAATTTTCTAACAAAAAAGTGTACCATGGAATTTCCACAAACAAGTGTGTGAAGGTCTGCAATTTGCCATTTCAAATTCTTCTATTTTCTGTGGTAGCCCAACAAGTGTTCACCATATGGATGCGGAATAGGTTTATACATATTTTTTTTAAAGAACACTTCTCTTTGAGAGAAAACGGTAAACCAATGTATGCAATTCATGCACCATGTTGGGATTTGTATCTGTGGCATTTTACTCCTGTTCAAAAATATATGATGTTTTGGACACCGGTATTATCTCCAACTTGTAACTTTCATATGCTAGAAAACAAATATAATTTTATTCTATGAAGAAAATATTTTCATAACAAATCTAATGGTATTATATCCGTGTGCCCAATCTGATGAATTTTGTATATTGGAGGTTAAAGCTTGAATGTTTGATTGCACTGTTCCTAAAATGCTATATACTTCTGAATGGATGGAATAGAATTTTTTTTAGAAATACCTGGGGTTGAAACCTAAAAAATATTGGAATGGTGTATTAATGTGTGATGTTCCTTGTCATGTAACAGAGTAGCAATCGAGTGCCAGATGCAGCACCCTCAATGAAAAATGGGCCAGCTTCTGGGTTGACATTTTCTGGCAGGTTTCTGGACAGCAGCATCCCTGCTGCCCTGGAAATACTGCAAAATGCTCAAACAGTAGTAGAACCAGCCGAGTTAAATGCAGGTAGATTTAGATAGTATGTCTGTGGATCTTTTGGCTTTTTAATTTGTCCTTTTCTACAATGAGTGCTAATGGTGCTTCATTTCTTGTCCAGGTATCATAGAAATACAAAGCCAGTCCCAATGGCAACAACTTCCTTGTCCACAAGATTGCCCTGTCAACGATGAAACGAGCAATGAGCATGATGAATTAGCTATAGATGAGGGCACCATTAGTGTATCCAGTGTCTACTCCCACAAGTATGTATACTGTATGTATACTAGTTCATGTGAAACTCTTTGCAGTTCCCGCTCACTTATTGATGTTTCGTTAATTGCCACGTGATGTTTTTAGAGTTACTGAAAAGAACTGAAGGGATAATTGTGGTTTATGGTTCACTTATTCCTACTCCCACTTGTAATAAATAGTGCATGGTGGAAAATGTATGTAATATGCGTAGAATAAAACATATATATACGCTATGGTCACTTGTAAGAAATAGTTATTTCAAGATTTTGCAAGCATCTTCTTTAAAGAGCCTTTAGGTTTTCTGTTTTGAATTTCTTGCACCATGTATGCTATCAGATAACTTGATATGCTAGTTGCTACTGCTAAATCATGTTGTTATATCATTCATTTTCATTGAACCTAATTATGTTCTGACTCCAATGTTTGTTATTATATATTCCTTAAATTCATAGATAAAAATGTTCGATATCTGTAACATCTGGAGTTCTCTATTTGGCATTTTGTTCTTTTTGTAGTAGTAAGCATGGATCTTGTTGTATCGGTTTATTCTAAGACTCTAGCCAGCGTTACTGTTTTTATGATTATAATGTAACGCAGAGATGGTAAAGAATGGTAAATTTATTTTTGATTTGTTATTTGCTATCTGTAAGAAATGATTTCTGTAAAAAATAAATAGGTGAGGTTGAGTTTTAGTATAGCGAGTAGCAACATCGTCTATAATTCAACTTGAAGATGGGCTCAAGCCATTTACATACCTTTTCTTTTCTGATCAATCACTTAGTATCCGGCCTCCGTACATTTTTGTCGACATTCATCTTGGACAGCTTTGACTCATGCAACTATTTTTGTCATTCATCTTGGAACAGCCTTTTTTCGGCTTTGACTAATGCAATGGAAAGTTCAGGCATTGATTTGTCACAAGCCAGCATTACCGTGCAGGTCAATCTAGGGAGAAGAGCAATTCCCAGAAGGCCTGATAACATGTCCAGTGCAAAGGTGGAAATTCCTAATCTACACATGAACATATAATTGAAATATTTAGTGCACCATTAGTTTGAATTCGGTTATTTTTTAATACCCCTGCTGTTGCAACTTAGATGTATTTAGCAAGTTGCAAATGCTATTACAAATGAGCAAGATAACCAATCTACCCTCCATTAACTCTCCTAATAGCTCCTTTCTCACACTAGTTCTTTCATAATAACCAGCCTCTCATACTATATTTTTAACTGCAATAAAATGCATGGTTAATATAGGGGCACATTTGAAAGACGCACAGATGTTTTACCTTGGAAACCTAAAAAGCAGTCTGTTTTGTAACATTGGGGATTTGGGGGTATTATAAAAATGGCAAATAATAATAAATTGTGTCAGGTTCTTGCTTTTACCCTTTGGCACAAACATGTATGTAGACATCTAATTTTGTCTGAAGTGGGCACATGTTTTACAATCACCATCTGTGTTACTGTACTTTTTTACTGCCGACCTTTTGCAAGTGCTTTTTCTGTTTCTCAAAATTTATGGTAAGCTGCCATTAGGTGCGACATTATATTAACAAAAAGTTAAGACTGCATGCTTCTACGCAAATTGGAAGTATGTTTTACAAAAAAACATGTTAATGTATGATAATAAATCTTCTGCATGGTGTTATGCATCATTATGACTTTTAAGTCCTTCCAGTGATGCTCATTATTCATGCAAGATGTCATCTTTACCCCCTTTCATGAAATAGGAGCAGAAAAACATGCCAGCTGCAAATCAAATTATGAAAGATACTGGGCAGACCAGAAGCTGTGAGGGTTCTGACCAAGCATTGAAGAGGCATAGAGTCTAGTAGGAGCATTTCCCAGGATAATTCAGGTTATGTAGTTACTTTTATGGATAAAACCTTCTGTTATCTCTTGCTAACTGATTGTAAATTATATCAAAATTTTTAAAAGGCATACTATGTGATGGTAAATTTGGTATAAGTGAGATTAGTTAAGTGTGGCTTTGTCATCCTACTTTGTTTTTTGTGCTCTGGGTAGTATGATATAATCATGTAGTATGCTTTGATGTGCCCTCTATCCATGCTTGATAATTTTATAAAATTTTTCCAAAAGTAACTTTTTTATGACCAAAAACTACCTTGTAATAGTATGTTGATTCACTTTTCAGTCTTAATTGGTAATTTTGATTTTCTGGTATATTTCCCATAATATAACTTCAAATCAATTCAAGAGAGATTTTTCCTGTTAATGTTCATGTGTTCAGGGCATTTCTTATGCTTTTTTTAGAGCATCCCTAGTAGAACCCAAGGTTCACAAACTCGTTTCGGGACCCGAAACCACCGTTTGGGCTGGCCGGTTTTTCGCCAAACACCGGTAAAACTGCTAAAAATCGGTGAAAAACCGCTTAAATTTAAATTCAAACTGTCAGGAAGCAGCTGATGAGCGGAGCGGTTTTTAGCGAGAAACTGGCGATTTTTACCGGCTAATCGCATTAGCCGGTTTTAGCGAGAAACCAATGGGTAAATCAGGAAACGTGGAAAATGAAAAAAAATGAAAAGAGGTGTGAAAATTTTTTAAAAATTTGGGAAAAATCATAGATGGGTGAGATATATGTGTTAGTAATTTGTTTAATCATGGAAAAAATTTGAAAAAATCTTTGATAAATATATAAAATCTGGAACATATCAATATGAAGTCAATAATTTGACATTGGGTATATCAATTTAATGAGATGAACCTTGTACATGTTTTGCTCCTTCATTGATGCTATATGTTCCTTTAATTTTATATTGTTATGACATTTGTTTTGACACATTTTTTGCCGTAGTTTGTGATATGCATGGTAGTTTTCAACAAAAACATATATTTGAATAAAGAAAAAAATTTGGCATGATCTTTGCTAAATATTTGAGAGTTGAAACATATCAACAGTAAGTGAATTGCATACATACATATATTGCTTTGTATATGATGATAGACATATTCAATGTTTGACAAGAAAAAACATTGTGTTCGGCAAACATAAAGTACCATAGAATATGAATTGCAATACAAGCACTCCCTCAATATATATGGAACCAAATTAATTTATACGTTCGTTGGAAATGATCTCAATCACGGTGAATAATTTTTGGAGCCTTACCACACATTCCATTCTATAGCTTGTCTATGTTTTATGAAGTGAGAATGGTTAGTATAATAAAAAAATTGTGAGACAAAATAAATTTAAATACATCACTTGTTGTAATCCTCCGTGGAGAACAAAATTAATCCCTGTTGTTCCGCTAACTGGACTTTATATTCATGTCAGGTCAAGCCACTCCATAGGCTCGTTTGACTTCACCCATTGAATTGACTTCACCCATTGAAGTGGTAGGCATATACTTCTCGTAAAATGCCACAGCTACAAAATGTTTCAGAGCAAAAAATAAAGACAAAGACGTTCTAATCCATACTAGTAAAATGTTTCATGTTTGTTTTACGGGTGTTTTATAGGAGCAAATGGAATGTTCTACAAAAACAAACAAGATGTTTCATAAAAGCAAACAAAATATTTTACTAAAGTAAATAAAATGTTTTATATATTTGTTTACGATGTTTCATGCATTCAAGAGTAATATTAAGCTAAATTTTACTGTGTATCTTTCTCATCTAGCTCAGCGTTGTTTATGGATTGTTCTGAGCGCGAAGGATGTTGATTGAGCACGGCGCCAAGGAGACGAATGAGGAGGAACGGTTGTTCGGCAACATATCTAGTGCAACCACTGCTCGCCGTGCAACCGCGGCGAAATCCATATCTAAAAGTTTTGTAAATTCGTGAAAAAATTACTGGAGATAGGTATGGGCACGAACTACATTTCAGTCAAAACTCAACCGTTTAGGAGAAACAAAAAGACAAATTTTCAGGCAAATAGTTGTCTATTCTTAAATAGCTCCCAAACGAAGTTGAGTTTTGACTTGATTTTTGGTGGTGATGTAGTTCGTGCCCATACCTATCTCCAGTAATTTTTTCACGAATTTACAAAACTTTTAGATATGGTTTTTGCGGTGGTTGCACCGGTTGCACGGTTGCACAGGATATGCACCCCGGTTGTTCTGGCGGAGCCGTTGCCTCAAGCATGCGCGGTGGAGATCAGGAATGGAGGAATATGCGAAGAAAAGGGGAAAGTGAGTGACAATTTGGGCCGAGGAGGAGGAGCGCGCGTGTACACTATAGATGAGTACACGATGGAGCGTGTGAACGTCAGATCAGAAATAAAATCGATAATTACTGTGCATCAAATTCGGTGGTGAAGCAATGAAACTGAGATAAAGAATTAGATGCTTTGCATAGCAAATCTGCCCTTCGAAACATAAGAGTGGACTTCTTTGCAAGTTGCATCGGACTATTAGCTATATAGTATGGAAAATTTGTATCTGAAATCATTTTGAAATAGGATAAAATGTATGGCAGATCTAACCTCGAAACATTAAAGTAATGTTATAGAATGCTAGACCCAAAATTGTGGGCTTGCCTCTAGGAATAATTTTCTCATATTACTTAAAATGAAAACATGATGTATTGCCGGAGCAAAAATGTCAGGTTTAGATAAACCAAACCCTTCTAAAAAAAAAAAGATAAACCAAACCATCAGCGTTCGGCGCAACACACCTCGTCGTGCCTCCAGTGCTGCCACGACAGCAGCGTGATGGCTACAGCCTTGCGCTCGGTTATATTCGATATTCGAGTTGTTTCTGTTCCACATAAGGAAATTATCTTTAAAAAAAAGTCTACTTCGGGGGCGTTTGGTTGCCGTATGAGTTCAGCCATGCTGTATGAGCTCATCTAGGCTGGAAGGAGCTAGGCTGAGTGGATGTAGGCTGCATAAAGACGTTGTTTGGTTGGTTGCACCACGAAGAAATGAGGTGGACAAATTTTATATAAAACAAATAACTGAAAAACAAAAAAATTTAATGTTTTAAAATTTATATGGCAAGTGTGGTCTAGTTTTGTTTGAAAAAATATCAGGAACACGTATGTGAAATCGGTTCGGTGATCGAAGATGCTAATCAAAAGATATTGCAAAAAAATTGGATGAAAAATGGTGATGATGTCATCCATTGCATCACTGCATGGCTCCCTAGTGTTGCGCAGCGAGCATGGCTCGGTAGAAATGGTCATTTTTCTCGTTTCTTGCAGGCTGGGCTGATACAGTGATTTTGCATCAGTTGATGCAGGCTTGTACAATAGATACAGGCAACCAAACATCAATCTCTTGCATCAGCTGAGCCAGACCAGAAAAAACCAGGCAACCAAACAGCCCCTTCACCTCTTATACTATTGCACTTGATGCATGTAACCCTAAATCTAAGAAACCATGTTCAACCCTACAAACTATTGAATTTGGTGCATTTAACCCCTGTTCATGCCAAAAGTTAACTATTGGTTAAGACACATATGGGTTTAGGAATTAGAATCCCCGCTAGTATCGGAAGCAGGGTTTAAAGTGTGCTAGCCGATTTGATTCTGCAATCGGTAAGAAAAGACATAACCAGCTTTAACTAGTCGTTAGATCTGTATTATAGAAAAACTGCAAAATTAGAAACACAAGTCCAAACAGGAGTGAAAGATAACGAAATTATTGACTTAAATTAGATCTATACCAATAGAATCAAAGGGTAACCAATCTACTATGAAGCCAATCAAATCAAATAAATATTAGAGCGAAAGGTAAATAGACTATCGGCTAACCAACAAGTTGATCTAGACAACAGAACAAAGGTAAATAGATTATCGACGAATAGCAAGCTATAAGTCGATAAGTCAATAGAATGAAGGTAAAAAGACTATCGACTAGGTTGTAAAGCCAAGCTAGCCAATAGAACGAGAATAAACAGACTACCACCAACGAATCTATTGATCGGTAGAACAAGGGTGAAATCCAACCCTTAGTCAAAACGACAATGCACAATAATATTGACTAAGATAGTATTTCGATAAAACCAAAAGCCGATGCAAGCCAGTAGACTGAACTGAATCGAGACAGTACTTACCCGCGAGCAACTCCTAGGTTATATCTTGAAGCCGATCAAGGAGACGATACGCAACAAGTCGATCGAAGACAAAATACGGCGAAACTATGCTAAACTAAACTAAAGTCGACGGAAAGTAAAGAACGGGTAAAAAGTAGATTTGATTGATTGGTGTTGGTCCCTTTACATGTCTCAGAGGGTACATATTTATACACTCCGATAGTCATCGACTACGACTCTAACTTCATATACAGTATGGTCTCGGCTCTATTATCCTCCTATTTTATCCACTATTCTATAACTGACCTGACTCTTGCCATATTCGATCCGGCCCATATCAAGCCTGACTCAATTCTAACCGATTCTAGAACTTTCTATGCTGATCGGCTTTTCCAAATTTTGGTGTCAACAACCCCTCTCAAGTGGTTTTTCTACGAGGTATTGCCATGTCTGTACTATATAAGGGTAATTTTGCTATTTAGGTCACACATGTGGCATTTCCTTTTTATAAAAAACCTATTTTAATTATGGGACCCACAACTCGGCCTCGTGTACTATCATGTAGTTGTTGGCCCCTTGGCTGACACCATGGGCCCTATGTGGCAAAGAATAGAGCTCATAGCAGACAGGAAGTTCTGAGGTGGCTCAAGACGGCGTCCTTGTCAGTGGTCGGCAACACAACAGCTTGAGCAAGTGGCATAGATGGATCCCCTCAGCATGAGGAACACATCGGTAGGCTCGACTCAGAGAACGGCGGCGCACTAGGGCAGGGTGACAGTATCAGTATGTCGAGCGGTGTCAACCAATATTTGCACAAAGGCGACTTAGATTGATGGTGGTGATGTGGATGAGAGGCTTGTCGGGACCCAGCCAAAAAGATCGAACTCTTTTGTGCATCCCGTACAAGTTGTTATTCTTAAGGATCAACAACTAGGAGTAGGAGGGGATGTTGCTGCTGGAGTGTCCTCATCCATGGCATCAACATTGCCTACCATGGCAAAGTGTGCCTCTGCTGATGCCTTGCCCATGTTCTTTCTCTTGGCTTGATAGGCATCGTTGATGTGTTTGGGTTCAGGACAAATCTTCAACCAGTGTCCCTAAATACCACATCTATAGCACGTCTGGTCCTACTGTCCATACGGTTTTATAGGTGCCTTCTCCTTGTTAGTCTGTCTCTCTTGGACGGCTGACTGTTCTTTATCGGCCGGTTTCCTGTTTCCACCCTTCTTGCCCTTCTTCTTATGATTGGGCTTTCTCACCTTGTAGCTGTTGGCGTTTACTTCTAAGCAAACACCTCCGCTAGGTAGCTATGAGACGAAGCTCTTGCAAAGGACCTCATCTTATAACTTTGCAACTTACATCACGTCAATTAGTTCGCTATACTCTATGTATACGTCTTGATGATAGTTGCGAGCACTTTGGATAGCGCTTGGGTGAAAAGTGGAAAGCGTTTTCTCAATCTTCTCATCATCTATTATCTGCTTGCCATAAAGAGAGAGATTGGTACAAATTATGTGAAAAGCAGAATTGTACTCGGCCACGAACTTGTAGTCCGCAAACCTTAGGCGTACCCAGTCTTGCTGCGCTTGGGGCAAGATGGTGTACTTAAGCTTTTCGAACGCTTCTGGAGTGTGGTCCAAAGAGTCGTTGATCTTCTCTCCGCCATATACTTATTCTTTAAGGTGGGTGAGAGGTGGTGCCTAAGGAAATATAATGTCTCATCGTTCTGCTCATCAGTAGGGTTGTCATCCTTCGAGGAGCCTAGCTCGATGGAAACTTGGATCTTCTTGCTCTCAAGTACGATCTGGACATGAGATGCCCAAGTGAGGTAGTTCTGGCCATGCGAGGCCAATTCCTCAAATTCACGGCTGATGATGCCTGCCATCTACATGTTTACAATGCTCCTTTATTAGATTACTGCTTCTGAAAAGAAGGATCTACCATATGATCAGTCCCTTCGCATGCTCTTGACCTTGAGCACGGCTATCATGATAGTTTTAACTCTGCAGAGTGGGTACACATTACCCTCAGGAAGTAACACACCAGCGGTGCATACCACAAAGCCGTTTGGGCTAAAAGCCCTAATAGCACTTGCTCTATGAATCATTCCTGGGCACCCGATGGGGGATCGACCCACGGCCCAAGTCTTCACATTGTACAAGAAGGCCGAGGAAACGAGGTCCAAGGTGCCAACGAATAGGGATACATCATCCCTGTATGTACAACCCAGATGTATATAAGGGACATCACCACCTGCAAGTGGCTACTGGAGATTTAAGCTTAATAGGTCAGGTCCATTCCATAACGGAACCTGAGGCTGTACTGTAAGGCTCAGTTCATAGGATCATAGGAAGAGCAGTCCTTAGACTAGGGGAGGGGTACTAGCACAAACCCGAAACCGTGCATCACCTGCACCAAACCAACAACCGGGTCCTCCCTAGTCAGAGCATTTTAAGCGGAGAGTAGAAATACATCCCGATCCCTGGCATCTCCCTTAATGCCGCATTTTACCAAACCACACTTTTTGCAATCACATGAAACCATGGTGAAATCCTATAATCATGTATAGCATTCTCATCCTATTACAAGAAAGTTTTGTAAGCAATGTAGTTATATATATTCCTAGGGTTCAAAATTCGTAAAGGGATATAACAACATTTTATTTTCTGGTGATAACTAAGCTCTACCGATTACTGGTTTAATGAATTAGCATGCGGTTTTCGGAACACTAACAAAACCTTTTAAATTAGACAATGGCTCAATCAATATGCATTAAGGGACTTGTCTTGGTCAAACTCCTGGCACGGGTAAGCGTCTTAGGCAGGGGTGTAACATACTGAAAATTTGCATAGAAATTTTTTGCAAATTTTTAAATTTGAAAATGCATAACCATACAGCATACCCCATTGCATTTTTATTTCATTTATCTAATAAAGGATAAGAATAAAGTTAACAATAGTAATAAAATTTTTAGTAAAGAAATCTCTACTTAAAAGTACACCCTAAAGGTATGTTTTGATTTTTATATATAATAAAATGTTGTCAAATAATAAAATAAAACTTATATTTGGAATCCTTAATTTTTTTCTGAATTTTTAGGTATTTTTAGATTATTTTTCTGAGGTATAAAAATCCCCAAACAATTAAACCTAAAGACCCTGCCGAAATAGGAAAACTACCCTATTTAGATATTCCATTTCAGGAAGCATTCCCGAAATGGGAAATACGCTTTCCCTTCGGCGGTGTACGTCTTCGACGTTGCCCGTTACTTCGCGCCGGCCGCCGTGCTAGCTACGTGCCGCTTGGGCGCGACACACGGCTGAGGTAGACGTCGCCGCGTGTCCCGTGAGCTGCTGAGTCGGCCTTAATCCTCCCCACGCCGGCCACGGTCATCATTTTCGTCGCCGTGGTGAACCGTGCGGTAAGAACACGGAGAAGCCGAGGTTTCATAGTACTCACCTCACACTCATCGTCCCGGAGCTCGGCCATGAACCCAGGAGCGTCCCCGAGCAGCTGAGGAGCCGGAGACCGGTGAGTCACATTTTCATTTTTCCCCAATTTTCTTCACCGCCTCGGCCATACTAGCAATTGAAGCTGTTGGTTCTAGTTAGCTCCAAATTAGTGCGTGCATTAGTATCCTATGGCACCATGGAACGTTCCCCGAGCTACCCCGAAGCTCGGAATGACCGGATGCACCACCGCCATGGCCGCCGCCGCCGAAGCAACATGGCACACGTTGCCAGCCCAACTCCGAGCAACCCGCACCTCACTAAAGCCACCAATGACCTCTAATCCACCTCTAGATGCTTTCTAGGTCACTGTTTTGAGCTAGGAAGTTCTACGGTGAGCCAATCGTGCCGCCGCCGCCAAATCCCTAGTTTCTCGCCGCCGTTCCCGACTTTGGTGACCGGCGCATCCACCTAAAATGGCATGCACATCATGCCAATTACCTCTCCACCAAAAATCAGAGTCTATTATGCCTTGTGGAGCTCCAATTTTGAAGGAATCCACCGGCGGCGCAATCGGGAAAACAGGGGGAGAGCTAAGGAAGAAGAAGTCGGTTCACAGAAACCAGGGTTTTTCTGGTTTAACAAAGAACCAACCGGTTCACCTTAATTTAGGCCGGTTCTTCAATAGATTCCAAAATGAAAAATGCTCAAAATATTAAGATCTATATAATGGTATAATTAGTTCACACAGTAACCATGTGAGATCCAGTTGATAAATTCTATCTTTCAAAAAGGCTATGTAATATAAATATTAAGATTTAAAAATCTTTATTAGAAAACCTCTAAGAAAATTATCCAGAAGTTTTTCATATCATTTAGCATCATTTTAAAAATGTTTATAAATTGCATTGCATATGTGACATGTTTACATGTATTATTTCTGTGCAAATAGAACCTACCGAAGAAATTTATGAAGGAGAAGGAGCTGCTGAAGAAGAAATCTTAGGAGCTGAAGAACAAGAAAATTTAAACACTTTTTCACTTGAAGGCAAGTCATATTCCTTTGATCATGTTGTTATCCTTTAATTACTATAGTAAAGCATTCTTTGGACTATAAGGGAAAAATGGGTATATTCAAATGTTTCATAAATGTTTAACTTAGGGATAATTACCTTCCCAGTTGAATTAATAGCCATTTTTGAAAAAGAATCATTGGTCATAAGTCATAGGATTAGTACCAGATCAGATTCTGAGGTTTTGTGAAAGAATGCCATTTTATGGTGATGTTTTGTTTTGGTTCTAGAGCAGAATAGTTATATATTGATGAACAGACATAATTCACGCTCAACCATATAACTGAGAAATCAGACTTAGAATAAGTTTAAGTTTATTGATGTGATGTTTCCGTGTTGCAATAAGTCGCTGGCAGTGGAGCTTGTTGGTCTTAGTCTCGCTTGTCCAGGTCTCGATAACAGCGGGTAACCACATTTCTATGAGGTGATAAAATCCGTCGGCCTACGGATTCTCATGGTTAGGGTGTGGTCTGTGTCCTGCTAGGTGGAAACTAGCTCAATATTCTGATTCTTTTCTATGTTGTCTCGACTCTAGCTAAGTCGTGGCATTATATGGGTAAAGTTGGGCAGGTTCTGCAGAACTGAGTAATTAAATCATCGATGTGCCGTGCTTCCGGTGTCCTGAAGCTATGTCTTGGGTGATACCACTCATTGAAATTTAATGAATACTGCTCTAGTATGTTATGTTTTGTTGGCATTATCAATTGTTATAAAATTGATCTGGTATATAAAAGAAAAACAACATGTTCTTGAACTAATTAAATATTTGGGAAATTTATAAAATAACTTGCATCCTATTGTTGTGTCCACATATTAAACCCAGTTAGTCTCTTGAATTCAAACATCTATTAATTAGTAGAAAATTCCATATGACTTGTTGAGAATTTAAAGAATTCTCACTCTCGCAAAATTTCAAATTTTGCGGGCTGCTTATTCATCCCAGCAGAAATGGAACCGATAGAGGAGATGGAGCACCCTGAAGATGATCCATTAGAGTGGTTTGGTGAAGACATAGAATTTTAGGGTTTCGCTGCACTCAAAACTTGCCTGTGGAGTTTTAAGAAATGTAATGTATTTATGTATAATTAAAGTATGGAAGACTGTTAATTCCGCTATAAAACTCTGTTATGTAAATTAAAAACCCTGTTATGTAAATTAATTACGGTACTGCAGTTTGTATCATGTTGAACACAGCTGGAATCCTGGACAGTTGTGTGAATGAGGGATCCAAAAATTTGGGTCCCCACAAGGGGTCTCCACGAACTCCTCGGGATAAATCCTCGCACAAGCAATACACTAGCAATCTAATTTTTGGGAAGAATTTTCTGAAAATTTGTTTTGTAACTTTAGGGATAAAAATACTATAAGGATTCCATTTTTGCAATTCATTAAATAAGCTTAAAGGAGGTTATTTTACTTTTACACACTAACATTCCTACTGGAGTGTTGAGTTTAATATTTTTATTAAAGCTAGAAATCTATCTCGTATTTTACAGAATTTTTCTAGAATTTTTGGAAGTCATTTGCCATTATTAATAAATCTATTTCTATTTCTTGATTTTCTAAATTGCGAAATATGGGGAAAATCCTAGCGCGGTAATGGGCTCGGCCCGCTCACGCGTGGAGCAGCCCACAGAACAAGCGGCCGGGCGGATGCGCCGCGGCACGGGGCACAGGTGCATGGAGGAGGCGTACTCTCGAGAGTACGTCTCCACTTCAACTGACGGGTGTGTCCTTTAAGCCCACCTGTTAGCGAAGGAGGGGCAATGTGCAGGTTAACCCCGCGATAAAACGCGGTGGGCCTCGCATGCTAGCGACACACTACGGCCTAACTGCCGGCTTAACAGCTAAGCATGCGTACATATCGGTCAGTCACTCCGTAACATCCTAAATTTTGCACATAAATTTTTTTCGCAAAATAAAAACGAAAAGTGCATTTGTAAAGTGACAACAAAACCTAGAAAAACCAAATGGCAAATCCTAGAAAATATAATTTTGTCAAAATATTAGAATGCATTATACAAATATCATTCCTATAATTTGGTTGACCAAAAATATTTTTATTATGTTTTCTAATGATCTAAAAGCTTTATAAACAATAAAAGAAGCATTGAAGCATATCTAAAATGCCATAAAATAAAAATCTTCCAAATACTAAATAAATTTAAGAAATGGAATATTCATCTTTTCTAAACTCAAGAATATTTTTATATTTTTCTGAAGATAACATTATTTACCATTAATAACAAGATTATCATTAATAAGAGTATTTTGATTTTTACATAAAGTAAAATGTTGTCAAATAATAAAACAAAATTCATATTTGGAATCCTCATATTTTTCAGAATTTTTAGGTATTTTTACTTTATTTTTATGAGTTATGAAAATCCTAAAAACATCTAAACCTAATGATCCTGCCCGAATAAGAAACTACCCTATTTGTACATGCCATTTTCGGCAACTTTCCCAAAATGAAAAATGCGCTTTTCCCTTTGAGGGAAATACGCCTTCAACCCAGGGCAAGCACGAACCGAGGTGGTTGCCGCTGCTGCCTCGCGCGCGTGGTACGCCGCGTGTCCTCGACCTCCTACGTGGCCTCCCTCAGCCCAGCCGCACCACTCTCGGCCACAACGCACTGCCATCGCCTCCCCATCCCAAGCCGCGACGCCGCCCGTGCAGGGTCAACATCGAACCACCGGATTTCTTCACCCTCTTCCTAGTTGGCCACCTCCCAAGGCGTCGCCGTGGTCCACTGATCATCACCGAGCTCTCGTCATCGCCGAACTATCGCCGGTAAGCCCTAATTTCGACTTTTCCCCATTTTTGGCCGCTACGGCCAATTTTAGAAATTACCTGCACACGGTCCAAATTGACCTAATTACTTGCAACCATAAGCCTCCTAAAGCCTCTCCGTACCTTCCCCAAGCTTGCGCGCGACCAATTTCGCCCGCAGCCGCCTCCGCCATTGGCACCGCCACTCTGAGCTTTAGGGCTCATGGTGCCAGCATGTTCTAGAGCTTCCTGACCAAAAGCAACGCCTCCACTGGCCTCCCTAAGTCCCGAGAAAACTTCCACGCCCATGTGCCCCTGCCCTAGGCCGCCGAACCGCCATCGCCATGGCCACCACCGCTAAGCTTCTGTGGCTCACGGTGTTGGGCCGCACCATTGTCGCCCTTGCACCAAGACCACTAAGGAACTAGTCTACACCATCCCTAGCTCGCCGATGGCCGCTGGCCGCCTGCTCCTCCCTCGTCGGGGCCACCACCCAAAATGGGTTCACCATAGTGGGAATATCCTACCCACCAAAAATCAGAATCCCTAGTGCCCTGAGGTGCCCCAATTTGGGCAAAACCAGAGCCAGCACCATTGGACAAGAAACAGAGAGCTGGAGGAGGCGGAAGAAGCTGGTTTAATCAAAAACCTAGAAAACCATCGGTTTTATCTTCTCTTGGCCGGTTCACCCCTTTCCAAACCGGTTCCAGGAAAATTTCCAAAAGACAAAATGTTTTACACATCATAAACTATTTATTACTGAATTTTAATTATTTACTTATAATAAAAACACATTCTGTAAAAAGCTTTTTCTTGTAAAAAGACTATAAAATTGAATAATGTTTTTAAAACCATTAGTGAAAGAATATTCTATAAACTTTTAATCTCACTAAATAACATGTTTACCAACTTAATGATGAAAATAATATATATATATATATATATATATATATATATATATATATATATATATAGTACATATATGCATGATAAATTAATTTTCTTCCTTAAAAAGTACATAAAATATAGACAAAAACAATAATTGACTTTGATTGAAAAAATATAGAAATAATAGATAGATAAAACTAAAAACCTATTAACACTAAAATTTTCATATTTCATTACCATTTCAAAAAGAATTCTAATTGCATCATGTGCATGTATTTATATATATATATATATATATATATATATATATATATATATATATATATATATATATATATATATTCTAAAACATTTAGAACATCTAAAATTCATATTTCATGTGCATGATCATAATCTTAAAACCATAAATCATATATGATTATAAATCACATTTAACCTAGATGAATAAATAAATAGTTAACCTTTTTCACTATAAAATTTGCTATCCACAAATTTAAATAATTGAAATATTTAGGAAAACCATATATTATTTCTAAATGCATTAGCATCACGACCTTCTATATTTAGAATCAATAATACTTATTAATATTTTTGAAGTATCTTTTTCAACAGAACACCTAGACATATGCATATTTCTATATTTTCTAAAAATTTAAATCGTTTAATCATCTACAATATCATGTCTTATAGGATAAAAGGGATGTATAAGTATATATATAATGGGTTACGCTTTCATTGCATAAGGGAAATCATGCTGGTATTGAATTGGCTCTTATGCATGCATTTGATAGAACAGATCGCGCTAGAAGAAGTATCGAGAAGACTACTAGAAGGTCAAAAAGGAATTGAGGCTAATGCAATGTCAAGAGAGCCCAAATTAAAAGGCAAGTCACATTTGTTGCGATCATCTCGATCAAACCTTTGTACTATGGATTTTGGGTAAAACTTGTTTCACCTAGAAACTTTAGATTTAAAATAAATTTGTTAAGTAGGATAACTAAGATTTCTTTTCAAATGTAGGTCATATTCATCTTGACAAAGTCTAATTAAAATTTGACTTAGCAACAACATTACTTGACTTATGTCGATAGTATAATTGTTCCTGATAGGCCATGTTCACCTAGATAATCCTATTTAAACTTGATAATCTAAAAAAATAGATTAAGATAATATTTCACTTAAAGAAAAGTTAATACTTGGCAAGATAAATTTTAAGATGAATACTGTCGATGAATCTGCTATAAAATGAACTATCATTGACATATAATCGAATCATGTGATATGGTTATGAAGTTTTATTTTTAGCCTAGGGCAGAGGAGGAAGAAGCTATTGACCTATAGGGCAATGGAAATTACATGATTAACAGTGTTCTCGAGTTGGAACTATTGACGATATTAAAATTCCATTTTGTGGAATTGTGAAGTTTCTGCCCGAAACATATAAGGACACTACTCTTTTGCCACTGCAAAGTAACACAATTTCGCCCAACCATGTGACCGAGAAATCGGTCTTAGATTGGAGTTAATCTGTCGATGTGATGTTTTCGCGTTGCGACAAGTCGCTGACAGAAGTTGGGTATGATGGCCTCAGTCCCACTGTCAGGTCTCGATAACAGCAAGAAACCACATATGAGTGAGGTAACATAATCCGTCGGCCTGCGGATTCTCATGTCTAGGGTGGTCCTAGTCCTGCTGGGTGGAAACTAGCACAACAGTTTAATCTCTATTCTAAGTTGCTTTAACCCTAGCTAAGTTAAAACAATATATGGGTAAACCTGGGCAAGTTCTGCAGAACTCAATCAAATAAAACATCGATGGATCGTGCTTCCGGTATATGAAGCTGTGTTAATGGGTGATTCCAAATCATGGTGCTTAAGTAGACTCTTTCTCATCTCCGACTTGTTCGTTATATTTTGTCTTCCTATTGCAATTATTACCTTGCCAGGTATTAATTAAAATCGTGAATCATTTAGAATTACTCTACCTGTGATATCCCTTAAAATTGAAATATTACAATTAAATGAAATATTGGGGTTTAGCAACAAATGATCAACCAATTAGGAATCCTAGTTCATGATTTTGAAAGGGATAATCGTTTTTGTGATTTGCTGAGTATTCGTGTACTCACCCGCCCTTTTATGCGGGCTGCCTATTCAACGGGCAGTCTTGAGTCAGGAGACCAAGTCGAAGGAGATTCTAGAGAGCAATGATGAAGGATGAAGATGGAGCAGAATGAGTGTTGTCTAGGTCATCTCTACGTCAGGCATTGCCTGTGGTAATGGGCTATGAATTTTGATTGTAATACTAATAAATGTAGCTCCTGTAAAGCAAAGTCTGTATATCTTGGCTAATAAGCTTTACTTTCAATATAAGAATATTTTGATTTTGTAATTTCAACGTTGTAGGATGATTCTACATTTGTGCACAACTGAAATCCTAGACAGTTGTGTACTGGGGATCACCGATATTTTATGTCTAAATAAAGGGTCCCACGCGCTCTGACCGGGTTCATGACGCCAGCCCGACGTCACTGTCGTCTTCCTCCAGCTGGAAACGACCGGGAGGATGAGAACGGCGGTGCGCCGGCGGCTCAGGCCATCCTGGCCGACGAGCTTGGGAAAATGGACACTAAGGCTGAAGGCAATCCTAAGGGTGGTCGCAGCGTCGCCGGAGGCGGACGGAGACAGCGGCGCGATGAAGAATGGCGGCGACGGTCATGGCTTAACGTGGCCCCAACAATCCTAAGGCCTAGGCTAGGGTGGGTGGCGCGAAAAGCTTCTAGGGATCTATAGGAAGTTACCTGGAAAGACGACGAGGATGGGAAATGCCCAGGTTGTCCTGTCATCGTGGAGGTCGGCGGCGATCCGAGCAAGGACCACATCAGTAGCGAGCTCCGATGGATCCTAGGCCAAAATAGCACATGGAAGGTGAGGGTGTTGCCGTTAGGATGCTCACCGAGCAAGGAGTCGGACCGGGACTCACCGTCGATGGTGAAATCAGAAAGGAGGCAATCCGGGCCGGCAAACACTCTGCGAGGTCTCCGGCGATCTGCAAGGCAAAAGGGGGCAATCAGAGTGGGAACGAGGTAGGGGAGGAGTAGGGCTTGCGGTGGAGTCCGAATCCGAGCACGGAAACTCACCGGTGGCACTCAGAGCTTGACCAGAGTGCGGCGGCGAAATGAATCGAAGGGGAAAAGGGGCGGCGAGCAAATAGGGCTTTATACGGACCGGGAGAGAGAGGTAGGGCTCAGGCAATGGCTACGAAGACTGGCCGGCGGGCCAAGGCGGTTAGCCAGGACTAGTTCGGCCATGGCAGTGAGTAGCGCCACGACATTGATGCTGTGTCGCCCGGTGGGTGAGATGTTGGGTGAGAAAAACCGGGGTTGGGAGTTAAGGTGACGCGACAGCCACCGGCTACGTTGCGCGGCAGCACGACAGACTAAACCTCCTAAGGGAGGATCAACCGAAGCGACGAGATGGCGTGCACGTCGCGACGCAGCCAGAGCGGCGGGATGCGCGGGCGATGCGCCGGGCACGGTCGGCGAGGCAATCAAGGCGGGGTCGGGGAGTAGGGCTTGGCCCGGTGATGGACTGGCGATTCGACGGGAGCATCATGCTGTGTGCATGCAACGCGCGATCGCGTGCCTTTTGTATAAATACGGCGAAAGCACGCCGAGGCCGCAAGACGCGAAGAAGCGAGGAACAGAGGAGGAGGAAGCAACTAGCAGGTGGGGCCAGAGTGGCACGGGCGCTATGCGAACTCACCGACCAAACACGAAGCCGGGCCAGACGCCAGCAACAACAAGCAAGGCGTCTGCTGGAAGGAAAAGGGGGCCGAGGAGAGAGTGTGCGAGACCAGTTTTCAATACATAATATTGAAAATTGATCTCCTCTAATAATATAAATATTAATCTAGAATCAGTATGTCAACCTTGCCATGTTATTTAACTATGATCAATGTACAATTATAATACCAAAGTTGTGGTATTATACAAACCACTTTATAATTTGTAAGTTTAGAAATATCTAGTATTCTAAGCCGAAGAATTCCATGTCTTCTACCGAAAAATCAAAGTCAGGATCTGCAACAGAATAGGGATCTATTCAATTATCATGAATAGTTCCCATACAACGGGTAAGTACATCAACAGTACTAGCATGTTTTCATACGAAATAAAATATTAATTATATGCAAAATGTTTCAAAGAAGGGTAGGCCTATAATTCAGTTGACATAATATGCAATATTTCAAAACTTAACTTCAGTATTACAAAGATATTTTCTAAAGCAATTTTAAATGAATTTTGTAAATTACTATCTTCTTTCTCCATCCTTACTCGTCTGACAACCATTATTTTTTTTTATTAAAATTCATGGATTTATTTCAATAGAATAGGCATCACCCAGTTTGACATAACTTCGTATACCTAAAGTAGGTCTATTAATGTTTTTGTTATCAGCTCTGTAGACCCTACCTAGCTTTACCCGTAAAATGGCCGATGATACGGATGTGCGGTATTTATGTCATTCCTATTCAAAATAGTCCATGTTTTGGCAATATTTCGCACAAGGCGCAAACATTGGGAGAAAACTCTGACGATAAATTGGCCTCCGCACAGACACAGCCGGTAACATGTGAATCACTTGGCCCAATATCCCAGAACCTGGTAAATGCCTGGCCTCCGCACGATCATTATCAGTGACTACTCAGCCAGCATCTCAATTGCTTAGTATTGCAAAAACATTAAGACAATACCTTGCCCATGTAATTACCCATCTGGTAATTCATGCCTATAATTTTTAATTTTCTCGTCTTTTGTTCATTACATTGTCTATCCAAAAGACAAGATGAATACTATCCTACCTGTTGAAATAACCATACATTTAGATTTTCTTATACTAGGGTATGGTCAAGTTTAATGTTTTTTGGTAGGCTTTTGGTTGTGGGGTTTGGACTATCTATTCTACATAAAATGTTAAATAACATAATTTAAATAAAGGATAATTTACAATTAAATAACTAAAAATTAATATGATAAACATATAATAAATAGAACTAAGAAATTAATATGCGTCAAAGGATAGAAAACCTGCCTTCTTCGGTGGTCGGATCAAGTTCGAAAGTGTCTTCCGGATATTCTTTCTCAGAGGGTCCAGAGGCGATCAGTTCGTTGTCTATACGTCGTAAATATGAAAAAAAAGAAATTCCAATGAGTATTCAAATAAGAATTGAAGAAGCATTATGCATAAAATGGAGAAAAGGATTCAGGGTGAATAGGTGATGGGTTGTACTCCGTACGATTTTCTAATAATTTCAAATTATTTTCAAATGGATAAGGATGAAAATGGGCATTTCCTCCGGGCAGCATGAAGCTACACTGGTGTACATGTAGAGTCACATGTGGATCGACAAATTTACAGAGATCGGGGTCGATGACAAAATTTGCCAGAATTCTGAGATGGAATTTGTCGAAGGTATAGGGGTGAATAATTGAAAATAGATTTTTATTAAATTATTAGGTCCTATAATATAATTTTAGCATTTTTCAAAATTTTTAAAATTTTATTAGAATTTTTAAATGCTTTTGTATATAAGAAAGTGAGCAAAAAGAATTTATTTAGATTATTTTATTCGGGAAATGTGGGATATTATATTTTTATAAAATTCTACATCTTATTTTAGAATTTTGAAAATTTTTGCAGAATTTTTAGAAGAGTTTTGATAGTTGAAATAAAATTCAAAATCTTGGATGGTAATAGAAATTAAAAAGAAAATGTTAAATCTATTAGGCTACAGTACTTGGCTTGGCCCAGTTACTTGCGCCGAGGCTGACAAGCGGGACCCAGCGTGCAATGGGAGAGGGTGCACGCGCGGGCGGGCTCGAGGTGGCTGATAGGTGGGGGCTGCGGTGTAAGTGAGGGAGAGAGGGGGAAAATGGGGAGTGCGGTAGGACAACGACGGTGCTGGTGATTGGCGGCCGGCGGTGAGCGATTGACATCATGAATGTGAAATTGAGAGCAAGGAGTACCTCAGGGAGCTTTCATGTGAGCTCGTGGTAGCTGGAGATGGTCGAGCGGG
Source organism: Olyra latifolia (assembly GCA_036346145.1). Taxonomy (NCBI): domain Eukaryota; kingdom Viridiplantae; phylum Streptophyta; class Magnoliopsida; order Poales; family Poaceae; genus Olyra; species Olyra latifolia. The sequence goes on along the minus strand of CM070523.1, from coordinate 52,900,606 downwards.
AGGTCAAAGCGGCGGTGCTCACAGGCTGCGGTGGCGAGGGTGGTTCGGTGATCGTCGAGGTGAGGGGATGGCGAGGTTGGGTCCACGGTGTAATGTGGTGCCTTTTTACTTTTAGGGTTGAGATTAGAGGTGGGCTGGAGCAGCGGTGAGTTTCGCCAGAGCAAGGGTAGAAGTAGGGCTCGGCGGTGATAAGATGGAGTTGGAGAAGAATGGAGGGGTAGGGGAAGAAGCTTGAGGTGGTACGATGCCAATGGGGGCTTTTTATAGGCTCGGGGTGCAGTGGCGGTTGCAGCATTGTAAGGCCATAGCGGCGGTGGCGGCGTGACGCGACGGTGAGGAATTGGCGAGCCACCGGGGGAGGATAGGGAGGAGAATGTGGCGGATAAGATTGGCTGCGGGGAGAGCTAGCTGATGGGGGCAGAACAGGGGCAGAAGGTGGACAGTAGCGGAGGCAATGCAAGATTCAGCGGGCGGTGGCGGCGCTGGTGGGTTAAACAGGGACGGCGCATGAGGAAGGAGGAAGAAATAGTGGCGGCCATTGGATCTTGGGTGATACTATGGGCGTCTTTGGATTTGGTCTCGAGGGCTGACATCTGGGGGCCACAGGTCAGTGGGAGGAAGGCTGGAGACGGCCTTAAGTAGAGACGTATTCCTTTAAGGGAAAGCGTACTCCGGGTTTTCTGAAAACGGAAAGCATTAAATCTAATTGGGAATTGATTTTTCCAGAATTTGGATAGGGCTTTAGAAATTCATAGAAAATTATATAAACTCAGAAAAATATGAAATAAATTTCTAAAAGTTCAGAAAAATAAGGAGAATCCAAATATGAAATAAAATTGGTTATTTTATGGCATGAATATTTTTGGAAAATAAAGGGAAGGTGACTTTCTTTAAGAAATAAATAGGATTTGAACTTGGAAAATTCTCAAAAATTAAGGGATATTAAGAAGGATTTAAATATGACTTTTTGCAAAAAAATTTCATGCTGGAATTATAGGAAAATATGGGTATGTCACAGAGAGTGGGCCGAGGCGGTTTTTTTCCTTTCTCTATTTCTTGTTTTTCTCTTTTGTCTTTTCTTTTTCCTTTTATTATCCTATTTAGGAATGGGTTTTTGGGGTAGGAAATATTTTACAAATTCTTAAATAATGCTCTATTAGAGTATGTATTTTAACCAACAATTTCTCTTGTCATTTCATATTTTGAAAATTAAATTTCCTTATGCCTAGCATTTCTAATAACCCGTTTCTTTTATTTTCAAAGTTTTAAACAATCCAAGTTTTACTTTCTTAATAAAAATTGGAATGTTATACGGGCGATCTTGGGGTCCCGGCGGCGACGTTGCGTGCAGCGCCGATGGCGATGCCTCGTCGCGTGGTCTGCGGTGGCGTGAAGGCTTCTTCGAACGGCGTGGGAACTAGTCTGCGGCCGAAAGCCGCCGCGGCGGCATGCGCTGCATGGCTGCATGGCCACTTCAGGCGGCGTGCGCACGTGCAAGGCACAAGGTGACGCAGGCACGGCGCTACAGGAGCCGAAGGGCGGCCTCAATCCCGGCCAGTGCGGGTGTTGTGCGCGTCCGGAGGCGCAGTGTCGCTGCGTGCAACAACAGTGGCGACGCTTCATGCACGCAGGGGCAACGCGGGGCCCGAGGCTGGGGTGGGATGCTGCGAGCGCATATCCGCGACCGAGGTGGGGCGCTGTAGGCGCGTGGAGGCCGGGGTCGAGGTGGGGCGGCGGCGCAGCGCAGCGAGCGTGCGAACCGAGGCCGAGCATTGGGGTATGGGTATAGGGCAACTCCGGGTTGCGTGCCATCTCCAAACAAATTTCTAGATGCCATTACTTGTAAAAAGTCAAAGAGGAAGATTCTTATTCTTCTTTGCCTTTATCTGTCTCATGAGAGGAAGAGCTCCATGCTGATAACGTGTTAAGAAGCCATTCCTACCAAGTGATGAGGACATCTCTCCTATGGACGTGACCGCTGCTCCTCCTTCCTCTCCTACCATTCCGTCTCCTACAATCGGCATTCGTTCCACTACGTCATCATCGTCGCATAGAGGCCTAAATCCAGAAGCTCGTCCTTTCCAACCCACCTCAATGGATCAGCGCCTCAAGTACATGCCCCGAGGACAGCCCACACCCTAAGGACAACCCAACTCGAAGAGCAACTCGTCATCAAGCCCGGTTCAGCCATCTAGGAGCAGCCCAACTTCAAATGGGCATAACTCAGACATCCGAACTCCGTTTTTGGTGATCCACCACTCAACGGAAAGCTTAGAAGATAAGCTTTCCAATGGATCTAGTCGCACTGCCAGATTCAACCTAGAGTGACAGGAATTTGCAAAAGAGCATCATGGACTCATTTTTCTCGGTGCTGCGCCACCGCTGTTTTGGGTCCAAGGCCCATGTATCATCAGGGTTTGGTGGGTGTTCGTGTTCTAGACGACTCCCCTAGCTTGGGCGCCCCTCCCTTGACCGCCACTCTATATATAGCCACCGTCCTCATACATTCTTCTTTAGGTTTGTTGTGTTTGGATGTCCCCATGTGTAATCCTCCTCGAATTCACGTGTGTCAGCTAGACCATCCGAATCAAGAAACAGAACCTCACCCCTGATCGTGAGAATTGGTTTGTGTTTCAGATTTGATATCCATCTTGTCCTTGCTTGTTCTCGATTGCTTGCGTGTCTTAGCTTGGTTGATCAACTCGAGTCGGTGGTTTTGCGATTGCCAGTTTTCCTCCTTGCTGGTTGGTAGCCGAATTCATAAATTCATCATCTCCCAAGTCGACATATTATTCTCATCAGAAGATCGGACCACCCGTGTGCGCATCACCAGGTGTTTGTCCAAAGGCTCATTCATAGATCTAAAAAATACAGAGATGAAGAAAGATATCCATACTTTCTTATTCAATTCTCTTCTGTACAACAGGTGATCCTTCTCCTTTTATAGGCTAGTGCAGAGTTTTGACAAATGAACCATATTGGCCTCCTTGGCCAGACAAGCATTTCTCGACAGGTTGAAGGGGTGGAGCGCTGCAGGGCTGCGAGTGACGCGGCAGGTTGCTGCAAGGGATCCGATTCTGATTGAGCTGTGGGGATGCAACGACGGACCGTTCAACGCACCAGAAGAGCATTTTTATTAGCAGAGATAGACGTTGTAAAGCGCAGACATGTATCCATCTACTATCGTGAGCATACAAGCTAACAAACGTGGACATGGATTCACGCGCAAAAACTGCATCCATGTTTACAAATTTCGCCAGAAAAGTAAAACTACCTGTCTGACAGCCCTTGTCAGTAACACCACCTAGATATTTCTTCACTTGTGCGCTAATTGTCAATATCCAACACACCGTGTATGCACAGCGTGAGATAAGTAGCTGACACTATCCTTGTTTCAAGTAACTAGTGAAAATGATCTTTAGCCATTGCCAGTGAAGTTTTGCAACCTCTGCCCAATAAGATAGCGTTCATCCCGGATAGAATCATGGAGTTTAACCAAGACACTGCAGAATACCTTGGCTAGATAGCAGAGCACAAAGAAAGCGAGGCTGCCTAGCCATGCAAAACGGTACACCGCTGAGTTCACGGCAACAGAGTACCCAAAGCTTGGGAAGACGCCCTTGGCAAGCATATAAGGAACACAGAGAGCAGTCAGTAGCTTTGTAGTGATAGGCATCAGCACATCTTGCAAGACCCACATTGCCCTGAGCCCTGAAAGTCCATCCTCCCTTGCCTGAGTAAGCTTCCAATCCCACCTTTCATCAATGAAATAGGCCAAGAAAGGCACTGCCCTTGTCCAATGAGCCTTCAAACATAATACACTAGTTAAAATATCTTCCTATATGAATCTTACTTATAATTTGGGAAATTCGCTGCATGGTGAATGCCACCCTAAAAGTGTGCCAGTTGCTAAATCAGTCCCAATATACAAAACTTTGGAAAGGAATAGACTAAAATGAAAATTTGCAAGCATCGTTTTGGTAATTTTCGGGTGGCAATGTGGCATACAGCAAGGGTCACTTCAAGTGCCACGAAGCACATTTTCCCCAATAAAATTTTCTGATCTAATTATGCCAAATAAGAGGTCATTTTGCAACTCACCAACTTTGTCCAGATTTTCAGCAATATTAGCCCCAGGAACCAAGTGCAGAAAGAGTCGAGAACTGGGACGTCATTTGCGGACACAATAAAGGGTGATACTAGTAGAAAATCAACCAGCAATCCAATCAGAAGGGGGAGGATGATAATCTGACAGCAGAGAGGTTTGAGTCAATGAACTGAAGCATAAAATAAAAACTAAATGAAGGATTTTTTTAAAAGATACACCTAAACTATTGTGGGCCATTCATTTTACTTAACCCAATGACCCAGTGGTCTCTAAGAAGATGAGTATAGCTAGACTGTACATGTTTAATCCAACAGCATAGTGATCTCTTGTGCCCTAGTACACCATAGAAATGCTCATAAATGAAACCACTGCAATTAAATTGCTCACCCATATGAACAAAAGCGGAGAGCTCTTCAAAGCAGTTAAACCCCACTTGCAGATAACAGACGGCAGAAGACGCGTTCTCCCAGAAGTTATGTAGGCAAATGAATCTCCAGAGACAGCAATAATAGTTGATATTACACAAAATCCAACAGCAAAAGCAAACAGATCTAGGAGAAAAGATGGCACAAGTAAGCCCAAAGATATACAAATGTTTACTTCTTTGCTTGGTATACAGAAGGAATTAAAATGATTATTTCTGAACAATCATTACCATTGGACTTCAATCCACCTGCTACTGGCAGCTTAGGGATGGCAAATAACAATGCACGCCCAACTGAGATTGGAACAGTAAGCACAGCGGAATTGAATATCACAACAGTCAACCATGCTAGCACCACAAGTAGCATCAGACGAACCGAAAACAAATTCCTGGTAGGTTTACAAAAAGTTTAGTAAATTGAATGGTAAAAAACCAGAGCATACAAATTACAAGAATAGGAAACAAACAAGAAATTAGTAGAAAACACTATTTCTTTTGAGACTCCAGAATAGAATTGCAAACTATTATTTATTTATTTTTATTTGTTGTTGCCAACTAGGACACTACATCAGCCAAACAGGGTGGCTTGGGGCTCCATTTGAACTGGTTTCGGTAGCTGGAGGGAGAAAAGTGAACCATTTGGAGTTGGAGGCTGTTGTATGAACTCAGAAGATAGATTACAGTGTAAAATAGACTTGTTCTCGGTTAAAATATGATCATCAGTATATTATCAGTATTGGATAGGAGCAGTGCTGTTGGGTTGATTATCCAGAATAGCAGATATTCATGATAACAAGCCTGTTCTATATGCAGCATATCTGGAATTTTGGTATTGCATTCTGATTGAACAACCAACAATACCAGCCAATAAGATGGGAACTGGGGTAAAAATATTATCATCAATCTGCTATTAGAATTGATCAGCATTCAGAAGTGCTGCTGCTGGTTGCTCATGCAGAATAGCAGATATTGTGAAGCCTAACAATAGCAGCATATATATGTGCAAAATGAACAGTAAGCAACCAACTTCAAAAGGTAACATAATGCCATGGTACAATGCGCAAGGAGTCGGCAAACAAAATATGCTGCTTAGATAAAGTTGCATATAAGTAACACCCAATTTGGCGCATCTTAAACCAGGAAGTACAGCAATTTTTAGAAGAGCTAGGAACTGGATGTTTGCAAAATTTCACTTAATTGTCAGAAAAAATAGACAAATTTGCACCATAGCCATTTGTAGTTGTGAGCCTTTGAAAGTTCCTCCTGTACCTCAAAAAGTGCAGCTTTACCTGCTTTATGACCTACAGTCCAGTACTTAAAGCCTAAATGCATTATCTTGGGTGTTGCCTTATTGTGTGTGTGTGTGTGTTTTTGCAAAATACAAATTATGCATTTTTAATTATATACTTCCTCCAGCTTTTTAATAGTTGGCATTGTTTACTGGTGTATGCATATTTAGGCAATCATTTTTTCATTGCATTATGACAAAATTTAATTGCATTGTGTATATGAAGAAGGATGACACAATTTATGACGAGATATATAGTAGGAGTAAATGGGAAAAATGCATTGGGAATAGCAACATGCCAAGTATCTGTGGAAGAAAATTTTGGTCAACATTGCCAAGTATTCGAGACATAGGCAGTTTATATAAATTTGCTCGACAATGGAAGTACAAAACAGTTAGGCTAAACAATGCAGTTTCTGGAACAAAGAAATCTATATAGATTAGAGCCACACATGTGGGGAGAGAGAAAGAGAAGAGAGAGAAGACAAGAGGGTGGGGGTACCTTTTCTTCTTAACTTCAGCAGTGCTGCCTTTCTGATCTTTTGATACAACATTATCCCCAACCTCACATCCAACAGCTCCATCAGCCCAAACAATCAACAGATCTGGTAGACCAAGGGCCTGTCCAGCAGTGGCAAACCAATATCGCAGTACCTTCTCAACTAATACACCAGGCTCAAGGTATTTGAGTGTATTGCAAATGACAAACCTCAGAAGAACAGCACCAGAAATTAACTCTGCATAATTTCGGGGCGCATGCCAAAATGATGTGCCCTGAGTAGGAGGATCAAAGTAGCTGCAATTTGCAAATATTATAATAAATGTGTTGAGTCACCAAAGACTGGCAGATACATCTTGTAATGAAGAATAAAAATGGAATACTTACATGATATCTAATGGGAACAACTTAGGTGCTAATTGACTAGCAATTTGAACAGGAACTAGAATTACCATAGCAATATAGATAATGCTGATAAAAAGGACACGCAGCATCCTGAAAGAAAATTTGTAGAATGGTTCGCGAAAGAATTGTATCACATTTCCGTATTCAGCAAAATGGACAAAGGGAATATTAACTCCTGGTCTCAAGACCTACTCACAAACAAAAGAATACCAATCAATATATCACTGAAACATATACTGCATGAACCATTGAAATGATGAAACCAACAAATATAATATGGCATATACCGCGCAAAGAAGACAGGAAATCTTGAGGTGTAGCTTCAAACACATGCATCCGATGAGCCAATGAAGAGCAGCAGAAGCAAAAGATGAAACAAATACAAGTTTGAACTTCTGAGATATTGTTAAACCAAACAATTTTGAAGTGCAGATATCAAGTGACCATCCAAAGAACAATGGGCATATTACAACTGTGTTTATGAGATTAAGGCAAATATTGGCAACAGTGATTAATTTTATGATTCCTCTGAAGAACTGCTGCAACAAAGAGAATGTCCTACGGACCAGTACATGTATACGAGGCAGGCTTCTAAAAGGTCTCAACAGCCAGTACATCCCATTGGTAAAGACCTTGAAGAAAATTGCAACTGTAAGGCATTTGCCCCTCGAGTATTGAAGAAAACTATGCAGCCCGGTAAAAAGTGCACCCAGTGAAAAGATAAATCCATATCCTATTAATAGGATAGAAGCTGTTGAAGTGGAGTGGACTTTATCCATATTGCGAAAATTGAAAATCGATATGCAGCACAGAATTATCCTTCCCAGTGAGAAGGGAAGAAAACCAAAAATACAAGCAACGACCACATCACCAATTACCACCTGATCATGCAAGCAAATCGTTAGAACCCTGTAGATAAAGGCAAGGTAGAATTGGCCTAAAAAGGCAATCGAAAATACTGCAATAGCAAAGGCAACTAAAGCAGCAAAATCAACAAGCTCAGCCACTTGTACTGGTGCATTCAGAATAACGACCAGAAGAAATCCTACACATATATTTTGGATTAGTCCTCCTACCAGTATATGTGTATCTATCCAAACTGATGGAATTGCGAGGTAGATAAAGAAGCAAACATTATCCCATTTCGTATAACAACTCATATCATCTAAAGCTTTGCTATTCCTAGCAATAACCTGGAGCGTCAGCGACATCTAGGACGGATGATACACTTTGAAGCGGAGTTGCGGTACAGTGTGAACAACGGTAAAAAAAAGATGAGGAAAACCTGGCTGGCAATAGAAGCGCATTGGTGGTGAAGGAAGCATACATACCATGAGGGAAGCTTCAATGGTATGTAGTGCAAGGATTTGCAGGCTATCCAATCCCCCAAATCTGTGCTGAAGGCGAGTCTCAAGGCGTGCGACCCAGAGCGCAAATGGAGCAAGAGCATCAGCAGCAATTCTGGGAAGGCCATTGTGCTGTCTGAAATGGCCAAGTTCCCTGAGGAAGGCTCTTCTGATAGAAACGCAGGCGAAGATGGCATCCGCGGAAGGCATGAACCTCAAGCCATAGAGACCGTCTGCGAGAATGGAATTGGCAGAGGAGAAGCGGAGGGAGAGCAGGTGGCGCACTTGAGGGAAGCTCCTGGCGAGCGCGACGCGCCATGTCCAGACGGTGGTGAGCGGCATGACGCACTCCCAGACGCACATGGCGAAGAGGAGGGAGAGGAGCAAGAAGAGCCAGCGCACGAGCTTGGTGGCCAACCCCAGCATGAATTCCGAGAGGGGCAGCCTTGCAGGAGCATTTGCAGCGTAGAGAGGGCAGATGAAGATGTCACACTTGCACACCTGAGCAGAGCAAAGCAGCACATCGAAATCAAATCAGAGAGCAAACAACAGACCCTAGCAGCCTGGGCGGAGGCGGAGGAGAGAAGAAGAGTGGAACCTCGCATCTGGAGTGGCGGCGAGTGGCGAGCCATCGGAGGAGGCAGTCGTCGTGGACGAAGCGGATGCTGCCGTTGCAGGCGCATGGGTGGCGCAGGGGGCGGTCGGCCTCGGCGGGGAAACGGCAGATGCGGCACTGCTCCTCCTCCTCCTCCTCGTCCGGCGGAGGGGCGGCGGCGGCGGCGGCGGCCATTAGCCTTGCCACGGCAGCTTCCCTCGGCCTCGGTCTGCTCGCTTCGCCGACACCCACTTCTCTTGCGACCTTCCTTTTACTTCGGCTTGGGATAACCAACCGGGCCAACGACCGAACCGACCGGCCCAGTTCGGGCGCGTCCCGAACCGGGCCAAACAAGTCATACAGTGAACCCGGCTGGCCCGGTTTAGCCAAAAATAATATATAAAAAAATTAAAAAATGATTATATTTAATAAATATGTGTTATAAAATAAAAAAATAAATTATATATCATAAAAAAATAAACATATAAATATATATTTAATTAAATATATATATAAACCGGGCGGAACCGAACCGAACCGCACCGGCCCGGCGGGCCAAAAGCTTAGCCCAGATTCGATTCGATTTGACGAACCGGGCCCGTTTGAACCGGGCCGTTTGGCCAGCTATGGGGATGACTTGTTTGGATTAAACACCTGCCCCTCTTTGCTAATTCTTTTAGATTAGAACATTTTCTTTCCAAAATACTCTTGCCTCTTCTTCCACTCACTTCCCTTGTCCCTCCCAAATACAGCCATCTTTCCCACCTTCGGCCACCCCTTCTCCTCACTCTCACGTCTGCGTTGCCTTTCCATCTCTCTTGATTCCGGCTATGGAGTCATCTAAAAACTCGTCGCCTAAGAGTGCCCCCTTCCAGCTCGGGATAGGGCGTCGCCATTGGGGAAGATGGCTGAAGGAGCCTAGGGAGACAAGTTAGAGCTCAGGACGACACACCGCCATTGGAGGAGATGGCCAAAGGAGCTTGGCGAGGTGGCGATAGCTAAGGAGGAAAAAGGGGATGAGACTCTCTCCAATGGCATCCCGTCCGGGCTTCTCTTCCCTTCGCGATGGGAAAAAGCCCGGGACGGGATGGGCGGCGGCGCTCCAACGGCTTCCCTTCCCGGACGGGAAGCGGCCGGGATAGGAGAGAGATTCTCGAGTGGAAGGGAAGCGGTAGGAGTTCCCGTCGAGGGTTGCCACAGAGGCGAGCGGGCAGGGGCAGTTGGGCGTGCGCGAGGTCAAAACCCGCGAGGGGAGGGAGCGGCGGCGGCGGCGAAAGAGCAAGGTCGCAACCAGCGGGCGGAGGCAGCAGCGGCGGCGGCGGCGGAGAGGAACTACCTTGGAGCCTGACGTCTGGCGGTTCCAGGTATGCAAATCTTCCCCCTTTTGAATAGCATGTCATGCAAATGTTCCGATCTGTGCATGGATTTGGCTATTGTATAGTTTATTTGGGGACGAATCGTGGAGGATGAGAGTATGTCCGGGGGATTTGGGGACGATTTGAGGGGGGATTTGCGGATTTGGGGACGATTTGGGGACGAATCGCAGATTTGGGGAGGTGTCAGCGGAGCTGGTGGCGGCCGGCAGACGGACGACGTCGCCCAAGACTCGGGCGTCGGAGCTGGTGAGCCGCTTCCTGGGCGGCGCCGAGCTGGCCGTGTCGCTGCAGCTGGGCTCCCTCGGCCACCTCGCGGTTCATGGTGGTGATTGAGGTCTCGGCGGTGCTCTCATGGTCCAGCCTACAGATTCGAGAACATGATCTACTGTCTGTCTGTCTGTCTCTCTCTCTGTGAGCATGGTGTAGAACTAGAAACAGCATCGGCACAAGAAGTGCTCTTGGGTGGTTTCTGCTCTCTAATAAGTCCTGCTGTTCTTCCACGAAAAATTTCCCCTCTCATTTCCTTTGGATTGCGCTGCCTGGTTCTTGTTCTAGGTTCTGGCATGTGTGTTTATCTTCCCTGTGATCTTTGGAGATTCTTGTACAAGGATGATTTTTCCCCGTTCCTCTCTAAAATGTTTGGATCACTTTTCTTAACCAAGTTTGGATCACTTCAGTTCTAATTTTACAGTGCATCTTGAAATTCTGAACTACTAATACATAGGTAATATCTTGAAATACTGATAGGTCATCAAAGAAGGTTAGATTCTGTAGTTAATGGACTCCTGGTAGATCATCCTCATTATTTGTTGATGTTGTTCTTGTCTTCTTCATTATTCTGTCCAAACATCCGGTCATCTTCACTATATGATGTTATTTTTCCTCAATTATCCAAGAACACTGCATTTGGTTCTGTTGTTGGAGTGTGTGTAAGTACATCACAGTGGTTTCAAAAATATGTATGTAGTGTCTTTGCAAAAAGAGAGGATCCATATTTGACTGTTTTTTTAGCGGTAGGATCCATTTGACTGTTGATACATGAACTGGGGACTAATAAACACGAATGGAAAATCTTTTGACATTGAACATCCCTGCTCATCGCTTTGTTAGTGTTTGTTAGCTAGTTCGTTTAAACTAGTGCAAGAATTTACTGGTTGGTTTTTTTCTAATCCTGGAAACAATGCTGATCTGAAGGTTTAATCGTGTCACAAGTCACAAGATCTGAGCATCCAATTCGCTACCAAATTGATCATGAGTACCCCTAGGATCAAGGATTTGTTATGTGTAGTGTGCATTGGATGAGTAACCATTCGATGAAGGGTTTTTTATGTGTAGCGTAGATGGATGCACCGACCATTGAAGCTGCTTTGCGCATGCTGGTAGAACATTTGGACGTCGAGGCCGTGGCTCTTAGGAAAGTTGTCGTGGACAATTTCTCCTCCAGGACCTCAACGGTTCATCTGGATATGAACCAGTCTCTGTTAGAGGTCGATGTCATTGCGACCCGCCTTGAGCAACTCTCCATGGAAGCTATGGACGTCCTCAAAGCTGCAACCAAGGGAAAAAAATGAGGTAGGGCCATCTGGTGTCGATGCCGACACCACGGACGGCGTAGACCCCGACGACATCATCCCTGGGGACTACGTGGAGCCAGAGGAGTACTCCGTACATGATGATACCACCGATGGTTGGGAGTCCGATCGCTCGTGGAATTTGACCCGCACCCCGTAATTTTCTTTATGGCCTGTTGCATGTACCCCTCAAACTTTATGTAGCCGTATTTATGGTTCTGTCTGTCCCGTAGATGTCATTTTGGTTTTTCTGTTGCATGGCATGTAGGTGACATAAAACGAAGGCTATCGTCGCCCTCAGGTCATCATGAACTATTTGGAATGCACTATTGTAGTCCTCTATCTATCACATGTGACTATCAAAATATTATTGACGATGACGTGTCAATGTTATCTTCGTTGCAATGTTGGACTTCCTGAGGGAATGAAAAGGAATGACCTTTTCATGGTTAATTTCAGGGAGTCAATGGATCCTTTCTACGAGAATTTTCTACAACAAGGGGTTGAGAACACATCCTGGAGTGGCACTCCACTTACAGGAGGTGCTGTAGGGGGAGAGGGGTTGGGTCAATTCAGCCCAACCCTCAGTCTTGCATATGAGTCCAGTCCCCTCTTGTGTTACCCAGTGCTTAGGGGAATCTAACGCGCCGGGTCCGAGTTGTGCTGGAAAGAAGAAGAAGAAGAAGGCTGCGCCAAAGAGCAATAGAACTACTTGGACCACAGAAGAGGACTCGTTGCTTGTGTCCACTTGGTTGAACGTTAGCCAAGACCCTATAGTTGGCTCAAACCAGTCCTCTAAGACATACTGGGGCCGTATATTAGACTATTTCAGGAGACATGGACAGCCCACCTGGCCGGAGAGGTCGATGAAGGGACTGATCAATCATTAGCAAACTATCAGCGCCGAAGCTAGCAAGTTTGCTGGCCACATGAATAAGGTGGAGGCCCTCAACCCTAGTGGAACAAATCATCAGGACAGGGTATGTACTTAGTAACATTTTGAATTTGCAATGAATTACTAACACTAAATGTGTAACATATCTTGTTTCGTGTCATATTGCTGTAGTTGGGGATGGCTGCGAAGATGTTCAAGGAGATTGAGGGTAAGTCATTTGGGTTTCTCCACTGTTGGGCCATGCTTAGTGAGCACCCCAAGTAGGCTGCTCACCTAGTCAGCAAAAGACAGAAGACAAATGACTTGGCCTCCCCAGCATCTAGCTCGGCTTGCGGTGGTTCCAATGATGCACCTGTGGGTAATGACATGCCTAGACCTATTGGCCGGGACTCCGCAAAGAAGGCTAGAGCCCGAGGTGCGGCTTCTAGCTCTTCCCATGGTAGTATCACCGGCGGTGCAGTCAGTGAGAAATTAGCAGAGATGAATGTGCACAAGGCAACTCTTATTGAGCTCAGGCATAAAGAGGTCACTATTATGGAGGAAGAGCACTTAGATAAGGTCATGGCCATGGATTTGGACAAGATGGATGCCATGACTAGGGAGTATTTCCGGAAACGCAAGGAGGAGATAGTGATGAGGAGGTTTGGGCCGCTGTGAGAGAGTGGAGATTTCGGTAAGTGCACTCTCTTATATGTTACTTCCATTAGCTTATGAAATTTTTCGTAAACTATGTGTCATTCCTTGTTTAGCTATGTTCCTTTAGTGGATGTGCATCTAGCGCGCAGGCCGCTGACCATATCGTCCTGCAGTGTCATGCTACATCAAGAGATTTGGACGAATGATCTGAATAGATCATCAGCAAGCTGTGTGCTTTAGCTGTTTGTTTTAGAACATCTATGTCGTTTGGCAGTTGTTATAAACTCCGTTGGACTCCAGACTTTTACATGCTGCTGTACTGTGAATTTAATTCAGCTTGCGAAATACTACTAGTTTCGATTATGTGATTTACCTTTTGAACCATCCATTGATTTTTATAAAAGTTTGATTCTCTGTTAGCGCTGAGGAAAGAGGGCCATATCTGGGAATGCATATGAGCAGATCGTGCACTCTTTGAGTTTGTGCCTACGTTTTCAGGTTTGTTTTCTTGTTCGTGAGCATCATCGCCGAGTGCTTGCTAGCTGGCATTGTTACGTACGTGATAATGAATGATTGTGAAAGATGTTTACTTGTTCGTCTCTCGCTTTAGAGTGAAGCTTTGCCACCATGCTTCGGAAGTTAGGATAACCATGGTACGTGTGTATATACATGCCTCGATTACCAAGAAAGATTAACGTTTCTCTAAGCCTAATACTCTTTAGCTTCTCAAAGCCATTTCTCGAATACCTTGAAGTAGCTTCACATAGTGCGGAGACAAATTTTTGGGGAGCTTAGGCGCAAGGACACGAACACAAAGATACAAACCAAGACGGGCCACCGGCGCCCGGGTTGCAGCTCCAAACCAAAAGTGCAGTGGTGGGAGTGATCCACAGTCACTATGGAAGGATAGTCACTATAGGAAACGACCAAAATGTTGATGGCCAAAATCGTCGAGTCAGGAGCCAAAACCGTCGAAAATCCACTCACATTATTGTTTTGTGCTAGTTTCATGTTATTCATGGAAATGTAGGCACAAACTCAAACTCAGAGAAATCGAAAGTCCACTCACATTATTGAAACAAATATTATGAAACAACTACTCTGGTACAACATTGATATGCAAATATGAAAACGAAGAACATACCACGCACACAGCAATTTATTAGTTACTCCGGACGTTGCCTTTCTAACCCCCTCCGTGGTGAGCCCACAGGTGCTCTACCAGATCTTCCTGAAGTTGGCGATGGACTCCCTTGTCGCGGATCATATGTGATGCCTCTATACAGTGAAGTATGGACCTGGTGGGACCACGCGAAATAGACGCAGGTTCCCCCATGCCGTCATACATGGAATCCTGCCTTGGCCCATCCCTTTCATCCTCAATAATCATGTTATGCAGAATGACACATGTAGTCATTATATCATGTAGAGTGCTCTGATTCCAGCACCTACCTGGCCCTCAAACAATTGCAAACCTCGCTTAGAGCACACCGAATGCTCTCTCCACGTCCTTCCGTGCGGCCGCATGCACCTCTGCAAAGTACGCACGCTTGTTTCCCCGAGGAGCATGGATGGGCTTCACGAATTTGGCCCACTCGGGGTATATACCATCGGCGAGGTAGTACCCCATGTTGTAGTTGTTGCTGTTGATTGTGTAACTCACCTCGGGGCTCGTTCCATCAGTCAACCTAGATAACACATTAGAACGGTGCAGTACGTTTATGTCATTCATGCTACCGGGCATTCCGAAAAATGCATGCCAGATCCATAGGTCGTACGAGGCCACTGCTTCGAGAACGATGGAGGGCTTTTGGGTATGGCCTGTGTATGCACCCTGCCATGCCTTAGGGCAATTCCTCCAATCCCAGTGCATACAGTCAATACTCTCCAACATCCCTGGGAAGCCTCGCATATCACCTACAGCTAACATTCAAGCGGTGTGCTCCTGGGACGGGGCTCGGAGGTACTGACCCTCAAAGAGCTCAACGACTGCACGCACAAACCATTGGAGTGCTTGAAGAGCAGTGCTTTCGCCAATACGCACGTACTCGTCAATAGCATCGGCAGGCACTCCGTAGGCTATCTGTTTGGATAAACTGCAATCAACTTCAGAAGCGATGATACCCAAGCTTCCTGCGACATCCTCTTCCGCTCAACCAATCATCGTGGGATTCGACCGCGAGCTTGCGTCCGGCGAACAGCTTGTCCGCTTCATCCTAAATCTACAAAACCAAATCACGACTCATTAGGGTCCTAAAATCATACGAATATACGTAGTAAGACAGATAATTACCTGCGCCTAAACAAGGTGTGGCCATACACAGGACAGTCCGAGAAGTAATCATTGAAAAGCTCGGCCGCCTCTAAGATGACCTCGGCTCAGACCGCGTGGCTCAAAAACGAGCCCCCATCTGGGTGAGCTTTCATTTGCAGCGAGTTGCTGCTGCTCAATTACATCTCGGATGACCATTTCTTCTTCCTTCTCCTCGTCGTCAATCCAACGACGGAGACGACGACCAGCAGAGCTTGAACCGAATCGCTCCGAACTCATGGTTAATGTTTTCTGTTGGCTGATGCTTCTTGAGTAGGCGAGGACTGGGATGAAGTGGGATAGCAGGGCAAACCAGCCCTCCTTTTATAGCAGATCAGCTTGGTTCCTTCCCTTGGAAAGATTGCTTTGCACGATGCCTTGCTTCTAGGGGAGGTGCCTTCTGGGGGTACGTTGCTTCTAGGGGAGGTGGCTCCTGGGGGTACATTGCTTCTCGGGGAGGTGCCTTCTGGGGGTACGTTGAATCGGAGGGAAGGTTTCTTCTGGTGGTAGGTAGCATCTGGGAATGGATGCCTTCCTTCGGGGCATTGTTTGCTGAGGGTTCACAGGGCATTGTCTGAGAAGGCATCACGGGCAATCAGTGAACTCCAATAATTCATACCTGTCTCGTCCGTCTCTCCACAGCGATGGCTATAAGTAGGGCTGGAGCCGGGAGGCAAACCACACAACACAGCCGCTTCACTTGAGCGAACAGCAAATATGCCGCGGCGTTCAAGCGAAAAGGGAAAGGGAAAAACCAAGGAAGAGGGAGACGTGTTTGACTGGCCACGCAATACATCGTACCAGGACCTCTTCCTATCTCGTGGGGCTGTCCCACCTATGTGTATGTGCGGAGATGCCTGCAGACTTGTCCGCTCTTGGGATTTTCCAACTTGGAAGAGGAGGTATTGGAAGTGCCGCAACTACGCCTTCGACCCTCCGGAGAAGAGCCTGAAGAATCACCAGCTGGTAATGAGCATTACTGTTTCGTAATTTTTCATCATTGAAATTTGCTAATTAATGTTTCATACAGTCGCCTCCGCCACTGTGTGAATTTGAGCAGTGGTTTGACATGGAGATCAACCCCGAAGACCAAAGGCTCCTTGATCAAGCCCACCGGGACGAGGAGTTCGGGCGACAGCTTCAAGAGCAGCGTGATGCGGCACGCGATGAGGCATGTAGAAAGGAAGCGGAGAAGGAGGCCGAGAGAGAGAGAGGAAACAAGAGAGGGCACGTCGTGCCAGAGAAGCCCCACCGGAGGCTTGGGACAAGGGGAAGTGGCCTCGATGCACTCAGTAGATATGAAGTTGTAACTGTCATCTTTCTTGTTTGTGATGCTCCTACCGGTTTCAATTCGTAATAAAAAGTGTGGCGTATGATATTTTCTGCTCAAACGTAGGCCTCCGTGTCCTCTCCCTCTCCCACCCTCATCTTTCCGACCCTCCTCTTGCTATTTTCTTGCAATTGCCCGACTTATATGGGCATTTCCATATTTGCATTTTTTTTTGGGCAAAAAAATTTTTTTCTTCTTATTTTGCCGTCCTGCCAATTGAGATATTCTTTAGTCCAATTTAAATATGCTTCACTGAATATTAAATTTCCTTATTTCAATTTTAGCACAAAATTTTATATTTAAATATTTTCGATGTTATTCTATACTCTTAAAGAGCACCTTGTGGTGGAGGTGGTGGTACGTTCAGTTCAAAAAATTTTGAATCTCAGATGTAATCCGTGGGACACGTGCTGCCCAATCACTGAATCAACCCCCACCACCCAACCCACACCGACCAACCCCCGACCCTCCCCGCCGCCTCCACCTCTCAGGCCTCCCCTCCTCCTCCTCACGGCCGCCTCCTCAACTCCGCCACCACCTCTCACGCCTCTCCTCCTCCTCGCGTCGCCCACCTCCTCGAGCCCCCACCTCCTCCGCGCCGCCGTGGTGGTGCGAACCTCGGCGGCGTCCGGCAGTTCTGCTGGCGCGGGCCAGCGGGGGGTGGCGCTGGCTGGATGTTCTGTGGCTGCCCCGCCCAGACCGGAGGTGGTTGACTGTCGCACTGCGTTGCAGTAGGGATCGTGAGGCCGCCACCAGAGCGATCGCGTCGGGCTTAGGGAGCTGAAGCTAGACAAGTACCTCGGCTTCACTGACATGGGGCTTGCTAAGGTAGCCGTGGGGTGCCCCAAGCTGGAGAAGCTGAGCGTCAAATGGTGCTGTGAGATCTCTGACATCGGCATCGATCTGCTCGCCAAGAAATGCCGTGAGCTCTGTGGCCTCGACATCTCCTATCTTAAGGTTACTCCCATATGAGCTATTGATCTGTTCCTTGTTTCATGTAGTAGAAAGTTGCTACTTATGGATTGATTTAGTATAGGGCTAGGAAATATATGCCCTTTAGAGAAAGTTGAAATTTTTTATATGTCATGGCGACAAATACAGTAGTGAAGTGGAGCATGGACGATGTACTATTGATTTCTAACCCGGAAAAATTGTTCCTTGTTTCATGTAGTAGAAAGTTGCTACTTATGGCTTGATTCAGCCTAGGGCTAGGAAAGATATACCCTTTAGGGAAAGTTTTTTTATTCGACATGACAACAAATATAGCAGTGAAGTGGAACATTAACTTGTAGTCGTGTACTGATTTCTAACCCGGAAAATGTGAAAAAAAAAGTCTTGGGGGCTTGGACTTGTTTGGATAGTTATTCCAATTTATAAACTGAATAATTGATGCATCACAATGAATGGTTGCTGCTCAGGATAGTATGTGTTAAATTATTGGATACAGTTTTGCCAATTGGAACAGGAAAATGTTACATCTTTGTTCTTTTTTTGCTGTATGTAGTTTTTCTTAGAAATCTCGTGACATCTTGAGATATGCCTTGCATTAGATTTTCCGTTTGTAGAAAAAAAGTTGAATTTTGGTGACGTATGGCAAAAAGTACATTTGGAAAAACTGGTTTGCTGCATAGACATTTATGTTAATTGTAGGAGGTAAATGTAAGAAAGATGCTCCAAGATTTAACCTGTAAAAGGTGAATGTCCTGCAACCTGGGAATATATCATGTCAATACATTCTGATTATGTTTCTGTTGAGACTAAATTCATTTTACACATTGCAACTCAATGTAATGCCAAGGGCTATATCTTGGTGCAGTTTTGAATAGCATCTCTTAACAAACTCAATAAATGGAAGAACACATTTGGAAAAGTTGGATTTTGGGCACAGATCCACTCTGTTCGGAGTGGCACATTTCCTGTCAAGGAACTGAAATGAACAGGATATGTTGCATCTGTGCCATATTGTTCATTAGATTATATAGTTAGAAAACTATGGCTTGCTGTTGGAAAGGGATGAGCTTGGGTTAAAAAAAACTATGTAATTGAGCGGGGCACCTAGGTGGGATAGAGTAGCCCAAACGTTCTTTATCTTAAACTACTGCAGTTTGTAAGGAAAGTTGTATCTTGGAATGGCTAATCATATTATTGGTGACTTTGATGCATTCTAAAGTTATGTTCTTGGAACGAGCGGAAAGGATTACATTTTTTTAATGTAGTGTTTGTTTAAAAATCCATGGCACTGCACGCAAATATGAGAATTATCAACACACTGACAAACTGTACAGTAGGACCGTGTAGTTTTGTATTTTATCAGCATTTCACCTACTACTGGAATGGGTAGGAATAGTATAGGTTTTAGTTTAGAGTGTAAAGTTGTTTGATTTCATCATCATGGATTGTACCATACACATGAGGAAATTGCAGATTACTTGAGTTATTAGTTGACTGTCTTGAAGAGCTAAAGAGTTGGTAGGACTATTAGTAGATTGGTTAGTTTCTCTGTTCTTTGCTGCCACCTGGTTTGCATCTAATTGGGATCTTTAAAATTCTTTTTCTGTTGCAGGTGAGCAATGAATCCCTTATATCAATATCCACTCTTGAGAAGCTAGAGGAGCTAGCATTGGTTGGTTGCTCATGTATAGACGATGAAGGCCTAGAATTGCTAAGCAGAGGAAGCAATTCACTGCAGGTAGGCACTTTTCAGGATAATGTTTTTTTGGTAGTCTACACAATTATCATTTTATCATGTCTTCAATCATCTGAAATCTGAATTAAGTTTCTAGCTTCCTAGCAATTTGATGTTGCTTACTCTGTTCTGAAACTTGAAATTTGGGTACTAGAGTGTGCAACCTCACCAGCAATTGAATGTTTGATTATTATCTTTTGATCTTATCGAAGCATTGATCCATTCTTGATTTTGTTTTTCATTGCAGAGTGTTGATGTGTCAAGATGTGATCATGTGACTTCTCAGGGCTTAGGTTCACTCATAGATGGTCACAATCTTCTTCAGAAGCTAAATGCTGCAGATAGTTTACATGTGAGTTGGTATTCCTAATATTACTTGCTTGTTGCACACTATCGGGGAAAGTACTAGGCCCGACGGCTATACACGGCCCATTAAACCGCACTAAAGCCCACGAGGGGGCACGTGGCCCAGCAAGCGTACGACTCGCTCTGGCCCCTCATCTTCCTCACTAGAGGGAGGGGGCCCACAAGCGCCTCGCAGGATCCGCGCCACGGAAGCTCGTGTTTGAGCCTCCACGTGTCTCGCACTCAAGACACTCGAGCTTATCCACGTTTGGGGCCTCCAGGGCATACGACGCCCGAGCTTCCCGAAGCTCGGGCGGGACTCGGGTTCCGATGAACATCACGCTGAAGGATTGCGCGAATCCTTCACGGTACCCGCACGTCACCACAGGTTTTAATGCTAAAGCCGCGGCACTTAATGCGCCTGCCACGGCCACCGACAGTTCCCGGATGCCGCCTGTCGCTTCATACCGTCAGCGCAACGACTTGCCTCTAAAGGAAGGAGGGCACGCTATTATCCAACGGGAGGAGCACCGGGATTGACACGTTAGGTGAGCGCGCCTCGCACCCCGAGGGCATCAGGACTCCGCCCCGCGGTCCGAAGGACAAACGCTGGGGGCGGAAGGCGCCTATAAAAGAAGGAAGACACAAGGAACAAACATGCGTGGGAAGGCAAGAAACACACACACCAGGGCACAGGAGCGCACTCACTCAGATAGGGTCGTTAGTTTCGGGTGGTAGTACTCCGGGTGCCGCCGTGATAGGGAGACACACATAGTGCCTGGAGCACTCATTGTACTCAGGCCCGGGCCTCTCGTAGCTCGGTCCTTCCCCCTGTAATCACCGAAATCTTGCATGGAACAAAGGTCTTGGGCGTAGGTCATTATCCCATGGAGGCGAACCAAAGTGAAAAACGGTGTTGTTGTTTATTGTTGGTTTCTTCGCTCCTCAAGCCTCGCCTTCTCTTCCTCTCTCTCTCTCTCTCTCTCTCCTCCTGCCTCTGGGCGAAAGGAAATGGAGAGGTCGAAACCGCCGCCAACACGGCGGCGTGGGGCCGGGGCTATTCGCCACCGTAGCCTCGCTTCGTCCGAATCACACACTCGCGATCCGGCGCCTCGCCCAGCGCCGACAATGGCGCCACCGTGGCTTTTGCTTTGGTCCGAGCCCACGCTCGAAGTCGCAGATGGCCATGATGTCCTTCGACGACATCGGCAACGAGCTTCGATTACGACGATCGCGTCGCTCGACGGCAACGGCGACTTCGTCTGACGAAAGCAAGTGACGACTTCTCGCGGGTCGATCCCGACGAGATGGAGGTGGAGGCTCTGCCACCCGGAGCGATTATCCGCCTTCGCCGTGCTTCAAGACGGCCCTCCCATAACTCATGTCAGTGAGACCCTCATGGAGGGCTTGGAGGCGCCCCCGCCAAGGTTCGGAGCGGATCCGGGTGCCTACGTGGAGATCGCGAGCATCGGGGTCCCCGCTTCTGTGGGCGACACCGGGCTCACCCCCTCGCAGGAGCAAGGCTCGCGCCGCGTCTTCGCGGCAATAGGCGAAGGGGCCCCGTCTCCACCGCACGCCGACCCTCGAGAACACCGCAGCGCGAGGCCACAAACCTCTTTCTTGGGTTCGGTCGGCGGGTCCTCGGCGACCCTCGCCGGAGGCCCACCGAGACGACGCCAAGAAGACGACCAGCGCGTCTTCGCTCGCCGGAACCGCCCCACCGATCCGTCTGCGCAGCCAGCCAGCTGGCTCGTCGACGCCAAGTCATCGCGACTGAAAAGGACCTCGCGGTTCACGATGGTCGACCTAGGCGCACCGTCGCCGACGGTCTCGAGAGCTTCGCCAGGACCTCGGTGAGCACCTCCGGACCTCCACGCGCATCAATGGCGCCTCGGCGGCAGCGGTCGGCCAAACCGACGGGTCGTCAGCTCTTCATCCACACGACAAGCAGCCAACATACCGAAGCGAGTATTTGCCCACCTCGGACCCGCCGGAAAACCTACCAGCGACCATAGAGCCGCCCCAGGGTGCCCCGCCTTCTCCCGAGCCTTACGCGAGGCTCCATGGCCCCGGAAATTCAAGCCCGGGAGCATCGAGAAGTTCGACGGGAGCAAGAATCCCGACGAGTTCCTCGCTGTCTATACTACCGCCGTTCTGGCTGCCGGCGGTAACGAGGCGGTCATGGTCAACTACTTCCCTACCGTGCTAGAGGGAATGGCCAGGACCTGGCTCTTCAACCAGCGCCGGGGGTCGATATGTAGCTGGGAACAGCCACGTGAGGCCTCGCGATTTAACTTCTGTGGTCGCTACGCATACTGGTAAGCCCTTAAGACCTCAAGCTCGTGGTCCAACGAGCTGAGGAAGGCCTGCAGGACTACGTCCGTAGGTTTGTCCAAGTGCGCAACACCATCCCGTCCATCTCCGACGAAGCCATCATCGAGGCCTTCAAGGAGGGGGTGCGGAATACCCGCTTTACCGAGGACCTCGAGCTCCACCCGGTCCACACCGCAGCCGACCTGTTTCATGCTGCGGAAGGATACATTAACGCCTCTGAGGCGGTGGAGCGCAAGCGAGGTAGAGCGGAGGACAGGGCGCCCGCCTAAGCCGGAAACGGCCCTGCGAAGGGCGACGCCGAGAAGAAAAAGAAGAAAAAGAAGAACAAAGAACCCGCCGCCCCGAATTACATCGCGGCCGTGGAGGCACCAAGGCCCGCCCCTCCGGAACGGCCGCCCTTTCGACCGGTCCGATCGGCAGTTGGAGGTAATTGGCAGGCGGTACACAGGCCGTATGAAGGACGCCGCTCGACCGGCCGCCTAGTGGCGAATCCCCAATCGCCGCCTCTTCGCCTATTCCACCAACATCACGCCATGACTGCGGCGCGGGGCGTGGGCGGCGCTGCCGGAGGATTTTACTCGGTCGAGGCCCCATGCCCGAGCTTCCGGCCAAGCGCGCCCCAGATGGCCAAATGTCCGCGAGTAACGACGACGGCGCCTTCCAGGAGGCTCGTGGACACGTCGCCGTGATCTTCGGCGGCGCGTCCGCCTATAGCTCGCGTCGCGAGCTTAAGGCCGCCGCCCGCGAGGTCTACCACCTCGAACGGGGCAAGAGCGGGGACCAACCTATGCCTTGGTCCGGGCAGCTCATCACCTTCTCCGGGGAAGACTGTCCCCCTGGAATGTCGAGGCCTCAGCGGCTGCCGCTGGTACTCTGCCCTACGATCAGCAACACACGGGTCGACCGAGTGCTGATTGACGGCGGAAGCGCCCTCGACATCGTGACCTCCCAGGTCTTGGAGCAAATGCAGGTCCCTCGCTCCAAGATCAAGGACATAGCGATCCCGTTCCATGGCATCGTCCCAGGGTCGTCCCTGCAACCGATCGGGCAGATCGTTCTACCCGTAACATTTGGGACACCTCAGAATTTCCGCACGGAGTACATCACCTTTGAGGTGGTCGATTCCGAGCTTTCCTACAACGCCATCCTGGGTCGCCCCGTCCTAGCCAAGTTTATGGCAGCCACCCACCATGGCTACCACTGCCTCAAGATGCCGGCCCGCCCCTCAGGGAGTCATCACCATCAAAGGCAGCTACAAGCAGTGGCGGATCTAGGATTTTAAGTTAGGGTATGCCGAGCAGCCGAGCTAATACTATAATATACAATTCGGTAAAATCCAATAAACAATTCGGTAAACAACTACAAATGTTGTCGAGAAATTCGGTATACGAGTATAAAATAACTAGAGACATGAAATACAAGTATAAATTACAATATAAATAGTTTGAACATCTTAAGTATGAAATATGTATAAAAGAAGCTTACCACTTACAATTAATAGTTCAAAGAATATAATATTACTTTTTGTCTTTCTTATCTGGCATCCGCCATCCGCCTTCTAATAGCCATGAAACTCTGGATTATATCGTAGTAACTGAAGAAAAAATTTGGCGCTTGCTCAAACGCAGCGCCAAGGCCGCTCGCAGACGTCTCGCCGACGATCAAGCTATACGCCCGTAGCGTGCGCATCTTGTGAGCAGTACTGTCTTTGAGCCGCCCCAAAAAATTTACGCTTCTTGTTAATCAAGAAAAATTTACGAAAAATAGATCAATTCACGTAGGAATCAATCTTCCTTGATACTACTGTCTAGAGCAGCAATGGGCACTACGCGACGACATGATCAGTGCTAGCTATCTGCTTGCTGCCGTACATTCTGAACTTGTCAAACCATCTACAAGAGAAATACTCGATCCGTCGTAATTGCTAGCGGTTGTTCCAACGAGTATATGTGCGGAAGCTCGATACGGGGCAGCGACGGCGGACGTCGCGGCGGAGCGCGAGCGGTCGGCGTTATGTGATCAGCGACGGCGATGAGAATCGTTGCGTCTGCCGCGACGCCGCATATACATCGGTATATGGACTATAATAGGCCATATACGGACAGATATCTGGTATGCCGTAGCCCACCCAAGATACCTCGAGATCCGCCCATGGCTACAAGGCATGAATGGCTCGCAACGAGCATACTGGCCATGGTCGACAGCCTCGACGGCGTGGCCCGCCAAGAGCGAAGCGACGCCGCTTTCTAGTAGCCCTACGACCTCGAGTTTACCAAGGGTCCTTTCTTCGACGACGACACAGCAACAGGTCGCCCACGAGGACCCACCTCGAGTCCAATAGAACTCGAGCTCGTCACCTTCCTCCCGCTAACGCGGACGTGTTCGCGTGGGAACCATCCGATATGCCCGGGTCCCAGCGAGGTGATCGAGCACAAGCTAGCGTTCACCGACAAGAAGCTCGCGACGACAAGCCTGCGACGCTTCCTGTGGAAAGCGATATAATCCAGAGCAGCTCTCGGCTCCTCCAAGCCGCTTCATCCGCGGGTCGAAAGCTCCGACCGCTCGCCCACCCGGCCGTTGTCAAGAAAAAGGGCGGAAATGGCGATGTCGGCCGACCATCGCGACCTCAACGCCGCCGCCTCTAAAGACAATTTTTCCGCTCAAGATAGACCAATTGGTCGACGAATCATGGACTCAAATTTTATGAGTTTCTTGACGCCTACTCGCTACCACCAAATCGCTCGCCAGGAAAGGCGAAGAAAGACGACGACCAGTAACACCTTTTGGTACCTTCTGCTACACGACCATGTCCTTCGGTCTAAAGAACGCTGGAGCTACGTTCCAGCGGTTAATGCAGAAGACGGTCCCTGATCAAATAGGGCGCAACGTAGAAGTGTACGTAGATGACATCGTTGTAAAAAGCAAAGTCCCCAGGGACCATGTAACCGACCTCCAAGAGACATTTGCTAACCTCAGGAAGCATCAAGTAAAATTGAACCCTGAGAAGTGTGTCTTTGGTGTTCAGTCTGGCATGCTGCTCGGCTACGTGATAGGCAATTCGAACATAGGGGCCAACCCCGAAAAAATCGAAGCCATCGAGAACATGAGGTCGCCTACCTGCACCAAAGAAGTGCAAGCCCTAACAGGGCGAATGGCGGCCCTCAGCAGATTCATATCTCGTCTCGTGGCCTTGTAAGACCGCTTCAAGACGCCTCTGCGCAAGCACAATGGCTTCGAGTAGACGAAAGAAGCTGAGGCTGCTTTCAGCGAGCTAAAACGCTACCTCTCCACACCGCCTGTCCTAGCTACGCCAAAATTCGAGGAAGCACTCCTTCTCTACCTGGCGGTTGCCCCGCAGGCCGTAAGCGCTGTACTTACGGCCGAACGAGAGGGCAAACAGCAACCCATCTACTACGTGAGTGAGGTGCTTCACGGACCAAAGGAGCGTTACCCCGAGGTCCAGAAGCTCCTGTATGTCTTGCTCATGGCTTCACGAAAATTGCGCCACTATTTCCAAGCCCATCAAATAACAGTCCCGACGAGTTTCCCGTTAAGAGACATAATTAGAAACCCCGACGCAAATGGGCGGGTCGCGAAGTGGGCAGTCGAGCTCGGTGAGTTCGACATTAAATACGTCCCACGGACAGCGATCAAGTCTCAGGTCGTGGCCGACTTCCTAGCCGAATGGACAGGGCCTCCCGAGCCTCGAGGAGACACACCCAAGCCTTCGAGCCACGAAGCACACTGGACCATGTTCTTTGATGGGTCGCGCCCGATTCGAGGATCAGACGCGGTTTGTCCTCGCTCTCCCGGAGAGAACAGATCCAAAGACATAATACACTCCACTTTCCCGCAACGAACAACGCCGCGGAGTATGAAACCTCTCGCCGCCCTCTGAGCATGCATCGCGCCGGCATAAAACGACTAACAATGAAAGGGATTCAAAGTTGGTCGTCTGCCAGGTAAACAAGGAGTTTCAGTGTTGCAATGACTCAATGGCGCAATACTTGACAGAAGTGAGAAAGCTGGAGAAACTCTTCACGAACTTCAAAGTGTGCTATGTTCCCAGACTGGCTAATAGCCTGGCCGATAAGCTAGCGAAGCTTGGCTCCTCACGCGAACCCACCCCGGAGGGTGCTCATCTGGCGACTTACTAAAGCCCTTCATTCGGAAGAGAGACGACTCGAAAGTCATTCTGCCTCGATCGAGACGCCCGATACCGTCTCATTCCTAGAGCAGCGCGACACCTAGATGACGCCATTCGTCCAGTTCTTGGCGCGTGACACCGCGATAGAACACCGTAGCGATCCGGCCATAAAGGCAAGTCCGACCTTCACCGACTACTCGGGGCTTCTTGCATCTGAAGGGTTCTAACGGCGTACTATGCAAGTGCGTGACCCAGGAGGAAGCCAAACTTCTTCTCCAGGACATCCACGAAGGGGTCTGCGGAGCCCATGCCTCCTACAGAACCCTAGTAGGCAAAGCCTTTCGCATGGGGTACTATTGGCCCACGGCAATGACCGACGCAAAGGCGATGGTACAACATTGTCCGGCCTGCCAATACCATGCCCGGATGTCTCACCAGCCAGCGTATGAGCTACAGACTATCCCGCTAACCTGGCCATTCTCGACCTGGGGAATGGACATTCTCGGTCCTTTCCCCAGAGGCCTCAAGGGATGCACGCACTTGTTCGTAGCAATCAACACTTTCACCAAGTGGATCGAAGCCGAACCTGTGTCGAGCATATCCGCCCAAACGGCCAAGAGATTCTTCAGGAGCAACATAGTCGCAAGGTTCGAAGTTCCAAGCAGGCCCATTACGGACAACGGCACACAATTCACAAGCGAGCTATTCCAGGAATACTGCGAAGAGCTCGGCATGAAGGTCGCCCTAGCCTCTGTGGCCCATCCATAGAGCAACGGCGTGGCCGAACGTGCGAACGGACAAATCATGCAGGGCATCAAGCGCCGGGTCTACGACGCTCTCGCCGAGCAGCGCCAGAACTGGGTAGAAGAGTTACCCTCGGTGCTGTGGGCAACACGGACGACCCCTAACCGCGCAACGGGAGAGACCCCTTTCAGGCTGGTTTACGGCTCGGAAGCAGTCCTACCCGCCGAGCTAAAGCTCGGTTCAGCCCGCGTAGACTTTGCAGGTCACATCAACAACGACGAAGAGCGACTATTAGACCTCGACCTATCCGAATCATGCCGCGAGCAAGCGTTCTTTGTGGCGACAACATATCGACAAGCCTCCTCCGCGCAAGACGCTGCAAAAACTGATGCACCAGACCTTGCAAGTTGGCGACTTGGTTCTAAGACGAGTTCAGAACCTAGCAAACGCCAACAAGCTTACCCCGCGATGGGAAGGCTCAGACACAGCTAGTATCACCAAGACGCCTGGAAATGCAGAAGATCGCCATGCCGGACGGTCGGGTCCTCAACAGCTCTTGGAACATCGCGCAGCTCCGAAAGTTCTACGCCTAGAAACAAGGTCGTAAGTCTTCTACCCTCATTCCTCCTGTTAATTTCTTGGTAAAAAAAATCGGCCTTGCCCGTCTCCTACATCCAAAACCCGACCTTTAACCGGGGCTCAAGACAAGGCTCGGGCTACCTCAGTCCAGAACCGGCAAGTCGACGACCATGCCAGAGCTAAAACCCCTGAGGTTCCCTTGTACACGGGTAAGCCGATTCTCATCGCACCACACAAGACCTCGCGTGGGCACGACGCTTTCCGGTCTACACTATAAGCCCGCGTAATGCTGACCAAGCCCGAGACAACTCTAGGATCCAAGAATCCCGAGCTGCGAACACCGCAGACCTTGCAATCGAGCTCCCCGCTCTACGGTCTCCGCTTCTAAACCACGCGCGAGCCTCCATAGGCTCGACTGTGGAACGGAAATCGGAACAGGGTTTTTTCTTTCAATCTTCAGTTTTTGAACCACGATCGAGCCTCCTAAGGCTTGACCGTGGCTCGGGAACTGGGATTGAGTTTTTTCGATCTTCAGTTCTTGAACCACGATCGAGCCTCCTAAGGCTCGACCGTGGCTCGGGGACTGGGATTGAGTTTTTTCGATCTTCAGTTTTTGAACCACGATCGAGCCTCCTAAGGCTCGACCGTGGCTCGGGGACTGGGATCGAGTTTTCGATCTTCGGTTTTTGAACCACGATCGAGCTTCCTAAGGCTCAACCGTGGCTCGAGGACTGGGATCGAGTTTTTACGGTCTTCAGTTTTTGAACCACGATCGAGCCTCCTAAGGCTCGACCGTGGCTCGGGGACTGGGATCGAGTTTTTTCGGTCTTCAGTTTTTGAACCACGATCGAGCCTCCTAAGGCTCAACCGTGGCTCGGGGACTGGGATCGAGTTTTTTCGGTCTTCAGTTTTTGAACCACGATCGAGCCTCCTAAGGCTCGACCGTGGCTCGGGGACTAGGATCGAGTTTTTTCGGTCTTCAGTTTTTTGAACCACGATCGAGCCTCCTAAAGCTCGACCGTGGCTCGGAGACTGGGATGGAGTTTTCGATCTTCGGTTTTTCGTTGAACCAAGAGAGCTTCCCAAAGCTCGACTATGGCTCAAGACCGAGATCAAAAAGTTCATCGACCCTGCGCTCTTTCTGAACCTCGACCGACCCTCTGTTTAACCAGAGGCTCGCCCGAGGCTCGGGGACTGGGAGCTATAAGCATTTATGTACGACTTGTCTAGAAAACCTCTTTCGTCTACACGACTACTCGCCATCATTCTATGTATACAGGAAACAAGACAGAAAAGAGAGAAAAATAAGAAAAAGATATCACATTTCCGGCAAGGAAGCCCCTCGTATTTACAAAACAGGTCGAGCCCGTACCCAAAAACCAAAAGGATAGAAGCGCACAGCACTGGCGATGCACGATACCCGAACCCATCCACACGGATGGGTTGGGATATCTAGCATCTCCAGCACCGCGACCCCCCACACGCCAAGGGATCACCCCTAGAAGCGGCGGAGGTGCTTGCAAGGCCCGGCGGCCGTTGAGATCGGGAAGCACCCGCCTCGGCCCCGTCCTCCGTCGTCGTCGCTGTTGTTACTAACCGGTGAGGGGGCTCGTTCCCAAGACGAGCCTGCCGACCGTCGTCAACCTCCGCCTCCGCTTGCCGCCGCCTCCTCGGCCATGGTGACCTCGCCGTCGGCGCCACCACGCTTCTTCTGGTCAGCCCATGCCAGCGTCGGCCGCCGCCTCGCCGGTAGTGGCCTCGGCCCGTGTCCCCCGGGACACGGCGTCCTCTCAGCGAGAACGGCGGCGATCGCGGCGTCGTTCGCCGCCCATTCCGCCGCCTCGCCAGAAGATGACCTCTCCGCCAGGCCAGCGCCAGTGGCGTCGTTCGCCTCCAGCTCTGGCGGCGAATCGCCGGCGATAGTCCCGCCGGAGATCAAGGTTTACGGCTCCTCGTCGTCATCATGAGATGAGTAGGAGGAGGCGGAGGAGGACGACATGGCTCGTACAGGGCAGGAACGCGCCAAGGCTAAGGAATGCGGGCGGGGTAGTGGCCACCGCTCCCCCGCTCCCCTTCCTTTATAAGCCGAGCGCGACTAATCGACTTCCGCACGCGCGGCGTGCCGGAATCAAGAAGACCAATCGACTCACACGTATGCGGCACGCCGGGAAGGTCAACCGGCGGAGGCCGACAACTGGCCTCCCTCCATCTACGGGGGAGCGCACCGACGACCACGGGCAGTCAGTTCGGCTCCTCCCGGAGTCGAAACGTCGCCTCCGACGCAACGCTTGAACCAAAGCGGTATGGCGGCGCGAACACCGCGCCCGATCGGATTTCCGCCAGTTCGGGCGACGCTACGAAAAAGGCGCCGTCTCGTCCGAAGGCAGTCATTAAACCTCTGAGCGGGCCGTCGCGTCGCTCACGCTCCGCTCGAGGCTCGGGGACTAGCTGTCGGGGAAAGTACTAGGCCCGACGGCTATACACGGCCCATTAAACCGCACTAAAGCCCACGAGGGGGCACGTGGCCCAGCAAGCGTACGACTCGCTCTGGCCCCTCATCTTCCTCACTGAGGAGGGGCCCGCAGCGCCGCAGATCCGCGCCACGGGCTCGTGTTCGAGCCTCCACGTGTCTCGCACTCAAGACACTCGAGCTTATCCACGTTTGGGGCCTCCAGGGCATACGACGCCCGAGCTTCCCAAAGCTCGGGCGGGACTCGGGTTCCGATGAACATCACGCTGAAGGATTGCGCGAATCCTTCACGGTACCCGCACGTCACCACAGGTTTTAATGCTAAAGCCGTGGCACTTAATGCGCCTGCCACGGCCACCGACAGTTCCCGGACGCCGCCTGTCGCTTCATACCGTCAGCGCAACGACTTGCCTCTAAAGGAAGGAGGGCACGCTATTATCCAACGGGAGGAGCACCGGGATTGACACGTTAGGTGAGCGCGCCTCGCACCCCAAGGGCATCAGGACTCCGCCCCGCGGTCCGAAGGACAAACGCTGGGGGCGAAAGGCGCCTATAAAAGAAGGAAGACACAAGGAACAAACATGCGCGGGAAGGTAAGAAACACACACACCAGGGCACAGGAGCGCACTCACTCAGATAGGGTCGTTAGTTTCGGGTGGTAGTACTCCGGGTGCCGCCGTGATAGGGAGACACACATAGTGCCTGGAGCACTCATTGTACTCAGGCCCGGGCCTCTCGTAGCTCGGTCCTTCCCCCTGTAATCGCCGAAATCTTGCATGGAACAAAGGTACTGGACGTAGGGCTGTTATCCGGCAGTGGAGGCCCGAACCAGGTGAGAAAGAACGGTGTTGTTGTTTATTGTTGGTTTCCTTCGTTCCCCAAGCCTGCCCTTCTCCTTTCCTCTCTCTCTCTCTCTCTCCCCTCCTGCCTCCTGGACGAAAGGAGCGGCAGGAGGCCGAACAGCCGCCGCCAAAGCGGCCCGAGCGTGGGACCGGGGCCACTCACCTGGTAGCCCCCCGCTTCGTCCGAATCACACACTCGCGGTCCGGCGCCTCACCCAGGCGCCGACACACACAATATCTATATTTTTAGATTAAAGAAATAATTTGTTTTATACCAAAATTTTTGGAATATACCACCCTACGCCACTATCATGGACACAGGAGGGGTCCCACCTATCAATGAGATATGGTGGTATGTTTTGAAATTTTGATCTTTTAGGGTGGTAGGAAACGAATTTTCCCTAGATTAAAAGATGTGCTTTTTATTATGTTCGAAATAAAATAGTTTTCTAACTAACATTGCCAGAGTGACTCAGCTATCATGGAGGCAAAAAATATTTGAAGTGGACAAACACCTGATTACTGCTGATTGTTGACCATCTAATTGAACCTTGTAGGAGATTGGATAGTGTTTTCTATCCAAGTTGGCAACATTGAAGAACACCTTGACTGTGTTGAGACTTGGTGGCCTTGAAGTCTCATCCTCTGTCCTTTCAGCGATCGGTGAAGGTTGTAACTACTTAGTTGAGATTGGACTTAGCAAATGCAACGGTGTTACAGATGAAGGCGTATCTTTGCTTGTAGCTCGGTGTAGCTACCTAAGGACTATTGATCTCACTTGCTGTAATCCCCTCACCAACAATGCTCTTGATTCAATAGCCAACAACTGTAAGATGCTTGAATGTCTCTGGTTGGAATCCTGCTCTTCAATAAGCGAGAAAGGACTAGAGAGAATCGCAACCTGTTGCCCCAATCTTAAGGAGATAGATCTCACTGACCGTGGAGTGAATGATGCAGGTTTGTGATACTGCTTATAGCATCTTTGCTTATTTTTTTTTGAGCCTGTCATTTGATTCGCGCACTATCATCTAAAAACCAACTGTTTTGCAGCATTGCAGCATTTGGCTAAGTGCTCTGAATTGCTGATATTGAAATTAGGCCTGTGCTAAGTATTTCTGACAAAGGCCTTGCTTTTATTAGTTCAAACTGTGGAAAGCTCATGGAACTTGACATATGTGCTTTTATTAGCTAGCACATATGGTCTTTTGTTATATGAGTTCTTGATTTCTCTATAAGAATATGATGAACAAATATTGCCTTATAGTATGCTGCAGGGAATCTATCTCGTTGTATGATGACGAAAGGGACGCTCAAAATCAGAGGTTCATTGCTTGACGCTATAAGATGGCCAACATTAAAATTGGGAGATTGTGCTTTATTCTACTCCAATTTGAGTTCCAAATATATGATGGTGTAGATGAAGTGTCATGACATTCCTATAGGCTGTAGTTGTCAGTTAGTGATGTCTGGTTTATATATGGAAGGAAAATTGTATATATGCCTCTAACCATTCAATACTGTTTTGTTTGCTCTCAAAGAGAGCCTATAGGTTGCATGTAATTATTCCACATTGTATTTTCTGAATTATCCATTGTTTTCATTACATGTGACTGTGGCAGAATTTACAATACTTTCTGTTGTATTTTGTTCTTTCGTTGCATGGCACGGGCATTCAACTAGTAGTTTAAAATATTCGTTGTTTCATTTCAAAATATATAGCTTCGTACGTACGGCGTACGTGAAATGACGGTTACGTATGGATAATTAAAATAGAACAGTTATTATGTTTGGGAAGGGAAGGAAATAGAGAAAGGAATGCTGTTGGATGTGGGGATGGAAAGAGAATGAAATCTGGGAAGGGATTCCCGTCAGAGGTTAGGAAAGGAATGGAATTGTGGAAAACGGTTGGAGATAGTCTGAGTGAGGAGGAAGAAGAGAGGAGTAACAAATCCAATGAAAGTTTGAAGATAAGAGAGGGGGTAAAATAGTTCATAACGACTGTGAAGAATTGGTAAAGAGAAATTGCATGGAGTGGTTTTAATGTTTTATAATGGCATATCTCGAGAGTGCAAGTTAGAAAACGGCATGGATCTATTTAACCTACTTGTTATTATTACTTATTACTATTACTAATAACAGTCTAATACTGCATAGGAGAAACATTTCATTTCATACAAGAATGCATATATCATGTAAAAAGCAATACATAGATAGAATTGTCCTACACAAAAAAATAGATTAGAATGGGGAATATATATAGATTATAAAAAATATGTATGTTAGAATTGTGGAAAAAGAAACAAAGTCAAATTGGTTGCCTCTCATGGGAAGCGAGCGCTCTACCATATTATGAGCTACACCCCCATACCTGGCTTTAGTTTCTCTGCGTGCTGGTCCATGCCTCCATGGACCGCGTCTTCCACTCTTTTAATCACGACCTTTTTTTGTCCCTGCTCAGGACATGACATTTCTCAATATCTGCAAAAACTACTACAGTATACTGGATTGATGCTTAAGAACCATTTGTACATGGAGAATCGAGACAGGATACCCTCTTTTTTTTCACGTCAATAACAGCCAATTAGGCAAGCAAAACACCATTCCACCACCGCGGCACCATGTATTTACAGCCTGTGTCTGAATCAACTCAGCTCTATTTGCTGTCTTTCTTCTTCCTCCCAGCACCCAATACAACTCAAAAGAAGTAAAACACACCCTCACCTAAGTGATCTTTTATAACCATTTCATTCCATTCCATTCCATTCCCTTTCCCAAGAATCAAGGATACTGAAACAATTAGCTCACACCAAAAATAAAAGGCACCCCTGAAAAGCATTACTAATTCTGTGGCGCCTTTGGTCAGTATAACATCTACTTCTACATAGGAGGTCTTCATGCCATTTGTACAGACTAAGCAAAAGCTCATGTCCTCTTTTGCTGCAGGACGCTAAATCTCCTCGCTTCCAATTTAACTTACATCGGCTTGGTGCTTCTTCCTTCCTATGATAGTTATGCGGTACACCATAAGAAGCAACCTTTCAGGACAAAACGACAGCAACATGACTATCACACGGTGGTGATGTTACCACTCTGTCCAACTGAAGAATTGAACTTAGGTGGCCTTCATTTACAGTCACTGGCAAGGAAGGCATCTGACCTATAAAACCAGGCGCCTCACTCATCCTACAATAGAAATTTACCTAAATTAGTTAACTTCAACGAGGAGCAAATAAACAAAACAGAAAAAATAGTATATCTTTGATTGTACTCTGTTTTGCATCTAATTGCCTACGTTTATGAAAGACAAGCTCCTGCAAGGACCCCCAAAAGGAATTCCTCCACTGATGGTTAAAATACATAAGTGGTGTCATCACTTGCTTAGTTTCACTAATACGCAGCTCCTTTGGTCAGACAGCTGGCATGAATGATCTTAATACATTCGTATACAGTAAATGACTAGAACAAACTGATTAAAGTAGATGATGAAAAGTGAAGGATAACAAGCTTATGCATATGTTATTTGTGCAACTAAAGTGGCATATGAGAAATGGATGAAATACAGCAAAATGCAACAAATAACAATAATACCTTTTTGAAATTGTTCTGATGTTGTTATTCGTTCGTAGAAAGAGACCCATGTTCTCCTGTATCTGCAGGAAATTTGGACTTTCATAAACAATTACAACAACTCAAGTTTACATGTATAAATTTAAACTAATTAGTGCTTTTTTTTGGTGTTTTTGTAATCTCCTCATCCTTTAATGAAATGGCAGAGCTCCTGTCCTATTGCTCAAAAAAACTAATTAGTGCTCCATAAGAACATGAAAGTCAATTTTCGTTTCCATGATCCATCTGTTAGGTAGCAGGTGATGGATGCTCCCTAGCAGCAGTGCCAGGTGCTGAGTTACAGATTAACAGTAAAGTATGTTTTACCAATAAATTAATGCCCACAAATAAGAGATAAAGTACATCAGCATGCAAACCTTGAAATTTTCAATATTTGCAGCAATCTGGCTGAGTAACTGATTATTTTCCTCCAGAAGATGCTGGGTTGCATTATCTAAAACAGGGACTAGTTCAGAATGTAAACATATGAACATCATTAGGAGAAACAAAACCAACATGTAAAAAGAAAAGGCCTTGTTTCTGTAGTGATCTTTATCTGAGCATCATTTTATATTAGTATTTACTGCACAGAAGTATTATACATAGGAACAGAAACCATGTATGTTCAATATTGCTCCAGCGATCTTTACCTAGAGAGCTTAGCTTTTCAAAGATATATCTTTGTTACTTCACCATGCCAAGGGAAAGCAAAAGCCAGGACTGAATCTTACACACATACTCTCTCATATATTACATCTTTAGATTACTGCTGATTTCATACGGGTGTGCACATTCTCTTTTTGTCATCTTACAAACATACTCTCTCATATAGTTACTAAATAACACCCCTACTGTTTTCCTGAAAAAAAGAAATTAGCATCTAACAAATTTGATATTAATGAAGATCAAAATCATGAATCATGACAAATACTGGCCATATATCTTTCGTTGTGTTACATACCTGATTAGAACCTAAAGCTTCTGATGAAGATATTCATATTCCATTCCTAGTACATTCCCAGGTTAGTTACTATGACCTCATCTGTCATCACCCAAGAATATGCAAGATTCATGGTGTAATTACTAAAGCTAAACATGGTGATCTGCCTGAGAATCTTCTGGTTTAGCAAATTTATGTGTGGTACTGAACAAGGGATCAGACCATGATTCTGTTTTTTAACAAAAAAGTTGGTGTTTTTGAAATCAATGCATGTTTTTGTTTTTGTTTTTGTTTTGTTTTTGTAAGCTCTGGGATCTAGCAACCAAATGATGGGATTCCGAAGGTTGCTTCCAAGAAGATGCACATGCTAGCTAGTAACTACTCCCTAGTCCATCCGTTGATTTTTTTTTATAAGGCACCTATGCATTTGGGAAGTCAATTTTCTTTTTTACCAAAAGTTAGTCCTACAATATATAAGCTTAGTAAAACAAAAGTAATGACATGAGATTCATACTTGAAACTACTATTATACATGATCATGATTTTGTAGTTATTTGAAAAATATCCTAAAAAAATTAGTGTCAAGCTTTAATTTAAAAACCGTACCAAGTCAAACCATGCTTTACAATTTTCAACGGAGGGAGTGGAAAAATATTGTGCCTGCAGATCCCGGCACACAATTTCATGCTATATTTAATTCTTAAAAACCATCAAGCTTTCTTCCACTCAATAATTATTAACAATCACTAGAGAGAACCATCAGCCAGCATGTATTAGTGCTAAGATAATATGAGGCGAGTAGGTGACAATAAGCCTAGAATTCCATGTGTGAAATAGGTCCTATAATTTAACCACAAAAAATTAAGAACCGATCACCATATCATTAACCCACTGACAATCTCATGAAATTGCTCTTCAAACAACTTCCCCAGCACATCCAAGGGAACAAACATGAAAGGATCATTTAGCAATGGGACCAACCTTCCATAGGAACCAGGCTATTTTGACCTATATGATGCATCGATATCGAAAAAGGGACCACATTGTTTAGAGGTGCCATTTGAAAATTAGCTACCGAGGTAGAAGCAACAATTTTCTCCTGCAGTGATGTCAAGGGAACTTAGCTATCGGAAAAACATAATAAATACTACAGAAATGAACTAAAAGATCTGAGCAAGATTTAAAGCCATTGGTACCAGAGTAAGATCTAAATGAGTCACTCGCTCAATACAAGAATACCTTCGAGTCTCCTATCTGTTTCCCTGCATAGAACTCATCAGATTTCCTCCTTCTACTCTCCTGGCCCTGGAATGGACATAGCATATCAACAAAATAGGATCCTGCCACTCTCTTCTCTCTGAGTTGGACATAATTACTTAGTTATTTACTTATATACCATAAAGGTCTCCACTACAGTTTTCCCCTAAAAAGAAAAAAAGGGCAAGGATAATCACGTCTGCCAAGTTATAGGCAATGCGAGCAACATTAACAAGATCTGCACACATTTTCTGATACTAGTATTCTTCCCTAGAGCAATGGACCATTAAGTACTTTTAGACTATAGTTTGGCCCATACATTAGTAATGTGACATCAAGTAACTTGGCAAGACAATCAGCTCACTTGACTTATTAGGAACAGTAAGAAGCTTCTCTGAGAAGCAGAGCAGAGAAAGGCCTACAGGCATCAGAACAGGCAAGGAGAAAAGATAAGTGAAAACTAGTATAGAAGGAATGAAGAAAGAACTTACAATAGTCCACCAGCATCTTAACGCAACATCCCTGATGGTCCTAGCAGGCAGCATAGCAGCAATCTTGATGTACTTCATAATATTAGGCTCATGAGCATATCTAGTATTGTCATCAAGCAAAAGAATGGAAGAAGATGATGTACTTGATAACATCATTGGATGGAGGAGTATGTTGCAGCAGAAGAATGACAGCGATTGTGTAGTGTTTTACATAAGGAAGGGATTTGAACCTGATGAGGCCCTCCTTGAGAAGTTGGAGCTCACGGGCGGTCCAGTCGGCAGGTGAGCCAGTGACAAACATGTACTTGGGGTTTGGGGTGGACGGCACTCCGTGGAGTGAGGAGGAGGACGACGACGAGGAGGAGGCGACATTGGCAAGCATGGGGATGGGGGTGTTGGGAGGAGGGAGGAAGAGACCGGCAGTGTTGGGTCCAAGGGCATGTGCAGCAGGGGTGGTTGGAACGGTGATAGCAGCAGCAGCATCGGGATGGGATTGGAAGGAGAGCATGTGGTGGTGGTGGTATAAGGAGGAGGTGGTGGCGGCGACCCCCTGGTGGAAGGGAGAATCGGCGGCGGTGGCCATCTCCCCAAACATGGCGGACGGGAGGAACAAGGGGAGATTGGAAGAAGAATGGGATGGGAGAGCAAACCCTAAGCAGAAGAAGAAGGTGAGCGTGAGGAAGCCATCCCCATTCTGGCGCTGGCGGGAGCAAAGCAAACCCGACCGTCGAAGAGTAAGAGGAGGGGGCGGTGGCAGCCTGCAGGAGAGCAGAGCAGCCGCCGGAGGCGGAGGAGGCGGCGGCGCGGCGACCGCGACCGCGACCGCGACCGCGACCGCGAATCGATTCCTCACGTGATGCGATGCGACTGCGGGCGCCTATAGGAATACAATGAGAGATTTGCTTCCATGCCACTTTGTAACCGTGGCCTCACCAAATTGCCACTCTCAACATTATCAACTTTAAAATGCCACTACTATCACAAACGCATCTCCACAAAGCCATTTCAACCTAAATAAATCATTTTAATTCATTTGTGGAGGCCACCGTGGAGTTCTGCAGCTCGGGCGAGGCCGTCATGGAGCTCGCGGCCGAGGACGCCAGTGGAGCTCGAGGTGAGTCCGCCATCGTTAGAGCCGGCCGAGGCCGCCGCCGCCGCATGATCGACATGGGTGAGAGAGCCGCCGAGCTTCTTGGCCGAGGCCGTCGTTGTCGCCGCCAACGAGGAAGAGAGAGCCACCGGAGCTCACTTACCGAGGCCACCGGTGGAGTGGTGGGCCGCCATTGCCGCCGCCGACGAGAGAAGAGGAGCCGGGAGCTCATGGCCGAGGCCACCAGTGGAGCTGGTCGAGGCCACCATTGTCGCCGTCGACAAGGAAGAAGCAACATGGGAGTTCGTGGCCGAGGCTACCGCGGTCGCCGCCGGTGGAGTTTGGGTAAGCTAGCTCAACAAAAGTGAATTAAAATATTTTATTTGGGCTAAAATGGCTTTGTGGAGGTGTGCTTGTGATAGTAGTGGCATTTTAAAGTCTGCAATGTTGAGAGTGGCAATTTGGTGAGGCCACACCTACAGAGTGGCATGGAAGCAAATTTCTCGAATAGGATACGTGGACGGCGCTTCAATGAAAGACTGAAAGTCGCTTTATTATGTGAAATACTCCTACTACAGAGTTCAATAAACCGTCGGATCCCCATTCCTCTGTGTCCTCCACTCCCTCCTCATCTCTCTCTCCCCACACCAACGCCACCGCCTCTCACTGGAGGGGTTAGGGGTTTAGAGAGAGAGGAGTTCATCGTACCCCTCAGGTTTAGAAGAATACTAGAGAGGTGACAAATTGACAGTAAGAGGCGGGCTATAATAGGGCGGCAAGATGGCGACGCCGTCGTTGAAGCCATGAGAACGGAGGAGGGCTAGGCAGGGGATTGACATCAGCGACCAGTGTTAGGGTAGGCAGGGCAGGCATGGCAGCAAGAGGATGGGGAAGGAGCGCCGAGGGCGCCGCCAAGCATGGGTGGTGGTTGAAGGCTACGGGAGCGGTGGTAGAGGTTTGCGGAGCGTCGGAGAGGAAAGAAAGAGAGAAGAGAAGGGCGAGGGCGGAGCTCTGCACGATCGGTGCCTGGGAAGAAGCCTATACCGTTAGGTTAGGCTCTGATGGTATAGCGTTGGCTAGTCGCCTCCTTTATTGATTAGGGTTAATTAGATATGCTCTAAGTGCAAATCTCCCACTCCATAGATATACCAAAAGATCAAAAATCTAGCACATGCCATTCTAGTGTTACATTCCTCATAAATATGCTATTACGAGATTTTTAGACCAAATGGCCCACACTCCTTCCTCCTCTTCCTCCATGTCGGCCGACGCATCGCCAACTATCCTCATTGTGCCATGTCGCTATCATCAACATGGAGCTCAAGTCCTCAAGCATCGTCCACTAGCGGTTGTTGCTACATCCCTGTGGCATCCATTGCTTCATCATGGTCATAGCTTCGCCCTTCTCTCACCTACTACTCTACCCCTACCTCATTCATTGCTCTGTTGTGGCCTTTGCTCTCCCCCTACCATGTCCGCTGCTTCGGCGTGGCTGTTGTATGCCTAACAACCACTACCCCTAGCGTTGTAAATGAGTCGAGCTCAAGCGAGTCTGTCCTGCCAGACTCAAGCTCGACAAGGCTCAAGCTAAGCTGAGATCGAGACGGTTCAAACAAAGCTCGAGCTTGGCTCGTCTAGGCTTAGTGACATGTAAAGTCAATAGAAAATATGCAAAACTTGAGTGGGCTTGAACAAAGCTCAAGCTCAGGTTCGAGTAGACTTAGTAAAATATGATTTTATTAAGAAAAAGAAGTTTGAACAAATTTGACGAAGCTCCTGTAGGCTCAGATGAAGCTCGAGTTCGAGTAGACTCGGCAAAATATGATTTTATTTAGAATATTGAGGTTCTAAAAAAACTCGAGTAGGCTGTAGTTAAGCTAGCGCTCGGCTCATCCAAACTTGCGAGTTTAGGATCAAGCCTAGAGAAAGCCAAGTTCAAGCAATCTACAAGCTTCGAGTCTTTTGGACAGCCCACCCCTCAATGATCCATCCCTCGACCATGACTGCCACTTTAGAGATAGAGAGAGGATGAGGAGGAAGAGGATAAATACCCTGGCCCATTGTGATGTGAGACCCGTGTGGTCCATGTGAATTGGTTGTGGACTTGTAGTGGAATAGTACTACCTTGCAACTCTAGAAAGAGTTGCACGTGTATATAATGTCAGATTGATCCAAATATACACATTAGGCTAACTCTTTAGGGCAAAGTGAGGTTGAAAGGTTAAGAGTGTTGCTATGCATCCATGTGCCAGCTCTTTAGGTGGGCTAGGCTATAAGCAAATTTGGGCCAGGGTGTTACAGATGGTATCAAAGTATCAATCCTAGTTGTGTGGGCACATGTGGACTTAGTGGCATGGGTATGTGGCATATGGCGCATGTGGACTTGAAGTGGACACATGGCATGGCATATAGCCATATGTGTCAGCACTGGACACACAGTCGTATACCGAGGGGAGATTATAAATATTTTATTATGTATGTGGTATGTTGATGAGGGTGTCAGCCCATTAAGGGAGGCAAGTATAAGAGAAAATTGACTGTGAGAATTGACAATGGCTACTCAACTATGAGGCATATTGTCAATTTTCTATGAGAAATTTTAGTACCATTGCTAAATACCCTTAAACACATTGATATGGACAATATGCCCCATAGTTAAGGAGAAGTCAATTGACCATTCCCCTTTTTCAAGTTTTTGCTCAAATTTTGGTAAAGAACTAGGGCGAAATGTCCCTTCTACCCCTGCTGTGTACCCGGAATCAAACATGAGTTGATCAAAGTTAACCTCCCTCTCAAGAAGAGCATCTTTCCTTTCCAGGCCCCAAGTTTTCTTAAAATTTTCTCTACCAAACCATCCGGTGACAAACTAGATTCTTTCTTTTTTTAGCTAACAAGGACACCATGGTATTTAAGGGAGAAACTCCCCACCTGCTTTCTTTTCCTAAATTCCCATTAATAAGAACAATCTAACTTAAAAGTTAATTATAAGCGCATATATCATTTCAAAGAGATACAAAAGGAGTTTACCATTTCTTCGCACTTTCAATGCCATTTTGCAAACATAAAATTGTATCATTTGTATACAGGATGACAATCCGATACATGATATTCCTCCCTGCTCTAAAAGTATTATGAGTGACCGATAAGTTTTACCGACTCCATTCTCCATTCTGAAAGCCTATCTTTTAGTAATCAATTTTTAAATACTATTGAGAAGACAAATTTATCTATATTGTTTAATTGTATCAGCATTATTATCCTTAGGAAAGAACATTGACACCATAGTTAAGCCTACTAATGTCAAGCAACCCATAAAAAAACATTTGGAGGCGTTTAATACTCGCAATCGAGGGCAAAACTGACTTGCCACGGTGGAACCCTAGATTACCATGGGAGGGTAGCTTGGGAAACTCGCTAATAGCCTATCCCTGGCTAGGGTTGGACCAAAAGCTCGGGCTCGACGAGCTAGTGAGAATTGCATCGAGCCAGAGCCTTGAGCCCAAGCTCAAGTCCGATTTAAGCCGAGCGAGCTACTCATCGAGCCCACTGAGCACATGCAGATCCCCAGCCCATGGGTTGCACCCACGATCCAAGGTTCCCATCTCCGCCTAACCCCATTGAGCCTCCTAGACGCGACACCTCCAACCTCGAAAAAAAATTATTTTTAACCTTTTTAAAAAAATTAATTTAAAATTAACCTTGGTGAAAAAATAATTTTATTTCTAACCCTTTTGGACGCGCCACTTGAGAAGGCGCGACTCACAGGAACTGCCGCGCCAGTGCATATGGCGCGGCAAGGGCTGCCACGGTGGCGCCCGCGGCCGGACAAGGGATGGCGTGGTAGGTACGGGCCCTACCTTTGCCGTGCCACCCCTTTGGCCAGCAGATCGACCGACACTTACACACATGCCCGACGACGCTAATGGGCCCCACCTTGCCAGCGCCCACCTCGGCGCGCAAGCTTGTAACTATCAGGCCGAGCCCTTTGCTGGCGCATTTCTCTGCTCCTCCTCTCCTCCTCCGCCGCCCCACCGCCCGCCGGCCGCCGCCCCGTCCATCTCCGGCCGATTCTCGTAGGAAAAAGCATTGCCCACCCTCCTAGCAAGGTAATCTTCCTCACCACTTGAGCTATTTGTCACCGGATCTATCGCATTTCGTGGTTATTTGAAAATTAGGGTTTTAGTTAAAGTGCCCGATTTAGTTGGATTTTAGGTTGTTTAGTTTAATCTAAGTACCGTGGGATACACAACGCACATTCTGTCCATATTTGTAACGTGTGAAATTTGTTGCATGTTTCGATTTGTCGTTGAAATTTCAAAATTAGGAAAAGCGTAGGTGTAGCTATATATATGTAGTATATGCATGATGAAAATATATTATGTATAATCATGATGAAAATTTTTTCTATCGTACGTACGTCCTTTTACAATATATAGGGTAAAAGCATTTTTCACGTTTCGTGCGCTATATACGATTGAACATTATTCAATTTTCTGTAATTTTCCATGTTAGGGCTAATTAGTTGTATGTGTTGTATAATTTGTGTAGATGGATCGTTTAGTTCGATTGTTTTATGGGGGAACTGTTAGAGCAAATGGGGAATTTAAGAATATGGAGGAGGAGGTTGTGTTGTTTGATAGGAGCCCAAGCTATGGTGATTTAGTGTCCGATGTCGGTCTGTGCTGAGGTGTGGTGTTGGTGAAGGAGAATTGGTAATGCAGGGCAGGTTTGATTGTGGGAAAGTTAGGGCTCACTATGTTATGTTGAATATTTCATCCGAGTCGGATTGGAGTAACTATAAGGAGGTTGTGAAAAATTCAAACATCAGTTGTTGGGAGGTGGTGGTTGATTTTTGTATTGGACTAGCCGAGTAGAGAGTTCAGGAGGAAGTACTGCCTTTGACCCAAGAGGTGGGTATAGGTGTCGACACCCAGGTCACATGTGAAGCATCTCTTGCGGAGGCCGACAGAGAACCCTGCATTAACTTCGGTAGTGACTTTGCCATGGATGAGTTCGACAATGGAGTATTTGAAGAGGAAGAACATGACGTGGACGTAGATGAAATCTCTGTTGGGTCGAAGGATGAATCCGCGGATGAGGAAGCCATACAAGACG
This sequence comes from Olyra latifolia, assembly GCA_036346145.1. Lineage (NCBI taxonomy): Eukaryota > Viridiplantae > Streptophyta > Magnoliopsida > Poales > Poaceae > Olyra > Olyra latifolia. The sequence goes on along the minus strand of CM070523.1, from coordinate 52,857,176 downwards.
ATGGGGAGGATGAATCCTCCGATGAGGAAGCCGTACAAGACGATGGGGTACAAGGCGAACAATATGGGGAGGAGGACGAAGATGAGGTGGATGACGAAGCCGTGCTGGAGGTTCGTAGCCTAGCCATGGTGGATAGACGACAAGCATTGCACGGATTGTCAGCTGAGGAGAGGAGGCAGCTGAAGGCAGTTCATGTCGACGTGCCGATCGTGGGCATCTTCGAGAACCTAAGCCGAAGCCACATGGCAATATGTGAGAGTGGCCTGTTGTCAACCGAGGTTACGCGGATCTTGAGAACTTGGAAATCCGAAAGGGTATGAAATTTGACACGTTGCAGCAGTTGCAGTACTTCCTGATGGACTATGCGGTGAGGCATCATAGGCCGTACACCGTAACTCATTCTAATGTCAAAGTGCGATACACTGTGAACGGTAAACAAGGATGCCTATGGGGCGTGTGGGCTCGGCTGGACAAGTATAATCAGAGATGGAAGATAACTCGTGTCAGGCAAGCTCACACATGTGGCTCGTCTAAGACAAAGAGGGTGCATGCTCAAAACACTGCCAAGTACCTAGGCCGTCGTATCGCTGGCATTGTCGCGGCGGATAACGACGTGTCGGTTGCTTCATTGATAGAATCCATATTTGCGTTCACTGGGTATCGTGTGAAGTACTCAAAGGCATGGCGGGCGAAGCAACACACCACTCAGATGCTATTTGGGGACTAGAAGGAGGCCTACAACATGGTGCCAAGGATCTTGAGTGCAATTAAACATTTCAACCTGGGTACGAAGTTCTATACATACACGGGTGATGGTTCCTTGGTCGATGAGCATGGCAACACATGGAAGGTGCTCGACGTGTCTTTTGGTGCTTCAAGCAGTGCGCCGAGGCTTTTGAGCATTGTCGGCCGGTCATACTCGTCAATGCCACCTTCCTTACCGGCAAATATAAGGGTGTGCTGATGACGGCCGTCGCGGTGGATCCGGAGGATCAATTGGTGCCTCTTGCATTTGCCTTGGCGGAGAGCGAGAACAACTCGAGCTGGGCATGGTTCATGATGATTGTGAGGCACGAGGTTCTGGGCAAGGGCAGGAAGGTTTGTATGATCTCCGACCGTCACCCGGGTCTTCTAAACGCGGTTAGGGAAGAAATCCAGAGATTTCCACCGCTCGAGCACAGGTGGTGCATGAGTCACTTTGCGGCAAATATTTGGGAAAGACAGAAGAAGAAGGAGGTGGTGGCAAAGGTGAAGCAGGTATGCTGTGCTAGAGAAGAGAAAATTTTTGAGAAGAACATGAAAGAGCTAGATAACATGTTGAATGACCGGGCGAGGGCATGGATGGCGGAACAGCTCATGAGCAAAAGCAAGTGGGCGCTTGCCTTCGATGAAGGCGGTTGTCGGTACGGCATCATGACGACAAACGGCGCCGAGTCATGGAACAATGTGTTCAAAGGAATTCGTGCTTTGCCGGTTTCTGGAATAGTACAATACTCTTTCCAAAAGTGCAACAAGTACTTCATTGATCGGTGGGGAATGGCCAAGCATGCTATTGATGGAGGGGCAGAGTGGGGAAAGGCTGGTGCCACACATTTGGAGCAGGAGGAGAACTTGGCTCTAAACCACATGGTCAAGCACACGGACCCAATAAGTGGTCTATCTTGTTCGGTTGGCGGGGAACTAATCCGGTGGTGGCGTTTCGGTGGCCGGAACTTCAAAGTTGACATCGACGAAGTGGAGTGCACCTGCAAGGTTCCGCAACTTCTTCATGCCCCATGCAAGCATATGATCACCGCTTGCTTGGCGCGAGGCGTCGATCACAAATCTGACAAATACATGTCCCCACTCTATCTGAAGTCACAGACACTAAAGATTTGGGAACCTACATTCGAGCCTTATCTTGATCCCACTCAGTGGCCTGAGTATAATGGCGACGATTATGTGCCTGATCCCGCCCTCCTGAAAATTAAGAAGGGGCGACGGAAGAAGAAAAGACTTCGTGGGGAGATGGACCAGACTAATGGGTACGGTGATGATCGATACGAAACCGGTGATTTTGACGAGGTTCGTGGGGAGGTCCGATGCTCTAAGTGCCACAAAGTTGGGCACAATGCGAGTACCCATAAGAAAAAGCCCAAAGACTAGAGCACGACGAGAAAATAGGCTAAGGGTTGTACTTGGGGTACAAAACGTGGTCGTAAAGAGCCATTTGAAAATCGGTTATGTTTTTTTGTACAATTTTGTTGAATACATGTGCCGATAACTAACTTTGTTACTTGATTTATACAGGATGGCGGACCCTCTGTACCCGCTCCTTGAGACTAGCTACAAGAGGGAGCACCATGCTTGAGCGATCGTGACGACCGCCAGTTCGCTTGTTATTTTGTCTCGCATTTCATTTGAAATTGGCGGGTTCTAATGCAAGACTATAAGCGTATTGCAGACTTTGCCCACGCCCGTCCCCCAGACACACGCGATCCGACCGACGTGGGGCAGACGTGTTCGCGACCGTACTTGGCGCGAGCTGGTTTCCTCGACCTTGCTCGCATCGTGACTGCTGGGTTGCTGGACCTGGACGGGCCTCTCTTGACGGCCCTTGTGGACCGTTGGAGGCCCGAGACGCACAGCTTCCACCTTCCTTGCGGCGAGATGACGGTAACCATGCAGGACACTTCGATGATCCTCGGGTTACCGCTGGAGGCGATCACGGTTGCGGGATCTTAAATCTGCACGTGGCACGAGATGGTCGAGGCGTCCTTGGTGTGCAGCCTCCAGAGGACGACCACGCACGGAGCAAGTAAGACTTAATCGAATCGTTGTGTGCATTTCTCGCATTTCAATATTTGGTCATTAATTTTTGGTCTCGTACGAAATGTGTGTTTGCAGGAGGACGTCTGGTGTGAGCTCCGCGTGGCTGCGTGAGACATTCCCCTTCTGCCCACCTCAGGCAGAGGAGGCTGAGGTCGAGTGGCACGCGCGAGTGTGGCTATGGCACTTGGTCGGTGGCTTCCTCTTGGCTGACGCGTCCGGCAACACCGTCTCCTGGAGTGTGTTGCCTCTCCTTGCCGAGCTATGGGAGAATGTGGTGACGTATAGCTGGGGGTCGGCCGTTCTTGCCTTCTGTCAGCATGGTGTGCGTGGCTCGCAGACGCCTGCGGCCAGATCCGCCACTGGGAGGATGTCTTTACCTCCTCCAGGTGTGGGCGTGGGAGCGGCTTCCGATTGGGAGGCCACACCGAGCTGCAGTTCCAGTACGTATAGCACCAATAAATGCCTTAAATGTGTCTCTGGAAGTTTTAACTTTTCTTGTGCTGCAGGCTTGGAACATCTCGGGGTGCCGACCGACACTGATGTACATCTGGAAAAACATCAGGTCGGTTCGGGGCAACCCCGACAGGAGGTACTTGACCTACACAAATGAGCTTGACTGCGTGACACAGTGGCAGGTTAGTATCGATCGAATCCCTTGTTTTACTAACACATTGTGCTCACTCTAAGTATTGATTATACTCTTACTCTGTAGGTGGTGTGGTTACCGTACGCCCGTCCCGAGGTGGAGGCTTGGAGTTGAGTCTCCTCTGTACTCGGGATAGCCTGCTGTGGCGGGCGATGACTCCACTTATTTTTTTCCACGTGGTTGAGTGGCACCTCCCGTCGAGAGTGTTGCGACGAAGACGGTCATGACGATCGACCCCCACCGTTGTCTCCACCGACCGGCGTCTGCGCGGTGAGTTTTGTTTTAGCTACTTGCATTGCATTAGTCGGTCGTAGTTCTCTGCACTAATCGATGATTGATATTGGCGAGGTTCGAGAGCGCAAGCGCCACTGAGGAGTTGGATTGGAGAGTCACCCACCACGTGCTGTTCAACGGTGGGGCGCCAGGAGAGGTTCGAGCATACTAATGGCCCGTGCACTCAATCGGGCTTTCAGAGAGTACTTGGCCTGGCTGCACCGTTCGACGCGTCTGTTCCTTAGACCGGCACTCAGCAACGTATACATCGGTGACACGAACTCTGACGACGACATCACCGACGAGTACGACCACATGACACGGGAGGGGTGCGGCGAGAGAGGCCACCGCAAAGACTACATGGTACGTGCTCATGGCTACAACTTTAGACCCATATAGTATGTGATACATCGATTTGGATTGAACTTTACTAACGTCTACTTCTACGGTGTAGGCTACACAGCTTGCGCGCCTCTCCAATGAGGCTGGGGTGGCTCTCGCCAGTGCCGGTGGTCAGGAGAGTGGTGCCCTACGCACCCTCGCGGAGGTACGACATTGTGCACGTGTCCGAGCATATTAGATTGCATACTAATATCCTTGTTTTGTTCCTGCGTGGCACACGTGCAGACCGTGACCAGGGTTTGCCGCCGCCTGGCCCATAAAATGAGTTGCATGAATACCGACGATATGGGCCCAGCGCGAGGCGGCATGCCTCCCCAGCAGTCGTTGAGCCAGCGGACCCCCGTTTGGTCCGAGGGCACAAGAGCTCAGACGTCGTCACGGTCGGCCACTTCGTCGGCACCTCCCCCCGACACGCTTGGAGAGAGGGCCCGCGGCAAGCGAGCTCTCTCCACAGTGCAGGATGACGACGAACCCAGGCAGGAGGACGACTCGGACTCCTCCGCCAACGACCCTACCTTCCGGACCACCCTACGCCTCAGCCAGATGTCTGATGCTCCTCCGTTGAGCCAGACACAGCCCACCCAAGAAGCGGTAAGTGCTTTATGTATTCCCTCCCAGTGACTTTGTCGTATTTTGTAGACTAACCTGCAACTATGCTTCAATGTAGGGTCCTAGCGGCGGACTTCACCGACGACACGGTGGTTCCGGCGGCAAGGCCGTGGCGTGCCGTGACCGGACCGGCGTGGAAGCCTGGCGTCCTACGGACTAATCCTGGGAGGGCTTGCCGGCCGAGGGCTCCTTTCACGCCTAGAGGGCGCTGAGCAGTACTTGTGTCATGTAGTGTTGATGAGAAGACTGTAATTTGTACTCCGGTGGTCAATCTGAACTTGTAAAATTTGTCGTCCAATCTGTCATCCATAGTGATATTGTTATACATTTACTGCAGATATTTGATGTAGATGTCTGATCTTTAAAGTCCATTGTGGTTGAGATTTTTTAAAATGGTGTGATACTGCGATTGTTAATTTGTTATGTGCTAAATGGATACTAAAATGAGCTCTTTTTCATATGTATCATTTGCAGTTTCAAGGTTTCAGCATATTGAAAACAGGAAGGACTTGTTTAACCATGATTTTATCTCAAAACTATGAAAACACTTTGTTGCCGAACAGGCCCTGAGTTGGCTCATACTTAGATCATACCGATGTCGAGTTGATCTTGAGCTTTTTCTAGCCATAATGCCATATATAAACGATAAAAAAAATCAATTATCAACTGGTTAACCATGTAAATGTTTCAGACTAATTATGAAACAACTAGTATAGTTGTTTTTGCCTTTCATATAAGTATTTATGGCTAAAGGGCTAAGGCCATGTTTCTCCTGGATTTTAGCAGGAATTAAACTGTTTTATGTGAAATTTCTACAAATTTTCTGTGAAATTCATGTGAACCAAACATAATCGAAAATTATATGTTTACCTATATAGCGTGATTCACGAAGAGCTATATGAGGCTGCAAATTATTCCAAGTTTGTTTTATCTATAAAAAAATTAACAAACATATAAAATGTACTGTAAGTCAAGCTATAGCGAGACAAAATTGAGCGAGTGGACCTCATCTCAAACTTAACTGGTTTTTAATCCAGCTACACAAGACGCTCAAACTTAGCTCATTTTTCTTTTTTCCTTTTGAGTCTAGACAAAAAAAGAAAGAGACAAAAAAAGAAAGAGCCGATCTCGAGTGTTTCACAGGCCTCAAGCTTTATTTGCAGCCTTAGATACAACCGTTATTCATTTAAAGTTTAACCAGCAAGAGTAGACAGAACATCACTCTGGTAAGATTCTAGTGCTGACGCGCCATCCGATTAGGCGCGGCGGTATCAAACTCCGCACCCGCAGTATTCTATTCCATGGCGCGCGTGAGGTGCGAACGCTATCGAACTCTATGGTGCGGCGCGCAACCAACTGCCGCCCATCCATCGCAATCGGCGCGTCAAGCATGGACTCGCGCGCGCGCCCATAGAATTCTAGTGGCCGCGTGGTCTGAACGCCACTAGAACTCTGACTCGAGCACGGAGCCGAACTGTCGCACCATCGAATCGGCGCGTCACGCATGGACTCCGCGCGCGCAGTATAGAACTCCGATGGCAGCGAAGTGCGAACGCCATCGAACTCTATGGCTGCAGCGCGGAGCCCAGGATCGCCGCGCCATCGAATCGCGCGCGCAGCAGCCGGGCTCCCGCGCCCGCAGCCATAGAATTCCAAAGGCATGGAGAAGTGCGAACGCCATCGAATTCTATGGTCGCGGGCGCGGAGTCCATGTTGACGCTCAGGTTCGATGGCGCGGCAGCTGGCTCCGCGCCCCCAGAGTTCCAATGGCCATGGCGAGTGTGCATGCCATCGAACTCTATGCCTCCCGGCGCGAGCCCACACTGACGCCCATTGAATCTGGCGCAAGAGCCCAAACAATTTTGATATTTTCATATATGTGAGAGTAGGAGGAAGGGAGGGTTAAATAGGATTAGGGGAGGGGCAAAAAGAAGGCCATTTTAGAAAAATCCAAAAATGGGAAGTGCTATAAAGAGAAATCCCCAATTAGGAAAAATTCAAAAATGGGAAGGGCTATAAATAGGATTAGGGCTAGGGTCTAGTTGTAAGGCTAAATTTAATTAACTTAATTTGATACCAAACCATTCTAGTGCATCATACCAAATACCAATGTAATCGTCGATCGTTATAGCTACTAACACTTATTATGCTTAGTCACAAACATATTATAGATTAATTGTTCAAATAACTTATGACAGGTTTAAATGTACCGCTTAGTGAAAAGGTACTAGATACCACAAGGTACATTTACATAAACTAAGTTCAACATCATATTACATCACGAAATTCAACAAACACGGTCTCACTACTCGGGGTCCTCGTCATCATCCGGTACGATAGTAGGCAAGTTACCAACAAGATCCCTCATGGTCTCCATCTCCACCGTCCTCCTCGCCTTGTTGCGCTGCAGAGTTTGCAAATGAGCCTCCCATGAATTATGCCGGTAATTGGCCGCGAGGTCAATGACTGAACCTTTTGCCATCTTCTTCCTTCTCTCCTCAAGCTCTCGCTCCTTCTCCATCTGCCTCTACAGCTGTATTTGCTGTCTGACCTCTCTTGGATCAACACCAGGTGAGTACCTCCCCTACGCCTCCTCCAGTAATCCAAAGCTTCTGACTCGGTGAAGTAGCCACGTGGCGGCACCCCACGCACCCTGATCATGTCATCGAAAACCTTCTTCCTGTCTTCAGCAGACGGCATGAGTACACCATAATCATGCCTTATCTTGTTTTTCCTCTTATCTACTCTCCTAGTTTGTTCCTGGTCACACAAATTCAAAATCTCAGCTTCGAAGTCCTGTTTTCCGTTATATGTCTCCCAGTCACACATCCGTCCCTCCTACAAATATTACGGAAACGACTATCATCAAGCTGAACATGCACTGTGGTATTTTAATTTTAAATATGAATTTTAAATAAAACATATGTAAGTAAATCGTACCCAAAATTCACCATAGGAGTTTCCACAATACCATCCATACCCAAGCTCCGATAGCACAACACCTCTACGAGCCGGTATGCCGCACTTACATGTAGTGGGTGGATATTGCTCACATGGCCAATTCTTCTCACCAGAGTTGAAGGCCTCCACTTCCTCATTAGATGGCCAACAAGCCTTGCGTCCATAAATGTACTCCTGGAAATCACAGAGAGGCCATCCATCCTACAAAAAATAACATTGTTATCAAACTACTTCAATACATGAGACTAACTTACATATGGACTAGGCATGCATACATTTACCCGATCGTTGCGCGAGCAACGGAAGAAGGGGATAAAGTCCACCCCTGAGTTAGGCCGTACTAATATGGACTGAACATAGCAATGACATAGAGATGGGTTTACTACCCGGTTAGCACTTGCCACCGCCTTCTCCTCCGTTGTCATTTCCGGTGGATTTGGCGGAGGAGGAACCCAACGTCTAAAATACTGCATTGGCTTAGTTTCCATGGAGCGCCATGGAACAAATGGGATCCTCGGATCAAACATTTCAGGTCCATCAATCCACTCGAAAAACCAACACTGCCGAATAGAGCACCCGCCAATGTCTTCATTCTTCACACCACAAGTGTAGAAGGCTCTACCGGTAGTCTCATGGTCCCTCGACTGCTGAACCTCCGCAGGAAGGCCGTGCTCACAAAGTGGAACCGAAAACGGTGAGGCCCGAACTGGAGCATTCTTACCCCTAGGGTAATTCTCATATTTGAGGAATGGCTTCGCCGTCCCACTATCGTTTCCTACAATATAGTGTAGGATGGTGGGAAAATAAATTATTTTATCAAAACGTACTCCGCATAAACATACATCTTAGGCTTAACATTAGTACTAAATCAAATATTATAAAAAAATTCATTACACAATCTAGGCTTTTTCACGAGATCATCAGTGAAGACAAAACAACTACGCAATTCATACATCTCCCCGCTAAGTTTAACTAGAATCCTAACCCTAACCCTAACCATAAATCAATTAAAAAGATTATCAATGGAGACAAAGCCACTACGCAATCCATATATCTCCACGCTAAGTTTAACTAGAACTCTAACATTAACCCTAACCCTAACCCTAACCCTAAATCAATTGAAAATTACAAAAAATGCAACCAAAAGACACCAAAGGAGAGGGGGTCACCTGCCATGACGAATCTGACCTTTTCCCAAAAAACTCATGGATCTAATGTTCAAAGTTTTTGGGAATGGAGGAGGAGAAGAGTGATTAGAGAAAAGGTGAAATGGGAGAAAATGAAGAATGGCCGAGCTACCAGGAGCTCTGCAGGTTTTAGTCGAGCCTTGCCGCCCAGCAAGCATGGCGCCCGAGCCGAGCCATGAGGCCCAGTGGGAAGGTGCACCGGTCCCACTGGTCGATCTCTGCAGTGCAGACAGAATTGGCGCAAAGAAAGTGGGGCAGCGCTGCCACGCCATCCTTGCCCGGCCATGGGCGCCACTGCGCGACCCTTGCCGCGCCACATGCACTGGCGCGGCCGTTCCTGTGAGCCACGCCGTCTCGAGTGGCGCGTCCAAAAGGGTTAAAAATAAAATTATTTTTTCACCCGGGTTAATTTTAAATTAATTTTTTAAAAAAGGTTAAAAATAAATTTTTTTTTTCTCCAACCTCCTAGTCTCCCACGACTCAACGCCTCAACCATCTAGTCCCTACTCCCAGTGATGAGCCACATGGCGCCAACGCCGTTTGCAATAGACTAGTCTAGCTCCCCGAGCACCTCCATCTCCACTCCCGAGGACAAGGATGGCAATGGTAGCAAGATGCGACGGGGAGCGTGGATCTGACGAGGGCATGATTTGCTGCAAAGGCGCTAGGCACGAATCTACTCCTAGGTAGCAGGGTTGGTTGCGGCATTGCTCGGTGCAAATCCAAGATCCAAGCTTGAGGCCGGGTCCGAGCTTTGGTTCAACGCCAAGCTTGAGCTAACCTGCCTGAGCTCGCTCAAGATCAGCTCAAATCCAGTCCTTTCACGGGCTCCAGAGCGAGCTGGCAGCTGATTCCACCCAGTCGCTGCCTACAATCAGGCCATCCCTATTAGAGATGCTGACCATTAGAGAGACCCAATTCACATACCTCAGCTGGTTCTAAAGGCAAAGACAATTCATCCGTGTATCTAGCTAACAGTAAAAAAACAACAACCAGGTATACGGGTAAATAGTGAGTACCACCGGAATTTCCTTGCATAGGATCATGTACCTGGCATGATCCACCACTTGTGATCCTCATCCCAACAAGGTTCAACATGTCTTTCCATTCATTCAGGCATGCATATACATATATAGGGGTTTCACCATAGTAGCAAAATAGTTGCGGCAAATGGAACATGTACAGATGAAGCAGCTCAGCTCCTTTCCTTGGGACTCGTCTCATTTATGACTTTGTCCAAAAAAAATTGAGAGTTTTGAGCACCTCAACCCCTAAATCTGGATATTCCACCTCTAACTGCAATGCACGCAGAGTGTAAGCTACAATTACAAATGCTTGTGGCTTGAAACCAATGCATGCCCCTCCGTACCACAACTTTGAATTCAGACACAGACTTACATGTCACTTCATGCCAACTGATGCCATGAGATCCTCATAATCAGGGTCCGCATCTGTTTTCTTTGCCCCTCCTGACACCGCTGTTGGGGCAAAAGGATCATATATTGGATTTATACCACTGGGATTGCCACCTTGCCTGTTTGTATTTAGAAATGGATTCTGTTGTGGTGACACTATATGAAACGGGCGGGGAGGTAAGCTGTTGGATGGATTAGATGGTGGCATTGGAGGAGAAATGGTCGGTGCACCTGATTGAAATGCTGAAGGGAACGCTCGAAACCCTGCAGGTGATTGAGGAGCAACTGGTCTCCAAGGGACAGATCCAGGAAAGTGTGGAGGCACAGCAAGCATCCGAGGTTGACCCATAAGGTTGCCATCCAGAGGCCTTTGGAAACTTTGGACTGGCGCGATGGCACTCTGATTGGCAGGATGGAACAATGGTGCTTGGGTTAAACCAAGGTGAGTGTTGGCATGAGTTCCCATCTGACAGGCTGATGCTGGAAGGTCTGGAGCTGCTGAAGGTGACGCGAGAGGCCGAAAGGTAAAATCACCAGTGGCTGGACGAGGGGGTCTCAAAGCAGCTATGGAAGTCTGACTGTAGCTTGTGCTTGTAGAAGCCAAGGAAGACGACCCAGGCATACCAAGCATAGCAGGAAGTTGCGATGAAGGTACCAAGTGTACCATGCCAGGTGTTGGACCAACTTGAGGGAAAGATGAAGGCGGGCCTCTCATTTGAGGCGTTGACATGGGAGGATGCATTTGCATGGACAGTGGAAATTGTGATTGCGGTGATGCCCCTCCAGGAGATGATAGTACTTGCACCGAGGAAGGACCTTGAGGCAAAACTGAAGCAAAAGACCGAGGGCCACCAGGAGGCCTGAAAGGTAATGTTGATGGAGGAGTAAAGTTTGCTCCTGGTGGATGCTGAGCGCCATAGCTTGTAGAGATATTTGACTGAGAGGGCACCGATGGAACAGCACCTTGTAGAGGTGGAGTAGCAGCAATAGGGGATACAGATATAGGAGGTCTCAATGGCATAAAACTTGGTGCAGCCTGTGAAGGCCTCTGAGGTTGCGCAGTAACAGGAGAAAAAGCTGCCCAACCTCCAGATGCATGAGGTATTTGAAGGGGTCTAACAGGCAGCGGCTCAGAGGACGAAGATAGCATTGATTGTGGGCTTACAATTCCAGGTGGTCTACCAAAAGGAGGTCCAATGGAGGAGTTGGCTTGGAGCTGAGGTGAAGGTTGTTGAATGTTCAGCATTGATGACTGAGGTCCAGGGACAGGCAGTGGGTTTCTTGGCATGATATTCATGTGAGGAGGTTGTCCTGTATATGGAAGCATATTGAAAGAAACAACAGGAGGTTGTAACTGCAAAGAATTGTTAGGTAATGGGCTTGGGATAGGCCCAGATAAAGGAATTGTCGGAACATTGGTTTGGGGAGTGGAGAGCCAATGAGCATTATGTGATTGGTACTGAAGTAAACCTGGCTGAGAAGTAGCGCTCTGCACCTGCTGCGCAGCAACTGGATTTACACTATCAGAGGTAATTGCTGGAGAAACAATATTAGCAGTTGCTGAAGTATCTGCTGAATTTACCTGATAAGATAAAAATTATTTGGTGGTCAATTGATTGAATAGATTTTCAAGAGAAAGTGCTGATGGCTGAACTTACAGAGACAGGAGTAAGAAGCAGTTCAATCAATGCGACTGCAGCATCTACTTTATCATAAGAGTCAGCTGAGACATTTATGTATAGGTCTTCATACGCAGCTTGAGCTTCCTTTATGTCTGGCTGGCAAACCTCACCCTGAGCATGAACAATTTTAAGTGCCTCATTTGTGTAGTGTGCTGAAATTGCTATGAGATCATAATTATTTACTAAAGGTAAACACGCAACGAAAAAATGTGCTGTACAGCTTGAGCATTAAGACCATATATGAAAGTTAAAAGCTACCCCAGATCCCAAAAAGGAAGCTTATAATTATAAAGAATGCTATCTAAAAGATATACTGTTGGAAATGATCGTAACAGTAACATTCTCTATGGAGTAGGAGATACACCAAAGAGAGCAAAAGCTTAGAATAGATAGATGCCCTTTTTCCCCTTTCCTTTCTCCTTAGTCCTTGTTACAATATCAAACTTATGCTCAAGGAATTGTACACTCAATGGAAAACTTTGAATATATACATGTAGATGGAATGGCAACAAATATAGGCTTCTCAACTATACCAAACAACACTGTCAAGAAGTTTTAAAACAAGTTATAATTATTAGTCAGATAATATACCGCATGAACAACATAAACTGCTCTTTCCTTACAATGAAGAACAAATAAAAAGTTAAAGCATCAAGAAAATCAACTTACCTTCTCTCCATTGGCTTTCTTAGTCCCATAAACTCGTATTTTAGCTCCAGTTTCCTGGCAGAAATTAAATGAAGTAACAGCAGAGTTTATACATATACTGCTTCCAGGGATGTTAAAACAAAATAACATTATCACAAAATAACATTATCAGGTTTCCAAGAATAGTTCATACTTCCTGTAGTCGCTTCTGGGTATTGCTCTCAGGTCCTATAAGAACTCCAATGATATTATTCCCTGGATGTGCTTTTGTCTGCAATAGCCAACAACACAAGCTAAATATACCACATATTATAGACATGAAGTTATCCAAGCGTGTTATCTAGTCAGATTTTATTAAAAAAGAGTAACTATTAATAGCAAAAGTCCAACGACCAATGAATTGCAGCGTATCACAGGTAAGATGGATGAGCAACAAAATGCTACTCTAGCAAACCTTCAATCATAAGCTCATATTGATGCACATTAATTTATGTAAAATAAGGATTAGAAGATGAAACCAATATACAAACAAGTGAAACAACTAATGGTACAGGTGCAAATCACACAATAAGCATTAAGCGCTAGTGCATTTACATACAGGCAGAGGGATTTTTGTCTCCTTGAGTAACGGTTTGTAATAATCAGGAGCCTTGTATCCTGGATTTAATTGGATTATTTCACCTACAGATAATACACAGTCAAGTTAATAATACAAAATTTTTTAAGACATAACATGATCTTTGCACAATGCATGCAAAAAGTGAGGCCAATACACAGAAATATAGTCCATAGCATAACAAAATACAGGCCAAATGAGTGCTTTCCCTGCATATGCATAAGCTTTATTAAGCATGAGATACCCCCTTGATGGAGAACCACCCATCAGAAACAACATGCAATGACACAGTCACACAGTTGTTTCTTCTTCAGTAAATAAATGAAGTAAAAAAAACAGAAGAAAAGGAAAACTAATCTCACCAATAATTTCTTGTTTTTCGAGCTCCAAGAGCACAACCTTTCCAAGCTGCAAAATGAAAAAAGGCATATAATTTATGAAATGAGCATGTAATTGACAGCATGCCTTCAAAAGCATATTTTGCACACTAGAGGACAAGGTCCAAGTGCTTTAACACGCTATCAAGAATATATACATAATATGAAGTGGCAAAACATAGGGAGTGGGGGCAATGGTGGTCAGATAAGGAATACCTCATTCTTTCTCGGATTGCCAGCATCATCAGAATTCGACCCCATTGCAGTAGACATTGAACCTTCATTTCCTCCTATCTCCAAAGCTCCAGAATTCAGCTCCTTGGTAATTTGGTCCACTCGAGTCTGCCCATGCACTAACATGACTTAATGATACCTGGCAATTTAAGCTTCCTACATGAGAGAATCATGAGGAAAATGCACGTTTCTGCCTAGCCAAAAGGAAATAAATGACCACTAGTAATACTTGGGGCTAGCTTGGCAGGAATGCGGAACTACAGGCAACTCAATAGGGTGCTTTCACATTCCTTTCTAATCAAACAAAATCACATAAGGCATAAAGTTAGTTCTAGAATTAGTAAAGTGATTAAATAAATGTATGCATCATTACCTAATTTGAAACATACACAGAGATCACAGGCTAAGAAGAGAAGCGTACTTTGAAGAATACATGATCGCAAGTTATAGGTCCTTAGGGTTAAATGTGATCCGACATTACCTCCGAATGTCCTAGCCTATTCGTGAAGAATAATTTAACTCAGGGTTCTGGGATTAATGATTGAATGGAGGAAGGCAATTACGGCCGTGCAAGCTACCTGGTTTTGGTAAAGATACATTACACACGAACGCAGTACATCACTTTTGCTTATTTAAGAGATAAAGAGTGAAAATGTGTTGCAATTGCGATGCCCCAAGAGTTGTAGAAACTCAACGTGAGACTATCTATCTATAGTAGATACATGGATGTAATACCTGATGAAGCAAATGACACATTGACTAGAGGTTGAACTAAATGTAAATTACAGAGAAATATAGAATAATGGATTGGATTGGGATACCTGGTAGGCCATAGCTCTGGCTTTCCTGACGGCAGAATCCAAGGTGAGGTCAGGCCCCCACTTTGTGTTTCTTTGGGGTTGATGATTGGAGCTGGAGGTAGATGATGGTGCACTTTCATTCTTGGCGCCGCCCCGGATGACGAGTGAGCCAGCTACAGCTAGCTTATTTTTCGGTATGACAAATCCAGCTTTTGCCCCCCCGAAGATGGATGGTCGCCGGGGCTCAGCAGGAGCGGTCATCCTTAATCTGCATGGATTGGATTGGATTTGTAGGAGGAAGGAGAAGAAGAAGAATCCGAGCAAATCTAGGGCTTTCGTACCGACGAAAGAAGAAAGGAAATCACTCCAGGTCAGGTCCGGATGGCTACGCCAGTCCCTCCGGTAGAGTGGTGCAAGGCCCCGCCGCCGCCGCCGGGGAAGGAGGAGAGGAGGATGGGAAATGGGATATGGGTGTTCGCAGATATGTTGGGTGGGCTGGGCTGGGCTGGGCTTGGTTTAGGGACATTTTGCAATTTTGCTGAAGGGTTTGGACCGGGGTCCAAAACTCCTAGATTTGATGAAATTTCGAAATCCAAATTTTTTTTGAGCGAAGAAATCCAAATTTTAAAATCAGTGCTGGGAACGTTTTGTTTGAAAACGAAACCGTGCTAGGGTTTATTGAAAAGGATTTTTTAAGATGTATCTAAACTAAACTACCGTGAACTTAGGGTTAGACAGCGAGTGTATTTATATCGTTTATGTTTAATCTAACAGTGCAGAGAACTCTAACCCCTTGGTATATCGTAGGAGTGCTCTTATTGAAAAGCTGACTAGTTCAAAATTCCGAACAAAATCAATGAATGGTTGTTTTTTCGATTTTGTATTTGCATTTGAATTTAGAGCTATTTAGGGTTTGTGATACCAATTTTGCTCCGAAAAGTGTCGAAATCCCACGAAATTGCAAACCTAAGATTGCTTATAATAATGAGTTAATTCCTTATTTGCCACTGAGAGTTCGTGCTTTCCATGTTCTGCCACCACTTTTTTTCGAAGTTCCTTATTTGCCATTGAGAAGCTACTTTATCACATCAATGCTATTGTTGACCAGCCAAGTTATGACAGAGCTATAGAAAGACGATTATTCGCTTTCTTTTTAATAGTTATAAAATATAATGACGACCGCTAATTACTATATTGTCTCTGCATATATTATACTACCCATATGTGTTAGGTGTAGTATAAAGAAATCGTAAATGGTCTAAACCATCAGATTGAGAAGAATAGACGGTCTATATTGAGTTTAATGTACTGTGCCCTTTTAATTAGTGCGGTCATCTTCATTGATGACCATGGTCTCATGCATGTACAAATGCGTCATGGATGTAAGAGTTGCCAACTAATATTTGTTCTAAAACGCTAAGCTGAATTGCTGAACTTCGATAGCTCTTAGAAGTGACTATAAAAATTGGTCTACTTTATTTGATTTGTTTTTAAGAGGTTTGAGAAGCTTCTTTGAGATTTCCATGAAACGGGGTTGCTGATAAGTGATTTGTAAGATTTGTACTTTCTTAAAAGAGAGCAAAAGAGAAAGAAAACAATAGTCTGTACACTACGTTTCTTTGATCAAGCAACGATTAAAAGTTGTATAGACTTAACATAAGAGATAAGATATTATAGTGTAGTATTCAATGTAGTCTTTATTTTAGTGTTGTCTTTAGATAGCATGAAGAAATACACGAGATAACAATTGCCTCTATCCTTGTAATGCCCTCCTATCCAACAATCATACATCACTAGGGTGTAGGGTGGTATGGTTAGTCTTTAGGAAGACTTGACTGGCTCTGGCGGTGGATGTGGAGGACAAGCATGTTGGCGACTTCTATGCAGGCAGCGGCCTTCTCGTTACCAGTAGCGAGGGTCACGCTCGTCCGTTCGCGATCTTGCTGGCTACAATTGTCTTGTCAACGTCAATAAAGGAGGTATGTTTTGCAGACCTCTACGGTGGATCTAGGGCGGCCACAGCCGATGGTAGCGTCAGATCTTCATGCACGAGAATGGGAGAAGGATTAGACCTTGTCGGCGGATCCGTGGCAGTCACTTGTGGTGTCGTCATTGGTAGTAGGAGAAAGATTTTAGTAGTTCTTTTGTGGAGAGGCTCCTATGCCGATGGATCCGATGTCAAAACTGGCAGCTGGCGGTAATGGCTCTGCCATCCCTTCTTCCTCTTTCTTGTCCAAGACAGAGTTTAAAGCTGCCACGGCTACTCTTAGTTTTGATCTCTTATTCTGACACCTTTAGTGGTTTCGATCGAGGGGAGGGGCTTGGCGGCGTTGCGCTTCTAGCTGGTTTTCATCATTATCACCGGCGTGTGGGATGGGGATAGTAGCTTCTGATGCTTTTCATAGAGACCTTGTGAGGGTGCACTTGTAATCTTGTTTTTGATCAGGGGCTTTGATGTAACATAGGGAATAAAAGGAAATGACAAGGCGGCCTGGAGTCCAAGATTTATCTGCTTGCACTGTGTTCCATGTGTTTGAATGTCCATTTGTTTGTATCTGTTGTAAATCGCGTCATTGTGTGGCCCGATGATCGACAATTACAAGAACAATCAACACAGTATGTAGAGAGGCAAAGAGGCGTTGTATTCTTTATTGATTCTAGATCTATTTTGGTACAAGAGGTGTCTCCTTTTATATTGCCTCCATAATTTTGGTTTGCCCATAATACCCTTAGGGATAAATCCTAGGGTTACAACACTCCCCCTTGGGCAAACCGCGATATGCCAATGCCTCATTAAAAACTCCATCCAAAAACCCAAAGGAAAAAAAGGATTGGAGAAAAGAGTACCTTTACCGCACACGATTGCATTGTGATATTGCCTCATTAAAAACCTTATTATGAGAAACTTCATGAAAAACTCATATAAGGAAAAAGAGTACAATATTTCGTCTTCAGGGCGTGCACATCTTCGGATGCGATATCTACAGGATACCTATAATTCTTTGTTCGGGTCTCCCCAACACTACAACTCATGAAATCGCCTCACACCTATTCCGTGAACAAGTTTCCTAATGTTGAGGTGGGTAATGCCTTAGTGAACAAATCGCCAGATTTTCATTAGACTTCACTTGAACTACCTCGATCTCACCGCTCTTCTGGAGTTCGTGAGGGTAGAACAACTTAGGAGCAATATGCTTAGTGAGATTGCTCTTAATATAACCCGATTTCATTTGCATGACACAAGCAGCATTATCCTCATAAATGGGAATGGGGGTATCGATGGTTTCTATGCCACATGACTTCTGGATGTGGTTTACCATCCTTTTCAGCCAAACGCCCTCTCGGTCGGCTTCATACAAGGCTATGATCTCAGAGTGGTTAGTGGACGTAGCCACCAATGTTTGCTTATAGGATTTCCAAAAAATCGCAGTACCACCATAAAGATATACAAACCCAGTCTGAGACTTAGCAGTGTGCGGATCAGACATATAACCCGCATCAGCATAACCCACCATGTTCTTGGGCTCGTTCCTTCCATAGAACAGTTCAAGATCCTGCGTACCTTGCAGGTACCTAAGAACGGTTTTTACTCCCGCCCAATGTCTTTTGGTTGGTGCGGAGCTGTATCTGGCTAATAAATTTACCGCGAAAGCGATATCAGGCCTGGTACAATTTGCCAGATACATCAATGCGCCGATGGCGCTGAGATAAGGAACTTCTGGCCCCAAAATCTCCTCATCATCTGTTCTCGGCTTAAAAAGATCCTTATCCGCTTCTAGGGACCGGACCACCATAGGGGTTTTCAGGGGGTGTGCCTTATTCATGTTGAACTTCTCTAACACCTTCTGAGTATAGGAAGTCTGGTGTACAAAAATCCCTCCTGATACATGCTCGAGCTGCAGGCCGAGACAAAACTTGGTTTTACCCAAATCTTTCATTTCAAACTCCGTCGTCAGGTGGCGCTTAGCTTCACCAATGTCTCTCTGCGTCGATGATATTTAGATCATCAACATATACAGATATAATACAAAATCCACCCGAGGATTTCTTTGTAAACACGCAAGGGCAGTCGTCATTGTTTGTGTATCCCTTCTTCAGGAGGAATTCACTCAGCCGGTTGTACCACATTCTACCCGACTGTTTCAATCCATATAACGATCTATTCAACTTGATGCCATACAAATTTCTATCTCCCTGATTCAGGATTTTCAGCCCTTCAGGGACTCTCATGTATATTTCCGAATCCAATGACCCATATAAATATGCGGTCACAACATCCATTAACTGTATTTTTAGATTCATACAAGCTGCCAAAGATATTAAGTATCAGAAGGTGATTCCACTTATGACAGGAGAATATGTTTCATCATAATCAACGCCGGGTCTCTGCGTAAACCCTTGTGCCACTAGCCTCGCTTTGTATCTCACCACCTGGTGATGCTCATTCCTCTTCCGGAGAATATCCACTTCGCTCCTACGGAAGCACCTTGGGGAGTTGGCTCACGGGCCAAACACTTTTCTTTTTTATTAAGCGGCGCAAATTCAGCCTCAATTGCTTCTTTCCATTTAGCCCATCCGAGCGCTTAGGCACTCGCCATGGTCTTAGGTTCGGGTCTAAATCCAAGGATTCAACAATTTTAGAGGCAAAATAAATGTCGACTACAGTGGACTTTCTTTTATACAATTCTCCTGAATTTATATAGTTTGTGGAAATTTCCTCATTTAAATCATCCGTCTCCACGTGATTTCCCAAAGACGTCGGATCGGACCCTTCCGTTCTCCCAATACCTAGAGAGGTGCGCGCGCATGGTCACTGGGTTTCGCACCTTCGGGGTGCCCGCCACCTTCAGGGTGGTTATCGACTACTGGTCGATCCACGACTACAGGTCGTTCGTTCTCACTTGCTAGGGGTAATAAGTCTGCACCGATTCTTTGCTTATGCGGACGTCTCCACGTGCTTGAATCAGGTGCACCCGGGTCGCTCCCCCTTTTTCTACCAAGGGGGGTGTGAGTGGTCTTCAGGGGTACCTCCACTCTCTCCGGTGCATTTACTACAGGTATGTGTAACTTAGTTACGCCTTTATGGTTAGTGAAAACATCTGGCAGCCGATTTACAACTTGTTGCAAATCTATTATACGCTGAACTTCCAGTTCAGTTTCCTTAGTGCGTGGATCTAGGGCTTGAACGCCAGTGGCATTCCAATTGATTTCCCGGTATTCCTTAGTGTGGTATTTTTCATCTCCCCCTAATACCGGGAAACTGCCTTTGTCAAAAATACAATCAGCGTACCTAGCCTTATGCAAGTCACCTGTCATAGGCTCTACGTATTTAATAATCGACGGAGATACAAACCCAACATAGACCCCTAACTTTCGGTGTGGCCCCATGGTGGTACGTTGCGGTGGTGAGATCGGCACATATACAGCACAGCCGAATTTACGCAGATGGGAAATACTTGGTTGTTGCCCACGCACTAGTTTCATAGGGGATGTGTTATGATATGCAGTCGGCCTGAGTTTTATTAATTCTGCGGCATGCAGTACCGCGTGTCCCCAACTACTGGTGGGGAGCCTGCAATTCTGTAGCAAATGTCTGGCTATTAACTTGATCCTCTTTATAAGTGACTCTGCCAAGCCATTCTGTGTGTGCACATGAGGCACGGAATGCTCTACAGTTATGCCCATGGCCGTACAATAATCATTAAACGCCCTCGAGGTAAACTCAGCGGCGTTGTCCAACCTAATGGACCTAATCCTTTCTTCAGGAAAGTCGGCCTGTAATTTAATTACTTGGGCAATTAACTTAGCAAACGCATGGTTTCTTGTAGACAGCAGGCATACGTGAGACCAGCGTGTAGAAGCATCTATAAGCACCATGAAATACCTCAATGGGCCTGTTACTGGCAGGATCGGTCCGCAGATATCACCCTGAATTCTCTCCAGGAAATTCGGGGACTCACTTTGGACTTTAACATGAGAGGGTCTAATTATTAATTTTCCTTTGGCGCATGCAGGGTACATAAAAGATTCAGGCTTTGGGAAATCAGATACCTTCAGGGTATGACCTACAGAATTTTTAACTATTCTTTGCATCATGCTCAGGCTCGGATGTCCCAGACGGTCATGCCAGACTATATACTGGTCCGAGGTGGTTACTTCAGCCTTCATAGAGAGATGAGGAGAGGGCTTGATGTAGGTGTAGTATAGGCCAGATCTAAAAGAGGGGAATTTCTCCACCACCTGCTTCTCACACCCGTCTTTAGATGTTACCAGGAGGAATTCAGTTCCACATTCATGATCGGTTTCTATATGAAAGCCGTTCATGCGGATGTCCTTAAAACTTAGCAAGGTGCGAGTCGATTCAGGGTACAAGAGAGCATCCTCAATGGTGATCATTGTGCCTATGGGGAGAGTTAACACGGCTCTACCGGAACCCACAATCCACGCGTTGCTACCGGCAATCGTTAGGATATTTTCATCCCTCTTCTGGAGGTTTTGGAAGTACTTTATCTCCCTTAATATGGTGTTGGTCGTAACAGCTGTCTACCGCATGAGTTCCTCCTCCATTTGGCCACTACGCGGTTCTATGTCATATGAATATATCACATACACACAAGTAAGGTATATTTTCAAGTATGACAAGCATGCATAATATCATCATATCGAAAGCAGTGATAAATAACCCATAACGTTATTAAGTTCTTCAGGAACTATTGTGGACATAGAACACAAAGGATTAATTATTACAAGTTTATAAATAAAAATGTTCTGCAGCAAACATAAGCAAACCACAAACTAAGTAGGGATAATGTCATGACACAGATGCAGCTACAAAGCTCTGATATCTCCATATAAATCCTCCAGTTCTACACCAAGAAGATCGTCCTCATCATCAGAGGTGGGGTCCTTCATCTTCGGGCTTGGTGGGACCTCCTGTTTGTCACCCTTCTCCTCTTCCAGAGGATTTTCCAGCTGAGTGACGTGTACCTCTGATCTGAGCTTTTCTTTCTCGCCGTCTTTCTTCATGTACTTCTGGTACAGTTCCACGAGGTGCTTTGGGGTACGGCAAGTTCGCGACCAGTGGCCCTTGCCACCACACCTGTAGCATGGCTTACCAGTGTGGTGTGACTTTGTCTCGCGAGGCTTCTCCTGGACAACCTCCTTGTCTTTGCCACTAGCCTTTCCCTTATCTTGCTTTTTCTGCCCACCGTGATTCTGCCATGACGCCTTTCCACCTCTTCCCCGCTTACAGCCCTGGCTACCGGAGGATCCCTGAGCATTGGCGTGTGCTTCTGGCACACCCTTCGACCCCGTAGGGCGAACATGATGATTCTTCATAAGGATCTCATCGTGCTTCTCCGCTTCCAGCAGAGTTTGCATTAACTCAGAGTGACGGGTGAACTTACGCTGACGATACTGCTGCTGGAGTATCATCATGGAAGGGTGAAAAGTCCCTAGGTCTTGTTAATCATTTCCTCATCTGAGACCTGTTTTTCACATAACCTCAGTTTGGCAACGACCCTATGGAGGCGAGTTGTACCCACCACGGACTTAAAGTCCGGAACTCGAGTTCCGCCCACTCTCTCTGCGCCTCGAGCAGAGAGTCTCCGCACATGCTGGTTGTAGCGCTCTCGGGGAGTTCCACAGCTGCTGGTGTCCTCCATCATATACTCGGACTTGGTCCGGTGTATGTGGTGCCTCATGTAGTCTTGGTGAGTACCTAACCTGATTAGGGACTGGTGGTGCACCCTCTGCAGGAAGGACAATCATAGCACCAAGGGAGCGGGCTTCTAAGTTGATCCGAAGATCCATAGCCCAGGTCAGATAATTGCTCCCATCGACAGCGAGAGGGGAGAAATCTCTTTTGTTCAGGTCAGACATATCCTACACATGTAATTATATATTTACTACAGGAAATATACAACGAGGTTTGCAAGAAAATATTCTAGAATTCTCTAAATTACATTTAATAATTGAGACTACCGGTCTTAAACGAATTATTAAGCAAATAAGACAAATATTTAATTCACATGGATTTGCTCTTAATTAAGGACTGCAGGTCTAAATATGAAGCAAATTTAGTGAATGAACAGTGATAAATCGATAAATGAATTTATCCTTAATTTTAGGGAGATCCTAGAATTTTAATTCTTCGGCAAATAAACATCTCCCGTTTTTTTTCTTTTCTACCGCCCGGGCTAACCCAAAAGGCCCACCCACGCGAGGGACAGGGGCGCAGTTCACTGGTTCGTATTAGTTGACGCGGCTGCATGTGCGTTGGACGCGGCTGCATGCAGATACGTGCATGAAGCCATGCATGGAGCAAAGTGCAGCACGCTGGGCCGTGGTGCAGCCCGCGGAGGCCATGCATGGAGTGCACCTCGCATGTATTTTCCGGCCACACGCGTATACGGTTCGTATACGGCCGCGTGCTGATAGCGTATACGGTCCTGGGAACGTATTCTAGGGTTTCCTCTTGCTCCACGGGCTAACGGCGCCGGCTACAGCGGCGCCCGCGAGTCACGGCGGCGGCGGCTGCAGCGCGGTTGCGGGGCGGCGGCGCCAAGTACAGGCGGCGGCGGCGTCCGCGACGAGCGCCCGGTTGCGCGGCGCCGGCTACGGGCGGCGGCGGCGACGGTGACGAGCCCGCGGATGCACGGCGCCGGCTACGGTAGCGCTACGCAGAGCTCAATGTTGCAATATGATAGTAGATGTAAATAGCAGTAGTCGTTTTCGATCTACTAATTGAAAGAGCAACAATGCATCTACCGATAGAGTACGATTTAGACCGATCTACGGGATCAATTTATTACCTCTGATTGCTCGTAGATGCGAAATTGTCGAGTCGGTGCAGACGACGAGGTAGCAGGTAGCTCGTAGATCCCGCTACTGGAGACGATCGTGCTAATAACGTGTTGTAAATCGCGTCGTTGTGTGGCCCGATGATCGACAATTACAAGAACAATCAACACAGTATGTAGAGAGGCAAAGAGGCGTTGTATTCTTTGTTGATTCCAGATCTTTTTTGGTACAAGGGGTGTCTCCTTTTATATTGCCTCCATAATTTTGGTTTGCCCATAATACCCTTAGGGATAAACCCTAGGGTTACAACAGTATTTACTCTATATGATGTTCCTTCTCTAAATGCTGATCTCAATCTTATTCTTGCCTCCCTGTCCTAGGAACTGGAAAGGAAGGAACAGGCTGCATCACAAGGTACAAGTCATATTTCCTTTTTCAGAATACCTTTGAAGCCTTTACCTATTTATTTCCTTTTGGGTACATGGGTAGCATTAGAATATTAGATCGATGATGTTGGGGTTTTTTTTTAAAAAAATAAACAGTTACCATTTGTTTTGCACAAGAGCAAATTTATTTGATACTTTTGCTTTGCCTATTAGAGCATTGTCATAGAAGAGTAGAATTGGCCACCCTTTTTCCCTCTCATTGACCATAATATTTCTAATGAGATACCCATCCATCTACAAAGAATTCGGTACCTTCCATTTTCATCATTTTTGGGTAAGCCGTCATAATGATTGAAATGTGTTGTTCAATATGATTGTGCTATGATGCCTCTACTTTTCCTGCTTATATTTCCTGCTATTTTTTTTCCCAATATTCTGCACTACTAATATAATGTTTAGCAGGAAGCAAAGGCAATAAGTCAAGATTCTTTGGAATATTGTAAATGTCTCTATTTTTTATTTGATTGGTGCACCGACACATTTTTGTAGAAAAAAAATTTGGTACATAGGGGACTAAGTAACGGATTTCGTGCAACATAGCTAAACTGAGGTGATTTGTTTTGCAAACTGGGGTCTCTTGCAGGGTTGGCAACCTGCCTCTTTTCGAATGTCATAGCAAATACAACAGCATGGGTTAAAGGGGAAGGTATAACTAAGCTGTACCTAATTGTCTTCACCTCATAATATCTACTGTCATCAAAGCTAATTATCTCACTAACACTCAAAACTGATTGGACATCTTTGCTTCAACAGGTGTTATGATCTGGCTGCTTCCCAGTATCTACTTCATATCTGCTGTCCCTGAGGCTTAGATCATCTCCAACCATTTTCCCTTCATTTCATTCCCTTCTCCGTTCCCTTCTCAATCCACATTCCCTTTATTTTCCACCATCTCCAACAGCATCCTTTCGAAGAGAATCGTATAGGAAAAGGAGAGAGAATCCCTTCCTAGAGGGATTGGAGAGAGAAATCCCTTCGCGAAGAGATTGCTGAAGGGAATCCGTTGGAGCGCTAAAGGGAACGGGAATTCTTTCGTGAAGGAAACGAGAGGCGCGAAGGGACGCCGTTGGAGTTGGTCTTATGTGTTGTGGTATCGCCCCCTTTATAATGCGATGAGGTTCTGTATATGTCTTGATCCTTTATTAGCAATACGAAGATTTGACCTTTCCAATTATTTCACATGGCCATGTCTTCATCTATTTCAATCTCTGTCACAGATCTGAGTGTGCATTGACGGATGGGTGGTTTTTTCTGTTTTAGCCAGAAAGATATGTTAAATTAAAGACTTTGCACATCTACATCTTGGGATTAAATTAAAAGATACACAGTTTTGAACTTCTGATGATAATTACAATCATGGCTTTAAGTTTCCTTATGCAAAAGAGTTCATTTGTTGGCCAACCAATTCATGTAAATACTTGTGCAGATCTTCTACTTCATTGGATTTGGAATATTTTGCCTCAAGTCATTACTGAGCATCTGGGTTATACAGGTCAGCCTTCTAATGGACAATATATCTGATTTTGAGAAATAACTTAAAAAGTGTATTATCATATCCCTTTTGGCATTTTGCATGTAGCAAGTGTATATGTACTTCCGAGCAAGTCGAGAAGCTGCAGAGATGAAGCGTGATGCAACTAGGGGCGCTATGAGAGCAGAATTTTAATTGTCACTTTTCCCATATGATAGGTCACAGGGATAATTCAGTGCATAGATGAACACAAATTCAGTGCAAGTGTTACTCTTTTTTGAACCGTACAAGCCAACTGACTTGGAAGGGTACATGGATGAACACAAATTAGATTAGAAGATGTTATGCTTTGTATACTTGTGTGCGAAAATAGAGATACAAGCACTGAAAATAAATTGCTACTGGTACCTTTTGTTGTAGTGGCATACGT
This sequence comes from Olyra latifolia, assembly GCA_036346145.1. NCBI lineage: Eukaryota > Viridiplantae > Streptophyta > Magnoliopsida > Poales > Poaceae > Olyra > Olyra latifolia. The sequence continues at coordinate 52,831,366 of CM070523.1, read as the reverse complement.
TCAAGTGCTTGTCATTTATTCTAGTTGAACAACACATTTGCCGATACACAGTGTATGACCTGAAGTATGACCGACTTAGTAGAACAAATGTTAAAACATGAACTAGTGCTCAGCATGAACTTCAAACGATTTAGTGCCAACACATGTAAACAGACAAACTATTACAAGCACTCGACACAATTACATTCCCTTAGTGACCTCCGAATACTTGCCAAAGGTGCTCGACTAGGTCCTCCTATAGCCGACGATGCGTTGCACGGTCCCTGATCCGCTGAGTTGCCTGGATGTAGTGCAAGACCTGCGCATCCCTTTCACGTGTGATTCAAACGGAAGCTGCCATGTAGTCATAATCGACCCCTTGAGGTGGACCATCCCTCTCATCTTCAACTATCATATTGTACATAATAACACATGCCTTCATTATGTTACCAAGCATTTCCTGGTCCCAATAGCGACCGGGACCACATGTGATTGGCAAACCTTGCTTGCAAGACACCAAATGCTCGTTCGACATCTTTTCTGACAGTGGCGTGAACATCGGTGAAGAGTGTCCGCTTATTTCCCCGAGGAGCATGAATTGGCTTCACAAGGGTTGCCCATTCGGGGTATATTCCATCGGCCAGGTAGTATCCCATGGCGTAGTTGTTTTCGTTGATGTTGTAGTTAACCACCGGTGTGGTGCCTTCCATCTCTTTGTCAAAGACGTTAGAATGGTGTAGAACATTGATATCATTCAAGCTACCAGGCATTTCGAATAAGGCATGCCATATCCATAAGTATGAAGCTACTGCTTCAAGCACTATGGACGGTTTTTTGTGTGGCCCCTGAATGCCCCGTGCCATGCCTTGGGACAATTTCTCCACTCCCATTGCATGTAATCAATGCTGCCGAGCATCCCGGGAAAGCCTCTCTGCTACCCAACGGCAAGAAAACGGGCAGTGTCTTCCGCCGTCGGTGCCCAGAGATACTCAGGTTCGAATACTTCGACGATGGCAGCAACAACTTCTTCAGAGCAAGCAAAGTTGTGCTCTTGTCGATCCTCACGTACTCATCAGTACTATCGGCGGGGACCCCATATGCTAGTTGACACATAGCCGCGGTCATCTTTTGCAAGGGATGAAGTCCACGCTTCCATAGTGCATCCGGCTTTTGCCTGAACCAATCGTCATGTGCCTCCACAGCGGCGGCACTGCGCAAGAACAACCGGTGGCTCATCCGGAACCTGTAATGCATTTCAAGTACACGTAAGTTATAGGGACTTGATGTAAACTTGCAAAAGAAAAGGAGAGTAAGTATACCTGCGCCTGAAGTAGACATGCCCATATACAGGGTTATTAGCAAAGTAATCATGGTATAGCTTTTCAGCACCTTCATCTCGACCATGATCGACCGTAGCATGCCCATGAACAGATCCACCCCATCGTCTACCACTCTTCATGGCCCGTTCTTCTCCTCGTTCACCGCAAGCATGACAAGTTCGTCCTCCTCGATGTCGTCATCGCTCGATGAAAATAATACATCGTCTGAAGAGCCTCTAGAACTCCACCCACTAATATTGTCCTCCATGCCTACCTCAACTACAGAAGAGAGGGTTCGAAAGCTATTGTACAAGGCATGTGGATATCAGCTTCTTACCCAACCTTTTATAGGCACAGATGTGATTCTTCTGCTGGAAGGAAACCGGTCAGCTATCTTCTCTAGTAAGCTTTCGTAAGGTCACAGCTGCACTACTTGGTTTCTTGCCTTCGAAGATTCCTAGAAAGTACTGATGTATCGTATTGCAAAATATGATCTGTGCTCTAATATACCATTCGAATTAATATATGTATTTCATGGAGTATATTATACGATGTACAAATTTCGTCAACATCTATATCCCCCAGCAAATTTGTCAATCCGAAATTTTAATAATTCATTACATTAACTTATTATGGTAGAAACATTTTATTTTATTACATTATATTTTGTACGTATAATGCAGTTATAAAACACGGCGCACCGGGTATACGTATTTTCATAATAAGTGTACACAGTACATATACATGGCGGTTAGGACAAACCAATAAAAAATGTGGATATGGTTGGGACGGGAGTGAGGAAAGGAATATGGTTGAAGATATTTGCTGGGAATGGAAGGAATCTTTGATGGGAATAGGAAAGGGAGTGGGGGAAGGAGTGAAATGAAGGGATTTGGATTGGACTCCAGTCTTAAAAGCCTTAAAACTGAAAATCATGAGGTAGCTAAGCATGAGCAAGACCAGACACAAGTAGGAGTGCAAGTAATACCTTCCTTTTGTAGAGCATGTCCTTAATTGTCCACGACAGCAATGTCGCCTCCTCCCCTTGGAAAGTGTAACATGCCCAAATTTTTAAATTCGGCATAAAAATTTTTCGCAAAAGTCATAAATATATTTCTATGACCATTCCTAAATTTTAGAGAATTTTCTAAACAAAACACCTATTTATTCTCTAAAGAAAATACCCAATCTCTTTTTCTAAAAATAAAAATCCCATAAAATAATAAATATTATTTCATATTTGAATTCTACTCATTTTTATGAACCTTTAGAAATTTATTTGATATTTTTCGGAGCTTCCTACAGCTCTCTATGAATTTTTAAAACTATAAATATATTCTGAAAAATCCTTTTCTATTTAAATGTGAGACCTTCCTTTTTAGGCAAGCCCGAGGAATACGCTTTCCTTTTACGGAAATGCGCTTCCACTTAAACCATTGAATAACCGTGTTGATTCTAGACCATTGGATCAAGATCCAACGGATCTCTGCCACACCACCATACCGTTTCACTTAATCTAATCCTAGCCATTCATTTTCAAACTCACCGTCCCGATGCAGCCACGTCGCCTCTTCTCCATCCTCCATACTGGTTCAATCCAAAGAATCCAACGGTGCCCAAGGAATTAAGATTTCAATCCAACGGCCGCCCCTTGTCTTCCTCCTCCCGCTCTGCGTCGCCACCCGCAACCCGCCGGCGCCGCCGTCGCCCACGGAGAAACCACGCCGCCGCGGTTTTCCTTCCTCTCCAGCCCCCGTTTCTCCACCATGGATGAGCTCGCGCCGCCACCAACCCCCTCGGCCACATCACCACCCCTATCCTTCCCCACGGCCGCCTTACTACTCGCCATCTCATGTTGCCGCCTCCATGAAGACCTTCTTTCGTGCCCGTCACTCTACCATCCACCTATAAAACCCCCCTCCGGCGCCGCTACATCTCAAGCCACCTTCTTCGCCCGATCTCTCCCCCTCCACCGCCCCAAGCTATCCTCATCACCGCCATCTTCCCCGTCTCCGGCGAACTATGTTCCCGTCACTCCAATTGCTTTCCAGCCCCAATGTCTATACACAAAATCACCCACTCTCCATCATGAACCCAACCCGACACTCACCCAACCCAAATTCTCACCGGAAATCCTCCTCCGCCGCCATCCCGTCATGCCGTCGCTCCGACCTTGTCGCCCTGCCGACTCAGGCCACCTCGAACCTTTCTATGACCACCAAAACAATCCCCATGCTCCCAATTTCATGAATCCAACTCCAATTGCTCGCCGCCCGTTCTCCTCCGCCGTCACCGGCGATGACACCGCCGCCCTCCCTCTGTTTTCCCCGTTTCATCCCCCTCCTCTCACCGACACTTCGGTCCCACTAGTCAGTCACCCAATTCCACCCACACTCACTGACCACCGGGTCCCGTATGTCAGCCTCTTCAATCTCACTCACGTGTAACCCATTTGGGCCGAGCCCAATAGCCCAGTAAGCATTTTCAAAACTCTTTTCTATTTCTATTATTCCCTGTACTATTTAATTTTATTTAAAATATCAAATCACTTTTATAAATTCTACAAAAATTCATAAAAATTTAAAATAAGATAAAGAATTATGTAAAAATATAAAATACCATATTTTTATAATAAAATAACCCTAAATAAATCCTTTTGCTCTTTTCTTTTTATATTAAAACATTTTTATTAAAGAATATAGAAGTAAAATTAGTAAAACTTTCAATATAAAAGTTACTCAAAATAATGTTTTATACCTAAAAATAATATCCCTACATTTCTTAAAACCTATAAAAATTCAAATTGAACTTAAAACCCTTTCTTTAATCTAATTAAAAATTTTCTTTAAATATGAAATTAATATAAGAACTTATTAGTAAATTTCACATAATTCATTTAACCTATTTAAACATTTCCATATAAAATTATAATGCCAAAAATTAATCTTTTAAATTATTATCACTATAAGGTCAATTAGAAATGTTCCAATATAAACTCTATAAATATCAATTCATCATAAACAAATTATAAAAATCTTTCCACAATAATTACTTTAACCATAACCTTATGCTGCCCAAAATACCCATTTTTTATCAAAACTCCTACCCCTTTTTCTTTTGATTTACTTAAAATATTTTAAGTGGTAAAAAGAATAACTTTTGAAAATCTTCTTTTTACCCTCAATTGGCTCTATCTCGGAACTCCAACATGAGAAATGTTGTCGACCCCGATCTCTAGAGCTCAATTGATTCATATTTTTAAAATAAAATAAACACCCTAAAATTAACAAATTCATACATCAACCTTAACATCATACCGCCCAAAATGCCTATTTTTTATAAAAACACCCCTACCCTTTTCCTTTTAGAAAATATTTTCAACCTTCTAGAAAATCATACAACCCATCACCCCTTTTACCCAGACCCTTTTATTTTATCGTTTATTTAAAACTTTTCTTATTTGAATATTTATTGGAATTTCTTTCTTTTCTTATTTTGCGACGTATAGATGACGAGCTACAATCAAGAATGTCCAAAAGATATTAAGTGTGATCCGATCTCCAAATAAGGCAGGTTTTCTTATCCTTGATGCATTTTGATATACCTACATTTTCTTTACTTATTATTTATTGCATATATTTTCTAGTTATTTATTTATATATTCCAAGTATAATTTTTATCCTAGCCCTAATACCTTAAAAAGCCACCTAAAAATAATCAACCTCTGATAAAACCCTAGTATAGGAAAAAATACAAAATTCTGATTATCTCATGAAAAGATAAGAGAATTGGTCCGTATAAATAAGTTGGGTTGGATAACTTATTTGATATGGAAAAGATTGTAGTTTGGGAGATAAATGATTTCTATATAGAGCAATTTGGAAAAAGCAGTTGTCGGCTTGGGCCAGGTACCTTAGGGGTAGAAGGTACACACTCAAGGACATAGGTGGGCGAGGGTGTGAACTCCCTGAAATCATCGCTCTATAAACTATAGAAGCAAATTCAGAAATATCGTTATCTTTCCCGGCTTGAGCCAGGTCACAGCATGTATGGCTGGTGGAAACACTCAAGGGCACTAGATATTTGCTCTGTGATAGAGGATATCTAGATATCGTTTGCTTCTATAAAAACTTGAGTTTAAAATATTTAAGAATGACATAGTTTACCGCCCATCCAAAGAAGTCATGAATCTATGGGTAAAGCTGGACAGGTTCTGCAGAGCTGAAAACAAATACATCGATGGACCCTACTTCAGGTATATGAAGTTATGTCAAATGGGTGATGCCTCTCTTATATGTCAAAACTCATGAATTTATTTTACAAAAATTGCTGTCTGGTTAGCAGATAAGTAAGGATGGAGAAAGATGATAGAATTTGATCTATTATTATTAATTGTTTTAAATATGTCGGGACCCGAAAAAAGGAGTCGAATCCCTGCTGTGTCTTACCTGTACTAGTCCCTGGATCAAGTAGCTAGTACACACAGATATACAGTTTGGATCATCACCATTCAACGAAAAGTAATTTATTACATCGAGTCGCATGGTTATTACAAAGTTCAGCTCCAAGGCCTAGCGGCGAAATTTAAATAACAGTTCAACGCAGATGGAAACCAAATCACAACTCCACAGGCATGCCCGAAGAATGCGCTCCTAGACGTCGGAGTAGTCTTCATCCCGAATACCATCGTGAAATCCCGTCTTGGTACACTTCCTCATCGGCCGCATCCCTTTCGTTGGAATGAGCGGCGAGAATAAACTCGAGGTAAGTAATCTTAATTACTTGCAAGACAATGCCTAGATGCTATATAGGTTTCAAGGAGGGTTTGGGGAAGTTTTGCATAAAGCTAAGTTTCAAACTTTTAAACCTAGTTTGAGAAAGCGGTTTTGAAATTGAAGTTTGAACTTTATAATTCCTTCTTTTGGAAAAGACAAGACCTCTTGACTTAACTGATCCTCATGGCACCCACCATGAAGACAACTACGCACATGCAACACCGATTGCAAGGCAATTCCCAAAACAAAGAGAGGGGGAAGGGAGTTTTACAAAACTACAGTGGGGTAGCTTCCGTCGTTCACCCTTAACCATTGGGCGAGGCTTTCATGAAAGTTTACACTCTGCAGAGGTTGTACGCTTTACCCATGAGTAGGTGGCTTCCTAGGAATCACCCAAAGGAAGTAGACACCACGAGGTCTTTCACCGCAACCTTCCCTTAGACTGGCATTCTCACTAAGGTTTCCACACCAATGCCCCTCTTGTGCCGATAGGTTCTGTTCTATGGACACATCTGAATACCCACTCCCAACCACAAAGGAAGGTTCTGTTCTAATGGACATATTCAGATGCCCACTCCCTATTCCACCAGGAATGCCAGACTAAAAGTCCGAAGGGTACTCAACCAGGACCTGCCCATACAGGCACTCAATGGTCGCACTGTTGAACTAGTCTAGGTACCACAAAGAATTGATCCTTAAGCCAAACGGGTATGGTCCAACATCAACCCAATCTCTAGCATACTGCCACCGAGCAGTTGCCAACCACCTTGCAACCATCCACCCCGATTGAAAAATCATTTAAAAAGCCCGGGATAGCACCCACTATCCCTACAGACAATTCCCGACACGGTAGCACCCACTACCGGCCATTCAATTTGCAATTAAGTTTGTATCGGGGTTGAACACAAAAGTAAGTCTCTAGATTGCATTTGCTAAACAGGTAATGTAAAAATCACTAAACAAGGATGGCAGCAAGATTAAATAATATTAATTAGTTAAGGTTGATGAAATTGGCTGTGTATATCAAGCATATAGGACTTATCTACAACTTAGCTTAAATATTGTTTCTAACTTTTAATTAGCATCTAGGTTTTGCAAAATCTAATAAAACAATTATGAAAACTAGGTAATAGCAAAATGGCACAATGTCTTGCCTTGATCCTGGTAGTTGGACTGATCAGCGGCGAAATCTCCTTCAGCGGACGGATCTAACGTTTAAAAGAAATACAATAAGAGCCATGTGCGATAAAATATGATGCATGCATGACATGTCATGAGGATGATGAATACAGTACAGAACAGTATAAAATAATTTTATAAAACTTCTGAAATTGGTTTCATTATTTTTAGAGTTCCCTATAATTAGTTATGATTTTTATAATCTTAATATTAAAGGTACAAAAGAGAGTTCAATAATAAATAAATTTCAAAATTTTACCAAAACAGTACAGAAATCATATTATAATATATCTAACTTTATAAAATAATTTTGGATATTTTTGGAGCTCTGGATTAATTTATAAAATTCCTACACATGCAAGAACTAATATAATTATCAAAAATTAAATTTAACAGAAACATGTAAATAAACAGTACATAAAAATAATATATAATTTTATGAATCTAATAAAATTTATTTTACAATTTTTGGAATTTTCTACAATTTTATATGGAATAAACAACACAAGGTATAATCTGCAAACAAGGAAAATAAAAGGGGAAGGGGTATTGGGCCGGCGGCGTAAGTGGGCCGGCCCACTCGGCCTCACGCGCGCGCAGGGAGGGCAGGGCTGAGGCGCTGACCGACGGGGCCCGCCTGTCGGTGAGAGAGAGAGAGGAGGCGGCGGGTCGCGGCGGCGGCGGCCCGGCGGCAATGGCCATGAGCGAAAAAGAGAGAGGTCGAGGGCACAAGGCAAGGGGTTGGCGGCAAGGCATCAAGCGAGGCGGCGGCGCTCCGACCTAGGTCGTCTTGCGGCGGCGAACCTGCATGCACAGCAGCAGCAGCAGCGGCGGCGGCGGCGTAAGCACCAGTATGGCGAGGATGCTAGCGGCGGTGGCGGCTTAGCGCTGGTGCCCGAGGCGGCGGGCGACGTCGGGCGGCGGCGGCGGGCGGAAGGCACGGCGGCCTCGCCGGCGGGGAGTTGAAGCGGCGGGTGGTCGGCGGGTTCCTAGGTGGGTGGAGAAGGTGGAGAAGCTCACCACGGCGGCGATTGTGGGATGATTCGCCCGACGACAGAAAAGGACGGCGGCTGCTCCGGCGGCAAAAGACGGTGCTCCGACGGCGGCGATGAGCTGACGAAGGTTAAAACGGATCAAGGAGGTGCCCAGGAACAATTTTCCTTAAGGGATCGAAGGTCGAAACTCACCGGAAGACCGAGATTGAGGAGAGGCAACGAGGGTTGGAGGAGTAGATGAGTTTGGGTGTTTCGGTTTGGAGGAAGAACGACGTGGGGCTGGGGTTTATATGAAGGGGAGATTAGGAAGCCTACTAGAAGTAGAATAAGGACGTAAAATAATTGATCCGCTAAATATAGGGAATTCCATAGGAAGGGATAGAAAGAGGAGAGATTTAGGGAGAGTTATAGGAGGTTTCTCCCTTTGGCTGAGTAAGAGAGAAGAGAGGCTTACATGTGGGGCCCACATGTAAGAGAAAGAACATAATTCATATTTTGGTTTAAATATAAGGTTATTATGCATTTATGCTATAAATATTTAATTAAAAACATCGCATAGTCAAAACCATATAAATAACAACAAGAATATATTTTTATTATGTTACTTTGTTTAAATAAATCATTTCAAAATATTTTTCCAAGGAACATACTCATTTTAAAATACTTTTGCATTTCAAAAATTCACAAATGCAATGCAATGCATGTATGCATGATTTTGAAATTGAGGATGTTACAAACCTCCCCCCCTTAAATGGAATCTCGACCCCGAGATTCGGAAAATTTTTCAAACAGATCCGGGAACTCTGCTCGGAGATCTTCTTCGCGCTCCCAGGTTGCTTCCTTCTCGGAGTGATTGCTCCACTGCACCTTGCAAAGCTTGATCACCCGATTTCTGGTCTGACGAGCAGCTTCTTCCAAAATACGAACCGGGTACTCTTGGTAAGATAGGTCCTCCTGCAACTCCAACTGTTCTAATGGCATCTTCTCTTCCGGAACTCTTAAACACTTCCTGAGCTGAGACACATGGAATACGTCGTGAACATGATAGCTGCGGTGGTAGTTCCAACTGATAAGCTACTTCACCTCGTCTCGTCAGGATCTTGTATGGTCCAATGTAGCGGGGTGCTAGCTTTCCGCTGACTCTGAAACGCTTAACTCCTTTGGTCGGCGACACCTTCAGGTACACGAAATCTCCAACGGCAAAAGTTAGGTCTCGTCGTCGATTATCCGCGTAACTCTTCTGACGGCTTTGGGCAGTCTTTAGTCTTTGGCGAATTTCTCGAACTTGCTCATTGGCTTCCTCCAGCAGATCAGGACCAAACAACTTTCTCTCCGGTCTCCTCCCAAGAGAGAGGGTTCGCACTTTCGACCATAGAGGGCTTGAATGGCGACATTTTCAAACTTGACTGATATCCATTGTTATACGAGAACTCAGCATACGGCAAATGCTTATCCCAGTTCTTAACATTTGCCAATGCACAGGCTCGGAGCATATCCTCCAATATTTGATTGACTCTCTCAGTTTGGCCATCGGTCTGGGGATGGTAAGCGGTACTGAAATTGAGATTTGTTCCCATCAAACTGTGCAGTTTCTGCCAAAACTTGGAGGTGAATTGAGTTCCTCTATCCGAGACAATCTTCTTTGGCACTCCATGTAGGCAGATGATTCGGGACATATAGAGTTCGGCAAGTTTGTCTCCCGGTAGGTAGTCTTTCTTGGAATAAAGTGGGCCACCTTAGTGAGTCGGTCCACAATAACCCATCTTGAATCATGTCCCGCTTGTGTTCTTGGGAGTCCGTAATGAAATCCATACCAATCTCTTCCCACTTCCACTCAGAATCTTTAGAGGTCTGCAGCAATCTGCGGGGCGTTGATGTTCTCGCTTTGATTCGCGACAAGTATCGCACAAGGCAACAAATTCTGCGATATCACGTTTCATGCCCGTCCCACCAATAAGATTGCTTGAGATCCGAGTACATCTTGGTATTCCCGGTGAATTGATAAAGGTGAGTCGTGTGCCTCTTTAAGAATCAAGTCCTTGAGTTCCTTCTTGTCGGTACAAAGATCCTTCCTTTGAACCGAGAGGACACCTTCTGCGTCTAGGGAAAATCCGAGTGCTTTCCCAATGGATAGCTTCGCTTGACTTCTTCGACTTCTTCGTTGTCCTTTTGTGCTTCATGGATCTCGATCCAAGAGAGTAGATGAAACTCTAGCACACTTGGACTTCCTTGCTCAACTATTTCAAGATTGACTTCTTCATATCTTCATAGAGAGCGAGTTGACCTTCTTTGACGTAAAGAGTATTGCAATAACTCTTCCTACTAAGGGCATCGGCTCGACATTCGCTTTACCGGGATGATAGTGAATTCCAAATCATAGTCTTTTATTAATTCCAACCATCTTCTTTGTCTCATATTCAGTCCGGTTGAGTGAAAATATATTTTACTCTTGTGATCAGTATAAATTTCTGTTCGGTTGCTCATAAGATAATGCCTCCAAATTTGTAAAGCGTGCACTACTACAGCCTAATTCCAGATCGTGAGTTGGGTAGTTGACCTCGTGAGGCCTAAGTCGTCGGGAAGCATAAGCCACAACTTTGCCTTCTTGCATTAAGACACATCCTAGGCCTTGCTTAGAGGCATCACAATAAACCTCAAGTCTTTTTGAATATCGGGCAAAACAAGCACTTGGCCGATGTCAATCTTTTCTTGAGTTTTTGGAAACTCTTCTCAATCGAGTCCAAATAAACTTTTGATCTTTCTTTAGGAGTTTGGGTAAGAGGTTTGGCTATCCGACGTAAATCTTCGATGAACCTTCGGTAATAACCAGCCAATCCTAGAAATCCACGGACCTTGGTAACCGTAGTGGGTTGCTTCCAATCCAAAACATCTTTGACTTTGCTTGGATCCACAGCAACTCCTCCAGCTGTGATAACATGCCCTAGGAAGGCAACTTCTTTTAACCAAAACTCGCACTTGCTAAATTTGGCATACAACTGATGCTCCCTCAACTTTTGCAAGACTAGCCTCAAGTGCTCAGCATGTTCTTCCTCGTTCTTAGAGAAGATCAAAATGTCATCGATAAATACTACCACAAATTTATCCAGGTATTCCATAAACACCTTGTTCATCAAATACATGAAGTATGCAGGGGCGTTGGTTAACTCGAAAGACATGACCGTAAACTCGTACAAGCCATAACGAGTAGTAAAAGCAGTCTTGGGGATATCCTCTTTTCTTATTTTGATCTGGTGATATCCTGACCTTAAGTCAATCTTGGAAAACACACATGCTCCTTTAAGCTGATCGAATAGATCATCGATCCTGGGCAATGGGTATTTATTCTTGATGGTAACCTCATTCAAAGACCTATAGTCCACACACATCCTTAAGGTCTTGTCCTTCTTCTTGACGAAGATTGCTGGGGCTCCCCAAGGTGAAGCGCTTGGGCGAATAAAACCCTTCTCTTCCAACTCTTCCAATTGTTTCTTCATCTCGGCTAGGAGATTTGCAGACAACCGATAAGGTCGTTGAGCTATCGGTGCCGTACCAGGAGCTAACTCTATGATGAACTCTACATCTCGATCTGGCGGCATGCCTGGTAATTCTTCAGGGAAAACATCTGGAAATTCTTTAGCAATTGGGACTGATTCCAATGCTATTCCCGTCAGCTGGTTCAGGGAACTCGTGGCTCTCGAGCTGAGATCCGAATAAAACTGGGCAGGTACTCCTTCACTATTGACCAGAGAAATGGCTCGGTTGGCACAGTCAATCTGCCCTTGATACTTGGTCAACCAATCCATGCCTAGAATTACTTCTATCCCTTGGGATTCTAGGACAATTAAGTTCGCTAGGAACTTTACTCCGCTAACTTCTAATTCCAATTTCGAACATACTTTATCGGTTCTCATAGTCCGTCCAGGGGACTGAATAATCATAGGGTTCCTTAGGTTTGTAACATCCCACTTATTTAATTCCACAAAACTTTTTGCAATGAAAGAATGCGATGCACCGGAATCAAATAGAACTGTGGCTGGTACTGAATTAACAAGGAACTTACCAAGCACAACATCTGGAGCGTTCTGCGCCTCTTCCATAGAAACATGGTTGACCTGGCCTCTGCCAGCCAGTGCAGTCTTCGGGGTCTGCGGCGTTCCTCGGCCTCTCCTCAAGGCGGTGCGCGAGATGCAGATCCAAGGTTGAATGGCACGGGTGCCACTGGCTTCTTCTGTGGACACTTGCTAGCATAATGTCCCCATTGATGACAAGTGAAACACTGCACAGCTTGGTTGTTCTGAGGGGTCTGAGCATTAGGAGCTTGATGAGGTGTTTGCTCAGTTGGGCGAGTTTGGGAAGCTGGCGTCCTTTGCACTTGCTGTTGTTGTGGGACTGAAGGCCAATTGGACTGATACTGAGTGAATCTTGGCCTAGAATTGCTTGAGCCCTGATGTTGCTTCGCGCATCTTCCTCTTTTTGCTTTTCCATACTGTTGGCGCTCGATATCCTCAATTACCAATGCCTTGTTTACCATTTGCTGGAAGGTAGCAAAGTCATTGGAGGCAATGAGAGCTTTGATGTCCGGGTCCATGCCTTCCATGAACCTCCATATTTTGTCAGCCTCATTAGCTACTTCTGTGGTCGCATAGCGGGCAAGATGGTTAAACTTATTCAGGTATTCAGTAATAGACATATTGCCTCGCCGAGTCGGTGAAATTCCGCCTCTTCATTTCCATGACACCCTTGGGAACAAACGGCGAAGGAAAGCTTCAGAGAATTCCTCCCAAGTGATAGCATCAGCATTCTGGTGTGTGGCCCTGAAGTTGTCCCACCAGATAGCAGCATCTCCTTGAAGTTGGTGTCCGGCAAAACTGACACCCTCATGGTCAGCACACTGAGTCATATCTAGCTTTCTCCTTATCTCTCGCAGCCAGTCCTTTGCAACAAGAGGCTCTGCGGATCCAGTGAACACAGTAGGTCTTGTTCTCATGAAGTCGCCAAACCGGGATTGGGGTTGATATGGCTGCGGTTGAGCTTGGCAGAGCAACAAGGTTGTTCAGTTGTGAGCTATGGCTCGAATAGCTTGCGAGATGCATCTCGAAATCTGGTTTAGCCGAGGAGGATGAGCAGGCGGTGGTGGCAGATTCTGGTTTTCTGGAATAGCCGGGAGTGGGTTGGCGAAGGGGTGCACTCCCGCTGCAGGTTGAGCTTGAGCAGCTTGTCCAACAGGAGGTGGGTTGGGTTGACCTTGTCCAGCCTGACCTTGACCACGGCCAGCAGCAGAAGCTCGGGTGTCCACCATCTGACAGCAATTTTTGAAAATAAGATACGAGAAGGGAAACCAGAGGGGATACTATAGGAGAGGTCACAACATCTATGCAATCAACATCCAAATAGCACACCAAAACACATAATTCAAAACATTCTTAGTTCAAAACCAAAATTTGAGAAAGCTACATCACCAGGGCCGATGTAGTCAGTCTCCTAAAAACCTTTAGAAAGCTAACATAATAATTAAGACGTTCTACGATTCTATCCCTACAGGGGACCTAAACTTAGAGTTTTATTCAGAATCTGGGTTCTCCTCGAACACACGCTCTATGTGCTCCTCTTCATTGTCTTCTGGGGTCTCGGCTCTCCAGGCCGCGAAAGAAGAAGGTGAAGACAAGGTTTGGTATTTTGAAATTTTTGAAACAAGAAGAGAGAGGTCAAATGATTTTAATTAAGAATTAGCAAGCAACAAGATGAGGATTTATCAACAAGGATTTTTGGAAAAATAATTTTTATAGTAATATCACAAATCCTTAAACTACTCCAGCGTCTAAGGTTCATCCTACAGACAGGCTCTGATACCAACTCGGTCGGGACCCGAAAAAAGGAGTCGAATCCCTGCTGTGTCTTACCTGTACTAGTCCCTGGATCAAGTAGCTAGTACACACGATATACTGATTTGGATCATCACCATTCAACTAAAAGTAATTTATTACATCGAGTCGCATGGTTATTACAAAGTTCAGCTCCAAGGCCTAGCAATGAAATTTAAATAACAGTTCAACGCAGATGAAAACCAAATCACAACTCCACAGCATGCCCGAAGAATGCGCTCCTAGACGTCGGAGTAGTCTTCATCCCGAATACCATCAACAAATCCCGTCTTGGTACACTTCCTCATCGGCCGCATCCCGCCGTTGGAATGAGCGGCCGAGAATAAACTCGAGGTAAGTAATCTTAATTACTTGCAAGACAATGCCTAGATGCTATATAGGTTTCAAGGAGGGTTTGGGAAGTTTTGCATAAAGCTAAGTTTCAAACTTTTAAACCTAGTTTGAGAAAGCGGTTTTGAAATTGAAGTTTGAACTTTATAATTCCTTCTTTTGGAAAAGACAAGACCTCATCGACTTAACCAGATCCTCATGGCACCCACCATGAAGACAACTACGCACATGCAACACCGATTGCAAGGCAATTCCCAAAACAAAGAGAGGGAAGGAGTTTTACAAAACTACAGATGGGGTAGCTTCCGTCTGCTCACCCTTAACCATTGGGCGAGGCTTTCATGAAAGTTTACACTCTGCAGAGGTTGTGCGCTTTACCCATGAGTAGGTGGCTTCCTAGGAATCACCCAAAGGAAGTAGACACCACGAGGTCTTTCACCGCAACCTTCCCTTAGACTGGCATTCTCACTAAGGTTTCCACACCAATGCCCCTCTTGTGCCGATAGGTTCTGTTCTATGGACACATCTGAATACCCACTCCCAACCACAAAGGAAGGTTCTGTTCTAATGGACATATTCAGATGCCCACTCCCTATTCCACCAGAATGCGAGACTAAAAGTCCGAAGGGTACTCAACCAGGACCTGCCCATACAGGCACTCAATGGTCGCACTGTTGAACTAGTCTAGGTACCACAAAGAATTGATCCTTAAGCCAAACGGGTATGGTCCAACATCAACCCAATCTCTAGCATACTGCCACCGAGCAGTTGCCAACCACCTTGCAACCATCCACCCCGATTGAAAAATCATTTAAAAAGCCCGGGATAGCACCCACTATCCCTACAGACAATTCCCGACACGGTAGCACCCACTACCGGCCATTCAATTTGCAATTAAGTTTGTATCGGGGTTGAACACAAAAGTAAGTCTCTAGATTGCATTTGCTAAACAGGTAATGTAAAAATCACTAAACAAGGATGGCAGCAAGATTAAATAATATTAATTAGTTAAGGTTGATGAAATTGGCTGTGTATATCAAGCATATAGGACTTATCTACAACTTAGCTTAAATATTGTTTCTAACTTTTAATTAGCATCTAGGTTTTGCAAAATCTAATAAAACAATTATGAAAACTAGGTAATAGCAAAATGGCACAATGTCTTGCCTTGATCCCGGTAGTTGGATCGATCAACGAAATCTCCTTCAATGACGGATCTAACGCTTAAAAGAAATACAATAAGAGCCATGTGCGATAAAATATGATGCATGCATGACATGTCATGAGGATGATGAATACAGTACAGAACAGTATAAAATAATTTTATAAAACTTCTGAAATTGGTTTCATTATTTTTAGAGTTCCTATAATTAGTTATGATTTTTATAATCTTAATATTAAAGGTACAAAAGAGAGTTCAATAATAAATAAATTTCAAAATTTTACCAAAACAGTACAGAAATCATATTATAATATATCTAACTTTATAAAATAATTTTGGATATTTTTGGAGCTCTGGATTAATTTATAAAATTCCTACACATGCAAGAACTAATATAATTATCAAAAATTAAATTTAACAGAAACATGTAAATAAACAGTACATAAAAATAATATATAATTTTATGAATCTAATAAAATTTATTTTACAATTTTGGAATTTTCTACAATTTTATATGGAATAAACAACACAAGGTATAATCTGCAAACAAGGAAAATAAAAGGGAAGGGTATTGGGCGGCGTAAGTGGTCGGCCCACTCGCCTCACGCTGCAGGAGGGCAGGGCTGAGGCGCTGACCGACGGGCCCGCCTGTCGGTGAGAGAGAGAGGGAGGCGGCGCTGGTCGCGGCGGCGCAAGGCGGCCCGGCAAGGCAATGGCCATGAGCGTGAAAGAGAGGAGGTCGAGGGCAGGCAAGGCAATGGGTTGGGGCGCATCATCAGCGAGGCGGCGGCGCGCTCAGACCTAGGTCGTCTTGGCGGCGCGGAACACGGCATGGCGGCGATGGCGCGCGACAACGGCGGCGGGCTGTAAGCACCAGGCGGCGAGGATGCTAGCGGCGGTGGCGGCTTAAGCCCGAGGGCGGGCGACGTCGGGCGGCGAAGCGGCGGAAGAACGCAGCGGCGGCCTCGCCGGCGGAGTTGAAGCGGCGCGGTGGTCGGCGGGGTTCCTAGGTGGGTGGAGAAGGTGGAGAAGCTCACCACGGCGACGATTGTGGGATGATTCGACCGACGACGAAAAAAGATTCGCGGCGGCTCGGCGGCAAAAGACGGTGCTCGACGGCGGCGATGAATGACGAAGGTTAAACGGATCAAGGAGGTGCCCAGAACAATTTTCCTTAAGGGATCGAAGGTCGAAACTCACCGGAAGACCGAGATTGAGGAGAGGCAACGAGGTTGGAGGAGTAGATGAGTTTGGGTGTTTCGGTTTGGAGGAAGAACGGCGTGGGGTGGGGTTTATATGAAGGGAGATTAGGAAGCCTACTAGAAGTAGAATAAGGACGTAAAATAATTGATCCGCTAAATATAGGGAATTCCATAGGAAGGGATAGAAAGAGGAGAGATTTAGGGAGAGTTATAGGAGGTTTCTCCTTTGGTGAGTAAGAGAGAAGAGAGGCTTACATGTGGGGCCCACATGTAAGAGAAAGAACATAATTCATATTTTGGTTTAAATATAAGGTTATTATGCATTTATGCTATAAATATTTAATTAAAAACATCGCATAGTCAAAACCATATAAATAACAACAAGAATATATTTTATTATGTTACTTTGTTTAAATAAATCATTTCAAAATATTTTTCCAAGGAACATACTCATTTTAAAATACTTTTGCATTTCAAAAATTCACAAATGCAATGCAATGCATGTATGCATGATTTTGAAAATGAGGATGTTACAAAATAATGATAGGACTTTTAAATATTCAAAATTGCATATCCACCATAGAGCTTTACTATTCCTTGAATCCTGTTTTCATATAATATTAAGTATCACTTTCTTAAGAAACCTGCAAGTACGATTAGTACTTACCCATATTTTGTGGGCAATTTATTTCTTTTTGCAGGATCTACTTTATAATCAGATTGGACATTTATGAAGAAGATAGGAACTCACATAGGATCGATTTCTAAAGTTTACCTTATGCTCAGGCTTGCCTGTGGTATATGGACATGTAATTTTTTTTATTACCAGGTTAAATTTCCATTTCCGCTGTAAAATATTTTGTAACATGTAATTAATTAACCAAGATGTACTATTTTTGAATGCAACTGAAATCCTAGACAGTTGGCATTCTGGACATTTTCTAGTAAATTTTTATCGGAATTTGGTTCGTCACAGAAAGCCCGTTTCATCCCCTCCACCGTGCGGGCAGCCAGTTGCCTGCTAGTCGCCCGATTGGCAGCTGGGCCTCCTCCGTCATTCGAACTCTCCATCCCGGAGTCCCTATCAAGCCTCGTCCGGAGTCCAGGATCATATAAAGGGAAATTATGTGTTCGGTTTGAAGACCTGGCTGGCACTACCAATAAGTTTATTGGTGTTTACATTAAAGCGACTACTAGGAATGATGGACAAAAAAAATTGAAAGAAGGAGATCACTCGGTGATATACACATAGAGAGAGGAGGATACATGGAGAGAGCAGAGAAAAGAGAGAGACCCAAATTTGATAACGCTGTTGCTCCATTCAAGAAGAAGAGAATTGTACAATATACACGGCGAGAGGGAGAGAGGGGGATACATGTGGAGAGAAACCATCATGTAAAACTTATAAAGGAAAAGAGTACAATATATAATGAAACAGGTTTAAAGTTTAGAGGATTCACCCCCTGAACCTTGCAACATACAAAGTTTTCTGATACCAATCTCATGCACATATTTTTGAAATATAGATTTTGGCAAGGATTTGGTAAATAAATCAGCAAGATTTTCACAAGACTTTGTAAAATTTCTATCTCACCACTCTTTTGGAGTTCATGAGGATAGAATAACTTAGGAGCGATATATTTGATAATATTGCTCTTAATATAACCAATTTGTATTTGTGCAATACAAGCTGCATTATCTTCATAGATAATAGTAGTGGATTCTATTAAATTAATACCAAGCCATACACATCCACATGATGCCTCATCTAGTGCAATTATTTCAGAATGATTAGTGAAAGTGGCACTAAAGTCGATTAGTGAAAGTGGCACTAAAGTCTGTTTACTAAACTTCCATAAAAAAGTTATACCACCATATAAAAATACAAATCCAATCTGAGATCTGGCATTGTGAGATCAGACAAATAACCAGCATCAGTATAACCCACTATAGTCTATAGAACAAACCAAGATCTTGTGTACCTTGGAGATACCTGAAGATATTTTTAATGCTAGCTTAATGTCTCTTTGTTAGTGCTGCACTAAATCTAGCTAATAGGTTAACTGCAAATGAGATATCAGGCCTGGTGCAGTTTGCTAAATGCATTAATGCTCCAATGGCACTAAGATATGGAACTTCTTGTCTCAAAATTTCTTCAGTTTCACACCTAGGTTTAAATGAGACTTTATCTCGATCCAACAACCATAGGGTTTTTTTATAGATATGAATTATCCATATTAAATTTTCTTAAAATCTTTTCAGTATATGCAAACTGGTGCACTAATATCCCATCAGGAAGATGCTAAAGTTGTAAACCTAAACAAAATTTGGTTTTACCCAAATCTTTTATTTTAAACTCCGTCATAAGATGATTGATTGCTTCCTTTATACCCCTTTGTGGTTCCGATGATATTAAATTATCAACATAAACAGATATTATGCAAAATCCACTCTCGGATTTCTTTATGAACACACAAGGACATTCATCATTGTTTGAGTAACCCTTCTTAAGAAGGAACTCACTTAGTCTGTTGTACCACATTCTACCTAACTGCTTTAATCCATATAGTGATTTTTTTAATTTGACACTATACATGTTGCGATTTGCATTATGATTCGGAAGTAACATCCCTTGAGGGACTTTGATATAAATATCCGAATCAAGTAGCCCATATAAATATGCAGTCACCACATCCATCAACTGCATAGACAAATTCATATTAACTGTCAATGAAAGTAAATATCGAAACGTTATTCCACTCATCACCGGTGAATATGTTTCATTGTAATCGATGCCAGGCCTCTACGTGAACACTTGTGTTACAAGACTCGTTTTATATCTCACCACCTGGTTATTTTCATTTTTCTTTCGAACGAAAACCCATTTATTTCCTACAGAAAATACCTTAGGAGGTGTTGTCACTATTGGACCAAATACCTCTCTTTTATTAAGCGAGCGCAATTCTGGCTCAATTGCTTCATTCCATTTGACCCAATCTGAGCGCTTCATACACTCTGCTATGGACTTTGATTCTGGATCCAGTTGAAAGGATTTAGCAACTTTAGAGGCAAAATAAAATGTAGACAATTGTAGTCTTTATATTATACAATTCTCTCGAATCAGTATAATTTGTGGAAATCTCTTCATCTATAAGTTGTGACTCATCATGATTTCCCAATAAGATTGAGTCCAAGGGTTTCGATGTCCCAACATTTAAGTTTGTGCGCACATTTATGTTGGGTTTACCATTCCGAGGATTATCAACCTTATTTTGAATTTCATTTACTGAATTATGTAATTTACCTTTATCGGTCCTTTGTTGTTTATGTGGACGTCTCTGTGAAAATAAGTCCCGTGCAACCGGAATTCTCTCCCTCATATTTATATTAGGGCTAGAGTAGTTTTCTTAGGTACCTCTACTCTTTTCGATGCATTAGCTGTGGGTATATGATTTCATAACACTCTTATAATCAGTAAATGCATCTGGCAGATTATTTGCCATATATTGCAAATTTATAATCTTCTGAACATCTTGTTCAGATTCTTTGTACATGGATCTAAGGCCTAAATGCCGGTAGCATTCCAATCTATTTCTCGACATTTATTGTGGTACATATCTCCCCTAATACCGGAAAATTGTCCTCATCAAAAAATACAATCAGTGTACCTAGCCGTAAACAGATCCCCTGTTAGTGGCTCAAAGTATTTTATAATTGACATAGAATTATACCCCACATAGATCCCCAATTTTCTTTGAGGACCCATTTGTGTAGCCTGCGGTGGTGGGATCAGTATGTATATAGCGAAACCGAATTTTCGCAGATAGGAAATGCTTGGCACATCTCCATATACTAACTGCAATGGGGAGACCGTATGATATGCAGTTGGTCGGATTTGAATTAATGTTGCGGCATGCAAAGTGCAAAACCGCATGTCCCCAACAATTGTTGCAATTGATAATTTTGTAAAAGATGTCGGGCAATAAGTTTTATCCTCTTGATTAAGGATTTTGTTAAGCCATTTTGTGTATGAACATATAACACAGAATGCTCTACATTAATGCCCAAAGTCAAACAATAATCATTAAATGTCTTTGATAAAAATTCAACGGCATTATCCAACCGAATGGACTTGATCCTTTCATCAGGATGATTGGCTTGTAATTTAATTATTTGGACTATTAATCAAGCAAAAGCATGGTTTCTTGTAGAGAGTAAATATACATGGGACCATCTTATAGATGCATCAGTTAATATCATAAAATACCTAAATGGCCTAGACCAAGGATGAATAGGTCCACAAATGTCACCTCGAATTCTCTCTAGAAAATTCAACAGTTCATTTTTAATTTTAAAGTAAGAAGGCCTCAAAATTAATTTTCCTTTAGCACACGCAGTGCATATGAATTCATCATATTATAGAAAATCTGAATTTTGAATATTATGGCCAACAAAACTTTTAATAATTTTATACATCATGCCCAAACCTGGATGACCAAACCGGTCATGTCAAATCTTCAATCTATCAAGATTATAGAAAATTGTCTTTAACGCAACATATGGTTCATGTTTAATATATATGTAGTACAATCCCGATAAAAAGAAGGAAGTTTTTCAACCACTTGTTGTTCGCATCCATTATTTTTGGTTAAGAGCAAATATTCAACATTGCCCTCATTGCTAGTCTCCACATGGAAACCATTGATGCAAATATCTTTAAAACTTAATAAGGTACGTGTAGATTCAGGATACAATAAAGCATCCTCAATCACAAAGTGCGTACCCATAGGGAGTATGATGATGGCTCTACCAGAACTAACAATTTGAGCATCACTACCAGCGGCAGTCATAATATTTCCTTTCCTCTTAATATTTTCTTTTCTCTTAGTTAGAGTTTAGAAATACTTTATCTCCCTTAATATTGTGTTAGTGGTGCAACTGTCAACAAGATATAATTCTTCCTCCATCAGACTGTCACCAAGTTCTATAAGAAAAGAGAGTAAAACAATTTAACTCTAATATAGAAACAATTTAACTCTAATATAGAACAAATATAAAAACATATATTATATGTTGTGCAATTTACAATATTTTATGTGCTCATTATGAGTCACATTTACATGTTTTACATGAACAACATGTAGATGCTCTTTATGAGCAATAAATAAGACATACACATAGAACTATTCAAGTGAAATATCCAATATTTATATAGGATATTACAAGCCGATTACATAAATAAGGGATAACTAGGGGACTAAATAGTGTCTCCATATAGATCTTGGAGAGCGTATTCCACAAGCATGTCATCTATATTTTTTAATTCATCTTCCTTCTATTGAACCACCATACTGTTATCAACATCTTTAACAGGTCCAGATTTAAATCTGGATTTTCAACAAAGTAAACATCATGTTTTTCCTTTTGATTCTTGTTGTTCTTGCTAATTGATTGGAGATATAATTCCACAAGATGCTTGGGTGTGTGACATTTGCTCGCCCAATGGCCCTTGCTACCACATCTATGGCAAAGTCCGGATTTCTTCTTAGGAGAATTATTTTTAAATTTGCCTTTGCCATAGAATGTTCTTTTGCCTTTTTGTATTTTGTTAGATTGTCACTTTCCTTTGTTTTTATTTTTATTGCGATCCTTCTTATGAGTACTAGTCCCCTGAGTAATAGCATATGCCTTAGGCACAACCATTGCCCCTATAGGGCATGTATGATAATTCTTCATGAGAAGTTTATCATGTTTCTCCGTTTGTAGCAGAGTATAAATTAACTCGGAATACTTAGTGTATTTGTGATTACGATACTGTTGCTGTAGTATCCTCATAAAAGGATGAAAAGTGCACAATATTTTTTCAATCATTTCGGCATTTGTGACAGCCTTCTCACAAAATCTCAATTTGGAATTGATCTTATGTACAGAAGAATTATATATGCTGCAATGGATTTAAAGTCTTGAAAGCGCAACATAGACCATTCCCTTTAAACTTTAGGCAATATGGCTATCATTTGTTAGTCATATCTATCCTTTAAGAATTTTCACAATGCAAATGGATCTTCCTCCATTAAATACTCAGTTTTTAAATCTGAGTGAAGATGATGCCTTATGAAATGTAAAGTAGCAAATTTATAATTATCGGGTATAAAAGCTGCACCCTCCACAGGTTCTGTGATACATGCAGATAGACTCCTAGATCTCAAGTTTATTTTTACATCTATAGCTCAAGTTAAATAGTTACTTCCATCAATGACAATGACAAGTAAACAAGCTCCTTTTCGGACATATCAGCCATATCGGAGCAATGCTTGATAACATGTTGAAGATCAACTTGATTAAATGTGGTAGGAAAATAAAAATGAGATAGACAGAAAATGAGACACAAATGAAGTCTTTATTAATATTGATGTACAGTCTAGAGAGAATTTAGAATGGGGTTGAAACCCCTTTTATAGAGTACAAAATGAGCGGTTGCAGTTAACGACGGTTGGATTTATCCATTGTATCATCATTAGAGGGTAGCTGTAACTAATAAGTGACACTCTTAATACTGTAGTTAATTAGTATTTTCCCACATGTGTTTAGTATCATAACAGTAATAGCTGTCTTCTGGATTGCGCCCTCCCTCCGACGGTAACTAGAATTTGCCGGGCTTCAAACGAAACGACCGTCTGTATGTAACTTACCAGCTAGCTACTACTCTTGGTCTCCAGCTAGTGGCCACCCCAGCATTAGCCTCCTGATTCATCAATTCGCACTCCTATCTAGCTCTTGTTTGCACACTAGAGGTTAACCAGACATCCAAGTAACACACAATCAGATTGGTTAATGCAGAAAAAAGGCCCCTGGAATACATTGTTCCTTCCGCGTCCAGCAAAAAAAAGAGGGCCAATCTTGCTCTTTCTTCTCGTATGTACAAGAAAACAAAACACCTGCAAAAATCTCTGAATGTAAAACCCCATCCCATTCCAAGGTATTGGTGTTGACACTCTTACCACTACAAAATCTAATAAAACTCTGCTGGGGGTATCAGGTTAGGCTTCCTTCATATTATTGTCTCCTCTCCAGACTCTTTCTACAACAAACTACAGCCGGACTTGGAATGTCTACTCCTATAAAGGCACTAGACTCTCTCTCTCTCTCTCTGAGCGGAAATTTTTGCACTATAGTTAGCAGGGAGCGGAACACAGTTTCTTCAGAGGGCATAGGCAGACCGGGACAGGAAGAATTCATAATCAGGATGGTGGTTCATAGACTCCCCAGTTCCCTTGGGAATTACAGCCCTTGCCATCGCCAATGCGCCTCGCTTTAGTGTCCTCATCCTCTTCTTCGCAACTTCAGCGCGACTGGCCTTCGATGGATCATTTGTAGCCAGTTGCTTCAAATCTGGGCATCTCAGCTCAAACCACTGCTCTCCCTATACAAATATATATAAAAAAAAAGGGGCACCTCAAATGGAGTTTGGGTTTGGCATCAAAATTTAAACAAAAAAACAATACAATCATGTAAACAGGGTGGTTCCGATGCACAAAAAATAGGAATGGGTATGGCAGGACATCAAAATTTATATAATTCTCTCACGTACAACTCAAGAATCAAGGCTGCTCAGCTTTTTCCAGTAACAATGCCACATATAAGCTGATTTCAACCATCATTTGCAACATTCAAAGACGTTTGGTAGATGGCAAAGGAGACCATGCATCTGATATTTGCTGGATAAACAAGAAATGAGAAACGGGGATTCCTAATTTTCCATCCTGCAAGCCATCTTTTTTCAGGGCCTGTTTGGAAGAGGAGGGTTGCTCTAGAAACTCTTAAGGTTTAGTTAACAATACCTCAACTCCCGGTTTCCAACATTAGTCTTGAACATCTTTACATAATCCCAGTTACCCATACAAAATTCCTTATAATTCAAGAGTTACTACAGCTGTCCTTTCCAGTTTTTGCTTCTACCACACGTCTCTATAGCATTAATGGGACAGTTTTCTCAGCACAATGGATCACCTCAGTACCAAGACAATAATGAGCTCATGGTCAAAAACACAATGCATAGATTCAAGTGGTCTTAAAGCATGTACAATGCATAGACAGCTGTTGTCTATAAGAGTTGCCATGTCACCTATTTGCTGATGTGGATGAAATAGACAGAGGAAAAAGAAAGATGCTGTCTATACATTTGTAGTGGACTGTAGCATGGGAACCAAGATGGTTATGTGTAGAGATGAGTTGTCTACAAAGAAAATGATTGTCTGTACCATTATATAGTTATATAGTTGTTTTTAAGGTTGTCTATAGATGACATGGCAACTTATTATAAACAGCAGCTATCTATAGCATTGTACATGCTCTTATGGGTAATCATGTGCATATTGCTGGAAACCACCGATAACTAGAAACCAAATTTTGCCAGACAATTAATAATGCAGTTGCATCCTCAGTAAATAGTAATGCAAAAACTTGCTGCCCTCATTAAAAAATATACTGAAATGGCACCTTCTCATTGTAACTCTCCAGACCAACAACTGGGGAAACTATACGGGCATGCTGACCAGTCAAATCTGGGGAGCAGTTTTGTGGAACCAATTTGCCCAGTGAATGGTATGTCAAAAATGCTGCACGGAAGTTCCCATCAGGTACACGATAAACAGGATACCAGGCAGCACAGAACCTATAAATGAAACATATGATACTTTCAACAACTGGCAAATAACAAATTGTATATTTAGCACTGATAACACTAGAATTTCAGGAAGCAACTAGGGAAGAAAACAACAGTGGTCAAAACAAACCATGAAGCCGGATGAAGATCGCATAATTTCACATTTTGCAGCTTTTCAGGGTCCCCAAGAATTTGGTGGTCAGATACGTTTATGGCGCTAACAAGCTCCTTGATCCTACATTAGATTGCAGCAAGATTAATACATTAAAAAAAAGGAGACAGAAACAGCCATGAGTCCACGGCATATAAACAATAATCCCAATTTCCAATGAAATGAAGTTTCAAGATTTCTTTTTTAATTTTATCTTAGCAAAAAAGAGAGAATGGTCACATGAGAGAAGGCTGCACCAGAAAAAATATATGACAATGTTATAACTAGGATGTATAGAGGATGTCAGCAACATATTTATTCATAAATTCATTAGCTACTTGTATTCACAGTTCTAAGATACTCACATGAGCACAAAATAAGTTGTATTGGTTTAGGTCAGAAAAATTCTGATCAGCTGAATCAATATGCATCGCCACAGCATGTACGCGTTGTTTCAGAGTAAAAAAAACTGCCTCTGGGCCACTTGATTGCGACAAGGCACCATTGTTCAAACTGAATCATAGTTTATATACTACACTGGTCTTAACAGAACAATCAAAGCTTCATTACCTGTATTATACAACTCATAACAGGAATTATAAACACCCTTGTCTGTTTCTGTAAGAGATTGATCCGAATTAGGATCTGTTTCCATATGGGACTCGTACATATCTTAACCGATCTTATCTCAGTGTTGTATTCTCCCAGGACTCTTATATAGTATATATATACCCCCATAGCCCCCTGCCAAACGGTGCGAGTTTGTATTTCTCCTCAGATAGTGATATTCCGCCTTCGTGCACCCATGGTTTTTTTCCACAAGGATTTTCCACGTAAAAATCTCGTATTTCTCATCCTCTATTTTATGCTTTTATTTCTAACAGTTTCTAACAAAGTAAGAGATGCGGATACTTTCCAGCAAAAAATCAAACAATTATTTTTTTTGGGGACAGAGGACACCATATTGAAGAAACATGAAACGTTTTACAAGAACTGCCGGTGTCAAAGCTTAAATAAAAAAAGTAAAAGTAGTTGTCAAATTCATAAGGTTTGAGACATCATATTTAGAATCTGTAAACACACAGAAGACCCGAGGACAACTCACTTTTCATATAATGGAGGTCGAAAAGAAGGCTGCTCTGTTTCAAAGTACTCAAAAATGAGTTCTCCATTATCTTGTTCAGAGAGAGAAGATTTTGAAAAGCATGTGTTACTTTGTTCAGATGGTTTATGCAGCTTTGCAGGTACAGGGTGAGTACTTAAAAGGCTTGCAGTATTTGATGCTTCCAATAAATTTCCCTCTTCTACACCAAAACTGTTATCCGTATTCTCCGTAGACAACCCAAACAACTGAATAGCAGATAGATAAGGTACAAAATATGCATAGAACTCTGAACTGTTGCAGCACGATGCTTTAGAATTGAGATCATTAAGAGCTCTTACTTCCAACCCATAGCACCCTGGCTCTTCATACCATTCCCATATGCTCCTCAGGGAAACATTTGAGAAGTGCTGCTGACAAACTGAGCTGCTACCTAATTGGTCCCATGGACAATTGCTGGTGTTCATGCAAGGTACACGACCAATAACTGGAGCCGCAGAATATAAAAATGTTTCAAGATCAGTAATTGGATGACCAGCAGCCAGGTGGACATCTGCAGCAACCTGCACTTCATACACATCATTAACAACTTTGGTCATCTCGATTAGATGCATTTTAGGGCTGACAAACTTTTTGAAACTGTGATTTCCTTCAACAGATGGAAATGCACCAAATCTGGCTGCCAAGTCGGATCGAGTGGGCCTTGTGTCTGCAAAATGTGAGTATAAATCATGTTCCAATCTAGAAAATCTTCTCCATGCAGTATTCTCTATCTTATCAGAAGGTCTCAACATTAAAAAGAAGAAAGTGACGTAAAGGATCTAAATATGAAACCGTACCAGGTGACGGTAGTCCAGAACTGTTGTCAGTGGTATAATTGACTTGAAGAGAAGCTTGCAGTTCTTTTTTCTGCATGGGAAGAGCGCCTACAGTATAATCTGCTGATTTAACAGACTCTGAAGTACAACTGCCCTCTGCAGACTTTGGAGTAGTAGGTTCAGAAGCTGAATTTGATCTCATCTCGCAATAATTTGATTCTCTACTGTGCCCAGCATCAGATGCCTTCTTGTCTAAATCAATGTTCTGCTTTTTGTTAAAACCACCATTTGATTTTCCATTGCCGTTTTCTTTTGGACTTGCAAACTGATTGCGACTTATTCCTGGTTTGGAATCCTTCGATGGACTTCCATTATGGGGCTGTACAGAAACATTACTTGGGTAAGGAATAAAACTCTTGGTGGAGTGTTTCAACACAACTCCATGCTGAGGAGAATGTATGCTACCTACATGATTTTGTCTATGAGAGAAATCCTTAGTATTGAGTTCCTTAATCATTTGCCTAGAAAAGCGGCCGCCATAATTTTTATTTTGACCATGTGTGACAATGGATGCACGCTCCCCATAAAAATTCTTCCACTGTGACATTTTCTTTTCTTTCCTAGATCTCTTTCTTGAAATTACTAAATGGAAATCGCTGTCGCTGCTAGCATCACTGCACAAATGGACGCCTTGAACTCCATTGCACGAACCAACACAATTTTGAGAACAAAGCCCACCACTGCGATTGGACTGTTCTAGCCAATTATCATCAAATCCATCACTAGAACTGCAAAATTCTGTTGTTTCACATTGATTGGGGCCACATTCATTTCTAGAAATTGACCAGGTCTTGCTAGCATCGCTACAGTTCCCCGCTTTGCTGGCATAACAAGTCCCTTGAGATGAATCCATAAATTTGGAATTTGGAGTATTATCAAGATGCCTGAAGTTACTGCTATTACATTGTCCAAACAATTCTAGACATGATGTTGGTTTAGACAGGTCGGTGTCATCACAGTAAGACACACTTGAACCTGAAGTAACTGAACAGCCAATGCCATGGTACCCATTATCGTTTTCACTGTCAGGGGCCTCTTCAGAGACTTCTTTCACTGAAGAACTGGGAGAAAAGGTGTCCTCAAACACTATGTCACCAACATGCTTAGGTGAGAGTGTCAAACCTTCACAATCAACCTCTTCAGAGGGGGCAGCGCTGTTGCTTTCTCCACATTTAGTTTCAGATCCATCTGTTGGCTTTCTACAACGATGCCTGTGCTTCTTGGTTTTCTTTTTGCTCTTCCTTCTCGCAGTATGCCTTGCATTCCCGCTAGTCTTGGTAAAGCTGTCAGCTAAGAAATCTGAATTGGACATACTATTGGATGCTGTGGATTCCTCAGCCAGTAGCCTTGATGGATTATCTGGACATAGTCTGTGAGGGTCATCTGGAGCATTGAGATGAAGGATAACAATCGGTGGTGAGGATGGTGATGACCATGATGGGCAAAGGCTGTCTTCTGGAGATGTAAGTTCAGGAGGGGGGTGGTTATTTCCATGCTCCACATGCAAGGACGGTTTAGAGTCACGGCAGAAATTAAGGGGAATGACAGTGAAGATAATACACCTGACAAGGAAAAATGCCATGATCATAGTTCTTCATTGCACAAAGGGAAAAACCAAAGAAGTGCCAGAAGCAAAATATTTACAACTTCCAGCTGGTGGAAGATAAAATTCTTGCAAAAAGATGTTTACGTAATTAAACTTGAAAAATAACAAAAGCAGGGTGGGGGGGGGGATCACAGAAATGAGAAAAACAAACTATTAATTGGTAGTTAGTAGTAAGACATGCATACACAGGTCAGCATATAAAAGGTGTTGATAGTACCTCAGTTGCTGCTGTCTTGATTCAAGACGAGCTACTTGACGTTCCTGTAAGAAATTGTAGGAAGGCAGAAATTAGAGAGCATACCAACAGAAAAGATGTTATTGTTTCTGATGAGAACGAAACGAAGATGTTCGGCACATACAAACTGGACATTGAGTGGGTTCTTCCTCTCTGATAACCTCCCAAACAGGCGGCGATGCCTCCTATTGACAACACCATCGCTAGTTCCACTAGCAATTCCATTTCCATGTAACATCTTGCATCAGTCCTGCAATAGATGTAGGGCAAGAAACACATTAGAACCTTGAAAATAGAAAAAGGAAGGGGCAGTTGCAATTTTACACAAAGTTAGCATCCACCCACTGACAGCAATATACAAGTCAATAGCAGGAATACAGAAGTGCATAGCATGTTATGCCGCAGGTCAACAAACAATTACAGCTGAGATGAGATCATCCAAATTTTGAATGGACTTTTTCACAAAAATAGGCGCTTGTTTGAGTTGATTTGATAGGAATGGAGACAAATGGAGGCAATGCAGAAGGGCAGCCATGATGTCAGATAGTTGAGACCCTTGCAGCGACGGTGACCACAGGAATTAATTAGGGGTGAGACCCAGCAGCATTTGACGAAACAGCAGCAATATTGATATGGATGGATTTGAAGTCCCAATTAAGTGACGAAAGCATACATACATATAGAGCCAATGGGAAAGCAACAAGAAGGTGCAGCAGAGAGAAAGAGAGCTGCAAGTAAGAGGAGAAGGAATTGAGGTGAGCACAAGCTTCCAGTGCTGTAGAGTAGCAGATGATGGTGTGAGGGGAGGGAGTGGAGCAGATTAGATGAAGAGTTTGAGATTAGGGATCGCGATGGCATTTGGAGGGATTGAGCAAGAGCATTTGGAATTAAACAAACCTAGCGGAGGGGAGGGGAGGAGAGGAGATCCCCATGCCCTAGCATCATGGCAAAGGGAGGAAGATGAAGAGCACTTACGATCGATCCGATCAATTCCAGCCTCGATCCATCTCCATCTGCATGTCGCAGTCGCAGCAGCAGCAGCAGCACCAGCACAATTGGAATTGGAATTGGAGGTGGTAGGTGAGACCAGGATCCGGGCCCGGCGGAAGGAAGAAGAAGACGAATTTACTGCTCTGCTCAGCGTCTACGTCACTTCCTCCGTTCCGCACCAACACACCAGCTGCTCTGCTCGCCCTATTTACTTATTATTAATTAAATTCTTTTCTTTCCTTCCTTCTGTAACTGCTTGCACAAATAAATAAATAAATATACTCTATATCTAAAATTTAACTCAGCTTCTCTTTCCTTCTTGGGGGAGATCAATCACGATTTAATTCGATTCGGTTCCAAGTCTTTTTTTTATCTTTACCAGCGCCGCGATGCAATTCACGCTTCTTGTTCCATCTGGCTCCGGTTACAATACACATTCAGCTCCACTGAAATCATATCATATACATACATGGCAACACAGGATATCCTATGTATGTACGCAGCCTTTTTTATGTACACTAACTAACAAAAGTTATGAAAAATTCTAAAAAAATTTATAGATATATTCTTAAACTTACTCTACCTCTATATAAAATTATAGGTTCAAATTAAGAGTTACAAAAAAGAGAAAATTATATCAATTTTGAACTCTTTAAATCTATTAGAATTTTCTCTTTTTTATAACTCTTAATATAGAATGAATTGGATCTTAAAACTTCATACATAGGTAGAATAAGTTTAGAAGAGTACATCTACAAATTTTTTTAGAATTTTTCATGACTTTTGTTAGTTAGTATACACGGTATATACACAAAAAGGCTGTGTTACGTAGGATATGTATAAGATAAAAAAAAGCCTGTGTACCATTTGTCAAAATTTTCTAATAGATATACATGGCTTGCAGAACATCAACCATTTCTTTCTAGTCACCGGTCCAGCCAAATGAGCAGCAGCCTGCTCATGCATCCATTCCCGCCAGGCTGCATCTCTCCTCCAAATCTGCTCTCCCCGGCATTCACAACAAGCATCACTGCCCTTCATACACACACGCAAACATGCTACCAAATACTCACCAATCAGTACTGCAACATCACCGCATAACCATTTACTTGGTGACCGAGCACACCACCCAACATCACATGAACGCAAGAGACAGATTGCTTTGCATCTTCAACTTCTTTTTTCTTTTCCCATTATCCAACAAAAGGAAGGTTCAGCAATCCCATCTATTATCATCCCTATCTTATGCCATGGGACTACAACACATGCTCATGTCATCAACTGTACATGCAAGTATCTTTTACTACCATTCTACATTTTACCTCCTCGAATGAAGCACCAAACTCGCCGCACAAGCTCCCCTCAACTTCAACAAAAGCCACCAACAGCCGTATCAAACAAACCAAAACCTTCGCCTGCCATTCAGTCAAACATCTTCCAGCCCTGCCATATGTCGACAAAAAATAAAGTTTAGCCAAACAAGGTATTTCTCAGAAAACATATAACACCATACGTAAAGATCAACTACAAGCAGTGCAGCCATAAGACGGCAAGAATTATGAAGCTTGTCTAATCGTACGCAAATCTCAAATGGCAGCCTTGCAACTAACTAGATTTTAAGTTGACAGACCTCAATTTGACAAATGGTCAAACTATAAAGGTTATTTCTTGCTATTTCAAGCTGAACAAATTATTAATCAGTTGCTGTAATCTCCAAATCAGTCGTTACACAGCCGATCGTACAAATAGATCAAATGAATGACCTGAATAAACATGAATAAGGCAGTCAACGGATGTTCGCATCCATGATTCCCCCCAGTACAGAATCTATGAAATTCATTAGCAGACATCCAAAATATTGTAAAAGAGCAACAAATATTCTTAGAGTAGACTTGCAATTTGAACCCAAAAACAAAAAAAAAAACTCCATTCTCTTCTTTGCACACATGAAACTGAAAGGAGCAACGCTACATACCATTGAGAGAATAAACCCCAGCTTGTGGAAAGATTAAAATACACTCGAAAATAGCCAAAAATTCAAATAATTGTCATGTCCATCAAGGGAAAAATGCAACGGGACACAATCAGGTCTCAAGTAGGAAGATATACTATACAGTTTCTGAATTTCATGACTCGCACTATCCCCAGTTTTTTTATTATTTTGTGACATCGGCATCCTACAGTTATGCAGCACATAAGAAAACCAAGATACGGATTGGACCTTCAAAACTATCAAACTACTTTGCATGCCTATAATTTAGTACAGCCTGGTTTATTTCCTTTACAATATAATATCCATACAAGAAATACACCAGAAGGGCAAATGGGATGTTTTCTCATTAACATATTTATGATCCAATCACACAAACACATAATTTTGTGCTTGCTTCTAGCTCAACAAGCTTCATCCTAACTTTCCCCAATGCAACTGGTATTGCAATTTAGTCAGTGACCTTTTATTAGATATGTAAACTTATTTGACAATAGAGTACAAATTTGGTGTCCCTATGGACATCATACCCCTATTTTTAAAAGAGCATGATGCAACAGTTCCGAAAAAAATCTATGAATGTAGTACAGCGGTATGCATGCAGTAATGTACAACCAAAGATGACTAGTGCATGACAGCACTTTTCTTCTTTTTTTTCCCCCCACTCTTTTTTCCTTGCTGTGCAGAATGGACAAATTTGATCATGAAATTGGTGTGTATGCATAAGATTACATGTAATGCATACACGAATATTTTAAAAAAACAGCAACAGCATCATGCACTTTTCAAAAAAATTTACAAATGGGGGCTGCATCCAAGGGGCACAAGGTAACTTCAGTTGGAAAAAAAAATTATCAGCATACAACAATATCAGCCAACCTTTGGAAGGTCCAAAACTAGTGCTCTTAAATGTGATCATATATTTCACTGACGAAAAAAATACCACCCTTTTCCCTCAAATAAACTCAAACATGGTTGGAGGGAACTAATCTTGTGTGCTACTCAATAATTGGTTCAGGAAAACTTGTCTCCAAAAGAGCAAACTCACAGCATTTAACAAATAGGAGTAAGCACGGTGCTTGAGCTTTTTTTGTGTGCAGTAAGGTGTGTTTATCTAGTTGAAACTTCTAATATTGCACAATGAGCACAATAGTCCAGGTAAAACGATCTGATGAAAATACCATAGATACCATCAATGAAATGCAATGGGTAAAAATACGTTCCAAGATTTTACTACCAGGCTCGTTTCTTATGACTAATGCAACATCTGACTAAGATACAATAAACACAGTTTGCATTCCACAGACACACCAAAAGCGACACCTAAAAAAACAGAGAATATTTATGTCATGTGAAACATGCGCTTACACTAAGAGAGATTAGTCTGCTGGATGCTGTTGTCACTAATTACAATGGAAAATGTCCATTCCAAATACTAAGTCAAATATCATCGTTACTTCCCAGACAAAAGTGCATCTTCATCGCAAAACAGACCAACAGAAACACCTCTTGTTGCATCTCTAATTCAAATGGCTTCCAGCGCCCCCAATTTCCCATGTCAAAACCTGTACATGAGGAACAATTGAGAAAGGTCCATCTAACGGAAAGATTCCCGAAGATAACACAGTACATAGAGCGCTAGGAAGTATCAACAGACAGAAGAGTACCGAATTAAGGAATAAACTATACAGTTCCATCAAGAAGGCCTCCAGCAATTAAGTGCATGGATATCAGGCCTGGCTGGCAGCATCTGAGGAACAACATGGCCTGTCACAAACAAGAATAGAAAGAAAATGGTTTAGAAAATAATAAAAGAGAACATAGCTTCCATGCATCAAAAGGAACTGTTATTCATGAAATCTTATAAGATTAATTGACAAGTAGGCATCATAGTACATTGGGATTTAGGGGACCTTGTCAGTGGATCTTATAAATTTCATTAAGAAGATTCATTTGAATGCACAGCCCTTAAAAGAAAATAGTGATGCTAATTGTAAACTCTTAAGTCTTAAGAAGACAAAAACCTGGAAGTGATGCTCCAGATGGCAGATGGTTCAGTACAGGATGTTGATGACTCATAGCATTCATTGAAGATCTGTCAATGTTAACCCTCGAATATCCTATTGGAGAAGTGAATCATTATCTCAAGTCTGCGTGCAAAATAACATCAAAACGGGTTACAGACAAACATACCATCCTGCATGAATGACCCCTCTGAGCAAGATAATGGTCTGCCACCTGGTAGCCAGGTATTATGTTGATCATCTGGACTGAAGTTACCAGATATTATTCGCCACTGTTCGTCAGATGTAAACTGGCTTTGGCTATTTGGAAAGGACTGTACAACATAAGGATTGCATGGAGGTGGTACAGCTTGCTGGCCCATGGGGTTTACTTGTGGGAGGTGAGTGTGGGAATGAACTGGTGGTGCTTGTGCCATTGGAAAAGCACTGAAATTCCCTTGTTGAAAAGATACACCAGGTCGAAACTGGTAACTACCATTAGCTTGCGATGCTACAAATACATTATTACTTCCATACTCTACTGGCATTGATGGGGCAAAATTAACTGAAGCTTGTGTGTTCACTGGTCTGCCAGAAATGAAGTTTGTCGTATTTCCAATGCCTTGAATTGATGGATTTCCTGTCAACTGGTTTAGTTGATTACCCTGCACCACAAGATCTTTATTATTAACCACAAACACATAAGGATTTGCAAGATAAAAGTAAGTTGAAAGAAAAATATTACATTGGGAGTCCTGAAATACTCTGGCACAGCAGTCTGATAACCCAACGATGATGGAGATGATGCGACAGGCGGTGGAATAGAAGAAAGTGATAGGGGCTGAGTTGGCAGAGGTGGTGGAGCAGGCTGAGGAGGTGGTCCAGATGGCAGCGGTGGGGGTGGCGGCGGAGGTGGCGAAGATGGTGAAAGCGGTGGTGGTGGTGGCGTAGCAGGTGGTGGTGAAGGAGGCAAAGGAGGTGGGGGAGGTGGTGATTCTGATGGAAGCGGTGGAAGGCCCTCAGGTAGAGGTGGGGGAGTTGTTGGATCAGATTGAAGCGGTGGAGGGCCCTCAGGTAGAGGTGGGGGAGGTGTTGGACCGGATGGAAGTGGTGGAGGGCCCTCAGGTAGAGGTGGGGGAGGTGTTGGATCGGATGGAAGCGGTGGAGGGCCCTCAGGTAGAGGGGGAAGCTCATTCTTATCAATCAATGCCTGATCCGAACCTGTTTCCTGCCTTGAGTTATGCTCAATGAGGACAACTCCATCGATCTGTTGCTTGTTTCTTGGTAAAACAGAAGCATTTTCCATTACAGTGTCACTAGTTACACTCTCTAATAACATGATGCGTTCCTCAAGAGATTTTGGAACAATAGTTTCTTCACTTTCTTCTATCCCACCACTTTCAACTGGCAGTGAAATAACTGCTGGAGATCCATTATTTTGAGAAAAATCTTCATCATTTTCAAAGACATGTGATGACAAAATTCCAGAGAGCTCAAAGGTTACATTGCTGCACAAAACCCAACAAACCACATAGCATATGTCAAGAATGCTGCTTATGAGGGAGGATAACACACATAAGCCACCTAAAATCTCAAGGAACTCCATGTAATAAGTCAAATGAACATCTCTAAAAGATCATCAAGAAACTAGATTAGCAGAACATTTCCAAAGTGCAAGCTGGGACTTTATTTCTTTGACACAGGTATCCTTAGTTCCTACAAGCCTATTAACCGTGATTTGCATTTTTCATATTAAACTCAACAAACCTTTGTGATAACAATAAGCAGGCCATGTGAGTTTGTCATACAATCAAGCATATTTTGAAAATCTTGCTAGTATATTGCTATAAAAAAATCTTCCTAGTATGCAAGTACTGATTTGTGATATGTGCCCCTGACAAGCTATCACACACATGATACAAATCCCATGACATCTAGAGATCAGCCAATTCATCAAAAAATAGGGTGAAAAGGAACAGTCAATTGAAAGTCAAGTCAGGCAGGCTCAAGATTTGATGATCTTTGCATCTTCAGCAATTTACAACATCTTTACTCATACAATGAATCCTACTTCCATAGTTCAGGATTAAACCAAAAACCAAAAGGATGACTGCATTAGATACACATTAAGTATGACTAGGAAGAAGATTAACTCACATCAGTAACAAGCATTTTGTTCACATTCATATGAAATGTAACAGCTTGAGAATAATTCTAAACCAGGCAGCACGCAAAAGGTAGCAAAACATGAGTCAATGTACGAATGTAGTAGCAGGATATAATAGCAAATTGCCTAACAAATTCACCATAAGCAACTATCTAAGATAGGAATCAGCTGAATTTTAATTGGAATTGGACGAAGTTAGCTAGGTATCTAGGCTTGATGTGGTCAAAGCATGTAACATTGCCATAGCAAACTCTAGGTTACACAAAACATGACACCTGTACTCTAATACTCTACGTCTACGATGTGATGCAAATACAGGCATACATTATTTTACAGAACAGCAACAAGTTATACTGTATATATGCTACAAAAAGATTCATGTGACCAACTTAAATTCAGTTGTACATACTGAAAGCATAGCATCATTCAAGCTTGAGAACTAAATTGGTAAACACACAAGCAAACCAGAGAGCTACAAAACACAGTGCTTATTTTTCATATCTTGTGTGGAACATGTATCTGCCACTATCATGTTTATTGGTGCGGAACATGTATCTGACACAATCATGTTTATTGGCATTTTAAAACAATAAAGATAGACAGCTCTAGTTCATATAAGCTTCAGCTGTGTCACATGGACATGTTCAATATGTGCCAGACCTACCCAGATAGGATATAAAGGCAACATAGAGTGCAACCCAAGAATTAAGAAAAACCTCACTGTTAAGTGGTTCGTCAACTGGCAATATGCTTGTCTTTCTAACCATACTCATTTTAAATATAAGATATGGATAACAGAATCCATCAGAAAAACATATCGTTTAGAACACCAAAAAAAATATTGACATCCAGAACCAGAACCAGTGAAAGATCAGATCAGACAAATACCTTCCATATTCATCAACAAGCATGCCTTCCATCTCCCTAATAGGATCATCTACAGAGCGTTCAGCTCGGGATGGTCGCCTCAGCAGAGAACCTGCGCTAGTATCATCATTTGGCACCTCAATGTCATCCATATAACTTCGGAGTATGTCTTCTGGCATAATCTTTCTCTCGAGCCACAATCTCAAAACCTGCAAAGCCAGGAGATAGAAAAGTGATCAACTGTTTGAAAAAAAAAATATAAAGATCAGCAGTAAAGTTGTTACTTTGAGGCACTGGCGTCGATTTTCACGAGCACCAACTCCAGGTGGAGCAGCAGCACCCAAAAGGCGAGGTAATGCAGCTTGAACAGTGGGAACATATGAAGCCCCAGCAACGCCTAAACATTTCAGAATTCAGATAAATAAATACATTTTGGCTTAAGGAAACAAAAAGATTAAAATAGGTGAGACAAAATTAAAAAAAAAAAAAGAGAACTTGCCTTTCTGAGAGTGAGAACATTGTGTTATGGAGTCTATAAGAAAAAGGAGGTCAACTCTGCGATGCAAATTAGGCTCATTCTCTAATTTCCTTATGAGAAGCTCAACAATCTGATTTACAAATGTATTAACAATGATATCAAGTCAATCAATGATGAAAAAGTAGTGTTGATGGCAAGTCGGTGCATGAATGCACAACAGCACAAGATCAAAAAATGTGTGTGAGAGAGAGTACCTCTCCAGCAATACCATGTTTGGCGCATTCAATTGCATGCCGTGTAGCACGTCCTATACTATCCTTTGTCCTTGAAAGTGTCTCTATCATTCCCTCCAGAGCATCACGTGCAATTGCTGCATCTGTACCACTACTCAGTGAACCACTGGACTGCCTAGGTTTTGGACTCTTTCCATGTTCATGATCAGTTTCCACTAGGTTTTTTGGAACAGCTCGTTGGCCATGTTCAGTCATAGAAACAAAGGAGTCTGAAAATTGCATGTTGTCACTTTCAGGAATAGCAATCCTAGATGCAGGTGGGATGTGAAAAACAGGACTAGGACTTAGTCCAGGCAAGCGATACGGTGTAGAGGCAAGAACAACATTGTCTGCACCATCAGACTTTCCTTGAGCAGCCGCAATAAGGTTTCTTCTAGCTTGAGCAGCTGCAATAAGATGCTTCATTGATTTCACAGAATCAGGATTGGGTTCAGCAAAAGCAGCTTTATCAACAAAATTTGATCTGCATAAGAGGAAACTGCAAACTATCAACAAAGTGCATAGCAAAACCTGTATGAACGTAAAACAAAAGGAGCATAAGAAAGAAACTTAGTTGGTGCAAAGCAGTATACCTTTCCTCCTTCGAGTGATCTAGCTTGCCAATTCGTTCAGCTGATAAAGTGACACTTTTCTCGACAGCCATAGTTATCTGTGTGCTAGGCTTAGGTTTATCCTTGGCGTTTTCTGATTTAGACAGCAGCATATTCTTTTCTGAGGCAGTATGGTTTTGAGAATGGGAGTTTCCAGATGTTTGGTGCAATAGTTTAGAAGAACTAACTTGCAGTTTCTTCACTTCAGACGATGCTGACATTCTTAATTGCCCAGATGATTTGCGATCAGCCTGGTTAACTCTGCTACCCAAACCAACAGAAGCATCAACCAAGCTTGTTGTTGGTCTTCTCCCAGTCATCTGTGGTCTAACATGCACTTTGTCTTGATTTGGTGAAGAATAAACCCGCTCATGCTTCACAGGTGACCTCCCAACACTTCTAGGTTTCTCTTCCCTTGCCCAACCAGGTCTTTTTATAGAAACATTGCCAACTTGCGATGAAAAAATACCCTGAGTACCTGTTTGTTGGATCTTCTCCGTTGGAACTACATGAGTGGAGAAGGATTTAGCAGAAGTTTTATGAGGTGGCGTTCGTTGTTCTTCCTCCTCATCATCATCAAAGCGACACGCTCTTCTCCTGGGTTTTGCCAATGGCCTACCAACACGTGAACTATCTTCCTTCATGCTGGAGCCCTTTTTAGCGGTATCAACAGCACTTGACTGAGTTGCAGAACCAGATGCCTGTTCCAAACCCTCAGGATGCAGCCTTGATAGGGGTGATACAACACTATTTGATTTTTGTGTCCTATCGCCACTGGTTACAATCTCAGGAACTGTGATACCTCCTGCTTCTACAGGAGTAGATTTCTCGATTTTCACACCACTATCTTTTTCATTATCAACAGGTAACTTGGTCTCACTCTTTGCCACTGCCTTAATTATTTCATTGGCCTTGTCCATAAGTTTTGGCCTCTTTGCTGGACGCATATCAGTGCTACTGTCCGGTCTGCGCTGCCCGCTACTAGGCAGAGATTTCTTATTGGAAGAAAAATCTGCAGATGATTTTCCAGTCAACTGCTTGTCAAGCTTGTTGGACATTATTTTGTTATGATCTCTTTTCTCTGATTTGTTGGCAAGTGATTGTTTCGCCATCATTTTCGACTTTTTGGGTCCTCTGCTCTCTTTGTCAACACTCCTGTTCAGTGCAATATCAGGTAGAACCCCAGGAGAAGTCTTTGCAGTAACAGCGACATCAGCATCCTTGCTCTCCTTTCTTTCAGCATGCTTCAACTGCTTCCCGGCTTTAGATTTCTTTGGCGCTTCAAGGGCACAAACTATTTGTACAGTAGGGTCCAAAACTAAACCTTCAATTGGATGGCTCCCTTTTTCAGCTTTTGGTTCTTCAGTCTCTCCTGCTGCATGCACAGAGGTTGGTGAATACTCTTCTACAAGGCACATGTCGAGAGCAGACTTGGATTCGAGAGACTTCTTTTTCTTGGGATGATCGGAGTCCTTAAGTAAAGGTTTTTTCCTTTTAGAAACTGCTGGAGAAGAATCCTTTCTGTCATGACCACCATCTTTCACATCCCATTCAGTTCCCGAACCTTGCCCTAAAGTATTCGAGTTGTCAATAGGACTACCACTTTCCATTTGCCCCAATTTTGCAGTCTTACTGCCATCACGTGACTTTACAAGGTGCTCTGTAGGGTTTTCACTCCGATCAAGAGTGTGATCAGGCAACACACAGCTTGCAGCTCCAGATGATTTTGGCAGCTCATCATAGGCCTTGCAGATCTGCACCACGGCTTCATCAAAACTTTTGATATATTTTTTTGGGCATCGTTTCTCCCGAGCTCGATCTATCACATCACTCTTTGCCTTTTCATTAAATGGCTGAAGATCTGGCAGACCTATGAAACCACTGCAGGACGATATCCATCCATTAGCAGTCAAGTGATGCTAGTACTTAAGCATGCAAAGAGTTGTCAGTTGTCACAGTAAGCTCCACAAAACAAAGAAAAGGAAGCAAGGAAAGACCAAAAAGGCAACAAACCAACATCAAATCTAGAGGAAATTATGATAGGATATAACAACAATCAAACAAATGCTCAGTGTATCAAGCACTTCATAAGTTAGGCAGCCAAGTAAATAGATCAAATTGTGTGATTAACTGCTGCATCAACGCCAAAGTTACTGAAAGAGATGTACACGTTGTTACATATCAAAAACTGAAAAGAATAACAAGGTTGAAAAAGTGTAGCCGAGCTATGTCAAGCTACAACAGACTCAAGGCACAAAGAATTAAAATCATTCTTATTTTATTTTATAAAAAAAATTGAAGGCCTTAGGACTTAGCAGTGCTCCAGATGACCAGAGCACTTCAAGATCATACAAATAAAAGAAAATTCTTAATTGGGGAGTAATTGCTTAGTACCATTGCAAAGATCGCTCAAGTTGGAAACTACCACAGTGTATCAATGCCATGTGGACCCAGGCCCCACTTGTCAGCCTGACATGCGATGGTATTTCCCAATAGTGCATCTTTGACAGTGGCACCAATTACCAAGCATTTTTTCTCTAATAATAATTTGAGATAAAGAGTGAGGACACTTTAGAAACCGATTCCTGGTAATAAGCATAATTTTATTTAAAAAATAAATGTTTTCCCTACACTATGTGCGGGCTGCTAAATGCTAATGCACCACACGCACAAATTATGTACCTATGTATCCACACATGCCTCAGCAGGTATGAGCTTTACAATAAATTAGGAATAAATCTCTACACAAAATTGTCGGTATCTCCCGAGCATGATCTCAACCACATGTCGTTTTGCAGATAGATGACTTTATGAGTAGGTGCATGCTAAATGTCGCGCATTTGGCACACGCCAACGCCTAAGCATCCATAAAAACAGCAAGCATGAAATCCAAAGAATCAAACAGTAAAAAGAGGCCGCATCTCTACAAATATGTGCGCAAGTGGTCTTTTGTAAAGATCCATCTAGTATGATAGTTTGCGGTGTTGCAGCATTTATCAAGCACGTGTCGCACGCACATGACATTGATTTATTCGATTCCGATGTCTGATTGATTATAGGTATGGCAGTTAAAATAACGGGAAAAAGGATGCAATGCTTACATCTCTTCGGTGCCGAAGAAGAAAACAAAGACCTTGCGTGGAACTGGCGTCTGTTCCCAGTCCTCGGGCCTGCTGACCTGCAGAGACAGGAGGAGGAGGAGGAGGCAAATCAGCAGCAGCAGCAGCAGCAATTGAATTGGTGATAAAGAAAAGAAAGAAAACCCTAGCATAGAACAGAGCATAGGGGGGAAGCCCTTGACCTTGGCTGGCCATGGGGGGAAGCCCTTGACCTTGGCGAGGACGAGCTCGCCGAGCTGGGGGTCTCTGGTCCACTGGTGGCCCGCCTTGGCGCCCCGCTTGCCGGCGGGAGCCATTGACGGTGCCCGAGAGCAAGGAAACCCTAGGAGGTGTACGCGTGGTCGGAACCCTAGGGGGCCGGCGGCGGCGATGGAACCAAGCAATTCCGCCTCCAAGAATCTGCAGGTCCAATTGGGGCTTGAATTGAATTTTTGGGGGGTTTCTTCCTCCTGCTGCTGATTTTTGGAGGAGGATCAGTGTGATGTGAAGAGGAAAAAATAATAATAATAATTCTAATTCCACCTGCTGCTGCTGCTGCTGGGCCTTTAAACGGAGGAGCACGCTGCCCTGCAGCCGCCCGATCAGGATCCCACGGCCAACCAGCCCAGCATACATGTATGAATTATCTTCTATTATATGATGGTGATGATGATGATGATGCAACTAACTCGTGGATGCATCACGCTTTTCTTCTTTCCTCTTCATCCATCGTGAAGGATAAAAGCTAACATCGTCAACTCATCATCCTCTTTCTCACATTATGTTGTGACATTTATCTGATTATTGTCCTTAGTTCCACAATCGTCATTAACCCTCGTAATGTCCAAAGTACCGATTTTTCTATCTTTGCAACCGAAAGGAGGCA
The DNA here is from genome assembly GCA_036346145.1 of Olyra latifolia. NCBI lineage: Eukaryota > Viridiplantae > Streptophyta > Magnoliopsida > Poales > Poaceae > Olyra > Olyra latifolia. Next base: position 52,788,544 of record CM070523.1, on the reverse strand, counting down.
CAACTGACTAGTGGAACCCAAGGGACGGAGGGAGGGATAAAGGAGCAGCCACTAGGGGAGGAAAATGAGATAGTAAACATGGGACATGAGCAACTGCAATAGCATACGGAAAGTTTCTCTCTATTTTTTGAGCATCTTTACCATTGGATAACACGTAGGATTAATTTAGATATTGTACTAGTAATGTCCATATACGATGATATTTGCATATAGACTTTTTTTTCGTAGGCAAGGGATAACCCCGATTTCTATTAACTAGAATGGAACACATCGAACCATGATTTCTAACCCAACATCACCAACTCAGCAATCTATCCCAACTAGCAATCTATCCCAACTGACAAACGGGGCCTAAAGTATATAGAGAAAAGGGAGAGAGGAGACGGGAGCAATGACGTTGGTCAGCGGTTCCCTAGAGAAATGGATCTTCAACGAATCCAATGGAGGCAACGACACGGCTAATGACAAAAACAATAACGGCAAAAGGGTTCGCATGGGTTGTAAACACAATTTGAGTCTCATCAACAACAGGGAATTGTTGGCGTTGGGCAAAGATGGATGGTGGTTGAGAAATCATCGACCTCGAACTAGGGTTTACAAAGCACCAGCAAACTCGTCTATACCCAGCTCCATCACTGCAAAACTAGCAAAAAAATGTCACATGTGGCAATAATTACATAAATGTACTATCACGGAGGGGATATATGGCTCTTCCTCGAGCCCGAAGTGTTACCAAACATAACATTTGCATCAAAAAAGAATACAAACTACGGATTATTCAAAATTTTGGCAGCACTTTGCCTAAAAACTATACATCCACACAACAGCAAAACAACATATATCTTCACAATAGAGGCATTATATCATATCAGACCACATATCATCGCCACATAACAAATTCACCTCCAGGCAAACTGTCGTGCACCCCGGTATTTCTACCGGCTTGAGTTACCGAATACTAGTCCCAGAAGACCATAGCTAGTATTGCACTCAAGGACATTTGGAATATCATCGCAGGCATTGATTTAACTAGAATTTAACAGTTTACATAAATATCATCCCAGTCGACATAGACAAATACATAGTCTTGCACAGGTTTAATTCAAGCATATAAAAATAACACAATGGAAGACCGGCGATGACATCCCGAGGTTGACCGGAACGCAGCGGCTAATCACCTTGACCCTCCCGGTCACAATGGCACCGTTCTTTGAAATCTTGACTGAACAAATATCCGTGGTCCATATAATGAGTACACGGCTACTCAAATAGCGGTCCTTAAATAAATGAATGCAAGGTCAATGGATGGGTATGGTTATTTTGCTAAAATATCACCTATCTACTTGTTTATTTGTTCTTGATTCATTGAGCGCTGATAACACATGAGCGTAGCCAAAGGATGCTAACCGGCTCCAAGAGAGACAATCCTGCCTACACTACATCAAGTTATTTAATTAAAACACATTGGACTACCTTGAATTAGGCTCCTTTCCGCCCATAACCGCAGGCACGGCTACCATGATAGTTTTAACTCTGCAGAGTGTGTACACGTTCCCCACAAGCCTGTCTCATCCCGAGAGAAAGCAATACAAAACCGTTCCTGTTTCCACTGTCCCAATCTTGTACCCTTTCTTTTGGTTTCGCGCCCCACACGGTACACTTCGACCAGCCGACAAATCATGCGCTCTCTTCAAAGGACGATAAGCGCACCGCATGAGGTTAGCCCCATTTAAGCCATTCGAACCGGTGATCACGAATCACGTCCGTCCACTATAGTCTGGTGAAACAAGCTTCCACAGTAATCGGTCGAGGCGCGAAGGCACAAGTGGTCATGCGGTTCAGTCGGTTTGGTAATACTAGTATTCGGTCCTTATATGACAGAGGAGACCTGCGTCTCAACCACAAGCCCAAAATCCGCCTCTTCGGGTCTCCTCAAATCAACACACACCACGTTGATTTTAGTTGATTAGGTTTATCCAAAAACAATTACCACAAGTCGAACTCCACGGATACCGCTTATTACTAAGTGAAACCTATCAACTACCAATCCCGAAGCTAGGCTAAGCATCTATACAAGGATAGGCTAGCAAAACAGTACCAAAATAGGCTATCAATGGAAGGCTACTTCATATTAGTAGAGTGCTAATATGGATTCGAACAAAGCGGCACATGTGATGATAATTGAAGCATGCGAAATAAGTAATCATGAAATAATTAAAATTTAGCAAACTAGGGTTTCAACATGAATCTAGCTTGCCTTGAAGAAGCTAGGTTCGGTCACCTCCTCGAACGGCTCCTAACGCGTCTCCCGGACAAACAGTACACGCGTCGGTTCTACGCGAAAGATTAAATAAACAACAATAAATATCAAACATACAGAAAAACAGTATGGTAAAAATATATAAAATTCTTGGGATTATTTGTGATTTTTAGGCTCTGAATCATCTAATTTGGAGTTCGAAACTCCCTAAACAATTCGGGAAGTTATGGAAATTGAGAAAAATCGAAAAAATTAAACCCGGTTAACGGCGGTTAACCGCTCCAAAACCGAGAAAACCGGGCTTTGGGCCAGCGGCGTCTTGCCTGCTGGCGCTTGGCGGATTGGGCGAGGCGCTGGAGAACAGTGTTAACGCGTGGCGGCGGCGGTTGTTGCATGTGGCGAGGCGGCCGGGACCTGCGGCGGCGCGTGGAGCGGCGGCGTGCGAACGTCTTGTATGGCGGCAGCGGCGGCGGCACGCAGCGTTAAGCGGCGGCGCGCGGGAGGAGTGGGCGGCGCGATTCGGCGGCGGCGGTTGGCTCGTCGGCGGCTCGCCGGGATTACTATTCCGGCCATCTCTTCGGCGACTCATATCTCCTTCAATTCTTGGTCAAATATGGCGATCCATATAGTCAAATTGACCAGCACGACGAGCTCTACAACGTCCTGGCCTTGGATTTTGTGATTGGGCACTGGTATAGGAGCATTACCTCGGTTTGCTTCGGGTTTTGCACGAAAACCGAGGTGGCGGCTAGGGTTTCGAGGATTGGGGATGATGTGGCCGACCAAGGAACCCTAGGGGGGTTTATATAGTGCTTAGGTCGACTTGGATCAGTCCTAATATGGGTAGAATTGGTATTGGGCTAGAATTGGGTCTTAATTGGTCAAATTAGAGTCCTAGGGGGTTTAGGACTAGGTGGATTGGGTTTTGGGCCTAGTTAGGGCCTAATTAGGCTATCCAAGCCTGTCAGGACCTTTTTCCTATTATTATTTTGTGTTTTTGGTTTTTATTTTCTTTATTTGCTAATATGTGACATTATAATTTTATTAGGATGTCACACAAACCCATTGAACATAACCAACTAAACCAGAACTTGGAACCTCAAGTCCAGGTGAGGACACCTTTATCAAACATCAAACATGCCTTTCAACCATACCGACACCTTTATCAAACATCAAGCAAAATTAATCCTTAACCATCTATTTCCAAATCTTTCTAAGCCATATAAGATTAACCCCATAATTGTCATGCCATTTATCATCTAAGTTATTAATTTGCTAGACCAAATTGGCATTAACATATTTAAAGTCCCGCTACAACCAAAACAGGACAGCAGAGCTGTAACGGCCATATCTTCTAAACAATTTATCCAAATTGCGTGTTCTAGGACTCGATGGAAAGCTAGAAACAGGACCTACAATTCTTACAACATGACCGAGTTCAGATTCTCGATATAAATACCTCGAATTCAAGTTGTAAGCTACTGCACATGCTAGACCACTTTGTAGTCTTGAAATTCAACATTAGGGTTTGCAATTTCTTCCAAATTGCACCCTAAAACATCATATAAGAGAAAAATCACAGGGAAATGCATCACAATTTGTATTACCCACAAATCCTCCTCCTCCTCTTCTTGGACAGCACCTTCTTCTTCCCTTCTTCTTCTTTGGTACTCTGCCTTCCCTTGGACGGCTAGGGCAGAACCGCACATAGCATAGAGAGGGGAGGGGAGGAGTGGCAGCACGGGGAAGGAGGCGGCCGGGGCTGGGACGGCAGCGGCACACAGGGGCGACGAGCAGGAGCAACGAGAAGAGATGATGCTGGGCCGGGCTGGGCTGCCGACCCAATATAGGCACTTTGCGCATGCACATGAAGGGCCAGAGCAATTGCAGTAGCATCAAAACTTTTAATCTTTTTGCGTAGCAATGGTATCAATCAATTATGGTCGTTGGATAAACTATTCAAGTGCGAGATCAATTTGGATATTATAGCAACAATGTCTGCGGTAATATTTGTATGTAGCAACTTAAACTGCTGCTCCTTTCTTCTTTGACAAGGGGATAATTCTGATTTACATTAACTCTAATGGAAACTCCCGACAAACACGCGAAGCATCACGCTTCTTGGAACTTGCGAAATAACACTCCCGACAACTGCAATTTATAAACCAACTTCAGCATATATCGAATGCTTCACCTATTACATCAACATCTCAAATTTCACCGGCATCCAGATTGTAGTCATCACCATTTCCACCCGCTCGAGGGAGGCTGGGGGGTAATTTTATAGGTCTTTTTTTTTTGCAACCGAGCCAAAGTCCGCTCATTTATTTCACGAGCAAAAAAATAGGTTCAAGCTTGCACTCGTTTGTAAACGTTATAGGTCAAACTAAATATTGAGGGCCTGTTTGGTTGGTGCCACGCTTTGTCTAACCTAACCTTAGGCAAGTGTGGCAAGCCACACTTTTGTGGCTGAAAAAATCAATGCCACACCTTAGACAAAGTGTAGTAAAAAAATCAGTCTATGACGCGAGGGTCCGATTGCTAAGAAAGTATGGCAAGTCACAATTATAACGCGAACCAAACACCAGCCATAAAACTGTGACGCGCCTAAACTTAGTTGTGACAGATTTAGCAGCAAACCAAATAGACCCTGAGTTGATCATGAGCCACAAGCTGAAGTGACAGCCCTAGTCTTGCATTTCACCAGTGTAACCTCATCCATTACGCTATTTCCTTGTATACCATGTAAGGAAGCTGGAAATAGGAACCAACAGTCGCAGGCCCACAGCACATCCACATGGAAGATTGAAATCAAAGTCCAGGCTACTTCCTTTATCTCAAGATATTTACACAACTACGAATGCTGTTCCAAAAGTACAGCTCAAGCTCCCCAATACAACTGAATTAGAAGGAAAAAAAAAGGTACTTCTTTTTATCAAATCGTAGAGCTTTAGAAGCTCTTTGCCAGCACTTTCCATGTTCTCCCAATCCTTTCCTTTTTTTCCGGTCCACTCGGAGTTAACAAGTCAGAGTGTCATGAATTCCTCTTTTGGTCTCATATGATGCTAACCGGACAATACAAAAAATTTGATACTTCCATTGAGTTCTCTTCAAATGCCAACTTATGGTAAATCCACATTTCTTCGGTTCAAATGTCTTCACTGACGCCCGTTGCAATAACATCCAAAGTACGTCTAGGGGTTTGTTGTCTGCTGGACGGCCTTCTCCCCTCGGACAATCTTTACAAAAGGTAAAAGAAGAATATTTTAAGACGATATATTAGCATAGTTGTCAGGAAAATGAACCGCATGGAACTGGCAATTTGGTGTAGGTACAACAGGATAAGCATGGTTCACTGGTTTGTGAAATCAGGAAGCTTTGTTTAAGCATTTTTGGTGAGTTTTGTGAAAAGAGAGAACTAAAATTTACTAGCTATAGATGCTGAACTCAGATTTAGAATATTAATTTGTATATGAACAGAACAGTTTGGGAAAGACTATTTGCATACAAATTTGCCAGGCACGGAGTTTTTGTAGATAATAAGGACGTCCCCTGCCTGAAGACCGTGTGTCTTCACAAATTCACCTGACAAAAGAATAGAACACCTCATAGATCAACATCCTAGGAGACATTCAAAACGTTAACTATTTCCATGGCATACCTGTAGCATCGAGAATGTACATTCTGCTTTTGTTGTTTGGCCAGAACCTGAAATAGCATTTCATCAGTGTGATACTGTAATTGCTAGCATAAGCATTGTGTCAAGCAATATGAAAATGTATCATTTTCTCCGTGACATGACTACTTATCATTAACCAACCCAGAACTAGCAATCAGGCACCTGCGGGCTGCTGTCTGAACTGTTTATAACTTTCAAGTTTGGGAAGATACTGTGAAACTTTAACTGCTGAAAGAAATGGAAATCAATGCATGCAATGGCTTCAACCCCCAAGCTCTTCCATAAGAAAAGAGTTTCTGACCTCTTTTTAAGTCATTACAATTAAGAAAAATATTTTGCTTTTGTTTTTTCTTTTCAGAATTTGCATGTGAAAGCTGCCATAAATCACAATATGACTGAAAAAGTACCTGTACTTAAATTTCCACGTAACCGGGAGCACCATATCATCCATCTGTAGTATCACAGGATCCCGTTGGAACAATGGTGGAAGACTAGCCTCCGCATCCTTCTGAAAAAGATTCAGACGATGATGGTACAAAGCAAAGATCAAACTGCACTATCATTCTCATAGGACGATATGATAGAAACTTCTAATAATAGAATATACCTTGGGTAGTACAATTCGTCCAACATTTCCAACATCACTCTTTGTCAACTCCTTGCGCAAAATGACTTGGTATTCTCCAGAGTTAAATTTCTGAGAGACATGCACATCCCCGTGCACACGCAAAGGAAAAGAACTTGTTAATTGTGATAGAAATATCGGTCCATTTACTGTATCAGTGTTGTGACTGTGCATCTTTACAGAATATTTGAAGTCCTGAACTACTAAGGATTGGGCATCCTTCATTTGCCATTTTGTTCAATGGCTACAGTAGAGATGTATCAATGGATACTTGTGACATTACTTCTTTTTATTCTAGTGATCGATGTAGATCCAATGCAAGAGAGAGAAATATCAAATATGTATGGTGAATCAGATGCAGAAAGGATTTCAAGTGAGTTACTCACAGTAGCACAACTTTCATGACCTTGCTTTGACTCTGGAAGAGTATCAACTGTCTCACATTTAAGTTGACCACTGTTTCTGGTTTCCCTTTCAACACTGCTTCTAACTACTCTAGGCAAATCCTGGGTAGTAGGCATCATTGTACTAGTATGCATTAGGCAGGGTCATGAAATCTTGAAAGTTTCTCCAAATCTTGAAGGGTTGATATCTATACCTCTGAAGTCTCAGTTTCCTTAGCAGATATGGGCCCTTCTATGGGAGGCATGTGAGCACAAACGTTTGGTGCCAGTGACGTTGTAGTAAAAGACTCAACCCCGAAGCTGGATGCAGGACCTGCAGTTTATATATGACGATGAAGAAAAAAACAGAGGTGATGTTTTGAAAGAACATAGCAACCCACCATTAGTTGCCCCACATTTACAAATGAGAAAAACTGGTTATTAGTTAATGCCTCGGTGGAATGCAACATCTAGAAACCTGACAACCGCTATCAACACAATCCAACCACAAACAATGTACTGACTTATAAATGCCTAGACAATTGATATGCCACAAGGTCAGAGCTACATAAACGATAGGAAATAATATATGAAATAAGAGCTCAATCAAACTTGCTAGTTCGAACAAGCCATACTTAAGGCTCAAAGCAATGAAAACCAAGCAAAACTCTCTTCAGTTTTCTGAAAGGAGGAAAGCGTCCATTTCTGCTTTTTTTTTTTTTCTTCTAGTACGAAAGCATAGTGGGTACGATTACGGCACAATGTTTCATGCTGGTGATAAAAGAAGAAATGAACCTGGATGTTTAGCCCGGTTGTCATTATGGCAGAAAGGGTGGGGGTGCTCCTGATGAGGTGCAGGGGCAGGAGGATAAGAGCACTGTGCATTCTTGTTAAGCATGAAATGAGTCCAGAAAGCATAGCACGGGGAGAGGCTGTAATGGAAGGCATTGGTGGTGACAGGCGCGGCCTGCGCAGCAAGGGACGTGAAGGCGCTGCTGGATGCACTCCAGTCGGCGAAGCCCCTTGGGGTCGGGGAGTGGGGAGCAGCATTGTGTGCGGAGGCATCAGCTCCTGGTCCTGCGAGGAAGAAGATTAAGGGTTAGTAATAGCCAATCCATAATGCAGAGGAGATGGAGCCAAACCACCAGCGGAGCAGCAAAATTAACGAAATTGCCTAGAGAATGATGCAGGCAGAGCACATAATGTAGATCGATCGATAAAGGAACGAATTGGGGACCCTGCTGAATGCAGACATTCTCTCTACAGGCGTGTGCGCGCGTGGCTGTGGCAATGGAGAGACAAGATTACAATTTTAGGAGGAGGAGGAGGAGGAGGAGGAGGAGTACTGACCGGCGGCGGGGAAGGGGAGAGAAAGGGGAAAGGGGAGGGGCTGGCTGGGGCCGTGCTGCCCCTGCCCCTGGCCCTGGCCGTGCCCCTGCCCCTGCCCCTGCCCAGTCATGGTGTGCACGGCGGCGAGGAGAGCTTGGTACTGGAACTGGTGGTGGTGGGCGCCGCCGTCGTCGCCGTCGCCCCCCATCTGCCCCATTCCCCTCCCACTAGTAGAGGCTACTGCTTCTCCTTCTCTTTCGCAGGAGAGGAGGGGAGGATGCGATTGTGAGCCACAGCTACCGAGTCATCTACCAGCCTCCCCTCGGACCAGGGCTCGGGGTAGGACCTCCTCCTCACGCCTCAGGCCTCAGCGCGCGTCGCGGCCTCACTGCTGACCCGTTCGTTCTATCCTACTCACTCACTCATCTAGGAGTACCTTCTTTTTTCTCTTTATCTGTGTGTTAAAATATGCCGCAAAAATTTGATTTTTTTCTTTGATCAAGTTAGCATTCTCGAATGTCGGTTGCTGCTGCATTTTTTTTTACTTATTGCACACAAAAGTAATTTTATTGTTTACTTAGTTTCTCTGAATGGTGTATAAATCGGTTTCTTGTTACATTTTCATTTTTAATTGTTGCATAAAAGTAAACTTTTTTTAGCGCTATTATTTTTATTGCAATAGTTTATTATCTTTATTGCCAGCGGAGCATACGGGTTATACTTGTTTTAATTACAAGGAAATCGGTATATTTAGGATAATTAAGTGGATATAGCAATATTTAAGGGCTAACTGTTGGAGTAAGTATTTTTGAGTCCAAAAACTTTTTAAGGAGTGTGTAGGTATCTAGGCCCCTAATTTAATTTGCTGACATGTTTTGGTATTGATGACAATAAGGTGTTCATGTTTATCTCGGAACCCCATAAGCTTTCAAAAATGACGACATCAAAAATGACGACATCCAGTACAAAAGGCTAAGAATTCTTGTTTAGCCATTTGCTTAGGAGCCAAGTAGAGCTAGTGCTAGAATATAGCTTTTTTTGTTTCGTTTTCACCGTACTCGTACTTTTAATGGGTTCAAATTGGTTTTATCGATTCTTGTTGAGTTCAGCTGTGAAGCACATGTGTCTCTTCTGAACCCATCTAATTAGAGCCTAGGTGAGTGGCTGAGTATTGAAGAGTGAAAACAAGAGATTTTTTTTTGCAAATCCCAGTTTTTCCGGTTAGAGCCGAACCGTATGGGTAAGTCGGACCGTACGACTTAATTATCCCTCACATACAGAGTTTCATGGGTTAGCTAGACCAAGTAGGACGGGTCATCCTGGTTAGAGCATCACATCAATGACCATAAAATAGTGTTAAAATAGTGTTTTAGAGATAGAGTTTCTGGTGGAGGGAAGGAATCTTTTAGAGTGTAGTATAAAGTACGAAGGATTTTAGTGTGAAAGAGAGAAAAAATAGAGATAGAGTAATTGGTGTGGATGCTCTTAGTCGTACCATCGGTAAAGTCACACCGTACAGTCCTATAATTGCTAGTTGCTGTAGTCGAGTTTGTGGAGATAGACTGTATGGGTCTTGTAATAGCTAGCTACGGTAGAAGGGTTTGCGGAGCTAGACTATACGCATATAACAGTGATTTGGCAGAAAATTTCTAATAGCTAGTTTCTAGACTATTTAAACCCCTTAGACTGGTCCGGTTGATGACTCCATTGCATATCCTTGAGTCCAAGAGTGAGAACCACCTAGTGCTAGGTTTCCAATCCCGTATGGTGTGTTCTTGTGAGTGAGAGCTTCAAGTTGGACTTGTGTGTTTCCTCGGTTGGCTTGATTTGGAGTGATCAAGCCTCTTCAGACTTTTTGTATGCCATTACAGAGTCAGAATCTCCTTTATGTGCCATTGCTTAGTGACCTCTCATCTATTTGCCTTTGTAATTGTTTGATTATTGCCTTGTGTATCATTGTTGGCCATTTTCCGATAGTCAACCCATGTCGATGCTAAGGAAAGACCAATTTGCCCCTACTTTTGTAATGCCTTCAATGCCACCGAGGCTTTCTCCTTATTTTGTGGCAACAACATAATGCCTCTACAATTGAGGTTGTAAGTTCAAGATAATTCTTGTATGTTTTGGTGATTAATAACAAACATAGTTAATAACACACATGATTAATGATAACATATGATTGATGTGAATGCTTGATTTAGTTAGTGCTTAATGTTAAACCTCTAATATGCTTATTGTTATGTGACTAATGTGTTTATTAATAAGATGATTCTAGTCTCATCACTTTTAGATGGAATCATGTGAATAAGCTATTCATCCATTGCAAGGTATATATCTTGTGAATTCGGTAAATCCTGTGAGACTAACAAATATGATTGATTTATCGTCTTAGTCTCACACTTGCAAATAGGATGAATATACGACAGTGAGGTATGTGTTCAGTATTCCACTCCTATCCATAAGTGCATCCCTCTTATGCTAGTACATGGTATAGTTAGATTGTATTTATACTTATTGCTTCATGTCATGTATATTTGAGTATACTTATATTTGGTCTATGCTATGGATATGATGATTGCTTGTTCTAGGGGATCTTTGCCCTTAAATATGCCATCTATTAGTGATCCCCTAGGTGACTCATAAGATAGACTTCACCATATCATAAATTATATTCGTGCATGTATGATTGTTATGTATATTCTCACATGCACATATTAAGTAATGTTTATCATGTATAATATGTTGTCTTTCTATATTGATTCATGCTCTTAATTACTCTCTTATTGGATCAATAACTTCCCTCATATATTCATCCATGTACACATTTAGTGAAGTTGGAGATTGAATTACTTTGATTAATTGCCTTGCCTTGGAATTTAGCATAAATATCTTTTGGCAACTTTCTCTTATGTGCATTTAGTTCTAATATAGAAGCATCATACAATGCATATTAAAGAACTATCAAATATCAAGTGTCTCCATTTATGATGAGCTTTATTGTGAAACACTTATGGTGATCAATTGATTATGAGTGTCAAATCTATTCATTTATATTATGATTTTAGGACTAATGTCTTTCATGAGGTGATGTGAAGAAGATAAGTACCCATGAAGGTGGATGACTGTGGATAATATAGGCCCGAGTATTCGAAGATATACGGTTGGGCGTACCACCTCCTTGGGCCAAGTTGCCTGGATCTTCCAGAAGGCGCGGCCCGACTTGCTCTACAAGGAAGCGAATTCGTATTCTACTCGAATACATGGAGATAGGCGTGACCAACCCGGTTATATCTCTATCTCCCTTATACGGATTAGGGAACCTATCTGTAACCCGACCCCTTACACTATATAAAGGGGTCAGGGGTCCCTAGTTAGATCATCTCATCATCAAATTCATCGTCTACATCATTGTCTGTTCTCGTGCTATCTCGATGAGAACATACATTGTAATCGACACCCCACAATATAATCCACGAGCACAGGAGTAGGGTATTACCTCTTTGAGAGGGCCCGAACTTGTATAAATCCTGCTCCCTGTGCTACCATCGAGTTGTGATCTTTCGCATAGCCCTATAAAATACATTGCCGACACAAATCATCGACAAATGACAATAAAGAAGTGAGATGAGATAATGGCCAAGTTGAGATCAACAAGATAAGAGAATCGCCAATAGTTAATGACAAGGTTGAGACCAATAGGACGGGATGATCGTCGGGGAGGATGGTCGAGGTAAGGTCAACGAAACCACGAAGTCATCAAGCTTTGGGATTGAGTCAAGGTTAATGAACCGAAGGCATCATCACAATTTAAAAAATGTCATCAAGTGAAGGAGAGGAATCCATGGATGATAGCGAAGTCGAGGTCGACTAGACGAAGGTTCACTAAGAGTTGTGGACAGAGTCAAGATCGATTTGATGGAGGATCATCAAGAGGATGATCGGGTCAAAGTCAATAGAACGGGAGAGCCTCATGAGGTGATCAAGTCAAGATTGATGAGAGGCGTCATCTTGAATCAAAGGTACGGCTAGTGTAGGGCTAAGGATTTTTTCTAGTCTTTTGCCGGCTTGGCTCCCAACTGATTAAATAGGATAGATCGCCGTCCTATTAAGAGGGGATCGAGGTGTTTGGATCACCTCGGGTCGCCTACACCATGTTGCACACTCTCTAGGTGTTCCTTGTCAGGTTCGTGTAAGAGTGGTGAGGTGTCTAGGTGTTGGTAGCATGTAGCGAGAAAGAGAGGTGTCGGTGGCATCGGATAGTGTGAGAAATAGGTCTCTTTGGATTTCTTTTTTTCCTGCACCTATCCTTTGGGCTTCAGGTGGTGAGATCTTGTGTATTGGATAGCTCTCGTTCTAAGCTTTCTGAAAAGCCTAAGATCACCGAAATCGAAGTTCGAAGCTAGAAGTTACGGGCGTTTTAGCGGAAGGCTGTGGGGCTGTCAGGGGGAGGCCGAACGGTTAAGTCCAGACGGTCCGGACTCCATTTGTTCCGGTTTGTCTGAAGTTCATTTTTTAGGTGAATTGTGGTTGAGCAATCCAGATCGTTCGGGCCCTATGGGGCGCGCTCGGCTAGCTGAGTGGTTCTTACATCCGGACTAGTTGATTTGGGTCCGGACCATCCGGACTTGGGTCCAGACCGTCCAGACTATGTAGCAGCTATCCCTTGCAGTGCATTTCATACCATCCGAACTGATTTCAGATGGGTGTGTTTTAGTGAAAATTGGTCTAACAGCTAGTTTGCTTTCTTGGAAGGTCATATATAGCCATTGGGAAGGCATTTGAGAGATGTATCTCTCTTATTTGGCAAGTTTGGTGTCCCTAGAATTGAGAGGGTGTGAGAGAGGGGCTTGGGGTAAGTTAGAGGTATGTCTTTTAGCCACTAAACCCTAGTTATCTAATTAAATCCTTGAGAGTGTGCTTCAAGGTGTGGATTAATCTAGAGTGACTGATTCATCTCGGTCTTGTTGCTCTTGGTGCTCGCGAGCACCTAGACGGCGTGGGAGGCGTCGTGCGCCAGTGACCTTCTCAAGGAGCTTGTGAGGAGGCTCGGGCAAATCTTGTGAGTGGTGTTGGTGCTTGCCATCTCCAGAGCAGAGGAAATAGCAACCACTAGTGGAGTGGAGGCGGTTGGCTCGAGAGGGAGTCGGTCTTTGTAAGGAGTAAGGATTTGCCTCAATGTGGACATAGGAGCACGGCTCCGAACCATGGTAAAAATTATTGTGTCACTTGTGGTTATCTTTTGTGCTCTCCTTTGCATTTATCTACTTTGTGATTGTATATGTGCTAATTATGCCTCTTGTCATGTGTTGACTTGTATGGATTGTGAATAGCTCCTAGCGGTGTAGTTCACCTTGTTCATTATTATGCAAGCTTATCTATCTTCATCTATTTAATTCCTTGCAATTTAAGAATTAAATTGTTCTCATGTCACTCTAGGATTACAAACCCTAATATAGCTTATACTTTACCTAGCGTGCTTGTTTGTATTGCCTTATTGTTTCAATTCACCTCTTTTAGTATTGCCATCACCTAGACTAGCAACTTGTGTTCAAACATTAGTATTTCACTTCCATATTTAATTAGGGTTTGGACACAAGCATAAAACTTGGTTAATTAGAAAAGTAAAATTTAAGAAGCCCAATTCACCCCCCTCCTCTTGGGCATCCAATTCCTTACAGATGTCACAATGGATTTGAGGGCATGAGCCAAACATATTAAATGTGACGCCATGGAAAGTAATATGACGTTTGTTCGTAGCAAAGCACGGACACCCCCACTAGTATCTATCTCTACTATTAAAAAGTATCTTGTGAAGAGTGATGATGAGTGATATTATACTTCAATAAAATTACCCAACATATATCATCCTATAAAATAGTTCTCAACCACTACTAAAACTATCCACCATATGTTATTCCGCATGGGCCCTTATTTTAATGTCGTTTCCATCCATTGAGTTTTTTATGTAACACCCCAACTCCTCCTTAAGCTCAGAATATTACCAACTCCAACATTTACTCCAAAATTTTGGCAACATTTCACCTAAATTTACTAGATCCATATGAGACATCACATGACAAAACACGGAACATGACCTCACTTTACATTCATCATGTCAAGCATGGTACTCATGGATTAAGCCTTGGGACTACGTGCCCAAGCTAACTCATCATGAACTTACCATTAGGTCAGGAGAAAGCAGACAATTTTATTTCATAATAACCGAAGGAAACAAGATAACCATACACCTCTTCCGCTAAGCTCTAGAAGTTTAACAATCAAAAGCAAACCTAGATAACTATTTGTGTTGAGCTAATAAAGTGATCAAGCTCTAGTGAAATAAGCAAAAATGTCATACTATTCCCGTCCCATGCATGTCGCCATCAAGGTTTACCTAAAAAACAAGGCAAGGATGAGTCTAGGACTCAGTAAGTACATAATGGAATGACAAACATGACATAACACCACACCTTAGTTGTTCAACACATTAACCCAACATGTTGTTCATTTAATCATACCTGCCTTTTAAATGATTAAACCTAGACATGACTAGACAACATTATCATCATTCCCGATTTACTTGATCATGTAAATCTCTAGCCCATGCTAGCATCATGTGTGACATATGCATCTCTTCATTAGAGTTCCCATACACAGGGTACTAAAAACTTAGGTTGATGACCACTTCCTAGTCTAATTCCATTTCAAAATAACAAATTTCTCGCTAGCATCTTTAAGTTATACCATATGCAGTAATTAACATTACCAGAACAAGGCACAATAAATGGTCAGAGACAGAAGCACACCATAGGATGCTTTGTGAATAGCCTCCCACTATTCAATACTGATACCTGTCAGATTCCATAGCTGATGAATCTCTTTCTTTTTCCACTCTTTCCCCGTCACACAAGACGCTTTTCAGTCACAAACCTAGTAGTTATTTGTCCTACTTATCTTGGAGAGTACAACCACCTATACTTAATAGTTAAAGCCATCCATGCCCGAGTTAAGACCATGTATAGCATGCATGCATCTCATTCACACTCATTCCACATAGCACAACATTCTTAAAGTACCAGTCCACTGCATCTGTCTTAGGAACGTGATGCAAGTATGCTCATGCTCATAAATGCACATCTCATAGCCCATACCGATATAGCTGGATTGGTCACCTGTTGATGAACCACCCTACCCTCCATCCCATGGAGGTTTCTTCTGTGCCATCCCATGGGGGTGCTTACCTTTGTAGGTCTTATCTCAAGAGCACTCTGGACTAGGTATATAACTTTCTCACCAACCTAGCCCATGGCACTCCGTACTAATTATATAACTTTCTCACCGATCTGGCTCTATTCATGCTTTCATGATGTAAATGCACATGTATGAGTACTGATCTCTTACCCACATCATCACTATAACTAAACCATGCACTCATCATGCATCTATTATCATTCTTTCATCACTAAAATACTCCAAGTTAGAAACCATAACCATCTCACATCAGACCATAGCATCATCACAACATTAGCATAAATCAAAAAAAAATTAGCATAAATCAAGAATTAAACAACAAGTACTACTGGATAACCAAGGTAAGCATGCACAATCTTCACATTACATCATACCATGTACTTGCAATGAGGGCAGTAAATATCTAGTAGCATAGGCATCCCATTCTATAGTATTATATCATGTTACCATCCAAGCCCCATAAACACAGACCAAGAAACGAGCAAAACGAAGCAACCACAGTCATTCATCAGTTCATACCATATCAAGATTTGGCGGCCCAAGATACCGACCCACCTAGAAGAATTGCAGTATAAGATATTCAATCAAGTACATAGGTAACTCTACTCAATTTCAACCCCCATCCCCTCCTATATCAAAGCATGTACGACAACATATCCAAAAAAATGCAGTGTTTTAGAGATAAGGGATTAGTTGGGGATAGAGCATCACACCATGATCACCATCCAACCATGCACTTGCCTCTTTTACCGAGTGAAACGAAGGGATGAGACGACGACACCAACCCTGAGGCAATACCACCTACACATTAAACATCCACACTCAACCATACCGACATAATAGCACAAAGCAAAACTAACTTTAACCAATTAGTTCTTAATCTTCCTAAGGCATATGGGATTACTCCATAATATTTAGGTTGACCACCATCTAAAGTAAACATTAGCTAGCTCCAGATGGCCTAGGCAAAATAGAAATCTTGCCACGAGCATAAACAGGACAATAGCACTCCGGAAGTCATATCTCCCAAATTGTTCATCCAAATTGCAAGTTCTAGGACTATGAAAAGCTAAAAACATAACCCATATTTCTTATAACATGACCAAGCTCTGATTCTCGGACATAAACTCCTCAAATTCGATTCACAAGCCACTGCATGTGTGTAGTAGCTGCTTTTCAACCTTTTATTCTTCAAATTCAACACTGGGGTTTGCAAATTCTTCCAAATTACATCCTAAACGTCACCTAGAAGGGCAAATCACAGGGAAAATACCTCAATATCATTACCCACAAAGCTTGGTGAAACCCTAATGTAAGCCCTCAATTCTCTGTCTTTGAAGACCACTATGATTTCTGCACTAGTCTCTGGATCAGTTGGCTACTGCACACATTTACATAGCAGCACAGAAGTTTCATTGTTACATAACCGAATTAGTGCTTTTTGGCGATTAGTTTACAACAGGGCCGGTTATACCAAATATCGTAGTACATCCCAAAAGAAGATTCAGAGTTCAATCGATATTGCGGAAAGCTTAAAGACAACAAAAGATCATCTGGTGGCTATGTAATCTTGCAAACAACTGGAGTGCCCCCTAGACTTCATCATGACCACCATAGTCTGGATCCTCATCCTCATTGACACTCATAAGGATCCTCAGTTTAATCTCCATCTAAAAAGGTGGTGAGTGTGAGGGTAAGAGCGTAATCAAACTACATTTGCGAGTTAACACCCTCCTAATACAAGTAATGATAGAGGCTCCAAGGGAACGTTAGAGGTTATTTTATTTGCATAAAGCTAGTTGGAAATAACAATAAAACAAACCTATGACCTAGCCACTTTAAAAACCTTGTTAAATAGTCATGTATTTATTGAATAAGTTATGGGTTCCAAAGTAACCTTACCCAACCTATACCATCCTCTGGACCTATCCTTAGACACGTCCAAACTTAAACCAAGACTTAACTGCTTCCAGCATACTGGTCTTTCTCCTTTCTCCCGCCATCTTATTCTAGGATTTAGGCTCTTCCATTGTGGATCACCACTCTACTAGATTGTCGATCCAGCAAGTGCATAGCCTAGATCACCCTCGGTGACAGCGCCCTTTCGCCTTTGTCTCAGGCTAGAGTTTGTTCTAGGGTCTCCACGGAGCACGCAACTGAACTCCATCACCCGCACTACCGCATGATGTCCACACGTTGTGTCAGACAGCATCCAATACTATTCAAGTTCAAGGGACCACTTTTGGTCCCACTTCTCAATAACCATTGTCCAGGAGCTGGGGATCCCACACTCCGCTCCCTGCCTCAATCTCATTCAGGTCCCTGACCTCTAAGCCCAAATCCCACTCCGGACGTACACCCATTTACCAAGTCCTCCACAGACCCACAAACATAATCACAAAATCTTAACCCCTTTGATTGCACCATAGTCCAAACTAGACTCAATATCCCATAATACCCCAATTATAGACCTCAATTCCATACCAGCTTAGACCTATACCATTTCATAATAAGATGTGAGCAGATATATTGGTGAACTATCATCCACCGTTTTGGGGCAAATACACCCTAGAAGTCATAGATTAGACCTGAGCACATCTAAGCAAGTTTTACCTAGGGACTATGAGTCTAAATTATCTAGTAAATATCCTAGGGTTTCAAATGATATGATAATCAAGGCAATCAGGTATGCTGATCAAAGCATAGCAAAGAACATGGCATGCATACAACATGATTAAGAATAGGCATAACAACTCTAGCAGTTCAAGTAATTGCTACACATAACAGAATCAAAATAACTTATGTAAAACTAGACAACATATGAACTATGGATGTTAACTCGCCTATTTTTGGGGGTTGATAATCCTCCTCGGCGTCTTCAAATCTTCCCTGAGAGTCCCCAATGTCGATTTATGAAAATAACATCAATGAATAACCATATGCAGCAAGGATGACACATTTATGCACGGTTTTTCTACGTTTAATTGCTAATAGCGTATCATTACCAACTAAGATGGCAAGCCTACTTCATGTCGTAGCATGCAATACAGGAATATGCACTTAATTACCCTCAATAGAGATATCCATATAGAAAAATAATTTTTGAGTAAATTAAAATACTTTATTTGTTAGTTCTTTATAGCCATTATAGGTTTCCTAGATTTTTATAATTTATTATAAGATTATTACTCGAGACTAATATTTTTCTCAGGTTCTTCCTAGGTTGGAGTAATTTCTAGGAAATTTTAGGAATTTTTAGAGTTCAATTGCTATTTTTAATAAAGCAAATATGACTTCTAACAATTTCCTTAATAAAGAAAATGGCTTAATTAGTTCTTGCAAATTTTTCATTCGGGCAATGATTGATTTAATCCGACCCACTATAATTTTCCTAGGTCCAGTACAACCTCTAGTATTTTTCGAAATTTTCTATAATTTTTGGAAGGCTTAAACTATTTTTTAATAATTTGATATCTAATTTTGGATTTATTTAACTCAAAAATCATGAGAAAATCCTAATTAATAGTAACACACCAAGCCCGACATCGTTTGGGTCCAAATTTCAACATTCTTGCACCAGACATATGTCTTGTGAATATTTGCCGTGTGGGCTCGGTCCTCGCCTCTTGGACAAGCGGACCTAGGGTCCTTTAGGCTGCGTGGTTGCACGGCTAACATGGCCCACCTATCATGGTTTCCCTTGCCAAAAATGGAGTACAACTACTGTGCTGGGAGGCATATTCTAATGATATACGCCTCCACTAAGTTTGGCATGTGGGGCCATCGCCCACATGTTAGTGACTCAAGGCAAATCCGAGGGAGATTTTAAATCTAAGCACAGTATCGGGTGGGCTCCCATGTCAGTGTCCAAATAGCACAAGGAAACAGAGGCATGACATCATCGTGACGTCAGCACTCCTAGTTCTTCGGCCGAGTTCCGGCGAACCTACATCGTTGAACTGGCGGTGCTACAGTCCAGCACTTAGCCACTACCAACTCGGAATGGGATCAGCAAGGGATGGGCTAGGACATGTTGGCTGGATTATCGCTAATGACAAGCAGGGAAGGCAACGCCATGGGTGCCCCGGCGGTGGCATTGTGGGAACAAGTTGCTCTCGTGATTATACAGCAAAAACTTCCAAATGAAATACACGGGGAGTTTCTAAGGACTACCAAGGAGATTACCAAGGGCTTGATTGAAGGTGGAACTAACAGAGGAGTTGTGGCAGCATGGAGGTGGCAAAAACCAAAGCAGGGCACGCGGTCACTGACGTTATGGGGCTCCTTCCCTCGCAAAAGGCTTGGGAGAGGTGGAGGATGCTCCTAGGATGGTGTTGACGTAGGTGGCGGCCAAGAGGATCAGCCGGCGACGAGAAATCGAAAAGAGGGCGGAATTAGCCACGGCGGCGGCGAAAAGGGAAGGGGAAGAATTAGAGCTGGGGCTGTAGGCTATAAGGGAGAAGGAGGGTTAGTCAAGAGAGAAAGGTGTCCCGCAGGCGTTTGGCTTGAGGGAACGGGATTGGTGGCGTGGAGTGGTGCAGAACGGCACTGGTGAGTAACACGGCGACAGGGCACGGGCGCAGGTGCATGGTGCGGAGCGTGAGGCGAGTGTCGTGCGGCAACAGGACAGGCGTGATGGGGCAATCTGTCATGGCGCTGCCTCATAGGGCGATGGGATGGCAAACCGCGTGCAGCGGCACTGGACAACGCGTACCTAGCGTCTTGTCCGCACTGGCGAGCGAGAGAGGAAGGGAGATGGGCCAGAGTGGGCCGACGCCCAATGGGCCAAGACCAAAAATGGATTTAAATTTAAATTTTGGATTGATTTGATGAAATATGAATTCAAAATTGGATTCAAATTTTGAGTTCAATTTGAAATTTCGATCGACAAATAGTGTTTACTAGATCATGAATAATGTTTTCACACAATGAAATTTTGGGATTTGGAAAGGGCACAATTTTGGGTTGTTACACCTAATTTCCCTTTGTTCCTCTTTCTTCTTCTTCTCTTAGCTTTTCCTCTATCCTTCCCTTACTTGGCCGGCTTCCCTTTCTTCTTCCCTTAGTCGAGCCCATCTTCTTCTTCTTCTCTTCCTCCTTTTCGTCCTTTTCCTCTTCCCTCTCTTACATAGCCTGATATAGGGTCAGGGAAAGGCTAGATGAGCACTATGGCAAGGAGTAGCAGTGGAGGCAGGTGTGGACAACATGGGTCCGGATATTTGGAAACAGACGATTAGACGCACCACCTCCTTGGGCCAAGTCGCGTGGATCTTCTCGAAGGCTGGCTTGGAGGGCGGCGCGGCCCGACGTGTTCTACAAGAAGTAGGATTCATATTCTACCCGAATACGTGGAGATAAGCAAAGCCGACTCGGCTATATCCCTTATCTCCCTAATACGGATTAGGAAACCAATCTGTAACCCTACCCCTTACACTATATAAAGGGGGTCGGGGTCCCTGGTTAGACATCTCATCTCCATCATCTCCAATTACATCCAATCTCACGCAACCTTAGGCGAGAACATACGATCATTGTGATCACCCCCTGTTCATTGTGATCGACACCCCATAATACAAATCCACGAGCACAGGAGTAGGGTATTACCTCTTCGGGAGGGCCTGAACCTGTATAAATCATGCCCCCTGTGCTACCATCCAGTTGTGATCTTTCGCATAGCCCTATAAAATATATTGCTGACACAATTCGCCGACAGTTGGCTCTCCAGGTAGGGGCTAGCGTCACGATCAACTTCATCAACATCGACAGCTTCAATCGGTGGATTCGTCTTCACCTACGCCCCCGGCCAAGGTTTTGTCTTCGGAGATCTCGGCTTCCTCGCCAATGACTTCGGGGAACTTCGGTTACGTGAACCGGATGACGTTCGGCCCGCATACTACCGGGGAGGCTGTACATGGCTCCAGCCGAACTACACCGCGTCAGGTTGTCTCTTTCGGATTCTGTGGACAACATGGGCCCCGGGTATCCGGAGATATACGGATGGACGCACCACCTCTTTGGGCCGAGTCGCATGGATCTTCCAGAAGACGGGCTTGGAGGCTGGCGCGGCCAGACTTGTTCTACAAGGAAACGAATTCGTTTCCTACTCGAATACACAGATATAGGCATAGCCAATCCGGTTATATCTGTATCTTCCTTATAAGGATTAGGGAACCTATCTGTAACCCGGCCCCTTGCACTATATAAAGGGGGTCAGGGGCCCCTAGTTCGACATCCTACATCCAATCTCTCATCTCATCATCCACGCCATTGTCTGTTCTCGTGCCATCCCGACGAGAACATACATTGTAATCAACACCCCACCATATAATCCACGAGCACAGGAGTAGGGTATTACCTCACCTTGAGGGCCCGAACCTGTATAAATTCGGCTCCCTGTGCTATCATCGTAGTTGTGATCTTTCGTATAGCCCTATAAAATATATTACCGACACAAATCGTCGACAGTTGGCACGCTAGGTAGGGGCTAGCGTCACGATCAACTTCATCGACTCCGATGGCTTCAATCGGCGGATTCGTCTTCACCTACGCCCACTGCCAAGGCTTCGTCTTCGGAGATCTCGGCTTCATCGCCGGTGACTTCGGGGAACTTCGGTTGTGCGAGCCGAGCGTCGTTCGGTCCACGTACTACCGGGGGAGGTTGTACGCGACTCCGGTCGAGCCTCACCGCCTCAGGATCTCTCCTCTGGATTCCGATCCAGAAGAGATCCAATCTGATGATGACAATTCCGACGGGCCTACCACTGGACTCCCCTTCGGTTTCGGTCGAGATCTACCACCTCTTGCTTTACCAGCTCCTTCTACTGACGAAGAACCAAGTGGCGATCTTGTTCTTGGTCTGGATCGCGCTCAGATCCAGTCGGGAATCATAATTCCTCAATTGTGGTTCGCCCCGTTCGAATTAGGAAACTCGGCCACTGTCTTCCATGGGATAACACACCAGCTTTTCCAATCCGGGCTAAGGAGCGGAGCACAGCAAGCACATACTAGGACGAGTTTTCTGGGTCCTGGCTCAGAGACGACTCTAACCAGATCTGGTTATATCTGTATCTTTCTTATGCGGATTAGGGAATCTATCTGTAACCCGGCCCCTTGCACTATATAAAGGGGGTCAGGGGCCCCTAGTTTGACATCCTGCATCCAATCTCTCATCTCATCATCCACGCCATTGTCTGTTCTCGTGCCATCCCGACGAGTACATATATTGTAATCAACACCCCACCATATAATCCACGAGCACAGGAGTAGGGTATTACCTCACCTTGAGGTCCCGAACCTGTATAAATTCAGCTTCCTGTGCTACTATCGTAGTTGTGATCTTTCGTATAGCCCTATAAAATATATTACCGACACAAATCGTCGACAGATTTCGACCCAGAAGAGATCCAATCTGACAACAACGATTCCGATTGGCCCATCGCAGGGATTCCCTTCGGTCTCAGTCGGGATTATGGGCCTTTGGTTCTGCCAGCTTCTTCCGCTGATGAGGAACCAATTGGCGATGCTGTTCCTGACCTGGATCGTGATCAGATTCAATTGGGAACCGTAACTTCTCAGTTGTGCAACACCCCGTTCGGATTGAGAAACTTAGCCACTGTTTTCTATGAGATAACACGCCGTCTGTTTCGATGCAGGGCTAAGGGTGGAGCCCAATGACACTTCTCGGGCGAGCTTTAGAGTTCGGTTCGAGATAACTCTAACGGATCCGCTTCCGAGTGGACACTAGGATGCCATTCGGATTAACCAATTCGGCAGCTTGGTTTCAGCAGATCTGTTCTGCCAAATCTCAGTCGGGTTTCCTTCTGCCAGAGAATTCATCACGGGAAGTGGGAGTTATAATCACCTCCATCGATGAGCCAACAAGTCAGGATCAGTTAAGCCTCTCTAACTCGGAATCCGAGTTGGAAGACAGCATCAACTGGTTCCCTGACTGTAGCGGCGTTTGCGTGGTGGATGGACAACCTTCCGGGTCGGCCCTGCACCAGATAGATGAAGTAGGAGCCAAACATAACCGCGGAGGTGGAGAAGATTTGCACGATAGATTGCGCGGTCGTGGGCGTGAAGTTCATGAGAAATTACTCCAAGTCCGTATGGGAGATCACTCGGTCTTCCGTACGCCACAACAGAATATCCTTGCCTGCAAGACCCTCCCGGATAACGTTGGTCCGTTACTCGGGGAAAATAGCCCCGCAACACTGATCATGGAGCAGATTAAAGCCATGGTGACGGCAGCGGCTGTCCAGGGTACTCGGGATCAACAGGCCGACTCGGCTAGAAGCCAGACTGCCACGAGCAACACTCAGCGCAGTCGGTGCACACCAACTCGCGGGCAAGACGCTCGTCAAAGCGCAAGTCATGACCTTCACCTCAACATCGAAGCTCGGCGGAGGAAGCGAGAAGAAGACGAGGGACGTCACCGAGAAGACCGGTGCCGCACTCCGCAACGCCGAATACTTCCCCGTCAGTCTCCTGCCCCTAGGGATGGAATGATTGATGGGATCAAAGCATTCACACCCTGATTTCGTCAGGTCAACTGGACTGAGGGGTTTAACCCTAAGGGAATAGTAAAATTTGACGGGGAGCGGGACCTAGAAGATTGGTTGCAGATTTGGTCTCTGGCAATCAAAGCCGCCGGTGGAAGCTTTGATGTGATGGCAAATTATTTGCCCGTCATGTTGACTCCCCCGGCTCAGGGTTGGCTTGCAGGCCTTCCAGAGAACTCAATCGGTTCCTGGGGAGAGCTTTGCGACCAATTCGTCGCCAATTTCCAGGGCACTTACGAGAAGCCTGGGACCCAATGGGACCTTTACCAGATTCATCAGAGAAAAGATGAGTTATTAAGGGATTTCATTCGGCGTTTTACAAAGAAGAAAAACACAATCGAGAGATTTCTGAAGCGGTCGTTGTCGCAGCTTTCCAAAAGGGAGTTCGTGACCCCGACTTAATCAAAAAGATGTCTCGGAAGCCCCCGACTACTGTCAAAGAGATGTTCGCCCTGGCAGACCGGTATCCCACCACCTCGAATGCTCACGCCGAGCACCAGGAGGATCATCAAGTAAAAATGAAGGCAAGAATAACAAGCCCGAGTCATCTTCCAAAAAGGACAAAAAGCGAAAGGGTGAAGAATTGGTGGCAGCTGCGGATCATGGTCGGCAGAGGCCGCCTCGGTCCAACGACTACAATAAAGTAATGGAGACGCCGTGTCCTTTCCATCCAAATGGAAAGCATGCGGCAAAAAATTGCAATGTCCTGAAGAGGTTTGCTCAGGAGCACAACAAGGACACTCCGAAGGACGACAAGCAAGATGATAAGCGTGATCCTCCATAGGGTGACGCTTACCAAGAAACCGAGCTCGAGCTCAACTACATATATGGGGATCGGATGCATACTAGTCCAAGCGTAAGCAAAAGCTTACTACTCGGGAAGTCAAAGAAGCTGTTCCGGTGACCCCCGAATACCTTCAGTGGTCTGAAGTCCCGATTAAATTTGATCGCTCGGATCATCCTATTCACATCCCATGTCCAGGAAGATATATATCCACTCATCCTGGATCCGGTGGTACGGAACGTCCGCCTGCGCAAAGTCTTAGTCGACGGCAGAAGTGGGTTGAATATTCTTTTCGCCAAGACGATTGACGAGATGTAGATTCCAAGATCGACGCTTCAGAAGACTGATGCACTGTTTCATGGCATAATTCTGGAAACCTCCTCTGTGCCAATTGGGAGAATTTCTCTTCCGGACACTTTTGGCACTTAAGACAACTACCGGACAGAAAACCTCATCTTTGAGGTGGCCGATTTCGAGACTACGTATCACGCAATCTTGGAAAGGCTGGGCTTGGCCAAATTCATGGTCGTCCCGCATTACGCTTACCTGGCTATGAAGATACCGGGCCCATAGGGCGTAACCACAGTCCGCGGGGACGTCAAGTTTTCCTATCCGCTCGATAAGGCAAACTGTAACTCAGCCCAGTCGGTTGAAGAGGCTGCCGAGTTGGACAAGATCCGGCAAGCGGTCATCACTCTTCGCGACGAAGGCGACGTGCCAAACAAGAAACAATCTAAGTCAGGCATCAAGCCTGACGATGATGTTAAACGGATTTCGCTCGACCCGTCCGATTTGACCAAAACGGTTCTGATCAGGACAGGGCTCGATTCGAAATAGGAAGAGGCGCTCGTCACCTTCCTCCAAGCAAGTCGGGGCATCTTTGCTTGGAAACCATTTGACATGCCGGGTGTCCCGAGGGAGGTGATCGAGCACTCTTTGAATGTACACGACAAAGCCAAGCTAGTCAAGCAGCAGCTGCGTCGGTTTGCGCAGGATCGGAAGGAAGCCATCAAGGCAGAGATCACCAAACTTTTAGCCGTTGGTTTCATAAGAAAGGTGCTCCACCCCGACTGGCTAGCAAATCCGGTGCTTGTGCAGAAGAAGAATGGTACTTGGCGTATGTGTGTCGACTATAAGGACTTAAATAAAGCATGCCCCAAGGATCCGTTCGGACTACCTCTCATCGACCAGGTGGTTGATTCCACTGCCGGTTGCGAGCTTTTGAGCTTTCTAGATGTCTACTCGGGCTATCACTAGATCAGCTTGAAGGAAGAAGATTGCATCAAGACTTCGTTCATCACTCCGTTCGGGGCTTTCTGCTACGTCACTATGTCCTTCGGGTTGAAGAATACTGGAGCAACATATCAGCGTTGCATTCAGTGATGCTTTCACAACCAGCTCGGGCGTAACGTGGAGGCATACATCGATGATGTTGTCGTCAAATCTCGGGTATCCTCCGATTTGGTCACCGACCTGTCGGTGACATTCGAGAGCCTGTCGGCATACAACATGAAGTTGAACCCGAAGAAGTGTGTCTTCGGGGTCCCTTCGGAAAAGCTACTCGGTTTCGTGGTATCTCACCGTGGAATTGAGGCTAACCCGGAAAAGATTAGAGCTATCTTGGAGATGGCTCCCCAACCTGTCAAAGGGATGTCCAGCGTCTAAATGGATGCATGGTGGCACTCGGTCGATTCATCTCGCGGCTCGGCGAGCGTGGGTCGTCCTTCTTTAAGCTATTGAAAAAGCAGCAGGATAAGTTTGTCTGGACACCCAAAGCACAGAAGGCTTTTGAGGATCTCAAATTGTTCCTTACTTCACCATCTGTCTTGGCATCTCCCATGCCGCAGGAACCGCTTCTGCTATACATTACGGCCACCACTCATGTAGTGAGCGCCGCGGTAGTAGTAGAACGGGAAGAACAAGGACGCGTCTATAAGGCTCAGCGTCCGGTCTACTTCGTTAGCGAAGTATTGGACGAGTCCAAAGTACGCTATCCGCAAGTGTAGAAGCTTTTGTATGCGGTCTTGATCGCCTCTCGGAAGCTGAAGCACTACTTTCAAGAACATCCAATTTCGGTGATCACTTCTTCCCTATTGGAGATATTCTTCATAATCGGGAAGCCACTGGGAGAATCGCTAAGTGGACAGTGAAACTCGGGGCTTTCGAGCCCTCGTTCAAGCCACGCAACGCTGTTAAGTCACAAACACTCGCCGACTTCGTTGCCGAGTGGACGGAGATGCGGGCTCCCCCAGTCGTTAAAGAGTCCGAGCATTGGAACATGTACTTCGATGGCTCTCTCCGGTGACAGGGCGCGGGGGCTGGTATTGTTCTCATATCACCTGGAGGCGAACGACTCAAGTATGTTCTCCAGATTTATTTTCCAGCTTCAAACAACGTAGCCGAGTACGAGGCCCTCATCCATGGCCTCTGTATTGCCATATCGCTCGGTATCCGGTGATTGGTGGTTCGCGGGGATTCTCAACTCGTGGTGAGCCAAGTACAGAAGGATTGGACTTGTGTCAACGCCAATATGGCCGCCTACTGTCAGGACGTCAGAAAGTTAGAAGATAAGTTCGATGGAATGGAGCTTATTCATATCCTACGGCGAGACAACGAGGCGGCAGATGAGCTAGCAACATTGGCTCTAGTCGGGTAGCATTCCAGCTGGGATCTTTGTGCAAGAGCTCCATGCCACCTCCATCGCACCGCAGGAGCAACTACCCCCAACCGGACAAACCACCACCCGAGTCAAAAGTGCTCGCCCTCGACATGGATTGGATGCGACCGTATTTGGAGTATTTGCAAGAAGAAAAGCTTCCCGATGATCGGGGGGCTGCTGAACAAATTGAACGTCGGAGTCGTGCATACGTGGTACTTGGAGGAATCCTATACCGCCGAAGTGCTTCTGGCATACTTCAAAAATGTGTATCCGAGTCTGAAGGACGCGCCTTGTTGCGTGAAATTCACTCGGGTATGTGCGGCCATCATGCTGCCTCAGCCACGTTGGTCGGCAAAGCGTTTCGTCAAGGATTTTACTGGCCGACTGCAGTCTCGGACGCAAACGAGATCATCCGAAAATGCGAAGGTTGTCAGTTCTTTGCTCGGCAGATTCATGTGTCGGCTCAGGAACTTAAGACGATCCCTATCACCTGGCCGTTCGCCGTCTAGGGGCTCGACATTGTTGTACCTCTCAAGAAGTCCCCGGGTGGTTTTGAACATATCTTCGTCGCCATAGACAAATTCACCAAATGGATTAAAGCTAACCCTGTGACCAAGATTACGGCAGCCAAAGCCACCGAGTTCTTCCAGGAGATCGTCAGTCGGTTTGGTGTGCCCTCTCGGATCATTACGGACAACGGCTCTCAATTCAGAAGTGATGAGTTCCAAAGTTGGTGCGAAGATGTGGGCATAAAGATTTGTTTTGCTTCGGTGGCACATCCTCGGAGCAATGGGCAAGTCAAGCGCGCGAATGGCATGCTTCTACAAGGCGTCAAGGCACGCATCGTTGATCGGCTCAAGCCATATGCAGCAAAATGGATGAAGGAATTGCCTGTCGTACTCTGGAGGCTTTGCACAAGTCCCAGTCGGGCAACAGGACAGTGACCTTTCTTCCTTGTATATGGATCTGAGGCGGTCCTCCCAACGGAGCTACAGTTCGGGTCATCCCGAGTTCAAAACTTCAACGAGGACGAGTCAGAGGCCAGTCGGGTTGATGAACTCGACCAACTAGAGGAAGCCCGGGATGCTGCAACCATTCGGTCGTAATGTGCGGGATCGTGCCTTCTCGGTTGGTGATTTGGTCCTTCGGATCAATCAGATAAGTGGCCACAAACTCTCCCCACGTTGAGAAGGTCCGTACATTATTGACTCAATGGCACGCCCGGGGGCTTACCGACTGAGGTGAGAAGATGGCACTATCATGGATAACTCGTGGAACATCGAGCAATTACGTATGTTCTATACCTGACGACTGTTGTACACACATTTACAATTTAATAAAGATAAGTTTTCGTTTACATTATCTTTATGTTTGTGCAATTCAGTTTTTGACTTGCTACTTATTTGTGTTCCAATTAAGTAGTAAGTCGGGGCTACACCTAATTAGATGCGCAACCGCGCACCCCTTCCTTCTCTTTTATTGAGTTTGATTTGACTTGTTCTCTAGTCGGATTCCGACTAGCCAGTAAGTCGGGGGCTACACCTAATTAGGTGCAGTCTGCACCTAATTGATATCTTTCTTTTTGACTTCTTGTTGAGCCTAAGTATTCTTTGTTTCAAGTAACGAAACTCTTGTTTCCAATGCAACACTCATACTTCCCAACTGCGTTCTTGGAGACAGAGCTCCGCGCCAACTCTTAACGCTAAGGAACTTGATGCGCTTGGCAGAGTGCTTAGTAAAAGGAACCTAATCTACTCGAGCAAAATACAGAATTAATCAAAGAAAGATAACATAACTTATATTATATTGGAAGAACTATTTACATACAGTGAACTGATAATTTACAAGAAGTTCATGTATTTACAGGGAATCTAAATCTAAGTTATCTACAAGGGACTCGGTTGTGGGCTTCACTTCTTCAAGCAGGGCCAACGCCTTCTCCTCGGTGCTGGCGAAGCCGTCCTTTACAGCCTCAAGCTTGACTCAGGGATATAGCGACTTGATGATTCCCAGCGCTTGACTGGTACTCATCAAGCCGACTTCCTTGAGTCGGGCCTTGAGCTGCTCAGGGGCTTCGATCCACCTCTGGATCAGCTCAGCCCGGTTGCTTCGCTTGGTGTCACCAGAATAGAGTCGTCGCCGAGTAGGCTCCACGGCCACCAGGAGCTTTTCATACTGCGCTTGCACGGTTTTGACGTTTTCATTCAAAACATCATACTGCGCCTACGTCTTCTTCTTATACTCTGTCAGCAGAAAGACAAATGCAGTCACGCAACTGCACAACATCGGAGATTTGAAGTCGGTTGGGTTAAGGGACTTACCCTCTAACTCGGCGACGGCCTGGGCCTCCGACTCCTCCAGGGCCAGCCTCTGGTCCTAGGACTTCTTCAGCTCTGCTTGGCAGCGGCCTCAGAGTCCTTGGACTTGGCCAACTCCTCCCACAGACTGGCAATCGTGGCGTCACGAGCTGCACAATGTGTGGAAGGTGATGTCACTCAGTTGCATACAAAGCATATAATTTCGACTTAGGTTGGGACACTTACATCGAAGAGAGCCTGCGATGTTGAACTTCTCGTCCTGCAGCTCCTTGATCTCGGCCTGCAGCTTTCGATGCTGCTTCGACGTCTCGATATGGGTCTCAACTATCTCCCCCTCCACAGCCTTGATCCATTCTATTTTGGGGAGGAAATAGTTGAGAAACTTGGTCTTCCTCTCGACGAAGTCACCAAGTTCCTACAAAGAGAGTAAACAATGACGCTACTCTACTTCAAGTCGACAAGACTCACTCGGTTGGTCGGGAGACTTACCCTGATCAATTTGCCGCATGCTGCGGTGTGCTCATAGAAGGCCATCCTGGCCTTTTCCTCTGCTTCGTCATCAAGCAGAGCCTAGTCCCCGGCCTCGTCTCTCCAGGCTGCCGAGAACTTGGGCTCGGTCTCCTCCAGGGGAGATGGAGGCCGGCGTGGAATCTCTTCCACCACCGGCTCGGCTTCCTCGCCGCCCCCGTCAGTCGGCTTCGGGCTGGGGGGGTGGCGGCGTCATCTCTCGGCTTCACCATTGCCTCGGCTTCGATTAAACTTAGGCGGCAAAAGTTCTGCGATCATTGAGAAGAAGGAGGGGGAGGAGACGCCTCCCGACTGGGTTCAGTAGCTGCTCCTTTAGGCTTCGGTGCTGGCACGGTTGGGTGGTCCGTTGGGATTTCCTCCGACGGTTTCCTGAAAGAAGGAACACTTCAGCATATAAACAATACACATTGAAGACTAGAAAGAAGTGGCAAAGTCTTAGTCACCGGCTAGAGGTCTTGATCTTTATCCCGGCGCCCCTCTGAGCGGAAGACCCGCTAGAAGAGGCGTCGGGAGGGACACTCGGTTTGGCCTGGGATGCTGCAGGCTTAGGCGCCGAGTGCGCCCGCTTCTTCTTGGGTGATGCCCTGTGTCCCGCCCTCGGAGGACGAGCCGCCTGATTGCTTGGCCTTCGTGTCGGCGTGGGTTGGCTCGCTCCTTCCTTAGGGGCTTCATGGATCGTGGGGCCCGAGCCCTGTCGGCTGCGCCCCTCGGGCGGCAGGACGTCTTCCTCTTCGAAGGAGACAGGGCCCTTGCCCTTCTTCATCGTGGGAGCCTCTTCAGACTCCTCGCTCGGCCGCTTCTCGCCCTTGTCGGCGGGGGCCTCAGGCGTCGGGCCGAGGGATACGAAGGCCTGGCAGTCCTGCACGGAAATACAACCCTCCTGAGTTGGTACGATAAACAAAACTACTCGGCGGGCTTAAAATAAATACGAAGGCTACTCGGTCGTTACCTCCGGTGGCGGATTGGTGAGGGAGAAGCTTCTGGGACACCGTTGGTTGCTAATGGATGTCCCCGTGGTGAAGAACTCTGCGAGTCAGTCGGCGGCGTCCGGATGGGAGATCTGAGTGGCTACTATGGACAACATGGGTCCCGGATATTTGGAAACAGACGATTGGACGCACCACCTCCTTGGGCCATGTCGTGTGGATCTTCCAGAAGGCGGGCTTGGAGGGCGGCGCGGCCCGACGTGTTCTATAAGAAGTAGGATTCGTATTCTACCCGAATACGTGGAAATAAGCAAAGCCGACTCGGCTATATCCCTTATCTCCCTAATACGGATTAGGAAACCAATCTGTAACCCTACCCCTTCCACTATATAAAGGGGGTCGGCGTCCCTGGTTAGACATCTCATCTCCATCATCTCCAATTACATCCAATCTCACGCAACCTTAGGCGAGAACATACGATCATTGTGATCACCCCCTGTTCATTGTGATCGATACCCCATAATACAAATCCACGAGCACAGGATTAGGGTATTACCTCTTCGGGAGGGCCTGAATCTGTATAAATCCTGCCTGCTGTGCTACCATCGAGTTGTGATCTTTCGCATAGCCCTATAAAATATATTGCCGACACAATTCGTTGACAGCAGGGGGAAGGGTGGTGCTCGACCGGCGAGGCTGGTAGCAGAGGCAGAACATGAGGACGAGGAGGAGTGCAGGGGAGGAAGAAGCAGAAGCTACAAGAAGAAACGATGGGGATCACTCCCCATCTCCCTGCTTTTTTAGGGCTGGGGCGGTGGTGGGCTAAGCTGCAGGATGTTCTGGGATGACGGCCCAGTCCTGGGTATTACATTTTTAATTAGTGTGTAGACCTTTTGATTTCTTTTGTTTTCATCCCCCAACTTTCCTGATTTCACAAAGAGGCGACTGTTTATTTTATTTCTTCCTCATTGCAAAGCACATACATTAGAGTAGTATATGTATATAGCATTTGCTCGATCTTGTTCTTTTTTAGCTGCAATGTATATGGCTTGACAACTTTCCAGATATTACATTAAAGGGAAAATTGGTTCAGTGACACCGAAAGATCTTGACTTTTGGTTTTTTACCATAAAAAATCATTGGTATACTTAATACGCTCAAAGTAGTTGTTGTTGTTCCCTTATTTGCCTTTCTGTCCACTTATGTTAGGCTTTTTCTTAGTTTTTATTCTCAAAATTACATAATATGAAAGTACCAAATTACCGCAATTTTATATTTTCAATGTCATCATCCCACATCCTCCTCCTGGCCCCTCCTTGTTGCCACTGCCATGCCACTGGTGACTGTCGTCATCCCTATTGAACCTTCCTTCAAGGTAGAGGTACATGCTCTCCTCAGTCTCCCCAACTCCGGTGACCAGGTCCTCCCTCTCCCCGAACTCCTCTCTCTTCCCCGACCTCCTCCTCCCTCTTCCATGGCTTCCAGATCCACTCACTGGTGGCCACTAGGCAGTCAACCGGACTCGGAGGAGGCCTTCTATCCCATTGTAGCCAGGCCAGGCTTGAGGGCCTTCTTCTACCTCTCAATCCCTCCCTCTCTCTATTAGCTTCTTGTGGGTGGTGCAACAGAGCAGGATGGACTATCGGTCTAGGAAGGAGAGCGACTGATAACAACTGTGGTCTCAATCTTTCAATGAGAAGGATGAACTTCGATTTGGCTAGATTCGACGTTGACGGCCCAACTACAATAGTCCAGGACATTGCGTCTTAGCGACCGATACACCAACTCCAAAGGGTTATTGATCTCACCGGAGCATGATCAACTTGACCACAAAGGTCTTTATTCCTGCAAGATATCGAAGAACTCGCAAGAACAAGATGAACAAACAACTGAAATTTACGAATATGTATTAAGATCCAACTATGAGAAACACAAATTGGTGGGGTTTCGAAGACGAGTAATACGGGCGATCTAGCCAACACGCGTGATTACAAGATAAAGTAGCAGAGGCTAGAGGCTAACTTCAATATAACAAAACCCAAACCCTAAAAGAGGCGGCGGCTAGCTATTTATAAGATAGGAGGAGGAGGAAGTCAGCCACCAATGAGGTGGGCTAAATACAACTCGAATTACAAGGCCCAACGCCCACTTTGACTCGGACTGAAAAAAGGACGCCAATTGTTTTGCATACTTTCATCGGCTAAGATGGAATTTGGAGGTGAGGCCCAATCCATTGGAAAGAGGACGAAAAATCCTTTCCAGCAAGTACTCATGGGCCCTAAACAACCTTCTGGACATCCGTTTGAAATCGGTGCTGTCAGGATGGCCAAACTAGAGTCGAACTCGTGCTCATGACTTGACTGGTGCTTAATCCTTTATGACTCATCTCCCTGGTTCCTGTGGACAATAAAATCATCACAAATATTAAGTAGCATCTCATTATGTGCATCGTTTGTTTGAATACTTAGGAACACATTCACCTAATAATTTAATTGACATGCTCAAGCCCAGTAATTAGTCCCTGTAATATAGTAAGCATGGTTGTATCAAGTGAAGGGATGTCCTCATCAGTGACTAGCGAACAGCGATGGAGATCACTGATGAGCTTTAAGCAGCGCTATCCCGATGTTTGGAGGGAGGGAGGGAGGGAGAGTAGGGCAAAATAGTTAGGGAACAATCTCTTTATGTCGTTGAAGATTTTGCTAAATCATTTCTATGTCATCACATTGTCACTTTAATCTTGTATGTCATCTTATTTCTAGTTTCTTTCCTTCTATGCCATTGTTGATTGGTCAAGTTGTGACAGAGCTAAATAAAGATGATTATACTCTTGCCTTTTAATAATTAGAAAATAGAATAAAATCTTAAACTATTGTAGAAAATTCATAAAATTATAAAAAAAATCAATGGATTTAGAAAATTATATGTAATCAAATTTGAAAGTGAAATGAAAAAAAATTTATGTAAATTTTTATTTCAAAACTAATAGTACCACGTGTCATGAAAACGAGAGCAAAAAATAGAAAAATGCTATAAAATTTTAACATCAAGTAAGACGTGATTTTACATAAATTTCTAATCAATTTGGAGTTAAAATATAGGAGATGCAATGTTTCAAAGTTTTAAATCTACAAAATTGAGAAAGTGGCATTTTGGGTAATAAGTAGCGCTTTCTAATGGTTAAACCTGATAGAGGTAACAGCGATGACATGAAAGAGAAGAAGCTGAAAATAAGATGGCATATAAAATTACAGTTGCAATATGATAACACAAAAGAGATTAACGCAGTCTTGAGTGGGATATAAATTTTTTTCAAAATTATTATAGTTGATGGAAGTTGGACGAAATAGCAAATAAGAGAACAGTGACAACTTTTAGTGGTATTAAAATGTACCAATAATTTTTTAATGATAAAACCAAAAGTCATGATCTTTCGTGTCACCAAACCAATTTTTTCCCTATATTAAATTGTTTTTGCTAAATATGAACGACTGAAAAAGCTTCCGATTTCAGCCAATTTTTCCTCCATGGATTCTTCTTTGTCTTTGAGGTATGGGTTTGATCGTACTTCCTTCTCGGGCCGACGAGTTTTATTGGGTTTACCCATTTTTTGTTTGTACCTGTTATACGGGACTACGGGAGAGCTATGAGAATTTTATTCATATCCCTCTGCGCTTCGCTCCCTATTCCGTTCAGAGGTGACTCCATCAGCGAGCTCGTCGGTGAGACTCCATCGGCGAGCTCGTCGGTGCGACTCCATCTGTGACATCGCCGGCCACCGGAGTCGGCGACGCTTTCGTCGTCCTCATCGGCACCTTCCATTTGGGCTGACAACATGAACGTTTTCGTCTGTAAAATCAGAGCTTTCCTTGGTGTGTTAATTTTCCTTGGGGTAATCTGTGTATTTTCGTTCTGATATGTTGCTTATATCATGCAGGTTGCTATTTATTTTAAGTACATTTTGGTTCAAGAATTTGTGTGCCTTCGGTTCATGATGGGATCTGCGTTTTGTTCTATTTTCTTGGGGTTTAAATTTGAACCAGAACTTTTTGGTTTTTGAGGGGTTTATTTTGAGTTCTAGCAGAACTAAACTTGTATTCTTTTTTTTTCAATGAACTGACATGTGGGGGCCTAAAGTTGCAGAACAAATCTAATGAAATTGCAGTAGCAATGCATCTGCAATTTTATCACATTTGTACGTCTTTGATTTCAAGTGTAGGTCAGTAAGAATGAAACTAGTTTTCTATCTTTTTTTCTTCAAATAGCTGAATTGCACATGTGGTGGCCTAAAATTGCACAATAACTCTAATGAAATTGCAGCACCGAGGCATCTGGAATTTTATCACATTGGAGCTACAACTTTTTGGTTTTTTGAGGGCACTTTTTGAGCAAGCAGAAGTCAGTAAGCATCAAACTAGTTTCTGTGTTTTTTATTTAAAGAACAGAATGCACATGTCAAGGCCTAAATTTAAACTAGGAATGTACTGATTTTGCAGTACCAAGGCATCTGCAATTTTAGTACATTTGAGCTGCAACTTTTTGGTTTTTGAGGGGCATCTGTTGAGGTCAATCAGAAGTCCGTAAACATGAAATTAGTCTTCTGTGCTTTTATCCTGCATCTTAAGTAATAAAAGCAACGATTCTAAGAAGCATTCTGCTTTTTAAGGTTTTTTGTGTAAATTATTTTTTTTTATTTGTAGCGGTTCATCAAAGTTAAACCATTTGTTTAGACCTTTTTAAGACTTTTTTTTGTGGCTTATGTTCCTTACAAGTTGCATTATATTTGCAATGAAATTGCACCCTTATTTAATGTGTAATTTTCAGTTTTAGCTTATTGCAATCTTGCGTTGCATGATAATCATGCTATACAATCAATGTGCCTAAGAGCATCTGGAGCAGGTACTCTATAATACTATAGCTCGGGATAGAGTAGCTGGTGCAGGGAAGGAATCTTTTAGAGTGTAGTGTAAAATGTGAAGGAAATTTAGAGTATTGGATAGAGGGAGTAGTAAATAGTGTTATAGAGTGAAAGGATAGAGTAGCTGCTAAAGTTGCTCTAAGAAGCATTCGGTTTTTTCTAAGACTTAAATGAAGCAGGATGATCAAAAAAGATCTCAAGAAATTAATCCATGCATATTGAAGAATTATTATAGAGTAACCATGCAAACAACAAGGCGCTTGGAATCGCAGCAGGTCTACGTCGAGAGCGCCTCTAGAAGGTGGCTGCTCCAGGTAGTGCCGCTGTGGATGATGTGCCTCCATGTGATCTAAAGTTCAATTTTACCATTGTGTTCAATTTTAGTAGATTAAACAACAAATTGCAAAAGTATCGTTCACAATCAGTCTAAATTTATTTAAAAGCTAAAACTGAATTTGTTCATAACAATGCCTAAAATTGCTATTCATATAAGCAAGGCACATGTAGGGGATCGATCTTCTCATAGGAGACTAAGGGCATATACAATAATATAAACAGCTGCTGTTTATAACAGGTTGGCATATCATTTATAGACAGCATTATAGATAACCAATACAACGGTATAGACAACACATTTATGAGCCGTGCTAGAGTCGACTCTAGATTAAAAGACAGCTCAACTCTCTATGCACCTTCTCTCATCCACATCATTTTTTATTCTATCTAACAAAGCTTAGAGACAGCTAACATAAACCATTATACATACTGAGCATCTACACCAATTAAGACCCTGTTTGGCAACAAAGTATTTTCATAGTTTCTAGGCAAAACCATGATTTTGGAGAATATCATGGTTTCTAAAGCCATGAGATGTTTGGTAACTCTACAAAAAACATTGCTTTAAAAACCATGGTTTTGCTAAAACCATGGTATTTTTGGAGTTTTAGAAACTCCACTTTGAGCTAAGTTTTGGCTTATTGCTATCACTATACATAGAAAATAACTTTGTAACCAAACACTTTGTAGTTCCAAGAAATACTATGGTTTTGTGGAGGTTGACAAAACCATGGTATTTTCATATATAACATTTACAAACCATAGTATCTCAGAACCACGGTTTTTTAAAACTTTGCTTCCAAACAAGGCCTTACTCTCTATTTTCCCTCTTCTACTCCTCTCTTTCACACTAAAATTCATTCGCACTTTACACTACACTCTAAAAGATTCTCTCTACACCAAAAACTCTATTTGTAAAACACTATTTCTTTACAGCATCTAATGTGGATTAGGGTTTAGGAACCCACCCATGGTTGTATCGGCTGACCGCTGAACGGTGTCCTCCGACCTGTGGACGCCCTTGTAGAACATTCACTGACACTTGATTAGATGCTCAGCTTGAGGGCTGGCGCCAAATTAAGTATTGTCAATCCTATCCTACCAAAGTACTGTAGCATCACACATTTAAAGCTGCGTTTTTATGCAGGAAAATCCGCAGCATTTAAACATCTACGAACAGACAACGAAAGAAAGATCTCCACTAATTCAATGGCTCATGTACCACACCACTCAAGCATTGCTTTTCATAACCAACAGCAGTCTACCAGCAAGAACATCTGCTGCTGCTGCTGCTACCAGTGCAATCAGCAGCCAAGGCCATGCATCTGCGGTCTGCCTGGCCGACATCTACAAAAGAAAATCGGGAAAGAAAGAGCTGATCCATTCTACATGTCATCATCCAACTCGTTCTTGTCATCTTCCGGATTCTCCTCCTCGTCATCAGCGTCGGCAGGCTGGTCCACCTCCTGATCCTCTTCATTCCCGGCGACCTTGCTCTCCTGCATTGCATCACACGGTGAAAGTCAAGAGCAGGGCAGATGTACTGGTAGCAATGCAGTGCAGACTTACGCCGCTGCCCTCCCCGTTGTCGTACTCAGCCTTGAGCTCCGCGGCCCTGTCCAGGTAAGGCTTCTTCTCCTCATCAGTCATGGACTTCCACTTCTCCCCTCCTTCCTTGGCGACCTGCAACCAGAGCAGGGCCGATTCAGGAGAGAGCGACGAACGAGTCTGGCAGCCAAAGTCAAACAGATCCGTAACATACGGCGGCGACATTCTTGTTGTCGGGATGGGCGGCCTTGTACTCCTTCCGGAAGTCAGCCCTGCAGCGCATGCGGCGTGGACGTGAGCAGAGCCATGGCATGAGAAAGAAAGAGAGGTTGGAACAAGACCTGGGGAAGCCCTACATGAAGAGGAAGAAGGCGGTCTGTGGGCGCTTGCCGCCTTTCTTCTTCTTGGCGGGGTTGCCCTTCTTGCCAGAGGAGGGCGCGGACCTCTTCTTCCTCTCTGTCTTGCTCATCTCCACGGCCTTCTCCACCACCTGCGCCTCTGCCAAACCAAACCAGATCAGACGAGGCGGCAGAGCAGATGGTGGATGACTGGCAGTACCGCGCAGCCGCACGTACCGAGGGTCATGCGGATCTTGGAGTCGAGGCTGCAGCTGTGCATGTCGATGAGGACGACGGGGACGTTCTTGTTGCAGGCCTCGCTGCGACCATGAGCATTTTGGTGAGCAAGCAGCATAGACAGACGATGGACGCGAGGAGGAAGAAGAAGGAGGAGGCACCGACCATCTGGTGAAGGCGCTGCCGTCGCGCGCGCGCTTGAGGACGGCGGTGTCGGCCTCGACGCGCTTCCTGGCCCGGGGGGCGTTGCTGGCCGACGAGCCCGCCATGGATCTGGATGCAATCGTCTCTCTCTCTCTTTCTTTCTTTGCTTGCGGCGGCGTAGGAGGATGGATTGATTGGGAGAGAATAAATAGTGGGACGGAATTGGGGCATTCAGAATTGGACGGGCGCGCCATCGGCCATCGCCATTCACCATGCCAATTTTCTTGGCGGGGAACGGAATTCTTGGCGGGAAGGCAAACCAAGCGTTAATCTCGTCCGTTGGAGCGTTCGGGCTACGGTCCAGATCTCGTCTCTTCCCATGCTTTCGCGCTCGCTCTCTGCTGCTTTCGTTTTGGAGGCAAAATTTGGTGTTCCACTTTCTGCTACGCAATCACTGTCACGGCGGCAACTTAAGGCCATGTTCATTTTAGCTTAAGCTTTGGCTTTAAGTATATATTAAGCCTAAGCCAATTAAAAAGCTAAACGCTTCATTTTTTTAAATCCGGCTTTTTAAAAGCATGTTTATTTCACCTTAAGCTTAGACATAGGCTCCAATTAAAAAGCTAAACACTTTGGGTTTTTAAGTCCAGGCTTTTTTATTATGAAGCCACCTCTAAAAGCTCTCTTAAAAATAACATAAACGAAGCGGACCAGCTACGAAAAGCGGATTCAAGAACCTCTTAAATTCTAACTTAATATTTAGCTCAGCCACTTCGAACATATTCTTACATTGAACTTAATCAGCTTATACATTCAGTTCAACCACTCCGAACATGCGTTAACACCATTTCAAATCTTGGGAAGATAGCTGATGGGATGGTTCTTCCATAGTTTCATCCCAAATATAGTAAATTGTTATAGACACATGTGAGCATTATACAATATACACCCTTGGTCCTATATACTTATCATTTTAAATATTAACATGGTCTTCCAAAATACAACTTTGATCACCACTTATTACAATGAATTATTTATAAAAACTAATAAAAATATAATAATACAATATACACATGATTTTTTGTATTCAATCTTAATATTTAAAAAGGTATCTATATCTAAATTAAGTTCCAAATATTTGATCGCACGTATCACAAACCTGATACAAACCAACATGTTTTGTAATCGGAAGGAGTAATATACTAGTGGTGTAGAGGTCGCACATGATGCTGAACCAATCTCACTAGTGGCCAAGGCACATCGGTGGGCTCGGAAGGAGTTCGGGAGGACGACATGCGCTCTCCAGAGCTGCACTAGGCTCACCAAAGTAGGGGAAAGAGAGGGGGATGGTGGAGGAAGAAGGTGGTGCGACAGTGAGCACACTAGAGTAGGCGAGGGAGCAGAGTGTGGGAGGAGAAGGAAGAAGGAGGCACAGTCATAGGCTCATCGGAGTATTAGAGGAAGAAGGTAGGAGAGAGGAGGAAGAAGCGCGGTCCGTGGTGAGGGAAGAAAAGGTGAACAACAAGAAGAAGAAGGGGTAGATTGGCTGTGAATTTTGTAAAGAAAGAATGGTAAAAATATCCAATTGTAGCTAATATACAATTTTACAACTAAGCAGTGGCATCTTTACAATTTTTAACATTTGTAGCAAATCTGTGAATCGTCAACTCTATCGTTGCATATAACTATTTTTCTCCTTTTATAATACATCCTTTTGTCTTCAATATGTAACATTATTTTTTTTATCGATATAGGCTAACGAGCAAAAAGTGACATCTTTTGGCTCATTGGGCTGCTAAACAGGTTAGGCCGATACAACACAGTGCAATCCAACACCTCCATGTGTGCTGACGTGCCGTGCTTGGCCCCGCCTCATGAGTTGACTTAACACAAATTATCGACGATTGGGAGACCAACTCCCCATCGAGCTTATTTATTAAATGACAGATCAGAAAGCCTCCTTTCTGCCGAAGTGAGAATTTCAGTGTGAAAAGTGTATGCGAACAAGAGAAAAGAACACCAGGAGATTATACTGGTTCAGGCCTCCCAGAGGATAACAACCATACTCCAATGCGTCTCTTTGTATTATGCCGGGATCACTCTGGGTGATTGTACTATATTGTACGATCGTTTCCTTGTCTTACCTATAAGGAAAATGGGGTGTATATAAAGGCCCTGCCATTAGTAACCGTCGCTCTCATAACCAGGTACTTAACTGCGCTGTTAAGAGGGGCAATAACTAACATTAATGTGTGTGTGGAGCCATTGCCACCACGTTCGAATCATGGGTAACGGTTCCTGAAGGTGGGGAACGTGGGTGCAACCGTCGCCGCACGATCAAGGGCGGTGGTAGCTATTCCCGGGCACGACAGTGCCCGATCACCCACGCCTAGTTGGGTCATCGATGCTACCTAGGCAGCACTCCTTCGGCCAGCAACGCGCCAACCTACCCGAACAAGAAGCTGTCCGAACAAGGATACCTAGGCAGCGTTCCTCCGGGCAGCAGCGTGCCATACTACTTGGACAAGAAGCTGTCCGGACAAGGATGCCCGAACAGCGCCCCTCCGGGTAGTAGCGCGCCAACCTATCCGGACAAGAAGCTGTCCGGACAAGGAGCCGTATAGGCACCCGGATCTCGGGGACTGAAGGCGGGAGCGACCCTTAGTGTCGTACAGCAACCTGTAGTTCTCACTAGTCTCGGAGACTACACCCAAGGCATACGTCGTCTTATAGAGCTTGGATGATTTCAAGCACTCCATAACTCGGCTTGTAACAAGTGAGCTTCTAAGAAAACTGAG
This sequence comes from Olyra latifolia, assembly GCA_036346145.1. Taxonomy (NCBI): domain Eukaryota; kingdom Viridiplantae; phylum Streptophyta; class Magnoliopsida; order Poales; family Poaceae; genus Olyra; species Olyra latifolia. The sequence continues at coordinate 52,746,922 of CM070523.1, read as the reverse complement.
TTGTGGGTGCTCGCAATAGTCATCAATTCTCCTACCGACGTCAACCATCCTTTTATAGCCTTTTGTTCGGTCATCCTATAGAGCTGCTAGGGGCATAAATGTCCACAAGGTCATTGCCAATCCTCGACACAAATAGTGACCTAGACCACATCGTCCGTTTGGCCAGCTCTAACGACAACGAGGTTTTAAAAACAGCCAGAAAACTACCAAACCTATGGTGGACGCTTTTCAAAACCAGTGGGTTTGGGATGCCCTAAATTAAAATTTTACTTTCAAATCCAAAATTGGCCAAAAAAATTAAAAATCCCTAAAAATTAGTAGAAATCATTTAGCCTGAGCATAAATTGAAATTGATGTTTTTTTCGTACTTTTTTGGGGGTTTTATCTTAGAAAAATTAGAAAATTTGTTAAAATTTGTTAATGAGCCCAAATTAGACAACCCAACCACTTGCCTGTGCCCTAGGGACGTGGACTCAGGCTCGTGCAGGGGGTTTTCTCGCTCAGTGCCCCTGGCCTCCTCCACAGAAGCACCCTTCCCCTTCTCATCCTAACATATTATGGGTCCATACCTACGGAAGAAAATTAAATAGAGGCATACATAACAATATAATTTCCTTAGTCCATAGTACATACTCTATATTTCCATACCATGCAGGAGAACACAAAATGTATTTCATACCATAATTTACTTCTTCTAGTGGTCTACATGACATAGTGGCAAGTTTGGGACACACCAAAAAATAAGCGAAACATCATGTATAGGCAACAGTTTTGCGGCCTTCGATGTCGGGATAGGGGCAGTGCATGACAGATCTGCAAGGACGACGAGGGGGCGCTCAGCCCGTGCAGGTGCTACTCCATTAGCAGGGAGAGGTGGGGATGGATGAAGACCGCCGCAGTCGGCTTACGGTAGCACCGGCTTGGTTCTCGGCTATGGGTGTCGGTGATGGGGGACACCCGGATGGACAAGCAACTGCAAGTTGAGGGGGAGAATAGGGAGGAAGAATGGGAAGGATAGGGGGGCAAATTGAAGCAACAATGGCGAGCTAGGTGCCCGTTGCCGCCACAACAACGACACTTCATAGGATCCCAATAGTCAGCCACCAAGTGGTCCTTCGAGAGGCAATTGAAGCACTGATGATTTGCCCTTACTTTCGGAGAAGAGGTGACGATGCTCCAATAGGCAGACGTGCGTGGCATGGGATGCGAGGCAATTCCATCTCCATCGCGTGGTGAACCAGACCTACCCTGCCTCCACCAGTACTTCGGACGGACAGTCTCCTATGGGGTTTCACCCTTGGACTCCTCCCTGTAGGAATGAATGCCGAAGATTCCTATTAAGGGTGTAGCGCAGGTGGGCAGAGATAGGGCAAAGCTTACCTACTTCGAGGCTTTGGCTCAAGAAGAAGGACTAGCCACAACTGCAGCGCTGTAAGTAATCGGATGTCCAAGAGGAGGCTAAATTTGGCTTTTCAAACTTTTTGTTGCTACTTGTTGGATGGTTAGTTTGTGGTACTATGTGATTTGTGGTTAACTAGCTATGCTATTGTGTTGATTAGTTCATTTACGGCTTGATCTTGCTTACATTGTTGTGCTATCTCAATTATTGCCAAATTCTTGCATTTCTCAGAACACCAAGGCATCATGCGCGGAAGACTAAGGACCCATGTTTAGAGGATTGCCAGAGAGGGTGTGGCATCCTTATATGTAGGTCGTTTGTTTTCGCTTTTGCCGTACTCTTAAGGGGGTTCGAAAAAGTGTGGTGGTCGCATGAAAAATCCCATTTGATGCACCTAGGTTGTGTTTTTCAAGGCTTAGAAACCTTATGAACTAAGTTAGGACCTAGTTGCAACGTAGGTGAGGAGATGTTGCGGCAAGCCAGTAACGACGGACGGTCCGTCGGGGTGGTCTATCGGCGATGGACCACTTTGGCCGAGCGTGGTGTTTTGGGAAAGTTTCAGCCCCTGTTTTTCCATTAGCGGCGGACGGTCCGTCGGGGTGGTTCATTGACGACGGACTACTTTGGCCGTGTTTTGGGGGAGTTTCAGCCCTTGTTTTTCCTTCAGCGGCGGACGGTCCGTCGGGGTGGTCTGTCGACGACGTACCACTTTGATCGAGCGTGGTGTTTTAGGGGAGTTTCAGCCCCAATTTTCCTTTCAGCAGCGAACGGTCCGTCCAGGTGGACCGTCGTGCGATGGACCACTTTGGGCGATAGAGGTGTAAGGGAGTGAGTGCGCAGATGTCCGTTGCGGCGAACGATCCGTCGTTGCGACGGACCGTCCGTCCCAACGCCGAACCGGTCCGTCCCAACTGAGTTTTGGTTTACTTTGTTCCTAACGCCTTTTTTCGAACTTGGGACTGTAAATAGAGGTTGTACAGCGACCGGTACTGATGTTTTTTATGTTAGTTGCATGTTGTCGATAATGAAATAATAAGGATTAGTCGTTGTCTCTTAATTATTCATACATAGTCCATGCCAGCCACAAACACCAAAACACACGCGCAGTTCACATGCCCATTACACGTATCGTCTAACATCTCGCCTGCTTAGGCTTCCGACCACGGACATTGCCCTCAGCTGGAGCCTTGCGCCCCCTCCTCAGTTGCTGGGTAGGGAACGTGTACCTGTCCAGAGGGTGGGCATCCCGGTGTGGCTGACCCATCAGAGGTGGCGTCTAGTACTGGGTCTATGAGGGCTGGGTCGGAGGAGGGGCACCAGGTAGCTGTGAGGCCGTCATCTCGACAACATCCACTAGGAGGTCTGGTACAAACCATGTGTCCACCTCAGTGTAGTAGCCGGCCTGCGTTGCAGCGTGTGTCTATGTATCGCATGTAACGCCCCAAAGACTACTAGGAACGGGCCTTCATCCCTGCTCAACTCGGTTTGATCCTGGTTTACGAACCAGATACGATAAGGGATCGATGCCCAAGAGGCATCGGCCCGGCCCAATCACCGACTAATGTGCTACAAATATTTAAAATAACTCACGGATATATGGGAGTAGTGGACTCGAACCTAAGACCTCAAAACTACTTAGTCACCCTTCTAGCCAACCCACCTTTCCACGCATTCTAATATAACTAGGATATGCATTCCTTTTGAACTTTTTTGAAACGAGGCATCAGTCCCGGTTCGTAACACGAACCGGGACTGATGAGTACCCATGCCAACTGTTTTGTACCCGCCTGCCAAAAGACTTATTAGTACTGGTTCATATCACGAACCGGGACTGATGTCAAAGCCCAACCGGGATTGAAGCCTTGGAGCCACGAACCGGGACTGATGTCACTATCAATACCGGTTCGTGTCCAACCGGAACTGATGTGCCGGTATTAAAGGCCTATTCTCTAGTAGTGTAGACTGAAGAGTACACGGCTGTCACAAGCATCCGTTAGCAATGATGACCGAGACATTGGTGAATACAAGGAGAGAGTCGAACCACTAACCTGCCTGCACGCTACTACTCACACCCTGTGTGGAGGCCCCTGTTGTCATGTCGATAGGACTCCTCCACGGTGGTGGTGCATGCGAGGACGAAGCGGCCGAGTCCTCCGAAGGGCACTACGACCCTCCTGGGCCTCCAAGCAAGTAAGGCCCCCGTGTGTAGACTGGAGGCCTCCAGGTCCCTAGCGGTGGTGACGACGACACGCCCGCAGCCGCATCGGCGGGAGGACGTGATGCAACCCTCAGGACACCCTACAAGTACGACCCCGAGGGCGTGCCTATGGGAGGCATACGTGCTCCCCAGCCCCTGGCGTGCGACGAGGAGCCACCACGAGAAAGACCTGCAAGCGCACGTGGAGGCTAGTTTGTATCGGTGAGATGGCTTGCGCAAGTATGCATGCTTACTAACCTGGCTTGTACTGTTGCCCTGGCTGCGTGGCATCCGGAAACCTATAGCACGAGATCAGCTGCATAGCTCGAACAGCCCTACTGTGGTACCTCTAGATGGCCTCATACAAGTCCGCTGCTGTCATCGCCACCCCGTCTCGTCAGCGCTGCAGCGTGCTCACTGAGTTCGATACGATCTCACGCACAAGGTCGTGCTGCCTAGCTTGCAGGCATCATATCCACGTTAAAGCCAAAATTACGCAGAATAAAAAATTGAAATACGAGAGGCTTACCTCCTGGTATGTGGCCTGGTCACGATGGAGAGGGTATGTGTCTGTCACACTGTCCACGTGGTGGATCTCCTCCATAGGGGTGTGCCCAACTCGTGTCCGTGTCGCACTAGTGTACCACTATAGGTATCTGGTGAACTGAGGCTCGAAGTGGTCACATAACTCCTCGAAGCGCTCCTCTAGGGCCGCCTTCCACTCTCCTACCAAGGGGACCATCAACGGCGTCCACAGGGATCCCGCGCCGTGCCCTTGTCGATCAGTCCTGAAATGAGCATGGTTATATTTTGTACATCACTAACGGCGGCAGTGCAAGAAAACCACAAGTTACCTGTGCGCGTTAGGCGGGACCCTGTAAACCACAAGCAAGGGGAAAGTTGAAGCCTCCCAAACTGCCTTTGCACCCTGTGCGGGGAGTACTCCACGCAGAAGTCGAAGAGTAATGGCTTCCTAGTAAGCCAGTACTCCGAGTCATGCTCGGACAGGGTGGACAGTCCATGGGAAGCGTGCGCCTGAACACGGTCCAGAGTGTACGGCGTCCACACGACGTCTCCCTGCTGCAGCTCATCGAACATCCGTGTGTATGCACTGTAGTCTCTGTGGGCCTGGAGGTGAGCCCACGAAGTCTACATGACGTACGAACGACGTGTCACCAACAGGAATCTATCGAATGACATGTGAAAGTAATTGAATGCTAGATGTGTGGTGCTTACCCAGTGCCACATCCACAGAGTGCCCATTGTGGGCTGGTCCAGGGCATCGTTATGGTACAGGTTTGCCTCGTATGGCCTATGATCCATGAGAGGCCGTCCTATGGCGATCCTCTCGTAGGACCAAAGATGCAGGAGGAGCGGGCACCCACCCAGCACCGGCTTAGCGTCCATCTTCTCACACGCATCGCACAGACCTCTGTACATGGTGGAGTGGACGGCAGAGGCCTAGCTGTACTGGGGGACGGCGTCCACCGGTGCGTCCATGATCTCCGTAGCGAACACAAGGAGGTGCCTCTCCACGGCGTCCCTAGTACAGCTGGTGAACAAGGTCCAACCAAACAGCCAGAGGAGGTAGGCCTCCAGGTGCCTGATCGAGGACCGTGTGCTCGTCCGTGTCTGGGTGGATGTGCTCCGCTTGCAAGCACCAACAACGAAGTTAGCACGGGCATGGGCCAAACATGAATTAAACCTATAGGGCACGCTGAAGTTACCTAAAACTGTAGAAGCCACCGGCACAGCACACCAAACGTCTGTGACTCGGAGATCGCCCTATAAATGCCGGCAGCTGGATGCCGGACGATCCCCTCAAACCGTGCCTGAACGTCCTTACGCCAAGAGGGCGAGCAGTCCGGTCAGTAGTCCAGTGCCACGACCGGCCTGCTAGCGCAAGGGAGGCCAGAGGGAAACTGACATCCTGCATCGTCGGTGCCATCTCTCCACAAGGTAGGCGAAAGGTGTGCGTCTCAGGCCTCCACCGGTCAACCAAAGCTGCTAGGAGGGAACGGTCGTAGTGGAAGCGTCTAACCGCCTCACTCCTGGGGATGTTGGGGGCGCTCGCCTCCAACATCCGGCACACTGGTAGAAGGCCGCCTAGTCATAGCATGCATGTCACAAACCAAGATGATCAAACACTACGACGATTTTAATGAACATTATATGCAAAAAAATGTCCACTCGTGCAGTCGTGCATACCTCTTAGTCCAGTGGGGGTCGAGGCTAAGAAGGTCACCGGACCCCCTCGGGCGAAACACCTCGAGCGGCGCGTCGTTCACGACGGTGTGGTACAACCAGTGCTTGCGGTCCAAGGACTTATCTTGGAGCCAACGCACCGCACCATCATCCACGTCCGCCATGGCGCAGTGTACCTACAAAACACACATGAACTACATTACAGAGAGGCAACAAATAAGTTCATTATAGTAAGTAGTACATGAGAACAATGCTTACAACATACAAAACAACATTACACAAATAAGTTCGTAAGGTGAGCACCACATGGGAACAATGCTTACAACAGATGAAACAATGCTACATTATCCGTCAAACCTTACAACATAGTGAACATTACAGGCGTCGCACCTACTAGGATAGCATTGTGATGTAACAATGAAATATTACACATCAAACATCACATGAAGTACATTACAATGATGGAAAATGTGAAATACCGAACCTGGCGACTAGAGGAGTGAATAGGAGCCAAATAAATTTTCTCGTAAGGAGATAAATACCCAACGCGCCTCAAAGATGACAACTCGCAAGAAAAGTTAAGAGAGGTTCTTTCTTTGTTCAAGATCTTGGGAGAAGAGATCAAATCTACGATCATGTTCATGGGTGTCTTTGTGATCCCCAAGGTAACTGACTGGAACATTGATACGTCTACTCCGCTCACCCCATGCAAAATCTCCCCCTCCCCATAGTAAATTTGAAAGTATATCACCTATTGCTCCTGCCCACAAAAAATCGCGCAAGTATTATTTACTCATATATTTATATAACATGAAATAATGGCATCTATGCCCTAAACGCGTCTTTCGAAATATCCATTCTCCACCGTTGCTTCTATGCTCCAACATTTGCAACCCTATTGCATGCACTGCTCGTGGCTGTGAATATAATTCCTACTACTACTGCTACTAGTACTATTGCTGCTACTACTACTAACAACTAAATCTTCTCTAACTAGTAGTAACTACAATACATACTACCCTAAATACGTATACTAACAACTAAATCTACACTAACTACCCTCAAAAAACCCTTATACTACTACCACTACTGCTAAGTACATACACACTACGTCTACCCTAACCACAATACATACTACTACTAACGTCGTATGGTTATATGGCTAACCTACCATGTCTGTACTATAGCTAACTATAGATTTCGAAAATTTGTACCTCAACAGACGGTAGAAATAAACCCCTCTCCTCTCTTTTCTCTCCTCTCCTTTCTCTCCTTCCTTTCTTCGGTTCTGCTCCTTCCAACGCCGGCCGGAGCAGATAAGGGCAGCTGGCTTTGCGCGAGGGAGGAGAGGGCAAAATCGCCCCGTTGAATGGCGGGTTTTCTCCTGGGGCAAAATTTTTACTGACTTGTGATATCCGTCTGCCCAACAGGCGGGTTTTCAATTTTTTTTGTTGACCGTCCGATTCTAAGGGTTGGCCAAATCCCGCCCGTCTAATGGGTGGGTTATTAAAACCCGCCCGATGAACGGGTCGGGAATGGTTATTTTTACTAATATTTAAATCGAGTGTTTAGTTTTTTAATTTTGAATTAAAAATGGATTAAAATAAAAAATTCCACTTAAGATGTTCAATTAATTAAAAAAACAATTTGGTCCTAAACTACATGTAATTAGTAGATGAGAAACATCCACATGAAAAATAAATTACATGATATATATCAGGTTGGGAATGGTTCCACTGCTACTCTACTATAGACAATCTAGTCTCAGGTACTTAGCACTCAACAACAATTAGGATTAGTGGCCAGGAACAGGCAGAGGCAGGTAGTGAGGAACAACCAAAGAAGATGGCATCTACATCTTATGGCCTGTTTAATTGCTTGGCTCCCTCTAACCTGGCTCGTACGAGGTATTCAGGCTGCTATGAGACAGGCTAAGTTGATACAAGGAATAGTATTTGATTGACTGTATAAGATAAGCCAAATTGTTGACGGATATTATTTGGTTACTTGCATGAAAGTGAATGGGACATAATAAATACAGACGGACAAGAGAGGCCTATCAACACACATGCGTCCATGTGAGCCAGAATCGCTAGAAACGGCTCACTAGAAACGGCCAGATTTTCTGTTTCCACGTAGCCTGGCTAAAGAGGTCGATTTATATCCCGATGGCCTGGCTCCAGCTAAGCTAGCAACCAGACAACCAAACAGTCACGGGCCTGCTCGCGCAGGTCTGGCCAAGTCAGAGCCAGAGAACCAAACACACTTAGTGTAACGCCAGCAAGCACATCCATACATACAATTTTCCTTTCAATCTCAATCTGGTCAAACCGCAGAGTTTTCTTTTTCTCTATGCGCAGAAACGCCAGCCCTTCTTTTCTTTTGCTAATTCCATTTAGTTCCCATTAGATACCTAAGTTGCTTCTCATACTTGCAGCATCTTTGCTAGCCATGCCTTGTCATGCATGCTACACACCACACATACATACAACACATACATGCACAGTATGATCTTACACCTTCACCAGCCAACAGCACTGGTAGTGCAGCTTACCACTAATAGCACTAGAAGCAAACCAGGCTAGGATGTGGATGCCTAACCTTCATCTTCATGGCCCCTGTGTTAGTCTCTGCAGTTCGCTCTGGTCATCCAGTGTCGCCATCAGGAGAGGGGGAGCATACTGAGCATTCCCCTCATGCTCTTCTGCGTCCTGGCAGAATGACAGGATTATCGTCTCAATCGACATCTCCACAACTGCAAAGAAAAGCTTTGCGACTATGTAACCCAGCGCCCACGATAACTGCAACGCAAATCCCGTTACTTAGTTTCTGGTATCAAGGAATTCAAATGCATCAACCTGAGTCAGAATCACTTATTCGCCTACTTACCAACACAGGGACCAATGGAGATGATATCTTGTTGTGAGCAGATTTGTACTTGTGTGTGTCCAGCATAAGGAAAGCAAAGAGTGCACAGAACAAGCTAACGCAGAGCTTTCCCAGGAAGAGGATGACATCCCCAATAATATTAACTTTTCTGATGCGCAATATGTTGTTCATTATTAAGCCAGTTGCCAGCACAGAAGCTTTGCAGAATCCTTTCCCTGTGATGGCAATCTGCCATAGAAATTCGTGGTATCAAGCAACTTGGCATCAGCAGTTCAGGCAACACCACTATCACAGCAGAACGATATAACAAGCATTTCTCATGATATTGTTAATTTGTTACAGATGCCGCTTAAAACTAATAGACTTAGGGGTGTGCTGCTGCTCAGACTGTAACTATCACCAGATCATGCCAAAAAGCTAATCTGGGGAAGAACTGAGAGCAAGGTTCATCAGTATATCCTAACAAGGGAAACTGAAAACAGCACATATCATCAACAAGATTGCAAGAAGATTAAAGAAAGATAACAAACGGTAGAAATGAGAAATATTGGTACTTACCATAATATAAGCATTCCGGTTCACTGATTTGACAGTCCAATCTATGCATCCTAAGCAGCACTGAGATGAGGATGATATTGTCTTCCCAAAGCAGTTTTCACGAACTGAATCAACTAATTTCAACCTACGGCGAAGTGATTCAAGTATAAATCGCACCCACTCTACGATGGATACAATCAGTGAACCTAGAGCCACAGATCCAAGACTATAGCGCAATAAGCGCTTCAGGGAAGAAACCACAGTAAGAAGCGGTATATCATGCTGCATAACAATATTAAACCAAACACTCAGTCAAAAGAAAGCTTTACTTTCTAATGTTAAAAAAAAATTGGTTAAAGTGATGAAAGTCCTTAGAAACCTGACATCTATTCTATAATTGCCACTATTTACCAGTGTGTTTGTGAGGTGCATACCGATATTTCACCACGTGCCCAGTAGTACGAAGCGACTGATCCAGAAATTACAGTTGAAGAGCTTGCGATGAAGAATTGTGTTGCCCAGTAACAGCCAAATAAGTGGAAAAGAATGGCAGTGCCAATATGAGGGGTGTAATGGATACTGTACCCACAACAGCTGTCACAATTTACTTTTCCCAGCTTGAGATCAAATGAACAGCAATTTGCATTGCAATCATTTCGTAAAACTTGACCAGAGCTGAAAAGATGGAGCGTGGCTGAAAACCAGAACATATAGAAGATAGCAAGGATGAAGTATGGCACAATCGGAAAAACAATTAGTGCCTGGACTTCACCAATGACCTTTGCAGCGACCTACATCCAGTTCATCCTGATGAGTGCTCAGAAAATAAATGAAATATAAGCAACACACAAAAAGCTAATAATCAATGTGGAATTAACACCCCCATGCTATTGTAAATGTAAGATACAACCTCAGCACAGCTCATCGAGGTAAACAGTGTCCATGTGAAGCCACTGAAATCAAAGCCATACATACCTTCAACACGGATGTCGCTATCAGTATTCGTCGAACAATAGCTATTGAAGTTAAGAAAGCTATGATCATTATAAATGTCATTATTACTGCAGCAACATGAAGGTGATTTATTTCCTGATCAAAAGATGAATTCTGAGATAACCAGAAGCTTAGAAGGATATTGCTAAAAATAATATCAAGAAGAGCTGGAGAGGCTCATAGCATAACATACCCGCCCACTTATGCTGACATATGGATCACTTTCACCGATCACAACAGTTAAGGGATCATTTCCAATCCAGCCAGCTGAGTATATCAAATAGTGAGAAGACATATTAACATATGATGTTACTTTGTGTCCATAGAAGTACTTATTACTTAGAAATAGGGAAGAACATTTTACCTTTTATATAGAAAAACATTGTAACAGATATTACGAGGGCATTGAAGAGGGCCACTGTTATCCATGGCATCCCAGCAACAAAATAACGAATCATCAGTAACCAGATCACTGATAGGAAAAGTGGGAGTAATCCTCCACAAACGATTAACACAGGCCAGGACTTCCCAATATCTGCAACATATCTCTGCAAAAATGTGAAAAATAAATACCTTTTTTTTAAAAAAAGAAAGCAATAGGCTCTTAGTTTTATGAATCTACATATAGACAAGCAAACATGTGCATACCTCACAAATCCAATCAAACAATAAAAGTTAATGGGCTGAATATTCATTTCATGTGGTACTAGTATTTCCTTGTCTCGATGATGAGAAACCACGCCCCCACCCCCCAACCCCCCCAAACAAAAAAAAAACACAGACACACAGAAGACAGAACAAAACTGTGCTGTTCATTTAACAGATGAGCAGACATGTGGGATAAGTACGGTATAATCGTTGAACTTTCCTTTGAATTAGAGTAATGGACAGACAGGCAAGTTTTTCGGAGAGCATCACAAACCTTTAAGACAGCAGATTTAGTGTTGATTGCATTGTGAATTGTTTTGTCTATGAGCATGTTTTCATCAATGCTGACACCACCCATCTGTTGCCAATGCTTCAAAGAGACATTGGATGCCCGTGCAATAAACTGGCAGCTCCAGTAGACTGAAGTGATAGAAAAAGATCAAGTTAATGGCCTGCACACTTTCTCAAAAGATGTTGCTAGATAAACAGCTGATAAATATCGAGAACTTGACATTCATGTCACACTTACCATTTACACTTGGAAATATGACAGGGTAACATGGACCCTGCAACTGAAGAGAGCTGTTCCTCATCTCAGGTGTGAGATACTCAAAGTAATCATAGTCCCTGTCAATCCAATCATCAACAGAGAGGCGTATGTCACCTTCCGGATAATCACAAACAAAGTTCAGCCCATCTTCAGCAGGAAGGGGGCATTCCATCAGGCAGATGGCCTTGGCGTCAGGTAGATTAATTTGGTTGCTTTTCAGCCCACTTTGGTAGACCTGGTTGGGGTTCATCCAATAACGAACATCCAGCTCACGCAAATCTGGATCACCATGTCTGCTGCCACATGTGTTCCCTTTGTAGTCCAATCCGTACGTCAACCTGCATGATGAACGCAGAAAAAGATCACATAAGTGTCAGCCCGATAAAAAAAGAATGCGCTAATGCAATTCCTCTTAGGGAGGAACACTGAGGAGGTGTCTACGAGAAGCATGATACCAGGGGGCTGACAAGGGCTATAACTTTTGTGCCAAAGGTCCAATCTTTACTAGTGTGCATGCGGGTCTCAATAGCAAACCAGAATCAGATGATCCTGCATATCAACGCATCAAATTCAACTAGCTATTAAACAGGTTCCACTGTCATAGCATCAAAGCGGATGCAGGGAGTAACGCTAATGAGGTGGGGCACTGAAATCAAGGTGAGCATCCTGGACCCCGAATGGTATTGATATCGCTGTTGGTGGTTAATTGGTCGTTGCCGGCTTGCATTGCAGCGGCAAAATGGGTGCAATGCGAGAAATTGCTGCAACAACACGAAGCTCCATGCCATGGAAAATCGCCCCCTTTTGTGGGGAGGGCTTCAGGTTTGTAAGAAGACGGAACCAACCACAGCAACAAATCTTGGCAACAGGCTAGCATGAACAAAAATATAAGAGGGTATTATCGTGAGCGAAAGACCGTGTCAAGGACCACAGATTTGGATTCGACAACCAAAAAGGCTCAGTTTATAATTAACAAAGGCTCCGTGACGTAAACAAGGTATCACCAACCTCTAGTTCTTAGAATTAGTGAGAATACTAAAAGCTGCATCCAATGGAAGAAGGGTCCACAGTAGCAGCAAGAAGTTGCATTCCCCAGCAGCTATTTCTGCTCAGTTGGAAGCACCAAACAGCAAAAGGATACCAAAGGTGGAGTAGTTCAAGGACCGAGATTCTTACTAGTCATCTCTGAAGGCAAATGCATATGTACGAGAATAAGAAATGGATACACAGTGTTCGGACTTGAGGACGAGTAGAGTAGGCAAAAAAAGAAGAAGAAGAAGAAGAAGAAAAGAGCGAGCATGCTGCAAATTAAAGGAGAGCAAAATTGGCAAATGTAGCAGAGATTTATACGAAAGAAGAGCAAAATGGGCAAATGTAGTAGAGATTTAAGCAAAGAAATCGCCCTCAGTTGAAGGCAAAAGGCCCCCTGAAGCTTTAAGAAGAGAGTAGAGGAGAGCCTGGTGCAATCTAATTCAGAAGATCTACAGTCCGGAGGCTGCCGACAGCGAGCGGAGGAAGAAAGGAAGGAAAGACAGTCTGACGGCACCGCACCTGAGTGGGCTGCCCTGGTTGAACCCGAAGCTGGAGTTGACAAGCATGGCGACCCAGAAGGCAGCGAAGAGGACGAGGAAGGGCAGGTCACGGCATTTGCGGTCGTGGCGAAGGATGCCGGCTCCGCCTTCGTCGTCTCCGGCAGCGGCGGCGGCGGAGGAGGAGGAGGAGGGGTAGCGGCCAATGATGGAGCCGAGGGGGCCTCCCATTATGGATTGCTGCCTCGACGTCTCCTCCCTGCTGCTGGCTGGCGGGCGGCGGCTGCTTGCTCGTCTACTAGTGCTAGTGGAGGGAGAGGGAGAGGGAAAGGGACAAGGGTTTCTTTTCTCTCCTCGCTTGACGCCACATACATTTCCGTCTGCCCATTTTCGACTTTTGTAATTAAATAATACATCTGGTATTTCTCATTTAATCATCCAGAATTTAATCTAGTTGGAGATTTTACCTCAGAGTTCATATCGAAATCAAATTTCTTACTTTATTTTAGTTTTAGGTTAGAATTTGTGTACAATTCAACAAACTTTATTTCGAAATTTAGTTTTATCTTTAAGTTTGCATGGAAATTAAATGGTTCGTATTGTTATTTATTCTGAATTTTAACTATATTCTTCTATTACTTTTTCTTCTAAAATTTAGATGTTTTGATTGTCCTTGAACTTGATTCTTACATTTATTCCAAACTTGACTCTTTTCCGCTGTTTTTATTATGTTGATTATTTTATTCATAATTGGCCTCTTTGTTTTATTCGGATGGAAAAAGTTCCAGTTTTTTTTTGAAAAAGGGATAACTATTCATTAGAAGATCAGAGTCCCTTTTACACATCAACCCTTGCACAACAACAAAATTACAATTTCATCCTCAAAGGGCCTTAGTGCTAATAACTCAAAGCATCCGTCTCTGCCCTTGGCACCACCGTCTCGGCCAACTCCGGTAGCCACCAGCGCCTCCCACAGCACCGTCTTCTCCAGCCTCATCCACAGAGAAACGCGGAATTGAAAGATCATCATCAAAACATAATCGTGGCAGCTCATAACTCCGACTCGAGGCAAATCAGCGGCAAAAGCACCACCGACGACGAAGAAGAAAGAGTCGATGAAGCCACACAGATGGCCACCACAAACTGACCAGGCTCGCCGGCGCAAGAACCACGCCGGACGTCCTTGAACTTAACAACCAAACAAGGGAGATCCAACCCCTACTTTCCTAACTCAAAAACCTAGCTATAGCCCCCTCCAGAGATCTGGAAACGAAGACCTGCCTCTGACCTGAAGCTCGACGCCGGCCAACGTCACCGCCGCGCCAACCAAAGCCCACACCGAAGCACTGCATCCTCCAAATCATAGCTCTGCAAGAAGCCATCGCCGATGTCTTAGAAGCTAGCCACCTCCAGCTTGGAGCAGTAGGAGACGGTCGTCGTCGCGCCGCCTTGCTCGAACGCCCCAACGTCGGAGTGCCCCTATTAGCTAATACTAATCTAGATCTACCAGACCTATACACTAACTCCCACGAATCCGGTGTCAACCCTCGCTGCTGGCAGCCCGAAGGCCACCAGTGATGAGGACGACAGCCGAATCCACGGGGCTTCTGGAATCGCCTGGCGAACGCTCTAGCTCAACACTGTAGCAAGTGATAAGGCCTGCCTAACTAATTTGTACTTAATTAGTTCCGGTTTGATATCTAAACTAAAGCCATCGACCCATTTTAGTTAGTACACGCCAAAAAACTGGATTAACATGGTCCTTGCAACATCGAAACCGACATAAACAAATCCTTTTCCAAGTCAATGACGATTTTAATTCATCAAGGTGGTTTGACTGAAGTGTTAAATGTATTTTTACATGAAAGTATTTCAACAGGGCCAAATTAAATCATATGTTCAAGTTTCTCATTGAAATTTTTAACAAAATTTTTTGAACTTTACGCAAATGTTTAATATTTTCCCTATTTTAAATACTACTTTTTTTAAAAAAAGATACAACACAGTAAAATATGGGAATTTTTTATAATCTTGTAAAATAATTAGGAACTTAGATATACAATTTGTTTGGATTTCTAAAACAATTTATATAAAAATGCACGTAATACTTTGATCAAAATCACTTTTGATCGATTAAAACCACCATTTGACTGGTTAAGAGACCATTCATTATCGGTTTTGATATTTTGAGGACCAAGTTGACCCGATTAACCGGTTTTGAATTTCATGGATTAAAATAGGTCAAGGGCTATAGTTCAGGGATAAAAACAATATTTTTTTCTTATTCCGAATTGGTTATAGACTCTTCTTTTTATCCAAACAATTACAACATGGGTACACCTATTATACTTACATGAATTCTTTATTTTAATCTAAAACGTTATAACTTGAGTCCACAAAAGGTGCACGACTTAATCTTTTTTCCTTTTTTTTGATGAACATGAGAATTTATAGTAGATTCTTTTAAGACGTAATCAAACTATTGTGGGCTATTTATTTTACTTAATTCAATGGCCTAATGACCTCTTACTTCTAGGGGGCTAGACAATGAATATATGTAAATCGTGTATGATTTATTCCATGGTGTAAAGAACTCTTACCCCTTGGTGCACGATAGAAGTGCTCATTTCTAGTCATTAAGAGCAAACATGATGGCTCTTTGGCAAATAATTAGCAATGTGGACATGTCATCCACGTTAGCATATTGGATAACTCATAGCATTTTTGGCTCCACTTGAACACCTTTAAGTACATACAATGCAACTTACTCTTTTAATAATATAAGTAATAGATTAGTTTGATGTTATTGAAAGTTGCCACTTCTACAAATTGCCATTAAAATTCAGCAACTAAACACAGGCAACTATAAAATTAAATATCTTAGAGTCCTACAACCTATAATTCTTACTTGCTGGTATCTTAAATGTCTGTGACTGAAGAGAGTATATGTAACGCCCTAGCTCCAATTTGGCTTAGGTCTACATGCCCTCTGGATAAATCAGATACTCGCAACAACCCTGCTTATGCTTTTCGTCTCGCTTTGTGTAAAAGGGTTAACCCCGGAGTTGAATTGCAATTGGAGTTGAGGTTTATATGTAGGTGAGTTGCATCCCCAACTAGAAAAGTGGTATTAAACCACATTATCCTTACACCCATCCATCATGGCCCACTTGGGCTCAATTCTAATTAGGCCAGGTCTCTAAATCACCCACCCTCAAAGAACTCGACGTCCTCATTGGCCCACATACCCATACAGGCAAATGCCTAGAACCACCTCTCGGTATACGAAGATGTGTGTCCAATGCCGATCAATATGCCATTCCATGTGACCACATCATCCAGTGCGGATCCATATGCCATTCCGTGTGACCGCTTCATTAGGCTTACTCACGACATGCGCCATATGCCCGCCCCACAAGCCCACACAGCCAGGGTTAATTCTCTAATACCATTTGTAACGCCTCAACTCTAATTTGGCTTAGGTCTACTCGCCCTTCGAATAAACCATGCGCTCGCAACAACTCTGCTTACGCTCGTTTTGCATAAAAGGGTTAACCGGGAGGTTGAATTGCAATTGGAGTTGAGGTTTATATGTAAGCGAGCTGCATCTCCAACTGGCAAGATGTACTAAACCATATAATCCATGCACCCATCTATTGTGGGACACTTGGGCTCAATTCTAATTGGGCCAGATCTCTCACTGTATCAACATATAATTGTGTTCGAAGATGTGTATTTTGCAGCGAGATAAGCACACACGCCAAATTTTTGCCAAATCACTGGTGTGGTCGAAGTGGTATGCTTTTGTGGTGTTTACGGTGTAGCGATGTGATTTCATGAAGGGAGGGAGGTGGCGTACTTTGGATAAATACGCAACCTGAGCATGAAAGCAGAGGAGAAGCGATTTTATGGAAAAAAGGCATAATTTAATTTTTGCCACCGTAAAGAATGCCATTTTAATATTTGCCACTCTCCGTGTCAATGACATGTGGGTCATGGGGCCACATGTCATTGATTCATGAGTGACAAATATTAGATTGTCATATCTTTGAGAGGGGAATTTCAGTTTATAACATTAAATTGGAAGGCCTCGATGAAAATGACACTCAATTGGCTTGTCTTTCACCCACTAACACTGTGTAAGCGAATTTCTTCGGTTTATGACATTTTGGCATTTTTTTTCTCATTTTCTTTTTCTTTTCTTCCCTTTTCCTATTTTTCTACCCAATTTGCCCCTACTCTCGCCTCGATTGACATGTGGAGCCCGCATGATAGCGAAATTCTATTTTGTTTTGAATTTAAAATTTTGAAATTAAACGGGTTGAGTCAAAACAAAATTTACAAGTTTTAAAATTTAGAAAATTGGAATTTTAAAATTTGAAATTTCAGAATTTTAAATTTTAAAATTTTAAATTTTGGAAACGTAAATTTTAAAATTTGAAATTTTGGAATCTTAACATTTGAAATTTTGGAATCTTAAAATTTGAAATTTGAAATTTTGGAATATTAAAATTTGAAATTTTAGAATTTTAAAATTCAAAACAAAAATAGAATTTCAAATTTTAGTTTTTCCAAATTTCCTAGTTCTAAAATTTTAAACTAAATGGTTTACAAACTAAACGGTTTGAGTCAGTACCATGCGGGCCCCACCTGTCAGCCGGCGCGGGAGTAGGGGCAAATTGGGCAAAAAATAGGAAAAGGAAGGAAAAGAAAAAGAAAATGAGAAAAAGACTAAAATGTCATAAACTGAAGAAATTTGCTTGCACAGGGTTAGTGGCTGAAAGGCAAGCCAATTGTGTGTCATTCTTAGCGAGGCTTTCCAATTCAGTGTTATAAACTGAATTTAAGTGGCAAATGATAGAATGCCCCTAGAAAAAAAGAAAAAAGTCTACTTGACCCCCTGAACTATATAGCTTCGTTTACTTAACCTCTTGAACTAGAAAACCAGGTATTCTACCCTGAACTATTCAAAATCGGGCAAATAACCCCCACGAGTGGTTTTGACTCCCCGATAGTGGTCAAAACCACTCGCGGAGTGTTATTTGCGCGGTTTTAAATAGTTCAGGGGGTTAAGTAAACAAAGCTATATAGTTCAGGGGGTCAAGTAGACTTTTTCTTTTTGTTTTTTTATAAAGTTTAGCTGCAATTTTGTAACATTCTAAAAATTTCGAATATTAAATTTTCAACTTTCAAAGTATTTAAAAATTATTTCCTAAAATACTCAAGGGCAATATAAAACAATTAATAAATGCATATAAATATATGAAGATATCTAAATTTAGTCAAAGTATTTAGTAATTATGAATAGTGTTTAGCATAACTTACATGCTGTTCAATTATGTCTTTGATATTAAATGTATATATAAATATTCATTTAGTAGTTTACTTTGATATTTTGGTATGTATATGTATAACTATATATCCTAATTTCTTCTATATATTTATCATTCTTTTATGTAAATATTTTATCTCCTATATGTATGATTTAGATATCTTCGTATATTTATATGTATTTATTAATTGTTCTATATTGTTCTTGAGTATTTTATGAAATAATTTTTAAATACTTTGAAAGTTGAAAATTTAACATTCAAAATTTTTAGAATGTTACAAAATTACAGTTAAACTTTGTAAAAAACAAAAAGAAAAAAAGTCTACTTGACCCATGAACTATATAACTTCGTCTAATCTACCTCCTGAACTATTTAAACCACTTACGGGGTTATTTGCCTGGTTTTGAATAGTTTAGGGGTCTAAACCACTTGCGGAGAGTTATTTGTCCGGTTTTGAATAGTTCCGGGTACCTGCTTTTCTAGTTTATGGGGTTAAATAGACAAAACTATATAGTTTAGGAGTTAAGTAAACTTTTTCAAAAAAAAAACAGGTCGAGGAGGGGAGAGCTGCAGATCGGCGAGGGAGAGGATGGTGAAGGCGGTGGTCGGCGACGAGCCCCAGCTCAAGGCCTTGGAGGACAGCCTCTCCTCCTCCGCCCCTCCGGCCCAGGTGACCTGGCCTCTCCCCATCTCAGTCACCCAGCCAGCCCAGGTCTGGTTTGATCTCATCGCGCCGCCGCCGCCGCCGCGCGTGTGCACCTGCAGGTGGGTGTCGTGGTCGGCAAGCTCGGCGCATCCTCCGACCGCGCCCTCGTCTACTCCCTTATCCCGACGCCGCCCACCGACGTCTCCCAGCCCGCGTGCTCCCTCCGCTCCCCATCAGCCCCCAAGCCCAAGGCCGGTGCTAAAGGTGGAGCCTCCGACGCGCCACCGTCGCTCGAGTTCGATGTCGACTGGGTCGCCGAGCACGCGCGACAGGTAAAGCTAGACAATGCCCCCTTGCAGGATAACAATAGCAATTATGTAAATTTCAAATTTTGGATTTTCTACCCCTTCCGTTCACAAAAAAGAATATCGTCTTGGTTACCTGCAGTCAAACTTTCTGAACTTTGGCTATCCATATTTTTGTCAATATTTGGATTGAACATATGAAAATGTTATGTATATTTTTCTCGAAATAACTCCATAGAAGGGTAATTTTGTTAGTTTTTGTATATCCATTACAATAGAAATCAGTGGTCAAAGATGGTATTTGGGGACAGATGTCCAAAATTATATTCTTTTGTGACCGTCGGAGTAGTTTGCTAGACACAGACTTAAGTTACAGCGTTTCTGCAAAATTGGAGCCTCCATCGTTGTACTCTCATGCAAGTTTTTAGACCTTGGTGTTTCATTTGGGAAACTTTTGCCAAACACGAAACTTTTGGCCTAGTTTTTATTCTTTTGAGTCATATTCATACTACAAGCACCCAAGAACTTACCTTTTTTGTAAATAGATTTTTTAAGAATCCAGTCGAATCTCCTTGTTATGTGCAGGTGTCGAGGATGCTCCTCGGAGGAATGAGTGTGATAGGTATTTACATATGGGCTTCTGAAGCCTCCTTCAAGGCAACTTCCCCTGCTGTTTTAGCACAGGTACTAACTTCTTGTTTGGTTGATTGTATGGGTTTTGGGCTGGCTGCACCCTCTGCTGGTGCCTTTTTAGTTTGTTTTACCAATTATGGGATAATTTCTTGTACTTGGGCATGGACTTGTACTGATGGTTTACTCTTGTTATTTTGCAGGTTATTAGAGTGGTTTCTCAGGCAATTTCTTGGTATGCCAGTGGTTTTGATGAGAGGCTGCTCATTCATATCTCTTACAGCCCAAGAAGGTGTAAATTACTTTGGTCCCCTTCTCCAAATAAGTTTGATGGGGCAGTCACCTGCTTAGCACTTCTATAAAGCTTCAGCCACCTGGCGAGCTTGGATTTCAAAATTTTGTTATGACTTCTGATATGAAAAAAATTCTTTGTAATTCAGCGTTTTTGTGGTTCTCTTTATTATCATTGTCCTAATTTTGGTTATGCCAAGAAATGGTATTGTCCTTTGAAATCTGTCATGCTCATCTGCATTTGGATTTCAACTTTGTATACAAGGATCAATTACAGTTAATACACGCACTAGGTATAACACAGATTTTTATGTGTTACAGGTGGGCCTGTCGTATATGTGAGATGGCATCAGGAAGTTTAAGGCCGTGTGACTTCAGATATAGCAAATTATTAGCTTCTCTTCAAACTTTCAGATGCACATATAATTTTGAGACAAGGTGCTTACTATCGAAATGCTGCCTAGTAGCTAAATGTAGCAATTATTGTATAATTTATTCTCCAAAGCTAGAAGTGTGTTATTTGAAGTAAACTGAATTATCAGATATTAAAAATACATTATAAAATCAACTCCACTTATATACATACATACATACATACATATATATATATATATATATATATATATATATATATATATATATATATATATATATATATATATATATATATATATATATATATATATATATATATATATATATATATATATATATATATATATATGGGTCATGTATACTGAGAAACTCCATGCATCTGTCAATGTTTGTGTTCCTTGTAATGAGATTTCTTTTGTCACATCGTGGACTGATTACTTACAATTCATGTTGGCATAGGTTGACAGTTGTTCAAGCTGAGGCTTTTAAGAAAGTTATTTCAAAGGCAATCAGTCATCTCGCAAAGGAAGTGCAGAATGCCAAAGCTCTAATTGATGGAGATATGGTAAATTACCATGGCTTACCCTTTATTTCAGTTGGAGAAGTGCAGAAATGCTACTAATTGGGATAATGTGTATTCACTTAAAATAATACTGGCAGCAAATCCCAGCTAGTTTAAAGTTATACAATCTTGTTTGTGTCTGACACCCACTTGCCTATATATCTTTTCCGCTAGTTTTTGGATGGCACGAACATCGCTTCAGAGGGCCCACACAAAGTCGACTTTCTTGTACCCTTCAAGAACGATTTGCCTGCTGAAGGTGCTTCAGCTAGTGCTGTTTCCCATTATTTTAAAGGGTTAGTTGGATAGATGCCATTGCAGAACTTCGAAATTTTCGAGATGTGCCACCGTTCCTTTCATATTTGTAAATTTGCCATCATGAAACCATGTAAATTAGATCTATGCCACTATGCAAATCTTAAAGCACCTTTTAGACATATACCAAGTCCGTATTTATGTATTTGACGGTTTTACCCTCATCTTCTACCTCCCATCTTCTTCCTTCCTCCCCTTCTTTGTCTCTCCATCCCTATTCCATCTCTTCTTTCTTCCTCCCCCAGTCCGGGTGGTGAAGTTGTCGGCCTCCCTTCTTTCTCTCTCCTACCCTCTTCCCTCTTTTCTTTCTTCCTCCCCCAGTCCGGTGGTGGATTCGTCGGCTGGGGAGGCCACCATAGCGGTGGCGGTGGCGGCTGTGGAGGCTTGTGCTCGCGGAGGAGCTATGCTCATGGCGTGGAGCAGATCCAGGCTCGACCTCGGGCTCGTCGGCGCAGAGCTGCGCGGCGTGGCGTGGAGATGCCAGATCTGGGGATGGCGGCGCCTGGTTTGATGGCGATGGGGCGGCGAGGCGGCGGTGAGGCGGTGCAGTCAGGTGGGCGGTGGGGGCAGCGAGCAAAAGCGGTGAGGCAGCGCCAGTCCCATGCGGCGAAGGCGAAGGCATGCAGAGGCGGTGTGAAGGGGAACGGGTAGGCTACACTAGCACAATTTCAAAAATTTTTATCGCGAACATCCAGGACATCATGTAAGTAGAGGATTACATATCATTACCCTTGACGCGTAGTCACAGCGGAAGGAGAGTAGGAGTAGTTGAGTCCGATGTCGCACGCGTTGAGTTACGGTAAGTAGTTGTTCACGTTGAGCCGAACATTCCCTCCTCGCCGATCACCACCGCAGCAACGTCATACATACTACCGTAGAGGAAGTAGTCGATCCCACCAACATTCTCCTCGTCGCCGATCAGCACCGCAGCAACCGCAACAGCGTCTCTACGGTATACACACGTCTAGGGGCGGGACGCCGTGCGCTTGCGTGCTAGCACCGCATGCGTGCAGCTAGGATTTCTAGGAGTCAGTAGGAGGCGCGACAGCTAGAGTTACGTGGTGGCGAATTCGTATGTCTACGCCGTCCCCACTGTCTCCCCTTATATGGAGCGCACTAATGGGCTTCTATGCTAAATGCCCATTAGGACTCTAATCCTACACGGATCAGTATCACAGTAGGACTCTAATCCTACATGGATCAGTATCCCAATAGGATAATTCCACATGGATTAGTATCCGTGAAACCCACTAATGAATCTAATCCATTGACATGTTCCAACCTATTAAGTGTGTGACCCATTAGGTTTATGCACAAGCA
Source organism: Olyra latifolia (assembly GCA_036346145.1). Classification (NCBI taxonomy): domain Eukaryota; kingdom Viridiplantae; phylum Streptophyta; class Magnoliopsida; order Poales; family Poaceae; genus Olyra; species Olyra latifolia. The sequence goes on along the minus strand of CM070523.1, from coordinate 52,724,198 downwards.
GCCATGGCCCCGAAAACTTCATTCCGAACCACAAGTCAATAGCGGTTTCGAGCAGGATATATTGAACCCCGAATGCACAGAATGATTATATTATATTGGCTGAACCTTGATATACTCATATACCAATCCTTTTGCCACACGATACTAGTCAAGCTCAAGGCAAGATGCGTGCCACCATTGTGATAGCTTAACCATTCACTCAATCTTGTGATGGATTCTAAACCGTGATTAACTCTTTAATTACATTGGCATAGCCATGCACTTTTCAATCCAATCACATCGAGAGGCCCAAAGATATCTCTCCTATTATCAAGGAGAGGCAAATTCCATCTTGATCACGCACACCCCACGTCATGTTTCATAGCATACCCAAAATCTATCTTTATAACTACCCAGTTACGGTGTAGCGGTTGATAACCCCAAAGTATACAACTACGCATACTTGGATTCAATGACTATCTCAAGTTTAAGGATCATATAGGTATACCATTTGAAACTACAGGCTGATGGCACATGTAAGATAACAATCTCAGCAGTGTCTCGGAGTAGGTCTATTCAACACCATGTTCTATAACATGTGTCGACATTATTGATTTGACATCTCTATATCTATAGTATGTGAAACATTACCATCAATCAATACATGTGCTAATAAAATCGTTATTGTTCCACATAATGATATGAGGCCAGAGATCATTTAGAATAAGATCATATATACAATGTGTCTCACAATCAAGTCCTACTTGATGAACAATGTGAACGACGTTTATTAATGGAATTGATAACATATTATCCAAGACTACATAAACATAGACATAAACATAGACGTGATACAATCATCTTACATGATTGCCTCTAGGGCATATCACTAACATGGTGGGGCCGCCTAGCGTCCAGAGGCGATGGGCAGGGAGGTAGAGGTGGTGGGGCAGTGCCGAGTCCGGTGGCGGTGGGCCTGGATCCACCAGAGGAAGAAGAAGGTGAGGGGGAGGAAGGAAGAAGAGAGAAGAAGATGAGGGCAAAATCGTCCAGTTTCATCGAAAGGTGCCATATAGAGCGCGTAGTGGCATATTTCTAATTTACACGGTTTCATAATGGCAAATTTATAGATACAAAAGGAACGGTGGCATATCTCGAATTTCGAATTCCTGCGGTGGCATTTATCCAATTAGCCCTATTTTAAAGGGTTAATTTCTCTTTATGTCATTATGGGAGCTTAATAGGAAGTTTTTGCACAAAAGAATGCAGTTTAGAGGGAGTTGCTGGGCTGCTTCTCTTTGCTGGATCTGTCAGTGCGTTGGCATACTTAGGCCCAAAAGAATCTATTTCAGAAGTCATATCTGATCTAAAGGTAATCATGAGAGATTTGTTTTCATTGTTTAGCACTGAGTCTTGTATTGTTTCCATGTCGAGGCTTACTATCTTTGGAGTCGCTGCTTTTGTGACTGAATTTCAATATCATACGAAGTAATCATGTATTAGTGGTGAAAATGTGTGCAGCTGTTTTAATTTGCATTTTGGCACTGGATTAGGACGTCGAGAATCTGATTCTGCATAAGTTTCATGAAGTTCAAGAGAAGGATCCTTTTGTTTAATTATGTATAGTACATAATTATCTTGGTTTGTGTCTGTAGTTTAGAACTTTAGGTATTTATTTTGATTGATGGAGCTCTGATGCATACTGATAATTTATTTCAGAGTTACTGCCTCTGATTCTTTTATAAGGTGCGTTATTTCTGAGACATTTTGTCAATTTATAAGGCGTGCACAGTTATCTAAGCATGACCAAAGTTTGTTGATCCAATTTTACCCCTGCATTGCTTTATCCATCCGTGCAACAGGGACTAGTAATTAACGATTCTCTATTCCCCACGCAGAAGGGAGAGAGAGAGGACTGTGGAGTGAGAAGAGAGAGTGAGAAACCTGGTTGGCTATTTCATTAATGTTGCATTATGAACAAGAAAGAATTTGCTTGACCTGCATGCATTTGTTGTTCTTCACAAGGATATATCAGTCTTTTGACCTATTGCTTTTACAGCTTAGAAGATTTCTTAATCTTTGTGCAGTGCTGAAATACGCCCTAAAAATTGAAATGGAGGGAGTACTTGGCACTGTAGTAGTAATCTCCAAAGAGTTAGCATGATAAATCTGTTCTGCATTGGTTTATTTCTAGTTTGAACCATCATTTTATGTTAGCTGTTATAGTTATTCAATTATTTATTAATAGTTATCAAACTAACACATTTTTTTGTGCTGCCTCTCTACCTGTCATACTCGCTGTTAAGGCGGACATAATCACGAGCCTGAGAAGCAGACTGGATATCATCCTTGATGAGGCAGATAATGAATCTACCATTAATGGGCTGGAGAAAGTGGAAAATTCACCATCTCAGGAGGCCACCAAAGTTATTTTTTATGATCTGAGGTACTTCATATCTTGTAGGGTGCAATTATATTTTGAAGAGAATTAAAAGTACACTCGCAGAATTTTACATTTTATAAGAAGCCAGGTCTGTTATTTGGTGTGATGGAACAGATTTTTAGTGTACCCACGAGCATATTAAACTTACTCGTTCATTGTTTTCTCTGATTCTAACAGAACAAAAAATATGGCAACGACTTAGTTTGTTATTTCTTCACATGATTCCTGCTATGTTTTATACGCAACTGATACGATACATCCTCTTCATTTGGCAAACAGGGAACCATATAGTTTCTCATTTCCTAGAAGAATTCTGATTCCTTGGTTATCTGGCTCCTATGTTTGTGACTATTTGCAACTATCAGAGACAACAGAGGTACTCATGTTTTCTCCTAGCTAGTATTATTCGAGTGCACCATAGATCTGGAGTCCAAATTCCAGAATATTTCAGATTTTTTGGAACATGTGCAATACCATGGTTATATATCCCATACGTCTTGTTCACTTGTTAGTTTGGTGGCACATGATCTCTTGTCTCACTTACCTTCAGTTTTGGTAGAACAGATGATATGTTTAGGGCTTGAAACTGTTTTGTGCGATACGTGCAGGATGCTGTGGAGCGCTGCAAGGAAGTGATATCACTGGAAACAGATACGGAGAGCTCTTCAATCATAGAAGCAGAGAGTGCATCGGCTACTGCCACACTGGAATCATTTTGGGATGTGGTGCCTGGAGCATTGTCTCGTTCGCGTGCTGGACCCACCCTGGAAGATAATCAATCCAATGGTTCGAGGAGAACACAAGGCAGCAGTTTCAACATTCTAGCTGCTTTGTTTGTGCTACTGGTTGCTCTTTTAGTTGGATTTATATTCTCATACTCTGCCAATTTGAAGACCTAATTATGTCATGTCAACTCAAGATGGCATCTTAAATTTCAGAAACGAAAACACCCTTGGAATGCTTTTATATGAAGTGGGAATCAAGCTGAGATGGTGAAAAGCCTGGAATAGTTTTCCATCCCTTGAAAGATGTGAGTGAGACCATTGAATGTGGCGCACATCTATGAAATGAGAGGGACAATTGTGGGTATCATTGAGATGTGTGATGCCTAGGCTACCAATAGAAATACTAGCAAATAGGGGAGAGCATCTGGCCTGAGTACAGATGGACGGCTCGTAATCAGTCTTGCTTTTGGCATCGAATGTTGGTGGACAAGCCACATCGTAATCTTTGCATCTCTCGAGTAGGCTAAGCTAGTGCACCAAGTACCACCCCAGATGGGGACTCCCAATTCCTGATGGTAGGCTGTTGCAAATGGTTTGTGGTTGAACCGGCTGCTTGGGCAAGTTTCCACTTTGTTTAGCTGGGAGAAGGCTCACTCTACGTCCTTGTCTTGCTAATCCAATCCATACGTGCCGTCAACTTGATCAATTTCTTTCCCTCCGACTTCTTGTCTGTATTCCATCGGAACATAATATTCATTTGAGGGAATACAATATACAAGACAATATTCAGATTAGCTCAAAGTCAACCAATCAACACGCCTAGCTGCTTGCCTTGATTTCGAGATGTCAAATAAATAGTATACCGTCTTAGGCAATGACTTGATCCTTATCTTACTAAATTTATGCATTCTTGCCGTTGCTGCCAAAATGCCATGGCATATTCGAATCAAACTAGGACATGCATGCGCTAGTAGCTAGGTAGTAGCTTGTGTACACACGCACACGCAGGCAGGTGCTATGCAATGTTGATTTTATTTTTTGAGGAAATGATGTAATTTTTTTAGGGTAAGGATGTAATGTTCATATGAATTCATGTGAAGTGTGAACATCTAGAAGAGCAAGGATGTTGATGGCTGCCTGTGTAATACCCCGCTTGGGCCACGTCGAGGCCCAAGCCAGCCCGACCCACTAGGGCTATTATTTTAGAGGAGAGAAGCTCCTAGGAAGGCTGATACAGCCGCCGCGTCCCTCTCTCTGCCCTAGCCGCCGCTTGCACCAGGCTAGGGCACCGTCCTCACGCCGCCTCCTTCGCCGAGCATTGTCGTCATCCAGTGGAGCGCCGCGCCACCGCGTACGTTGACGCCGTCGCCTACCTCGATGCCAGACCGACGCTACGCCAGAGCGCCACTGCCATGCTTGCCAACGCCACGTCACGACGCCGGAGCACTGCCGCCATGCTAGGGCGTCGCTGTCATGCCTCCCATGTCTCCCTCTGGTAGAGAACGGTGGAGAGGAAGCCAGAAGAAGAAGAGGAGGAAGAAGAAGAAGCAGCCAGAGAAGAGAAGGGTAGAAGAAAGAGAAGGAAGATAGGGAGAGAATAGAAGGAAGGAAAGGGAGGAGTTCGTGCTCGCGACTGAGTTCTTCATCGATTGGTTTTGGGTAATGAAATATTTATTCTTCCATGAACTTTTCCCTGTTTAGGTGCCGATTTATGCGAGTTTGATGTGAGTTAATGATGAACTTAGGTTTTAGTAGGTCATTTTCCTTTGCAGTGGGTTTAACTATGGATTTAGGCTAGTTATCCTATGAACTAGAACTTGGTCTTATAATGAAAATTGTAGGCCTTGGTCTTATCTTTCTTTGGAGAACAAGAACGTGTAAATTGGATAGACGGATTGGAAGTTATGGCAAATTTATGTTTGTTGTCCAGGTTGTTAACATGATGGGTTTTTTTTGAAATTGGAACTTGGGTGTTAGGAGATTTAATTAGATCTAAGTGGCCTTAGATTAGTTCTAGTTGATAGATAGATATGATGCTTGCTTTTATGTTAAATGTGAGAATTTGTATTGTAGGGAGCTTTGCTTCGGGTTTGGTACCCTTTACGTAGCAAGCTGCGACGTTGGGTAAAGGCAAGTATGTATTAAACAAATGTTTGATTGGATGTATGGCTAATTGGTTTACTTACTTATGATTGTTCTTAACGAATGGTTGGATGGTTGTCTGTGGTTGGATGATGGTAATTTGAATATTATACTATTCATTGATGAAGGTATGTGATAATTGGCTATAGAGGGGACATTGTTACAGAGTGATATTATTGTATTGCATTCATATAACAGGACCTACCTTAGGTAGGCATCCCGGGAAAATATTCAGTGCACATGGACACCTGGTGCACAGGTGAAAATAACTGCTCAGGGCCATCCGATTGGGTTTCTTTGGCCCAGATGCAGCAAGGTGGAGATCCCCACTCCCACCTACGCCATTTTGCTGCAAACCCCCTGTAATTTCTCATCCAATGCATTGGGCTCCCTCTTCTCCCCTAATCTACCCTGCGCGGCTGCGCCCAATTTCCCCGTCCCCAAATTGGCGCTCACCCGCGCGCTGAAGTAGTCACTTCGCCCAGCCCCTCATCGGCGAGCCGGTGACCGCCGGAGACCGTCCTCGCTGTCGCCGCAACTCCCTCAAGCCGAGCCGATGACTGCAGCACCGCTACTTTCTTGGTGGTCTGATCGAGACGCCGCAAGTTCGTTGGTGCCCTATAACTACCGCCTCGCATGGTGCCATCTCGCCGGCGATCGTGAGTCTTCGATCACGCCATCTCGCCGGCATGGAACCCCAAGACGAGGAGCCAACTCGGCTAAACCCTAGGGACGGTAGCAGCGTGGCTGTCCAAGCCATGCTCGATGGCGATGGCTGCATATTGCCGGGCATGGTGTACGGTGACTATGGAATGGCATCGCATGGCATGGCATCGCAGGGCACAGACATCTCAAGCATCATCAGAAGGCCCCTTCCCAACGGACCTGACCTCCCCGGCAATGCTCCGATGACCCTGCCCTACATACTCGACGTCAATGCGAACACACCCCTACTGGAAGATGGATTAAGAACTCCACCAAAGTGCATGCTTCCGTTCTGTGTTAGTATTGTGAACTGCACTTGCTTAATCGATAAAAGTTGAATGTGGGTGAAGGAAAATGCTTGATTGATTGAATACTTTTGTTACTGCAGGGAATAACATGCACACCCGAATTGCCCGACGACGTGAAGCCGGCTGTGGGGATGGAATTTCTTGACTTAATTTCCGTTAAGAAATTCTACTTGGAGTATGCTCATTTAGCTGGGTTTTCAGTTCGTGTTGGACAACAGACTAAAGCGGACGGTGAGGTGATGTGGAAGCGGTTCTATTGCTCAAGAGAAGGATTTCGTACCAAAGGTGAGAAGAGGTTGGACGTAGAATCCAATGTAGATGGTAAAAAGAAAAGGAAATGTGATAGAAAACTGACTAGGTGTGGATGTGAGGCCATGATTGCTGTCAAAAGGACTAATGAAAATAAATACAGGATTGAGAAATTTGAACCTGTTCATGCACATGAACTTGTGTCACCTAGTAAGAAACATTTGATAAGGTCTAATAGACAAGTTAGTGAGAAGGCTAAGATAACATTGTTCAACTGCCATAAAGCTAGCATTGGAACCTCTTTGGCATATCGATATCTTCGGGTTAGTGATGGTGGATTTGAAAATGTAGAATGCACAAAAAGAGATTTGCAAAACTATCATGCTAGTTTGAAAAGTACCATCAAGTCAACAGATGCACAAATATTTGTTGATAATCTTGCTAGAAAGAATGGCATAAGTTCAGAATTTTACTTTGATTATGTTGTTGATGATAAGGGCAGGTTGGTACATGTCTTTTGGGCAGACAGTACATGCAGAAAAAATTATTCTCATTTTGGAGAGTTGGTATCCTTTGATTCAACGTATAACACCAATGAGTACAACATGATATTCACACCATTCACAGGAGTGAATCACCATGGCAGATGTGTATTGTTCGGGGCTGCGTTGCTTTCCAATGAGAAGATAGATTCATATGTATGGTTATTTGGTACATTCCTAAAAGCAATGGGAGGGACAACACCTAGACTTATCATCACCGATGAAGATGCTAGCATGAAGGCTACAATTGCCAATGTGTTCCCAACAAGCAAGCATAGATTGTGCATGTGGCATATTATGAGAAAGCTTTCAGAAAATGTAGGTCTACTTGTGAGGGAAAATCCATTATTCTATAAGCGGTTGAACACATGTGTCTATTCCTCAGAGACTATTGAGGAGTTTGAGTTAGAGTGGGCTTCTGTTATTGTTGATTTCAACTTGGAAAATAATGAGTGGTTGGCTAACCGCTATCGCATTCGTCAATCTTGGATACCGGCTTACTTCAAGGACATATTTTTGGGTGGTATTCTGAGAACAACGTCAAGATCAGAGAGTACAAACTCTTTTTTCAATCATTTCATTGGTTATAAGCATTCATTGATAGAGTTTTGGGTTCGGTTCGACACTGCTGTCGAAGAACAAAGAGAGCTAGAGTTGAAAGATGACAACGATAGCATCCATACTAGGCCTCTACTGAAGACGGAATGGTTACTAGAGAAACATGGTAGTGAGGTATTCACACATGGCAAATTTAAAGAATTTCAGAAGGAAGTTATTGCTAGCAGAGATCAATGTGTTGTTGATAGCATTAAAAAAGAGGGTGATCTAAAAATAATATGCATAACGGATGATAGCCCAAAGATGAGAGAAGTCTATTTCAATACTACCATTATGATGGGTAATTGCTCTTGTATGTTATTTGAAACACATGGTATTCCTTGCCGCCACATGATTCATGTTTTACGAGGAGAAAAGGTAAATAAGCTTCCTAGTCACTTCATTTTACAAAGATGGACCAAAAGTTGCAAGAGGGGAACCATATTCGATGAAGATGGACATGTGCTAGAAGAAAATGGGAATTCCTCATTGCAGCAAGGTATTAAAAAGATGGGGTCCGCCATGCGCAAGGATATGGAAGACATCATCCAACAAGGTAGCCATTCCATGGAGACTATGGAAATTGTGAAAAGCAAATTTCATAATTTTGTGAGTGAAGTAAGGCAAGAACTTCCTACTATAAAACGGAATAGGGTTCAAGAGATCGAAGGGTTCATTAGCAGTCAACTTCCAAGGGAGATTGAAATATTACCGCCAAATGATGTGCATGCAAAGGGTAGAGCCAAAAGAATTAAGGGCCATATGGATAAAGGAGTGAACAAGGAGAAAAATAAGAAAAATGAAAGGGTTGCTCGCTTGTGCAAGTCATGCAACGAGCTGGTATTTCATGACAAGCGCAATTGCCCTAAAAAGGCCACACTTGCATGATGTAGGTATTTCATGGTTGTAACTAGTGAAGGGGAGATTATTTTGCAAAGGTTGGACTTGCGGCTGGAGATATAGGCCAAACATATAAGCTTTTGTTTACTGCCGTGTGTGTTGGGTATTTTGTAAAAAACTGTGGAATGTTCACTGCCCATTATGTGTTTTGATTACCACTGCATTGCAGGTCCAATTATGTGAAGAAATCACATATAGCTTGCAATCTAGTGGTAAACTTTCTTTCATGTTGCCCTAATGAAATACATGAGGAATTTAACTCATTTCAGTCCAACTGTGTTCCATTTACTTTATTTTTCTATACATACAAGTGATCTTAGGAAATACATGAGAAATTAGCCTTTTTATCTCATAGGATTTCAAATAGTTTCCTAATTGGCTATATAAAGTTTTAACCTTCACTTTAAGTTGGAGCGATCGCCAATTTCGTCCTAAGCCAAATCAAAATCAATTAGTTTATTTTAAGTTGTAATCATGTAATGTTAAGGCCAAATTTTAAGGAGCCTCAAAATGACAAGGCAGAAGTGCCTGCCAGCAACAGCAATATAGAACTGAGGAGGAAAAAAAATGGAGACCAAATGTGCACAATATCAAGGGAGCATATTGCCGAAGGATAATTTCAGTGATCTTTGAAAAGATGTCATTACAGAGGCAGAGCTGGGAATGCTCTTGGTGTTTCCACTACACAGTATGGTAAATTAATGGTTAATAGCCGCCAGAGGAGTTTTCCCTAGCTTTCACAGACAAACAATCACAGGTGAAGAAAATGCATCAGCACGCATTGGAGATCAGCCATGCTACAAGTGCAAGAAGCCTTCTTTGTTCAGGCGTTCAAAAAGTGACAGATGATCAGTGTCCCCATCTCCTCTTGAAATTGCACTCATCACTCGCTTGAATCATCACAGGTAAGACTCCTTATTCACAAGCATAACACGTTACAATTCACTAGATTCAGTTTTCTGCACCTCATTGTTCTCACAGAATGTTAGTGCAAACATCAATGCTAGAATTCACTTTCCTGCCATGCTTCTCTGCACCTCAATTGTTCTCAGAAATCAACAACAGCACAATTGTAATTGTAACATATAAGAGCACTGTGGAGAAAACTGAATTTACATCCAGATAATTGAAACGGTCTCATTACAAAAATTACATTGTTGCAACTTCAAAATCAAAACAAAGACCTATAAGGCCACCATGAATTTACATCCAGATAATTGAAACGGTCTCATTACAAAAATTACATTGTTGCAACTTCAAAATCAAAACAAAGACCTATAAGGCCACCGTGAATTTACATCCAGGCTTGCTAGCAAACCGAGCTTGACATGCAACAGCCATGAATTTACATCCAGGCTTGCTAGCAAACCTAGCTTCACATGCAACAGATAAGAGCACTGTGGAGGCTTAGGGTTCGCAGCGGTACTCCGGCGGCGACTCTCCCTCGAGGCACCGGCACTCTGGCGGCAACTCTCCCTGGTGGCAGCGGCGAGGATGAGGAGACGGAGGTGGGGCATCCCGACTAGGGTTCACCTGGGCGCCGTCGCTAGGGCTAAGGCGTGCGTGCCGGCCAGCGAGAGGGGATCGGCGGCGAGCGACGGAGAAGAGTGCTTCGTCAAGGGGGAACCGACGATGTTGGCGATGGTGAACTCAACGAAGCGGCCATGGCGATTCGTCGCGCGTGTGACCGCTCCAGCGCTCCAGTTCAGGCCTACGGGGAAGAAGATGGGAAGATGGGGAAAAGAAGAGGGAGCCAAATGCATTGAATGAGAAATTACAGGGGGTTTGCAGCAAAATGGCGTAGGTGGGAGTGGGGATCTCCACCTTGCTGCATCTGGGCCAGAGAAACCCGATCGGATGGCCCTGAGCAGTTATTTTCACCTGTGCACCGGGTGCCCATGTGCACTGAATATTTTGCCAGGCATCCCACAGAAGTGGGAGGAAAAGTCCTACTTAGGTAGGCACTTCACGGGAGTGCAGTATTTGGTCCCCGCCTGAAATAGGCTGGACAAAGTGTTGCACCAATGGACGGCACTCTAGCTATACCGGTATGAGTTCACAGTATTGACGCATATTTCATTGCATCAATGTCATGAGATAATTATATGAAGTGGTTGTCATAACAGATGTTTTGTGAATATGGATTTCTTAATGAGGTTTTTTATTTTCTTTGTTCATATATATACTTCACTAAGTATTTTGAATACTCACTCTTGCTTTCTATTTGTTTTTAGGTGGTCATTGATGGCGACATGCATGGGATAGTCATAACATAGCTAGATTCATTTAAATTAAATACACTTGTAGTTTAGGTCAACTTGAGAACAATTAGAATAAGGTACTGCTAGAATTTGTGTTTATCATATTCATGTGTGTTGTTTGGCTTAATGTCATAATTACCTTTGTCGTCGTCAAAGGTAGGAGAGGTATGTGATGGTTGAGATGGGTTCCGTTGAGGTGGAGCCATTGTCTAGCTTATGGAGGCTTGGTTGTGATTGAAATCGGTTATACTGTGGAATTATGATTATTTGTAATGTGCCTGTTGTGTGGATGTATAGAAGTTAAGGGGAGGTGCTATTGAAATTTCTAAGTTTTTAGGATGGTACTATTCCGAACCCCGGTTGGGTAGAGGTGTTACAGCTTGCCTCTTGGTGGGGCCACCTCTCTCTGCAACACTAGACACTTTATCTCTAGCTTCAACTAGACCATCTCAAAACAGCGGACCATCTCCCCCCAAAAAATAAACTCTCTAGCTGTCTGAACATACAAACAATTTCACACTCCTTATTGGAGTACCTAGGCTAGGCTATTTTCTTGTATTTTATTCTCTTCGTATCACAAAAAACTGATGTTTTGTATTTTGTCATAGTTTTTGAAATATAAGTTTGACCACTAGTTACTATTATAATTTATTTATAAAATCCACTAAAATTATAATATTATGAAAGAGTTTTTTGAGACGAATCTATATATATGGTTTTCAAGTGCTCAATCTAAACGGTTAGAAAAACATTCATAGTTAAAGTTTTTAAACTTTGACTTACACATATATTAAATGTAACTATTTGCAGTTTCATCGACGCTGCAATTGATGTCACAGGTTTTGACATTGTGGATGAAGACGTGGCATAGCAAGCTACACAAATCTACTACTATTTCGCCAGGAAGAAACGTCTGTAGTGAACCTAATGCAGTAACAACTCTCAATGTGCTTAATTAATAATAATGGGTGAATATTCCAAAACAAAAGTATTGTCTATTTGGCGAATATTAAGTATTTGGCACTGCTACTGTTTTCAAGGAAATCCTTACAAAATTCTATTTTGCAATCCCATCCCTAGCCCTTTATAAATGCCCCATTTGGCACCCGCCGCCGCCTCATTCTCATCTGCCATGGCCACCACCGTCAACCCCGCCGACCCCGACCCCGACCCCGAGGCGCTCTCCGGCGACAAGCGGCCTCTGGCCGGCCCCACCTCAGTGCTGCTTGCCCGCGCGCGCGACAACCTGCGCTTCCGCTCCGTGTGGGGCGAGCTCAACGGCGCCATGGGCGACCTCGGCACCTACATCCCCATCGTCCTCTCCCTCGCGCTCTCCCGCCACCTCGACCTCGGCACCACCCTCATCTTCACCGGCGTCTACAACGCCGTCACCGGCCTCATCTACGGCGTCCCCATGCCCGTCCAGCCCATGAAGGCCATCGCCGCCACCGCCCTCTCCGACCCCTCCTTCGCCATCCCCGAGGTCATGGCCGCCGGCATCCTCACCGCCGCATTCGTGCTCTTCCTCGGCGTCACCCGCCTCATGAAGCTCGTTTACTGGATCGTCCCGCTCCCCGTCGTGCGCGGCATCCAGCTCGCCCAGGGCCTCAACTTCGCCATGGCCGCCGTGAAGTACATCCGCTACGACCAGGACCTCGCCAAGGGCAAGTCCCTCGGGCGGCGCCCCTGGGCCGGCCTCGACGGCCTCGTGTTAGCCATCGCGGCCATATGCTTCATCGTCCTCGTGAACGGCGCCGGGGAAGACGCCCGCAGGCACGGCGGCGACGAGGAGCGTGCTCGTGCCCCAGGAAGACAAGAAGAAGAAGAAGAAGAAGACGAGAGAGGTGGAGGAAGAGGACGTCGTTGGCGCCTGGCGTCGTCGATCCCGTCGGCGGTGATGGTGTTCGTGCTGGGCGTGGTGTTCGCGGTCGTGCGGCACCCGGCGGCTCTGAGGGAGCTGCGCGCGGGGCCGTCGCGGATGCGGGTGGTGCACATACCACGGGAGGCGTGGAAGCAGGGCTTCATCAAGGGCGCGGTGCCGCAGATCCCGCTGTCGGTGCTCAACTCGGTGGTGGCGGTGTGCAAGCTGACGCGCGACCTGTTCCCCGAGAAGGAGGAGGCGTCGGCGACGTCGGTGTCAGTCACCATGGGGTGCATGAACCTGGTGGGCTGCTGGTTCGGCGCCATGCCGTGCTGCCACGGCGCCGGCGGGCTGGCGGGGCAGTACAAGTTCGGCGGGCGCAGCGGGGGCTGCGTGGCGGCGCTGGGCGGGCTGAAGCTGGCGCTCGGGCTGGTGCTGGGCGGCTCCATGCTGCGAGTGCTGGCCGCCTTCCCCGTGGGGCTGCTGGGCGTGCTGCTGCTCTTCGCCGGCGTGGAGCTGGCAGTCGCCGCCAGGGACATGTCGTCCAAGGCGGAGGCGTTCGTCATGCTCGTCTGCACCGCCGTGTCGCTCGTCGGCTCCAGCGCCGCGCTGGGGTTCCTGTGCGGCATGGTCGCGCACGGCCTGCTGCTGCTCAGGGCGTGGGCGCTCCATCTGAGCCTGCCCGTGTGATGAGCTGACACTGCCTTCTACCTTGTCTTTGCTGTCTTGTCAAGTTTGCGTTCAGGATCAATACAATTCATCTCTTACGCTGTCGAGGTCTCTGCGGATGTCTTTCATTTGTGAACTAATCTTGGGGTGCATGAATGGCCCTTCTTAATTACTTAGTTTTTTCAGTTACTGCTGTGTTTGTGTGCTGTAAGTGTTGGGTTTTGACTCTAACTCGTTGGATTCGGACTCTATTTAGGGCCCTATTTTCGGGCCTAATTTTGGCTATATATAGCCACCATCTTATACATGTAAGCAAGCCATTATAGTGAATTGTTTTCCCTGTTGTTTTTTTCCTCTTCACATTAGAGATGTTTTTTCCATGTTAAACCACTATGTTCTCGCATGCGTGCGTGCGTGTGCTCAAAACCCTAGCCCTAACAAGTGGTATCACAGCACGCACCTAGGGTTCCCGTCGTCGCCGCCCTTCGTCGACGCCGTCGGCTCGCCGCCCTCCGTGGTCGCCGCCGACCTCCTCACGTCGAGCCATCGCTGTGGCTGCCGGCTCCCTCCGGATCTCCCTCCGTCGTTAGCCTCGCCAGGCCCACCCTGTCGCCGTCTGTCGCTAGATCTGCGCCAGCGCCACCGGATCCGGCCAAGCGCCGCTCCCGTCGTGCTTCGCCAGCTTGCGCTTTTGGCGCCTCTGCAGCCGCTGTTGCCTCGCCGACGCCACGCCGCCGCCGCCGCCGCCGTCGCCTCTCGCCACCGCCGCCGCCGCCCATCGCGCCTCGCCACCGCCTGCCGCCGCCTAACGCTGCCGACTCTTCCGCCGCCCATCGCCGTCGCCCTTGGCTTGAACCCGCGCGCGGTTGAAGAAGAGGAAAAGGGGCGCGTGCGCCTGCACTTGGAAGGAAAGAAGAAAGAAAAGAGGCCAGCTCGTGTCCCCGCACAAGGAGAAGAAAAGAAAGAAGACGCTGCTTGTGCCTCCGCGTGTGGAAGTGCTACGATCACCCTCTGATCTACCAAGGAACCACGCGTGGAAATGCTACGTTCACCCTTTGACCTACTAGGAAAATTTATATTCCTTTGTTCAACTGCTGATCTGCACTTTTATTCGCCATTATGTCAGCAAAAATTGACATTGCGAAGTTCGATGACAAGATCAGTTTTTCTATCTGGCAGGTTCAAATGAAGGCCCCTTATGCAGCTCAGTGTCCGAAAGGCACTTCTTAAAAAATTGATGATGAAAATAAGACAATTTTATTGGTTGTCTCTTTGTCTGCTACCTTTAAACACTTTAAAGAAATTATGCTTTATGGTAACCATGATACCCTTAGTTTTGAGAATGTTAAATCAAACTTGTCGTCAAAGGAGAAATTTGATGTTGATTCTCGTTCTGGTGAAAAGAGTGAGGGGTTAATTGTTAGAGGTAGATTTGAACAACAAGACAGTTCTAATAGATCAAAATCCAGATCTAAATCAAGTGGTTATAAATCTAACAATTTTTGTCGTTATTGCAAAAAGAACCATCATGATATTTTTCAGTGTTATAAGTTGAAAAATAAGGAGGAAAGACAGAAAAAGAAGGATAATGAGAAATCTTCGGCCGATGCTAGTTTTGTTGATCGTCATGATAGTGGTGAGGTTCTTATTACTACATCTGAAATGAAGAAACGTACATCTTGGATTATTGATTCTGCATGTACTTTTTATGTCTGCCAATATAAGGAGTGGTTTGGTACATACACTCCTATTGATGATGGTGATGTTGTTATCGGTGATGAGTCTTCATTTGAAATTTCTGGCATTGGTTCTATTCAAATTAAAACTCATGATTGCATAGTTAGAACCCTTAATAATGTTCGCCATGCTCCTAAAATAAAAAGAAATCTTATTTCTCTTAGCACCATAGAAGCTTTGGGTTACAAGTATACTGGTGAAAATGGTGTTCTTAAGATTTCAAAAGGCAACCTTATTGTGTTAAAAGCTGATAATGTAAATAGTCTATTATTTGCAAGGATCTACAGTTATAGGTTCTGCAGCTGTTTCGATCGCATCCAATCCCCACAATACGAAGATTTGGCACATAGGCTTAGGTCATATGAGTGAAAAAGGTATGCATCTCCTGTATAAGAAAGGTCTTTTACATGATATTGACAAATTTGATTTCTATGAGCATTGTGTTTTTGGCAAAGAAAAGAGGGTTAGTTTTGCTATTTCAATTCACCAGAGTAAATGAGTTCTTGATTATATTCATTCTGACCTTTGGGTTCGTTCACCTTTTCCCTTTCTTAGAGGATGTGAATATATGATTACTTTCATAAATGATTTTTCTCGTAAAGCTTGGGTTTATTTTTTGAAACACAAGAATGATGCCTTTTCTACTTTCAAGACTTGGAAAACTCTAGTTGAAAATCAAACTGGCAAGAAAATTAAGAAATTAAGAACCGACAATAGATTTGAATTTGTAGTGGTAAGTTTAATACCTGTGCTAATCATGGTATTACAAGACATTTGACTGTTCCAGGTGCTCCTTAAAAAAATGGTGTGGCAGAATGAATGAATCGTACTCTTCTGAAAAGGGCTCGTTGTATGCTCTCTAATACAGGCCTATGAGAGAAGTGTGCTTTATGGGCTGAGACCGCCGCCATAGCTGCTTATTTAGTTAATCGCTCTCCAAATTCAGCGATTGATTTTAAAATCCCAAAAGTGGTCTGGTCAGATAACCCTGCTGATTATTCTAATCTAAGAATTTTTGGGTGTCCTGTTTATGCTCATGTTAATAATGGTAAATTGGAGCCTAGAGCTAGAAAATACATATTTGTTGGCTATGGTCTTGGTGTCAAAGGATATCGTTTGTGGTGTCCTGATTCTTGCAAGGTGATCGTTAGTCATGATGTTACTTGTGATGAAAAAGCTATTTTTTCATCTGATGATAATACTACTGGTTGTATTCCTACAAATGAATCTGAAATTTCTGGTAATGCTACAAGTCACATTGAATTTGAACCTACTTCACCTGTTGATTCTGCTACTAGTTCTCTTTCACAACTAGTTGCTACACAACCAGATGATACTCATACTAGTGTTGATCCAACACCCCCAGCCACTAATCATCATTGTACTGCTCGAGATAGAATTAGGAGAAATATCCGATTGCTTGCTAGATATCGTGACACTGATAATGTTGCCAATTATGTTGCACAAGAAATTTGTGATATTTTTGAGCCTTCTTATTCTAAAGATATCCCACGTGAAGAAAATGGCGTAAAAATAAGCTTGCAATCATTGAAATTAAATTTTTCAAGAACTTTCTCAATATAGCTTCTGAAATAGAAATAATTTACCAGTCTTTCGATCACACTGAATTTCCATCCTAAGAATTTTCTTTGCTGGTCCAATGTCTTTCATCTCAAATTCATGACTAAGTTGAACTTTCAGTTGATTAATCAATGACTTGTCATGAGAAGCAATAAGCATATCATCAACATAAAGCAGCAAGTACACAAATGATCCATTGAAAAATTGCTTAAAATAAATACAATGATCATAGTTGTTGCGAGAATAGTGTTGTGCCATCATAAATGAGTCAAATCTTTTATACCGCTGCCTTGGAGCTTGTTTGAGGCCATGGAGAGATTTTTTCAGATGACAAACTAAATACTCTTTTCCAGAAGTAATAAAACCATTAGGTTGCGTCATATAAATCTCTATGCAAGAAAGCAGTTGTAACATTAAGTTGCTCTAACTCCAAATCAAATAAAGTAACTAAACCAAGTATAACTCATATAGAAGTATGGCGAACAACAGAAGAAAAACTTTATTGAAATCAATACCATCTTGCCGGTTCAACTCCAGAAATACCATCATTTTTCTTATAAATCCATTTGTACTTTAAATGTCTTTTACCTTCAGGAAGCTCCACTAAATCCCATATACAATTTTTATGAAGGTTCTCAATTTCTTTATTCATAGCAGACAACTACATAGAAGAATTTTTACATGAAATAGCTTCAGAATAAGAAGAAGGCTAAAAAAAAGCTATATTGAGAAAGTTCTTGAAAAATTTAATCTCAATGATTGCAAGCCTGTTTCTACGCCATTTGCTTCACACTTTAAATTATCTTCAAGTCAATGTTTTACCAATGAAGAAGACAAGGACTATATGTTTCTGTACCGTATTTCAGTGCTGTTGGTAATCTTATGTATGCTATGATCTGTACAAGATCTGATTTGGTCTATGCTTTTAGTGTAGTTAGCAGATTTATGTATAATCTTGGCAAGCAACATTGGAATGCAGTCAAGTGGATTCTTCGTTATCTGAAAGGTACTTCTGATTTTGGCTTAATGTTTGATAAAAACAAGGTGAAGACCAATAATGTTGTTGGGTTTGTTGATTCTGACTATGCTGGTGATCTTTATAAAAGAAGGTATATTTCTGGATATCTGTTTTCATTGTGTGGTTCTGCAGTAAGTTGGAAAGCTTCATTACAGTCTATTGCTGCCCTTTTTACTATTGAGGCAGAGTACGTTTCAGCGATTGAAGGTGTTAAAGAAGCTATTTAGTTGCAAGGTCTGGTTTCTGAACTTGGTATTCCAAAAAATGTTAATACTGTTTATTACGATAACTACAGTGCTATTTGTTTGACCAAGAATGACATGTATCATGCCAAAACCAAGTACATTGATATCAAGTATCACTTCATTCGTGACATTGTTGCTGAAGGCAAGATTATTATGAGAAAGATGCACACCGATGAAAATCCTGTAGACATGCTTACAAAGCCACTTTGAAACACAAAGTTCAAGTATTGCCTTGACTTGGTTGGTATTCATGGAGCTTAATACCCTACGGGGTTGAGGAAAGACAATACTACTATGAATTTAGAGTCAAGGAGAGATTTGTTGGGTTTTGACTCTAGCTCTAGTTGGATTCAGACTCTGTTTAGGGCCCTATGTTCGGACATAATTTCGGCTATATACAGCCACCCCCTTGTACATGTAAACAAGCCATCATAGTGGATTGTTTTCCCCGTGGTTTTTTCTCTTCATATTGGAGAGATTTTTTCCACGTTAAACCACTGTGTTCTTCACGTGCGTGCGTGGGTCTGCTCGAAACCCTAGCCCTAACAGTAATCATGCGCGTTTTGTCGCTGGTTATGACAGGTGTTTAGTGTTTTTTTGTTAGCAGTTAGTGTGGCACGATCACTGAGCGTGGGATGGCACGGACGTTGAGCTGATGGTGGCGCAAGTCTAGGCAGGTGTGGGATGGCGCACCATAAATGGCGGCCTTTGTAGACTGATTCAACGTCCTTGCGCTGAATAAATAGAGCAAGAAACGGATGAGAAAACACCTGTGTGTTCTCTGTTGCCGGACGAGCTGCAGTGTACTGCGTGTGTTGAGTAGCAGGTGAGGTTGCTGACATTCTACATCACTGTCATACTGCCTGCTCCTCCTCCTCTCATCGCAATCGCACTTTGCGATAGTGCGAGTCTTCCATCACCCGGTGAAGGAGAAGCTTCTCCACCAGCTGGACGGTACGTCGGAAGAATATACGTACTCTGCCTTTTGTGTTACTGACATAGCTGTGGAAACGCTTCGTGCTTTTTTTTCTCTTATTATATCGGACAGCGCTCTTCTTTCTGCTTCTGCCACACGAGGCTGGGGGGTGCAATTCTGAGCATACATACGCTGGCACTGCAGATCAACCCCAGCTGCTGCGGTTGATAAGGACAACATCTTGAGCATACATGTAGCTGCTGCTGCTACATCTGCTGCTTGAGTTCCAATTTCATACCCATCGAGCAGCACTTCTTGAAGCTTCGCATCAACATCTCCTGCCTACTGCAGCTCATTTCTTTGGCCGGGCTCTCCTCTTTTGCTTCATCACTTCAGTATAGAAGAGGAGGGAAGAATTCATCTAACAAGATCCCCTGGCATGGAACAACTGAAACTTGAAGGTCATCAACAAAAAGACAATTGGAATAGGAGCCAAAGTGTGAAACAAAGATTCTCGATTAAGGATAATAAGTCATCAGAGCCGACACGATCAAACAAAGCACACAAAAGTGAAGATAAAACTTCAAATAAGAATGTGGAAGGTATCATAAGACAGCCGATTGAGCCAAAATCGAGGTGGTGTCCTGAAGGTCTATCCAAGTCTCAAAGAAGAATGTTACAAAGATTGAGGACCCGGAAAAAGCGTGAAGCCGATAGGGAATGTCAAAAAGATAGAGATGTTCGACGAGAGTCGTCCTATCGGCAAAAGTATAAAACAAGTATAACACTGTAAATAAAAAGATAGGGCTGCGCGGCTATGCTTGGGATTCTGAGTGAGAAGAAAAGCTCAAAAACAATTAAGCAAATTTCTTGATTTGTGCGCGGAAGACTATATCAGCTATAAAAGGTGCGATGGGAAGATTAAAAGTTGATGGTGGAGATTTTTGGAATATAATCCTCATCTCTACTATTAAAAAGAGACTTGTGGTGGTCACTGGTAATAGGTCATTTCACAGAAATTACCTACCATGCCATTTTACGCTCCATATTTTAGTGACTCTTTGTTTTGCACTTTACTTGAATAATATGTTCGATTTATTATTTTAACCTTAATATTCTATTGCAAGACATCTTCTCTAGATGTGATCTAATATTACAATAAATAATTTAGAATTTTATTATTTTTGATGTTCCGTTATAAAATACGGGCATTCAGCTAGTATTCTAAAAATGGGGGCATGTGTTGACACCCAATTTTAGACATAGCTAAAGTTTCTAAAAACTGTTAGAATACCTTATCAAGAAGCCGATATCAAAGAGGATTTTACAAGAATTTGGATCAAACACGATCGACTAAGAGTCCTAAGAAGAAAGAAGATTTCTAATTGGCTACGACAAATTAAAATAGGAAACCTTATCCAAGAAGCCGATTTAGGAAAATTCTAAAAGACAATGTTGTTCGCATCGACTACATAGTATATTTTAGGCATGTTTTAGATAAGTTTCTATTTACAGAAAGTCCTAGTTAAATATTTAGTCGGTCAGAATATATATAGCAAGTCTGATGGTTTCAGTTGTGTTGCATCGAGTCCATGTATCGGGTATAGATACCCAACCTATGCATCGGGACAAGGGTCCAACACCAATCAAACAAATCTACTTTTTACCTATTCTTTACTTTTCGCTGTATTTAGTCTAGTTTATCCTAGTTTTATTGTAATTTGGTTTCGATCGACTTGTTACGCATCGCCTTCTCGATCGGCATCATGATATATCCAGGAGTTGCTTATAAGTAAGTATTGTCTCGATTTGGTTTGATCTACGGGCTTACATTGGTTTTTGATTTTATCGAAATATTATCTTAGTCGATATTGCTACGCATCGCTGTTTCAACTAGGGGTTAGATTTCAGTCTCGTTTTATTGATCAATACATTCGTTGTCTATTTACCTTCGTTCTATCGGTTTATAGCTTGTCATTAGCCGATAGTCTGTTTAACTTTCGTTCTATCAGTTAGATGATCTAATTGGCTAGTTGGTAGTTTGTTTACCCTCTTTTTACTACTTTGTTGATTTTATCGGCTTAGTAGCAATCTGTTTACCCCCATTCTACTATTTAGTTGATTCTGTTAGCTTAATATTAGATTGTTTACCTTTGAATTTGAGAGGAGTACGAGAGATCACTAGATTTCAGCTATATAAATAAGACCACTTTGTAATTTAAAAAGGAACAGATAACGCAGTATAACACTTGTTTATCATGGTAATGAAAATCAATAAACCAACAATTGTCAGCGATCAAAACTGTACCTATGAAAACATCTCTGTAAACTGTGCTTGCGCCAAAAAGAAATGTAAAACAGCCATCCTGAAATAATATAAACAATAAGTAAGAATGGCAAGGAGATCCTCTCACGTTATAATTTTCTGCCGTCGCTCGCGCCGCCCGTCTGCTCTCTATCCAAGCGCCCTACGGAGTGCGCTCTCTCTCATCTCTCCTCCCTCCTCACATCGGGTGCTACGGTTCTCTGCTGTAATGGCAGAGGATTTGCGCCCGTAAGAATGAGGTATATACCATTGGTCTGGTTAGGAAGTATTGTACTTACGCACAAGGAGGTTAAATTTAGCGATGCACGTTGTGCTTCGGCTTCCTCCACACTGTTAAAGAACACAAGGGAGAAACAAAGGCACACACGGTTAAGGGTCATTACTGAAAATTCCAGCTGATATTATCAAAACATTTCTTAATTATATGCAGTCATGGGAAAAGAAGTGGACCGAACAAAGGAAAAAGTTTTACTAACCAGTACTCTTTTAACTTAGGACACACGGCTAGCATTTTGTGAACAGGAGACAAATATTTGTTTTTATGAAAAGCCGATGTTAACATCTGTGAGTTAAATAGAGATTCAATCAAGCAGAGACAAATGTAGCCAAGGACCATCCCGGTATGTTTGGCCTCTTTAATCATGGGCGAGAATTCTGAATTCTGAACAAGTGAATTCACCTCCTCTTCCTGAGGAGCCTAAAGCGAAGTATATATATTTGAGATAGAATGTGTGGAGGTGAGAGAAAGGAGCAGTGAGCTGAGAATTGAAACAATCAAGCAGCAAAGGCATGAAAAAAGAAATCAGTATTCCGTCCCCTACATTTGACGAATGATTTATAAGCAAGATAACGCGTAGGGTCCTGCTATTGCTATTGCCTTTTGCGATATGGTACGATGGTTTCATCGGGTGGATACAATCCTAATTGTGATAGCTAGTAACACATGTTCACTGCATGTCGACGTCGTCGCTGTATCTTTGCCGTTGGCGCTGCGTGCATCTGAACAGTGGATGCCTATCCTATCCTGTTAAAAAAGCTATAGCCTTCTCTGGTATTGTAGAGGTGCGCAAGTTGAATAAATAAAAAGAGAAGGAAGGGAGTGAATTAAAACATGTCGAGCTGCTTGGGCTATATATGGTTGGAATGGAAACGACGACAATGCCCGTTTCTCCTTAGAAGGAGCACCAAAGTCATTGAATATAATTGACTGAAATCGGTAAGGCGCAACACAACACAAACGAGCCACGAGAATAGGATAGCTGCAATTTCTTGCCTCCTACTCGGAATGCATGCCGAAAACAAGTGCAGATTTCTTTTTTCTGGCTACTGGTCCAAGAGAAGCTGTTCATGGCGGACAAGAGGATGGCCTCATAATGCCCAATGCACCTTATATGCATCTCTTCTTCTTCTTCAACTGTCAGTTTGCCCGCAAAAGGGCAAAACTCCCATTGAAAGATGGCAGAACAAATTGAGGGCCACCCTAAAGCACCGGGCTAAGCATGTTAGTGGGCGCGCGGGCTAAGAAAGAAAAACAGAGCCTATATATGTGTTAACATAGATGAATTGGATAACAAAGCTGAAACTTTGGGCTTGTTTGAGCAAGAGATTAATTTGAAAAAAATTCTCTTGTAGAAAGATTAGTCAAGTTATTGAGGGAAGAGGAAATTAAGTGGTACCAACGTGCAAACACGAAACATCTGTTAGAAGGGAATAATAATACAAAATTCTCTCATCTGGTGACCAATGGCAAGCATAGAAAACATTGCATCTACCAACTTGACCAGCAAGAGGGTATCATAGTTGGTGATGCTAGATTGAAAGATTATATTACAACATATGATAAACGCATATTTGGTCCACCGGAGGATAGTAATTTTGCAATGGTTGAATCCTTTAAAGATGATATTCCGTAAGTGAGCAAGGCGGATAATGATATTCTTACGAAGAATTTCTCTGACTTGAAGGTGCGAGAGGTATTTTTCAAATGAAACATAATAGGCCACTAGGACTTGATAGATTTCCAGCGGAGTTTTATCAGATTTTCTAGAAAGTTATTAAATCAAACCTATTGGCATTGTTTGAGTCCTTTTATGAGGATACTCTTCCCATAAGGCGACTCAATTATGGGGTGATTACTCTTCTTCCTAAAGGGCTAGAAGCCAGGAGTATTCAACAATACAGGCTAGTTAGTCTCCTTAATGTTAGTTACAAGATTCTCACAAAAGTTGTCACTAATAGGATTAAATTAGTGGCTGAGAAGGTTATTCAACCGACTCAGAGTGCCTTCTTGTTAGGTCGTAATATTATGGAGGGGGTGGGCGATCCTTCATGAGATGACCCATGATATGCACTAGAAAAAGATGAATGGGAATATCATAAAATTAGATTTTTAAAAGGTTTATGACAAGGTCAAATAACCATTTTTGCTTGAAACCTTACGAATAAAAGGTTTCTCATCCAATTGGTGTACTTGGGTTGAGAAATTTATGTTTGGTGGAAGTGTGGCGATCAAAATCAATGATGACATTGGTTCTTACTTCCAAACATGGAAATGTTTGAGATAGGAAGATCCTTTATCATCGATTATTTTTAATCTAGTGGCGGATATGTTGGCCATTTTAATATCAAGAGCAAAGAAAGATGGACAATTTCAAGGTGTGGTTCCGCATCTCGTTGAGGATGGTTTATCCATTCTTTAATATGCATATGATACTATTCTTTTTGTCAATCATGACTTTGAGGATGCAGTTAATTTCTAATTATTACTTTGCACGTTTGAACAGCTCTCTGGGCTAAAACTAAACTTTCAAAAGAGTGAGCTACTTTGGTGAAGCTAAAGAGTTCGAGCATCACTATTGGAGTCTATTTGGCTGTTAAATAGGTATATATCCTTTCAGATATTTAGGTATTGCAATGAATGTTAGGAAGCTGCGCAATGTTGATTGGAAGTGTGTAATTGACCGCTTCGAAAAGAAATTGAGTAGTTGGATAGTTAAACATTTGTCTTCAGGAGGAAGGTGTTAGCCAATTCAATTTTAAGCAGCTTACCTATGTTCATGATGTCCTTTTTTAAAATTCCTAGGGGAGTGTTAAAAAGGTTGGATAATTTTAGGTCCAGGTTCTTCTGGCAAAATGGAGATCATAAAAGGAAATATAGATTGACTAGATGGGATATCCTTTGTTGGCCTAAAGATCAAGAGGGTCTAGACATTATTAACCTAGATGCTCAAATAAGTGCTTACTCAGTAAATGGTTGTTTCAACTATTTAATGAGGACGAGATTTGACAAAAATTACTAAGTAATAAATATTTGTTTAACAAAACTCTTAGGCAAGTGAAAAGCCAACCGAGAGACTCACAATTCTGGAAAGGTCTTATGAGAATCAAGGATGAATTTTTTTCATCTTGCATTATCTGACTTCGTGATGGAATGAATATAAAATTTTGGGAAGATGCTTGGTTGGGGCCCTCTCCTCCTAAATTTCAATATCCCAACCTGTTCTCTATTGTGAGGAAAAAACATGTTACTGTGGCAGAAGTATTAAACTCGCAATCCTACATGTTTCTTTTCGTAGGTCCTTGTTGGGGCCGAGATTATTAGAACGGGATGATCTAGTGCCTAGAACATATGGAATTCATCTTTGTCATGAGCAGGACAAGATCGTTTGGAAACTTGTAAAGAATGACTAGTTCTCGGTTCAATATATGTATCAGAAATTGGTGAATACGAAGGTGCCCAATCTAAACAAGTAAATTTGGGGTCTTCATCCTCCTCTTAAAATTAAGATTTTTCTCTGGTTTTTAGAGAGAGGTGTCATCTTAACAAAAGATAATTTGACAAAGCGTAATTGTCGGGGCAGTTTGAAGTGTTGCCTCTGTATGAAGAATGAGACGATACAATATCTATTTTTTGTCTGTCATTTGGCTAGGTCTATTTGGCGTTTAATGCAAAGAGCCCTAGGTTTGAAACTCGATCCCTAGAAATATGTCTCATATGGTTGAGCACTGGATCTGTCGATTGGGGTTAAAGACCAAAAATAAGATTCTTGTGGAACAACAACTACTTTATGTGCCATTTGATTGTGCCGGAATGATATGGTTTTTAATAAAAGAAAAATATATTTTCTTTTTATAGGTTGTCTTTGGGAGAGCCCACTGGTTGCGTCATTGGTCATTGCTGCAAAGGGAGGATGATCAATAAGACATTGTACAAGTATGTCACTCTACTGAGGTTATCGCCATGACAGTCTTCTTCAATCATGTTTGGAGAGTGAATAACAGGATTGCTGCTTAGTGCTTTTTGTTTTTCCGTTGTTTGGACAATCAATTTGTGATTTTAACATTTTGTATGTTCGGGTGATTTTGTACTGGCCGTGTATGTCTGGGTTGGACCTAGAGATGGGAACTATTGGTTTATTAAAAAAACGTATATACCTCGCGTTTGTCTATAGACGTGTGTGATGTGAACGGAACGGAAGAGGGACAAAAGGGAGGACTTGGTAGTCAAACTCGTGACGGACGTCGGACGGCAACACAAAATGCGGACTTGAAATCCAAGTCCATTACTATACTATATTCTCTTTCTTCTCCCTCCATGTGTCTCTTTTTCCCCATGGCTTTGGCTAAATTAATATATATAAATAAGTAATTCCCATGTAATAATTATTACTTAAGCACGATCGATGCACTAAGTCGTAGTATCATTGTAGGTAGATGAAAATCCATCCGGCTATTCCGGTATATCTCAACTTAATGAGGACATGCATCATCACGTCCTTTTATGTATGCATGTTAGTTAAGCGTGCGTGGGTAATTAATCTAGCTAGCTTAGGGCCATCGATCAGTTGCGTTAATTATTAAATATGATGGTATATAAGTAATGGAGTCCATATTGTACATGCCCAGACATAAATAGAAGCGGAGACCCGCGAGTTGGCGTTGCACCTCTCGCGCGCCGCCACCTCCGCCATGAAGACGAAGGCACCTGCAGCTGATCATGAGGAGGAGGGAGCGGCGCTGGTGGTCGCCGACGACGCTCCGGCGCCGGTGCAGCGGCAGATGAGCAAAAGCAGGCCGTGGGCGGCGCTGCTGTCGCCGACGAGGGGCGCCGTGGGGGTCGTCATCGGCGGCCTCGTCTTTCTTGCGCTGCTCGCCGTCGTCGCCACCGGATGGATCCATCTGGACGGCCCCGTAAGTCGATCGGCCGTACCCATGCATCATCTCATCTGCTTCAATCTTCATCTATCATACTCGTATCGATCGATCGCTCGCTCGCTCGCTTAATTAATTTCTTCTCTACAAGGAATTAATTATATGAGTTCTCCATCTATACGTAAATTAAGTACCGGATCGAATTAACCCAACAATTAATAATATATATGCAACTTAACGGTATCTATCGATCGACCACGACCAACGTGTCTCACTGGCCGGCCGTCAATTCTAAGCCTAAGCCTGCCTTGATTTTCTACTCCATGCGCGTACGTGTTTCGTTTTCTACATCTAGCTAGCCTGCCTCGATTCAATCCTAAGCTCGTTTGACTTGTACATACATACATACGTATCTACCTGCTTATGCTACCAACGGTTTTTCTTTTATGCTACTTCCTCCGTTTCATAATAGTTGTAGTTCTAGCATTCAAAATTTTTATCAAAATGGTTGTAGTTTTTATATTCCAATGCAATTTTAGAGCCAATATAACCTTTGTACCCTTCATCAATACAACCATCTATTTAGCTAATCTGTTCAACTACCCTTCATTAAATGAGGGTAGACAAGTTATTTTCTACGTCTCCTTATTTTGTGTGCATTTAGTTAAAACTAAAACTATTATGAAACGGAGGGAGTATGACAGATTATAAATATTTATATATTAATTCTTCCTCGTGACAATAATGTAGTGCTTAGGAGGAGAATGCCATCCGTCTTCGTCTTCCTCTTCCTGTGATCGCAATCGCAAAGCTCCACGTGGACTTAATAAGTGAATTCCAAGTCAACTGCGTACGTACGTACGTGCGCTAGGCAGCTTTACTACCATCACCCATTCCTCCTCCATCATCCATGACAATCAATTACTTAATCATCTACCTGCGCGCTACATAAACTCGGATATGAATGAAAAAAAATTAAATTAAATTATAGATTTTGCTCAAAGGCTTGACGTTTCTTAATTTTCTAGCTCTAGTCGCCACTGTGATGGCTTTAGACGCTGCCTTTTTTCATGCATATTGACTTAGCTAGCTTTCTTTAACTATATATATATATTATGAAATGTAATCTAATCTAATGATCATGCATACATCCATGGACAGCTGTCGTTTCTGCTGCCCGGCAATAACGGCGGAGGTGTTCGCCGGCGGCCTCCTCATCACACGTCGTCATCCCTCAACCCCGTGCCGATACCATTCAGCTGCGGCGCCGCCAACGAGACGGCCACATGCCACCGCCGCCTCCAGGCAGCACCATCGCCGGCGCCATCTCCGAGGCCGACCTCCTCGTCTGACCAGGCTCGGCGCCCTCCGCCGCCGTCGTGCCCGGACTACTTCCGGCACATCCACTCGGACCTGGAGCCGTGGCGCGCGGAGGGGATCACGCGGGAGGCGGTGGAGCGCGGCCGCCCCCGCGCGGCCTTCCGGCTGGTGGTGGTGGACGGCCGCGCCTACGTGGAGACGTACCACCACGTGTTCCAGACGCGGGACCTCTTCACGCAGTGGGGCATCGCGCAGCTGCTCGCGCGCTACCCGGGCCGCGTCCCGGACCTCGACCTCATGTTCAACTGCGAGGACATGCCCGAGGTGCGCGCCGCCGACTACCCCTCGCCCTCCACCGCGCCGCCGCTCTTCCGTTACTGCAAGGACGCCGCCACGCTCGACATCCTCTTCCCTGACTGGTCCTTCTGGGGCTGGGCGGAGCTGAACATCCGCCCCTGGGCGCCGCTCATGGAGGAGGTGGCGCGGGAGAACGCGCGGCTGCCGTGGGCCGACAGGGAGCCCTACGCCTACTGGAAGGGCAACCCGGACGTGTCGCCGGCGCGCGGCGACCTGTTCCGGTGCAACGCCACCGACACCGGCGTGCGGCTTTTCCGGCAGGACTGGGGCCAGGCGAGCCGCAACGGCTACCGGGACTCCAACCTGGCGAAGCAGTGCCGGTACAGGTACAAGCTGTACGTGCAGGGGCGGTCGTGGTCGGTGAGCGAGAAGTACATCCTCGCCTGCGACTCGCCGATGCTGGCCGTGGACACGCCCTACCGCGACTTCTTCTCCCGGGGGCTCGTCGCCGGCACGCACTACTGGCCCATCGACGCCGACCCCGCGCGCAAGTGCCGCTCGGTGAAGCTCGCCGTGGAGTGGGGCAACGCGCACCCGGCGCAGGCGCGGCGCGTGGCGGAGGCGGGCAGCGGGTTCGCGAGGGAGGAGATGAGCATGGACTACGTGTACGACTACATGCTGCACGTGCTCACCCAGTACGCCGCCCTGCTCCGGTACAGGCCCACCGTGCCGGAGAAGGCGGTGGAGCTGTGCCCGGAGTCCCTCGCCTGCCCATCGCGGGGGCGCGACAGGGAGTTCAGCTTCATGATGGAGTCCCGGGAGAGGTTCGTCGCCGACTACGAGCCCTGCGCGCTGCCGCCGCCCTTCTCCGGCGACGAGGCGGCGCAGCTGGCGCGCAGGGAGCAGCAGGTCCGCGCCAGAATCCGCGACATGGAGGACAAGATGCAACGGCACGCCTAGCCAAGTAGCCATCATCCGCCGCCGCTAACATGCATGCATGTATCCATGGAATGGATCCAAGAGTACTACAGTACTCTTCCTTAAATTAATGTATAGAGTGCCAATTTTACAGGGACAGCCAATTAATTAATTAATTACTCTTCATTAAGCCATGAAACTCTACAATTAATTATTATTGGGGACCTACGTACTATCTTTGTCCAAGAGTAAAACAATGTATGTATTGTTCTCAAACAAAAGAAACATTGTATATATCTTGTCTTGCATTTATACGAGGAAACCTGAAAATAACCATACTACCTTTAAGTACTGTATTCAATTTATGTACTTCCTTTTGTAGGGAATGCCTTAAAAGCACAGAGGTGACATCCATCACACTTGTTTTGTGGAGTACACTCCTTCCGATTACAAATAGACTTTTTTTTGCACATTGACACGGTCTCTAAAATACACATTTGACCGCTAATTAATAATACGATTCATTTATAAAACCCACTAAAATTTACAATATTATGAAATTACCCTTGAAGATGAACATATACATATAATTTTCATGTACTTAATCTAAATAGTTCAACAAATATTTGTAGCTAAAGAATCAAAATTTTGACTTACACGTAGTTCGAACGACATGTATTTATGACCGGAGAGAGTATAAAATATCATATATCAATAAACAATACCAATAAAAAAAGCACCACCCTTTTTTATAGTAACATTGGTTTGGCAAAATATATATACCTATTCTTCATGTTCCAAGAGTGCACCTGGACTTAGTTGCTGAGATGTTGGTATGGGATTTGGGGATTTTGGGGGGAGGTACATAATTGTGAATCAACTTTGTTTGGGGTGATAGATGGTTTGGTGAAGTTGAACTGCGATATTTATACCCAAGGCTGGCTATATGAATTAGCCTAGGGGCAAGGAGCAAATATGTTGCATATTTTTCTATGGAGGGGGTATATATACTATTTAGTAGTTAGCTCCTAAATAGCTATTCACTGTTCCATGGTCGTTTTGAGACCGATCGGGTTTGCATGTTGTTCAACCACGTATGTATCTCACTAATGGGTCATTTAATTGGCTCCGTATCCTGTGTACACGGCTTAGCCCGTGTATACATGCACACAGCACGCACAGGCTGTCGGATGAGCATCGCACGGGCGAGTCAGCTTTGCAATTTACCCCCCGCCTCATTAGCCGCAAGCCGGCTATTCCCCCCCGCCTCCTTAGCCTCCAGGCTCTCGACAACTTCCCCCGCCTCCTTCCCCTCCGCCGCATGAGTGAAGTCGCCACGGCCGCCTTCCCATGCATGACCGCACGAGGCCTTCACCGGCAGCAACCCGGTTGCCCCGCATCTCACCGGAGTCCGACCTCCCATCTTGGCCATCCGACCTCCCACCTTGGCCCCTATTCTCTGAGAAATTAGAAACCCTAGAGGCACCGCCCGCCGCCGATGGGAGGAGCCGCCACCTGCCGCCGATTGGAGCTGCCACTCTCTACTGATGGGGAGCCGCCGCCGCCCTCTGCCGATGGGGAGCCGCCGCCGTCAATACTGAGCTATTGGGGGGTGCCGCCGGAGTTACCACTGCCCTCTCCCTATGGGATGTGTCACCGACTTCACGGCCGCCCTCTGCTGAGAGCAGTCCTAGCCGGCGCACCTCCAAGCTACTTTCTTCAGTAAAATGATGTTATGGGAGCTGTGTTCATTGGTTCATTGGGAGCTGGGTGTTCAATTGCAGGTTTGGGAGCTGGTTTCCCAGTTGTGCTCCAGCTGTAGTGGGGTTTGGGAGCTGGTTTCCCAGTTGTGCTCCAGCTGCAGGGGACTGTGAATGCTTGCCTGTGGTATCAGTTCTGCAGGGAATGAGCAAGCATTCACCTAGGAGTTGTGGTTCGGTTGTAGGGTGTGGTACAGAGAGTCGTGGTTCGGTTGTAGGATGTGATACAGAGGGGTGTTTCCTCATGTAAACTGAGACTGTGACATGTAAACTGAGAATGAC
Organism: Olyra latifolia; assembly: GCA_036346145.1. Taxonomy (NCBI): domain Eukaryota; kingdom Viridiplantae; phylum Streptophyta; class Magnoliopsida; order Poales; family Poaceae; genus Olyra; species Olyra latifolia. The sequence goes on along the minus strand of CM070523.1, from coordinate 52,693,266 downwards.
ATGTTCTTAGACTGTACACTTACATGTAAACTGAGAATGACATGTTCTTTTTGTACTTGTAAATTGTGCAAAATTGAAGAGAATGACATGCTCTTTTTATACTTGTGAATTGTGCAATATTGAGGAGAATGACATGTTTATTTTCTACTTGTGAACTGGTGCAAAATTGAGGAGAATGAAATGGTCTTTTTTTATTTGTGATAGTTCAGAGATAGCACCAGGGAACAAAACTCTGGAAATTACGTTGCAATACTCTTAGCTTCCTCCAATCTTCCCAGTTTGAAACAAAGTGAGACATAATGGCAAGCAAGATCATCAGAATGACGGCAGAATGACACCCATATGATTCAGCATTTTCATAAACTTTCAATACAGATGAAGTGAACTCTGAAGCATCAATTCAACATCACGAAATAATGGGATGGAATCTTTTCTGTCAGCAAATAGAATACACATAAAAAATTTCGCATACAACGAATACATTTTGGAAGTAGGCAATCTTCTGACAGCTTCATCATACACCTATAATCCAAAGACATGTATTTTTTTTTGGCTCAGTGTAACCAACAATATCTTGGTAGAAAAATATATACACGGAGACATAGAATGTCAGCACCTTTGATCCTAACTGACATAAAATACATACTTAATGATAATGCCACCATACATAAGCAATGTAAGGGTTTTTTTTCCGATAATGGATAGAATCCACATAGGCTATGTAAGGTAGTATTGCATTTAGCAGGTCTATCTGATATTAGCCTGCAAAAAATAGATTTCTGCTAGCTTATTGATATTAGTGATTATCAGAATAAAAGGTTATTAGGTCCGAAACTCATAGTAAATTTGGAATTAAACAAATAAAGGAAGTTTACTTTCCCTAACTTCAGACCAAGAATTGTAATGCATATCCCAAATTCCCACTAAATTTGTAGCTAAAATACACCAAGAGGTCAGAAAGCTATCAACTTTAAGAGATTCTTGAGCATAAATGATCGAGCACAGCCCAAGTTGGCACCAAATGCTTCAATTGAGGAGAAACAATGCAGAAATGTACTGGATTTGAGCAGGGAATCTTCAACAAATGTGGTTTCTCAGTTGCATAGGTCACTTGGTCTAGATAGGTTGTAAAAAGGTAAATCGAAAATGCAGATTGCCATTTCAAATATCCCAACTGACAGAAGCCAAAAAGAACTAGTTGAGGCATAAAAAGAGAGTTAAACAACCAGCTTGCATGATTGTTGGATCACATGAGAGTATCCCACATGGCATCAGCGAGGAGCAATGAGAACATTACACTAATTTGATATGATTTTCATATAAACAATCAAATGTCACCACTGTACAAAGAGCTAACACACTACAGTACACAAACAAGAAGGACAACCTATTACACAGATTTTTGCCTTCATTCATCTGACACAATTTGAGCAGGAAGATTTCAACAGCTCAGCATGTGACCAAAATTACATGCACATCTAGCATGAAACTTACTTAAAGGGGACCATTACATAAGTCAGTCCCTCATATAATTACATTAACCAAAAGAATGTTTTTGCTTGCATAGGGACTACTAAAACCAAAAAGCAATGCTCTGTCTAGCACCTGAATTTACTTTTGCCAAAACAAGTCTGCCTACAAAACAAAAAAAAATACAAGTCAAATGTCAGATTATGTGTTGATTGGTATGATACAATGGAAATTACAAATGTAGACTTACCAAGTTATTTTTTGTTTGGACAATTGCGAGAATCGTGAAAGCCCATATGCTTGCAAATCTTGCACAAACGTGGTACTCTTTCCTTGCATCCTGAATCCTCACCTTGCCTACCACCCACCTTAATTTCTTTGCCTTTCTTGATTCTCTTGCTTCTCCCCTTCGAAAGGATATTAGTTGGTGGATGTACGTCAACTTCATCGGGAATTTTGCAACCAACGAATGCCTCATATTCATCTTGTCTAGAGTGCTTAGCAATCGGAAGTATTTCATCTAGTGGCCCTTCTAGATTGTTCACACCCAATAACAAGAAGTCAAGGCCTTCGTCTGAGTGCTTGGCCTTTTGAATTAGATCTTCCACTTTATTGCATAAATGTGATACTTTTTTTCTCTTTGCCTCTTGCGATGGGTCAACCGGCTTCTCCTCTAGTATGTTCCCATACCCATCATACACACTCTCCCTAAAAAGTTGTCGTTAGTCAATTGGTTCACAAGAAAATTAGAACATGCAAATAAGTATATTACTCACCTTTTACACCTTTTCTCCAATCTTTTCATAATGTACCCAATAGATAGCTCAATTTGTTTTTCACAACGCAATGCTAGAATTATATGGTGGCACGGGATACCTTTTGATTCAAACAACTTACATGAACATTTGACCATCATGCTTGTCATGTTACATTGAACCTCCCTATCTCTGTTTGGCTCATCACTGATGGTCAAAATTTTTGTTCCTTCAGTTACCGTCATGCCTACAACACAACAATGATCTCTAGTGGCAACTACCTCTTCTTGAAATGTCATGAAAACCTCATGACTGCATACCATACTACCTTGTTTCTCTATGGGCCAAGCTATCAATAACTCAGGTCGTGTCGCTGACATTCTAAGGCCGTGTCAAACCTAAGCCAAAACTCAACAAATGATAGCTTGCGATGAATAAAACGATTAAAAAATGAATTTGCACTCTTCGACCTAGAGGTGGTTCTAAGAATGCCTGCTAGAGATATGTCCATGAAGTATGCAGGTATCCATGATTCCCGAATGCGATACCTTTTAGCTAGCCACTCATTTCCCCCAAGATTGAAGTCGGATATGATAGAGTTCCACTGAAACTCAAATTCGTCCGGTATTTCTGAACCCCAAACACATGAGTTCAATCTCAACCAAAAATGAGTGTCCTCCCTAACAGAAGGCCCAATCTTCTCCGAAAATTTTTCCATAATATGCCACATGCACAACCTATAAGTTGTTTCTGGTAGAATTTTATTAATTGCAGATTTCATGCTAGCATCTTCATCAGTTATGATAAGTCTTAGGGCTACACCTCCCATTGCCACAAGAAAGGTTTGGAACAACCATTCATATGACTCAATTTTCTCATTTGCTAAGAATGCAGCACCAAAAAATACACTTTGCAAATGATGATTCACTCCCGTGAATGGTGTAAAGATCATGTTATATTGGTTGGTAGTGTAGGTAGAATCGAATGACATAACATCACCAAAGTGGCCGTAATTTTTTCTACTTGTAGCATCGGCCCAGAACACATTCACCAATCTACCCTGTTCATCCACAATAAAATCAAAGAAAAATGCAGAATTTACTTCTTTCTTCCTCTCTAGTTGTGCAACAAACATCTGTGCATCCGCATTCTTGATTTTTCTCCTAAGGTCACGATAGTAGTTTTGCAAGTCCCTCAAAGTGCATCCAACTTTATCATACCCACCCTCGCTGACATGGAGAAGCCTGTATGCCTGTGAGGTGCCTATGCTTGCTTTGTGACAAGTGTATAGAGTATTCTTTGCTCTTTCGCTTACTGAACGATTTGATCTAATCAAATGAACCTTATCAGGCGAGACAAGACCATGATTATGCTCCTCAACCATTGAGATTATACTATACTTTTTATCACTAGATAGCTTCACATATATATGTGCCTCACATCCACATCTAGTTTCCATAATATTATGTGTGGTTTTTTGGTCAGAGAGGTCAACAACTTTTTTACCTTTCTTCGTTGGCATCCTATATCCTTGCCTCGAACACATGTACCGCTTGCATTGAACCACATCATCCAACAATTTCTGTTGGCCAAGATGAACCGAGAAGCCAGCTTTATGTGCATAATCCTTGTAGAAGTTCTCCACAGCCTCGATATCATCGAAGGACATCCCAACGGTAGGTTTCAAATTGTTCTCACAGTCAGGTATAAATGCCGAACACTACAACAAAACACATTTGCAAAATCAGTAAAGGTGACAGAAAAATTAATTAACAATATTGTGGTAATGAAATACTCACGGAGAGAAGGATGCATAAATTCTTTTTGGTGTATTCAATACATCTTCGGACCGTATCGAAGATGTTATATTGCCGCAATCTTCCATCTCACTGGACGAAGGTATTTGTGGAATAATTGCGGTGGCATGAGGCGTTGATTGGGGGCCCATGGATGGTGGTGATGCCATCCTCGGCGGTGAGCTTCTGGTTGCTTCGGGGGTTGGTTGGGGTCCCATGGATAGTGACGTCGACATCGTGAAGCAGCGCCCTTGCTTGTGGCCGCGGGCAACCTTCGCTGGCAGCGGCGTTGATCGTGGCCGGCGCTTAGGGCATGCGAGCTGTGCCACGATCGTGGACGGCGGCGCCCTTGGTCGTCCGAGCGCTTGGCCGGCGGCGAGGTACGGTCGTGGGGGTCGTCACCGGGGCGGCGCGCTCTTGGCCCACCGAGAGGTGCGTCGTGGTCGGGCGGCGGTGATGTGCGGCACGCGAGCTGTGGCCGGCGGCTTAGGGCACGCGAGCTGTGCTGCGATCGTGCCCTTGGTCGGCCGCGCACTTGGCTGGTGGCGAGGTATGATCGTGGCCATCGCTGCCCGGGGCAGGCCGCGCGCTTGGCCGGCGCTGAGATGCGATCGTCGCTGGCGGCGCCCCGGACCGGCGGTGAGGTGCGATCGTCGCCGGAGACACCCTTCGCTGGCTGCTGTTGATTGGCGGCGACCTTTATCGCAGCTTAGGGTACGGGTGCAAGCTTTGGGAGGCGGCCGCGCGTGCCAAATTTCGCAGTCGCGAGGCTAGACAGAGAACACTGTTGCGGGCGGTAAATTGCAAAAGCTGACTCATCCGTGCGATACTCATCCGACGGCCTGCGCGTGCTGTGTGCATGTGTACACGGGCTGAGCCGTGTACACAGGATACGGAGCCCATTTAATTAGTGGTAGTTAATTTGCCCCTTAGTTAGTGGTAACCACCTCATTTCTCTCTCCTCTTACCAGATCCATCCCACATCCATGCAACAGCTGCTCCCAGATTCATCCCATCCCTGAGTCGGCCCATGCAGGACGTCATTCTAGTTTCAATAGCAATTAGTAAACTTTGGAAAAATTGATGATAGATCGTGAATTCAGCTAAGTTCCAATGGAAAATAAGGAATTGTCTCATAGATGGTGCTCCTACCAATTGCTTACAAAAAGGTATATATTGGGTTGGTCGGAAGCTCCACGGAAGACAACCACTAAAATTAAATAGTAGTTACATAAATAGGGAAATTTCATACATAATGGGCCAATCCAAAGCTCCATAAAAGACAATCATTAAGAAAAGGGATTAGCCAAATAAATAAAAAGGTATCTTGTTGTTTGAACCATTAGATGAAGGGATTGATGGTTGAGATGGGTGATAATGCACCACTAGCACTCATCTGAGCTTGTTTCTCTTTTTCTTAATAATAGAGACCGCCTCAGTTAGTGTCATGTTAATTACGGTTGGCACTGTATCCATATGTTTCATTTGGAGATAAATAGTTCTTGTTGGCACTTGGCACTTGAAGTGGAATGGAGGTATTTATGCAGCAGCTAGTCCAGTAGCTTGCCTTTTATTTTTGTGATTGCCACACCTAATACATACCTCTTAAATAAGACTCATACATTCAAATTTGTTTTAGATTTGTGAAAGATGAACAAAGGAACTTTGCACAAATATTTCTCAAATGATAAAAATTCAGCTCGAACAGTCTAACTAATACATGTCTAAGCTTTTGATTTCGTTTGCCCATTCTTAGCGAAAGTAGTGTTCTCCGTTTTGCTGATTTAGTTTTGAACCAACACTTACCTTGTATTTTCCATTAAAAGTTTACAATCATTCTTGTGCTCTTCTTGCTAATTGCTTCTCATACTTTGTAGGTGATCCTTGTAGTTGAGTTGCACTTGATGGTGGCTCAATAATTTATACAACCATGATGAAGAAAAGAAAGAGAAGGGACAATTTAATTGCACCTTCGGTTTGCCATGGTATCCCTGTCACACCACTTCCCAACCCTCGAAGTGGGAAGTGGGGACAACCACCATATAGTACGTCTCAACATGATGGGAACTACCAAATGACAAGTGGATTTGTTGATTTGAGACCGAGATTTATAATTCACACATCATTGGAGGGAACATGGAGATCATGGTTTCGTTTGAATGACTTAGATGCGCTTGGGTTCTTGGATGCACAACCAATGGAGGTTACTTATGACCATATTGAGCAGTATGTGTTCTTTGCTGTAGAAATGTTTTACTTTGACTATTTTTGCAGCGATGTTGATCTTAACATTTGTACGTATCCCATGTTTTCATGTTATATGCAGGGATAAAAGTATAATAGGTGGTGCTATTTGTTTGGAGGATATGTTGTATGCTTTTTTTTTCCTGTGAAGACAATCGCAACAAAAATAATACGATCATTTGCATAGAGGTGTGTCACATACAATCCTTATGTTCTATGTAGCCATAAGATTCCACTCAATCCTGGAAGCGACAACTGCCATTGAAACCGATGCAGCGGAGGCAAGTGTGCTATATGGCAGAAAATGGAAGCACATACAGTCCCGATATTTATTGAAAATTCTTGTTCGCCCTCAAGCTGAAAATGACAAGCAACAGTTGAGGAGCTTTGCTGATACCTATGAGGTTTATTCGTTCGTGAGGACATATATTTGATCGACCCTGAGAATGGTAAGGAGCAGCAGAAGAGGAGGGGTGGCTGGGACGTTCTGGATTAATATTACTTGTGTTTAGTTGAGGTATTGTCCGTGCAGTTGACCCGTGAGAACCTGTTACAAACACGCAAGCAGGATGAGGACACTATTGCATCGGGGATAATATCTTCCCTTGTTACCTATTGGGTATTAATATTGATAAAGACTAATTACTTACGTTTAGTTGTCTGGTCACTAGGAATAAGCATGTGAATTAGTGGCCACTAATTCTGGACGTGTGCATGTAACAAGCAAAGGACCAAGTCCTGGTGGTGGTTGGCGATGGAGCTCCTGTCAGCAGGAGTACATGACTTTATTTTGTCCTTGTTCCTTACTTGAAACTCATTACTTCACGCTGCAGTTCCTTTTTTGTTAGCTGCGTAACTAGATCAGCATTCGTTTATTTAAGCGATCGACAATCTGTTGATGAAGATCCATATGTATGCATTGCAGACGCAGGTTCTTTGTGATGAACATTGAAAACCAAAGATGATGATAGCAACTACCATTGAAACTGACGCAGCGGAGGCAAGCGTGCTATCTGGTAGAAAATGGAAGCGCATACAGTCCTAGTCCTAGGGGTATTTTCACGATATTTGTTGAAAATTCTTGCTCGCCCTAAAGCCAAAGATGATGACCAGCAGTTGAGGAGCTTTGTTGAATCCTAGGAGATTCATTCCTTCGATGAGCTTATCAGGGAGGTAAGGCATCTCCTTCATGAGAACATATATTTGATTGACCCTGAGGATGGAAAGGATCAGTAGCAGAAAAGAAGGGGTGACTAGGACGTTTTAGATCCGAGGTTGGATGCAGTTTGATGCATACAATAAAGCTGTTTTTTTGTTAAGGTATTGTCAACGCGGTTGACCCATGAGAACATGCTATGAACACGCAAGCAAGACGACGTAGGGGATAATAGTTACCCTTGTTATCTGTTGGGCATTAATATTGACAAAAGTCTAATTATTTGTGCTCTGTTGTCTCGTCATTAGGAATAATCATGTGAATTAGTGGCCTCAAATTCTGGACGTGTGCATGTAACTAGCAAAGGACCAAGTCCTGGTGGTGGTTAGTGATGGAGCTCCTGTCAGCAGGAGTACACGACTTTATTTTGTCCATGTTCCTTCCACAAAACTCATTACTTCGCACTGCATCTCCTACTAGGTGCGTATCCTAATCAGCATTTGTTTATATAAGCGATCAACAATATGTTGATGAAGATCCATATGTATGCATTGCAGATGCAGGTTCTTTTTAATGAACATTATCTAAGATGGCTACCCGCCCCTTCGGGATTCAGCTTCTACAAGCTACATGCCCATCTTCGTTTAACTTTTATACACGTGTCCATTTCACTCTACACTAGTGAAAGCTCATTAATTTGTGGTGTTTTCTTAGTCAATTGTAATCCTGGTTTCACTAAAAAAGCATCTGCGCAATTGTTTTCTAAAGCCTGAAACATCTCACATAATATTTATCCATAGTATTCATTCAGCTCACCAGAGCCAACATCACAGTGGAGAGAAAAATCAAGCTATGGGGTGCTCCCAATCTCCATTGGGGAGGATGGACTCCATTAAATAATCAAGCTGATATTCGTCGTGATTGGCATCTAGTGGGGATGTCGTCATGGTGAAGGAGGTCTCTGGTACGAAGTAAAGGTAGCTTTGAATTACCGAAGAACAAGTGGATTTGTTGATTCAAGACCGAAATTTATATTTTGTTGCTTTTCATACATCATTGGATGGAACATGGAGGTCATGGTTCCGTTTCAATGACGAGAATGTGTCTAGATTTTTGGATGCACAGCCAATAGGGATCACTTCTGACCATATTGACCCGTATGTGTTCTTTGCTGTACAAATCTTTTACTTTGACTGTTTTTCCAGCGATGTTGATCTTAACATCTATACATATGCCATGCTCTCATGTTATATGCAGGGACAAAAGTACAATCGGCGGTGCTGTATGTTTGGAAGATATGCTTTAAGCTTTACTTACCTTTGAAGCCAATCGCAAGAAAAATTACTTTGGTCATTTGCATAGAGGCTATCCTTATGTTATGTGAAGCCACGAGATTCCACTCAATCCTGGAAGTGACAGCAAGTGCCATTGAAATCGACGCAGCGGAGGCAAGTGTGCTATCTAGCAGAAAATGGAAGCACATATAGTCCTAGTCCTGGGGGGTATTTTCCCGATATTTGTTGAAAATACTTGCTCGCCCTAAAGCCATAGTTGACGACCAGCAGTTAAGGTGCTTTGCTGATTCGTAGGAGATTCATTCCTTCGATGAGCTTATCAAGGAGGTAAGGCTTCTCCTTCATGAGAACATATATTTGATTGACCTTGAGGATGGAAAGAATCTGCAGCAGAAAAGGAGGGGTGACTAGGACATTCCAGATCTGAGGTTGGATGCAGTTTGATGCATACAATGAAGCTGTTTTTTTGAGGTATTGTCCGTGCAGTTGACCCGTAAAAACTTGTTACGAACACGCAAGCAGGACAACGCCGCTGTTGCACAGAGGTTAATAGCTGCCTTTGTTATCTGTTGGGTATTAATATTGTGAAAGACTAATTACTTACATTTAGTTGTCTGGTCACTAGGAATAAGCATGTGAATTAGTGGACGCTAATTTTGGACGTGTGCATGTAACAAGCAAAGGACCAAGTCCTGGTGGTGGTTGATGATGGAGCTCTTGTCAGCAGGACTACACCATTTTTTTTGTCTATGTTTCTTCCTCGAAACTCATTACTTCACATTGCCGCTCCTTTTTTATTGTTAGCTGCGTATCCTGATCAGCATTTGTTTATATAAGCGATCGACAATCTGTTGATGAAGATCCATATGTATGCATTGCAGTCACATGTTCTTTGTGATGAACATTGTCTAAGATGGCTACCCGCCCCATCGGGATTCAGCTTCTGCAAGCTACATGCTCATCTTCGTTTAACTTTTATACACGTGTCCATTTCACTCTACACTAGCGCAAGCTCATTAATTTGTGCTGTTTGCTTAGTCAATTGTAATACTAGTTTGACTAAAAAAGCATCTACGTAATTATTTTCTAAAGCCTGACAAGAATGTGTCTAGATTTTTGGATGCACAACCAATGAGGATCACTTCTGACCATATTGACCCGTATGTGTTCATTGCTGTACAATTGTTTTACTTTGACTGTTTATCTATTGGGTATTAATATTGAGAAAGAATAATTATTTACGTGTAGTTGTCTGGTCACTAGGAATAAGCATGTGAATTAGTGGCTGCTAATTTTGGACGTGTCCATGTGACAAGCAAAGGACCAAGTCCTGGTGGTGGTTGGTGATGGAGCTCCTGTTAGCAGGAGTACACGACTTTATTTTGTCCATGTTCCTTCCTCAAAACTCATTACTTCACGCTACAGCTCCTTTTCTGTTAGCTGCATATGCTGATCAGCATTCATTTATATAAGCGATCGACAATCTGTTGATGAACATCCATATGTATGCATTGCAGACACAGGTTCTTTGTGATGAACATTGTCTGAGATGGCTACTCGCCCTTCGGGATTCAGCTTCTGCAAGCTACATGCCCATCTTCGTTTAACTTTTATACACGTGTCCATTTCACTCTACACTAGTGCAGGCTCATTAATTTGTGCTATTTGCTTAGTCAATTGTAGTCCTGGTTTCACTAAAAAAGCATCTGCATAATTATTTTCTAAAGCCTGAAACATCTCACATAATATTTATCCATACAATCCATTCAGCTCACTAGAGCCAAAATCACAGCGGAGAGAAAAATCAAGCTATTGGATGCTCCCAATCTCCTTAGGGGAGGATGGACTCCGTTAGATAATCAAGCTAATCAAGCTGATATGTGATTGGCATCCAATGGGGATGTCGACATTGTGAAGGAGGTCTCCGATACGCATCGAAGGTAGCTTTGAGCTTCCGAAGAACAAGTGGATTTGTTGATTCGAGACCGAAATTTATGTTTCGTTGCTTTTCACACATCATTGGAGGGAACATGGAGACCATGGTTCCACTTCAATGACTAGAATGTGTCTAGATTTTTTGATGCACAACCAATGGGGATCACTTCTGACCATATTGACCCGTATGTGTTCATTGCTGTACAAATGTTTTACTTTGACTGTTTTTGCAGCGATTTTGATCTTAACATCTGTACGTATGCCATGCTCTCATGTTATATGCCAGGACAAAAGTACAATTGGCGGTGTTGTATGTTTGCCGTATATGCTTTATGCTTTTCTTACCTTTGAAGCCAATCGCAAGAAAAATAACTTTGCTCATTTGCATAGAGGCTACCCTTATGTTCTGTGAAGGCACGAGATTCCACTCAATCCTAGAAGTGACAACAACTGCCAATGAAACCAACGCAGCAAAGGCAAGTGTGCTATCTGGCAGAAAATGGAAGCGCATACAGTCCTAGTCTTGGGGGTATTTTTCCCGATACTTGTTGAAAATTCTTGTTCGCCCTGAAGCGAAAGATGAAGAACAACGGTTGAGGAGCATTGCTGATTCCTAGGAGATACATTCCTTGGATAAGCTTATCTAGGAGGTATGGCTTCTCCTTCGTGAGAACATATGTTTGACTGACCCTGAGGATAGAAAGAATCAACAGCAGAAAAGGAGGGGTGACTGGGACGTTCCGGATCTGAGGTTGGATGCAGTTTGATGCATACAATGAAGCTACTTTTTTGAGGTATTTTCCGTGCAGTTGACCCGTGAGAACCTGTTACGAACACGCAAGTAGGACGACGCCACTTTTGCACTGGGCATAATAGCTGCCCTTGTTATTTGTTGGGTATTAATATTGAGAGAGACTAATTACTTACGTTTAGATGTTTGGCCACTAGGAATAAGCATGTGAATTAGCTGTGAATTAGTGGCCGCTAATTCTGGACGTGTGCATGTAACATCCAAAGGACCAAGTCCTGGTGGTGGTTGGCGATGGAGCTCTTGTCAGCAAGAGTAGGCCACTTTTTTTTTTGTCTATATTCCTTTGTCGAAACTCTTTACTTCATGCTGCAGCTCCTTTTTTTTGTTAGCTGCGTATTGTGATCCGCATTCGTTTATATAATCGATCGACAATCTGTTGATGAAGATCCATATGTATGCATTGCAGTTGCAGGTTCTTTGAGATGAACATTGTCTGAGATGGTTGCTCGCTCCTTCGGGATTCAGCTTCTGCAAGCTACATGCCCATCTTCATTTAACTTTTATACACGTGTGCATTACACTCCATACTAGTGCAAGCTCATTAATTTGTGGTGTTTGCCTTGTCAATTGTAATCCTGGTTTCACTGAAAAAGCTTTTGCATAATTTTTTCCTAAAGCCTGAAACATCTCACGTAATATTTATCCATAGTATTCATTCAGCTCGCTAGATCCAAAATTACAGTGGAGAGAAAAATCAAGCTATTGGGTGCTCCCAATCTCCGTAGGGGAGGATGGACTCTGTTAGATAATCAAGCTCATATTCGTCTCATTGGCATCCTATGGGGATGTCGTCATGGTGAAGGAGGTCTCTAGTATGCAGTGAAGGTAGCTTTGAACTATCGAAGAACAAGTGGATTTGTTGATTCATGACCGAAATTTATTTGTCGTTGCTTTTCGTACATCATTGGAGGGAACATGGAGGTCATGGTTCTGTTTCAATGACGAGAATGTGTCTAGATTTTTGGATGCACAACCAATGGGATCACTTCTGACCATATTGACCCATATGAGCTCTTTGCCGTACAAATGTTTTACTTTGACCATTTTTCCAGCGATGTTGATCTTAACATCTATACGTATGCCATGCTCTCATGTTATATGTAGGGACAAAAGTACAATTGGCGGTGTTGTATGTTTGGAGGATATGCTTTATGCTTTTCTTACCTTTGAAGCCAATTGCAAGAAAAATAACTTTGGTCATTTGCATAGAGGCTATCTTTATGTTTTGTGGAGCCACGAGATTCCACTCAATCCTGGATGTAACAGCAATTACCATTGAAACCGACGCAGCGGAGGCAAGTGTGCTATCTGGCAGAAAATTTAAGCGCACACAGTCCTAGTCCTGGGGTATTTTCCCAATATTTGTTGAAAATTCTTGCTCGCCCTGATGTGTGACATTCCGATATTTTCTAATCCTAAAAAAAATTATTTCGAGTTAAGATAATTATAAAGTCAAATTATTCAATAAATTCCCTCTAATTTTCCATCCGTGCCCTAATCATCCCCTAATCGTATCTTCCCTAATCGTACCCGTGTCCGATTGGACCATGATCAAAATAAAATCCACCCTTGCCATATTAGTGCACCTAAATCATACCAAATCGGTGGCAATCTAGACATACCATGTTAATCCCAAACCCAGCCGTTGTCTTCTTCCTTTCCTTCTTATCTCTCTTTCCTTTTTGGCAAACAGCCGTGCACCGCCGCCTCTTTTTCTTGCTGGCTGCCCCACCCCAAGGAAGGAAATCACGAATTCGAGGAAAACACTTCTTAGAAAATGCTTTCTCTATTATCCTCCCAAAATTTTGGCTCCCGAAACCCTCTCCTTTGCCCTATAAAAATCGCCGAAGGCCGACCTCTCGAAATCCAAGCCGCCCTACCTTTCCTCGTCTCAGCGCCGCCTCGGTGTGAAGCTGCCCAAACCGTCCGAGGACGGCCTTCATATCTTCATCACGAATCCATCCCAACTGAGAGCTCGAAGAATCGTTGCCGGAGCGCAAGGAATTTAATCGCCGAAGTGCTCGCCAGAATCTGCCACTGCCTCTGTTCATCGTTTTGAAGCTCCTGTGTGGTGAGACTCCAAATTGACCCATTCTCTTGTTTTCCCATGTCGCCCTCTTGCTCCCTAGGCCGCTCGTGCCGCCTCCCAGGAAGCCGTGGCATCGCCGGAGCCGTCTTGTCGGGACCCCCCTTGGCGAAGGAAGGTCCCACCTGTGCTTTACCTGTACTAGTCCCTGGATCAGTAGCTAGTACACACAGATATAGAATTTGGATCACAAACATGACGATTAATTTACATAAATTTACATCAGAGTGCGCCAGCGGCGTGGTTACAAAAGATTGGCTCGAAGGCCTTACAAATGCAGAAGTCTTTATATTACAACTGAAATTCCAAAAATGGAAAACCAACACAATCCCCACAGACAAAGCTGGAGGAATACAGCCCTAGGCGTCGGTATATTCCTCGTTCTGGACTCCGTCGGTGAAGATGTAGGCTTTGGGGTCTCCATCTTCGGGGTCGCAATGGTACTCCGCACCTGTGCGTCGGAATGTGCAGCCCCGCGGCAAAGCGCGAGAGTGAGTATTGGTGCAAATACTCGCAAGTCTATTGACGTATGCACATGCATGGTTTAGACGAAGGAAAGGTAGGGCTTAGTTGCGGAAAGCGAGTTTTTGAAATAGTTTGCCTATGTTTTTAAAGCAATTTAGGAAAGAAGTGAAGTAATCAAATCAATTGATAAAACATTTAAATCATCCGGCCCCAGCCGGCTCATGCCCAAAGGCTGGCTCACAATACAAATCATGGTTTTCACCAAAAACATTTTCCTTACGGCTAATCCACCGAAGGACCATAATCTCTCGACGGCTAACCACCGTATGCATAATTCCACACGTCGGCTAAACCACCGAAAGTCATCTCCTCACGGATAACCATCGTAGGCTCCCAAAACGAAACACAGCACCTGCCGGTTTTCTTCTTTAAAACACTGCGAAAGAGAGGGAAGAAAACTACCATGGTGAGCACGCCACTGTCGTCCGTCCTTGACCGTGGGCACGGCTTTCTAAAAAGTTGTACACTCTGCAGAGGTCGCAGGCTTTACCCATGAGAGGTGGTTTTTCCTAGAAATCACCCAAAGGAAAATGATCACTTCAAGGCCTTTGACAATCTCGCTCCTAGCTTGGCATCCCCTCTAAGGTTTTCACCGCTGCGCTGGTCTCCCCAGTTGGCTGAAGACCCCTCTTGAGCCTGGTAGGTTGGCGAATGCTTTGCGCCTACTCCACCACACGGGATGTCTAAACTAAGAGTTCGAAGGCTACTCAGCCAGGTCCCGCCCATACAGGCACTCATGGCCACACTGTTGTACTTAGTCTTGACAACCACAAGGTCGCGGTATTTTGGGACTAGGGTGGTTCCCACACTGGACCTGATTCTCGTGCTTACTGCACCAGCCAATCAATCCGTCCACTCCAATCAAGTTTTATAAGCATTTCCAGAAACCCCCAGGCGACATACCCGCCACCTGGTACTAATAGTTTTCTCACAGTAGCTCCCTGCTACCGCTGATCAAATAAGCACTTTGCAAACAGAGGGATACTTTGAATTAAAACAGATATTAAATCGGGGTGGTTCATTCATCATGTGGTAATCAACTAATACTGACTAGTAGCATGACTAAGCAAGATTGATTAAGCTAATCAAGGTTTGGCAGATAATTACGGATTAATTAGCCTATGGTTATCAAAGATCAGGATTAATAACATAATTAAAGTGTATTAGGTCTTTTAACTAACTTTTACCAGAATGACAGTGTTTAATTGATATAGCCATGCATTTTTACTGAACTTCTAATAAAGCCTTTGTAAAGCTAGGTATCAACATGATCAAAGGTATTCAAGGGGAAATGTCAACGGTGACTTGCCTTGATCAGCACCACCTTGATGATTGGTGATCCACTGCGGAATTGATTGCAAAGCTATCGTCGCTAGACCTAACAAATAAATTAACTAAAATAAACACAAATGCAAAAATAAAACATGAAATGATATGTATGCTCATGTTTATGCAAAATTAATTTAAAAAGATAAAACTTGTCTCTCTGGTGAAAATAAGATTTATTGAAATATCGAAACCTAAATTATCTAAGTAATCATTTCAAGATATTTTATTAATATATTAAGTAGGAGAAAATGGAATATGTGCAATTGCATATGCAAATTTATATACTAACAGATTTCCATTTTCTAAACATTTTAAAATTTGTCTCACAGTTTTTGGAGCTTATGGTTTTAAAGATACAAAAATTGGACTCTATTTGTAGAAAGAAATTTAAGTAAACACTAGCTTGTATATGATGCAATTTACAAGTATCTTTAAAATGATATTAAAGATATGAAAACTTCTCTGTTAATTTACTTAAAATTTTTCCTAATAGTGGTTTAAATATTGGTATTTGTATAAAATGACATATATACATATATAGTAGGCCTATAGTGCAATTTAGAAGTTTCTTTAAGGTAAATACTAAGTTGTTGAAAATTTGTTGCTAATACAGATATATATATTCATTTATCTTCATCACCATATCTTATTAACAGAAAATTAATTGTGGTTATTTGTATTTTTATAGGCTTTTAGTGAAAGAAGGCTTTAGTTATTATATCTGCCTTGTTACTAATTCAATAAAATTCACCAATAAATAGAATTAAAGATTCTAAACATTTTCTATTTTGGAAGTTCCTCCAGAACCGGTCTAGATATGTGTAAACCGGCCGGTTAGAGAATAAACTGACGGTTCTTCTGGTTTTCCCTGGACCGGTCGTCTTCAACCTCCCGAGCCCCTGTTTTGGTTCTCCGACGAGGTTCGGGTTTGGCCAAAATTCGGGCAGGTCGAAGCACGAAAGCCTCTAATTTTTGGTGGAAGGGTTTATAGGAACATGAGGAACCCATTTTGGGTCTTAACTTGGGCCGAGGTGGTTTGGCTCGCCGGCGACGAGCTAGGGTTCTTCGCAGCGGCGGCGGTGGCAGGTTGAGCTCGTTCTAGGGCGTCTCCAATCATTCCAGTGGGTGGAGGAGCTTCTAGGGATGAGGTATGGGTCATGTTTGGCGTCGGTGAGGTGAGGGTAGCTCGGGTGCGAGCTAGCACCGTGCGCCGCGTTGCTCTAATGGCGGCGGCCATGGCGGCAGCGGCTCCGGCCAAATCTGGGGTCGGGATGGCTTGGGATAGCTACTACGGCGCTCGAGGGCGCTAAAGCATGCCTCAATTTGAATCAAAACACAACGGATAGATGTAATCGCTTAGGTGGCCGTGGCAGCAAGAAAAAAGGGGAAAATGGTGGTGAGACTTACCGGCGAGGTCTCCGGTGGCGCGGTGAGCTTGGGGTCACTCCTGGGGTCTTGCTGATGCTCCAACATCGAGCTCCCACAATGGTCTTCAGCGATTTTGGTGCTCCTCGCGTTTCCTTGCTTCGGGCGGTGACGGCGATGAGACTGGAAACGGCAACCGAGGCGGAGTGGCTTAAGAGCGATG
Organism: Olyra latifolia; assembly: GCA_036346145.1. Classification (NCBI taxonomy): domain Eukaryota; kingdom Viridiplantae; phylum Streptophyta; class Magnoliopsida; order Poales; family Poaceae; genus Olyra; species Olyra latifolia. The sequence continues at coordinate 52,676,276 of CM070523.1, read as the reverse complement.
CGGTCGGGCTCGGGACGCGCGGCGCGTCCTCCCCAAGCCACGCACCCATGCTAAGCGGTGTGAGGCCGTGCGAGCGACAGCTCGGCCGGTGCTCACCCCGGTCGAAGGCGTATTTCCCCTAGGGAAAGCGTACTTTCCTTTTCTAGAAGATTTTCTGTTCGGGAAGGGCTTTTAGTTTAAGAGTTTTGATATTTATACAACTCAGGAAAATAAAGTAAAAATACCTAAAAATTCAGAAAAATGTGAGGACTCCAAATATGAATTTTATTTTATTATTTGACAAAATTTAGTTTTATGTAAAAATCAAAATACTCTTTTAAGGTGTGCTTTTAAACATGTTAAGGGATGGTTTTCTTTTTACAAAAATTTCTATAAAGTATCCCTAATATTTTGAAAAGGTATTATAAGTTTTTAGCATTTTATTACCTTTTTAACATTAAGTTCTTTATCAAAAGAAGATATCTTTCTTTTAGTAAATGATTAAAAATGCAGAAATTTAGATAATTTAGATGTTTGATGCAATGGATATATGCTATGCATGTATGCACTACCAAATTTAAATCTTGTGAAAAAGTTTTTATGCAAATTCCTGCAATATTAGGGTTAAACCCTTAACAACTTCTCATTTAAAACTCTTCTTTTATTGAGGAAACCAAATTATTTAGATTTATACACTTAAAGGTTAATGTAGCATACTTATTTTCAAAAATTTTTAAATTATAAAGCAATTCATTAAAATGCAATCGTATGATGCACGATGATTTTTAACTTTTTGAAAATGAGGATGTTACACGTGTCTTACCGCTGCCGCCTGCTGCTGTAGTGCCGCTGTGCAAGCCAGCGCCGCCGCCGGAGCGGCCGCCACCGCCGGTCAAGCCACCGTCGCCGTCGCCCCGCCTGCTCTCTTTCTTTTTCTCTCTCTTTCTCCTTGTCTCTTATTCTTGTTTTCTTGCGTGCTGTCTGCTAGAGCAGAGCAAGCTCTTGTTAATTCTCTCGGCAAGACCGAGTCAACCCGTGCTGACAATGGTCATCATGAACAGTACTGCTTCACCATTTTATATCTCCCAAACCACAACTCCGATTCATGTCAAACCAATTTTATTGGTTTTATTTTAACCTAACCTACCTCCTGTATTTATTTCATAATTTTATAAATTTTATTTGCTGCTGCTAATTTATCTGTGCCTCGATTTGCGTGTAGACGTCGCAGAGGAGTCCGGAGGGGAGTTAGCTGCTGGCTGTCCAGGAGCGTGCTACTCGGATCGAGGTGCAAACTTGTTACATGTTGATCCCAATTTATTTACTCACTTGATTACTATTCATAGGTTTTTAAATGTGCATGCTAATTTTAATTCTATTTTATACATTTAATATTAGATATTGCCGATAACGTGTCAAACATTTGTTAGCACGTTTAGCCTTCCATTGTTGCCTAGTATGAAATTATCCTTTAATATTGCCACCCTTGATTTTACTCACGCTAAATCCTTAGTTGCTTCGATGGGAATTCTAGATGACCACTACGATGGGAAGTCATTTAAAATCTTAGTAGAGAGAATCTACTCTTAACTTGTGATTTTTGGTTAACTTTAATTCAACTAAAATCAATGTGGCGTGAGTAGACTCGAGGTGGTGGTATGAAGGGTGGATGTATGGTTTGTGGTATGCCACCTTGGCCGACATAATGACCGAACATCGTGGATGAATTGACCGGGCAAAACAGTATAACCATGGCTGTTAATTATGGTAATACCTTAATTGTTACCTTGGGAAATCTAGGTTTGGGTTGTCATGGCGGTGTGGATGTCGCTTGCAACCACCGTATACCCATCTGGCACACGGGGGGAACCTCTGGCTTGGTGCGAAGCCACTTGGGGCGAAACCTTAGTGAGGCAATCACAAATTTAGGCATACCGGGGCTAATGGCTTCGTCTCACTCTCGGGTGAGTTCTACGGGTAAAGTGTACACACTCTGCAGAGTTAAAACCATTATGATAGCCGTGCTCACGGTCAAGAGCGGGCTTTGGAAGCTCTACTTGTTAGTCTCACCTTTTCTTAATTAATTTGTTGTAGAAGGTAAGGGCAGGGATTGCCAGGCAGCGAATGCCGGGTAATGAGTGCTGAGCAGTGCATTACGGGGAATGTATTACCAGGGTTTCGTGTAGAGTTGACAGCGAATGTTATCTCGGTTTCATGTTGAGAAGGCAATATTATAGTTGTCGGCGGTTGGGAGTACGGGGCCCCCAGGTGCCGAGCTTACTTGTTGAACTGGGGATCAACGGGCCCCTTTCCGCAGCTAGGGGGCATTCGAGATAGCGCTTCCTGTCAAACAACCAGAGCACAGGTTTTTTACCCTGGTTCAGGCCCCTCTCAGCGAGGTAACAGCCCTACGTCCAGCGATCTCAATATATGATGAATCAAGAGTATTACAAGGATGCGCGAGCAAGCCTAGACGGGCCACGCTCGAGCTTGCCAAAGAACAGCTAGAAAAAGAGAGAGAGAGATGGAGATCCCCCCCAGCATGTGTGCGAGGATACCTATTTATATATGTACAAGAGCTATTAATTTCTTGAGTGATACTGTCAAAGATCCAGCGGTCCGTGCGGTGTCTTCCCTGGTCCGAGCGAACGACGTAAGACGGCGTGGCGCGTGACAGCTGATCAGTAAGATGTGATGGAGGCAGGTAAATGATGACTTCCTACCCTTGCGACGGGACGCAGCGGTATGTTTTGGTCATGTTGCCGGTCCCGAGGAACACTTTCGGGGTACTTGTGCGTCCCGAGTAACTCTTTTGGGATATCAATATTATTGGGGTCGGGCTGGTTTCTGAGTAATTACTGAGATGCCACTAACCCTCGTCCGCTAGTCCCCGAGGCTCGATGGGAGCGGAATGCCCCTTCGAGGCTTTTAAAGCGAATCCATAGAGGGTTGGGCTTTTTAGCACCGACATGGTAGCTTAGGTTCCGTGGGACGGGGTCGGCCCACCCTGCCGCATCCAGGACGTGGATCACACGCCTGGGTAACCTGGTAGGGCACGAGCCGAGTCGCGCCTCTACTTCTCGAGCGGTGATGAGGCGCTTCGAGGGACTGGCGGACGGGCATAGTCCCGGCGTGCCGCATCCAGGGCGTGGATCACACGCCCGGGTAACTTGGTAGGGTGCGAGCCGAGTCGCACCCCCCACTTCTCGAGCGGTGATGAGGCGCCGAGGGATCGGCGACGGGCATAGTCCCGTGCGCATCGGTGGCGTGGATCACACGCCGGTAACTTGGTAGGGTGCGAGCGAGTCGCACCCCCACTTCTCGAAGCGGTGATGAGGCGCCGAGGGATCGGGCGACGGGCATAGTCGGCGCAGCGCGCATCGTGCGTGGATCACACGCCGGTAACTTGGTAGGGTGCGAGCCGAGTCGCACTTCTACTTCTCGAGCGGTGATGAGGCGCCGAGGGATCGGCGACGGGCATAGTCGGCGTGCGCATCAGTAGCGTGGATCACACGCCGGGTAACTTGGTAGGTGCGAGCCGAGTCGCACTTCCACTTCGAGCGGTGATGAGGCGCTGAGGGTCTCGCAGACGGGCATAGTCCCGGCGTGCGGCATCCAGGGCGTGGATCACACGCCCGGGTAACTTGGTAGGGTGCGAGCCGAGTCGCACCCCCCACTTCTCGAGCGGTGATGAGGCGCTTCGAGGGTCTGGCAGACGGGCATAGTCCCGGCGTGCCGCATCCAGGGCGTGGATCACACGCCCGGGTAACTTGGTAGGGTGCGAGCCGAGTCGCACCCCCCACTTCTCGAGCGGTGATGAGGCGCTTCGAGGGACAAAATCGAAAGAACGGGAAAAATAAATGGAACGCGTACCTGGGCAAAGAACCGTTCGGCACGAGCCAGAAAAATCACCGTAGGGATCGGAGAACCGACACCTCGAGCGAAGGGCATGCCCAAGGAAAAAGGAACATGCGCTCGAGCGAGGAGCACGCTTGGGGCGAACCAGAGAATCGACATCTTGAGCGAAGATCATGCTCAACGAAATAAAGAACATGCGCTCGAGCGAAAAGCATGCTCGAGGCAAACCAGAGAATCCGCGTCTTGAGCGAAGGGCACGCCAAGGTTTAAAAACATGCGCCGAAGCGGAGAGCATGCTCGGGCGAACCATAGAATAGACACGCGCCGAAGCGAGAGCGTGTTTCGGGCAAACCGAAAATAGAACAGGCGCCAGAGCGGAGAGCATGCTCGGGGCGAACCAGAGAATCCACGTCTCGAGCGAAGGGCACGCTCAAGGTTTAAAAAACATGCGCCCGAGCCGAGAGCATGCTCGGGCGAACCATAGAATAGGACACGCGATCGAAGCGAGAGCGTGTTTCGGGCAAACCGAAAATAGAACAGCGCCAGAGCGGAGAGCATGCTCGGGCGAACCAGAGATCCACGCCTTGAGCGAAGGGCACGCTCAAGGTTTAAAAACATGCGCCGAAGCGGAGAGCATGCTCGGGCGAACCATAGAATAGGACACGCGCCGAAGCGAGAGCGTGTTTCGGGCAAACCGGAAAAATAGAACAGCGCCAGAGCCGAGAGCATGCTCGGGCGAACCAGAGATCACGCCTTGAGCGAAGGGCACGCTCAAGGTTTAAAAACATGCGCCGAAGCGGAGAGCATGCTCGGGCGAACCATAGAATAGGACACGCGCCGAAGCGAGAGCGTGTTTCGGGGCAAACCGAAAATAGAACAGCGCGCAGAGCGGAGAGCATGCTCGGGCGAACCGGAGAGCACGCTTTGAGCCAAGGGCATGCTCAAGGGTTTAAAGAACATGCTCCCGAGTGGAGAGCATGCTCGGGCGTAACCGGAGAATAGAACATGCGCCGAAGCGAGAGCATGCTCGGGCGTAACCGGAGAATAGAACATGCGCCGAAGCCGAGAGCATGCTCGGGCGAACCGGCGAGCACGTCTTGAGCGAAGGGCTTGCTCAAGGGTTAAAGAACATGCGCCGAAGCGGAGAGCATGCTCGGGGCGAATCGGAGGATAGAACATGCGCCGAAGCCGAGAGCATGCTCGGGCGTAACCGGCGAAACAGAATATGCGCCGAGCCGAGAGCATGCTCGGGCGAATCGAGAATAGAACATTCGCCGAAGCCGAGAGCATGCTCGGGCGAACCGGCGAACGAATATGCGCCGAAGCCGAGAGCATGCTCGGGCGAACGGGAGAATAGAACATGCGCCGAAGCGAGAGCATGCTCGGGCGAACTGGCGAGCACGCTCTTGAGCGAAGGGCTTGCTCAAGGGTTAAAGAACATGCGCCGAAGCGGAGAGCATGCTCGGGCGAACCGGCGAATAGAACATGCGCCGAAGCGAGAGCATGCTTTCGGGCGAACCGAGTATAGAATATGCGCCCGAAGCCGAGAGTTTCGGGCGAACCGGCGAAGGAATATGCGCCGAAGCGAGAGCATGCTCGGGCGAACCGGAGAATAGAACATGCGTCCGAAGCCGAGAGCTCGGGCTAACCGGCGAAGGAATATGCGCCCGAAGCCGAGAGCATGCTCGGGCGAACCGGAGAATAGAACATGCGCCGAAGCCGAGAGCATGCTTTCGGGCGAACTGGCGAAAGCACGCTCTTGAGCGAAGGGCTTGCTCAAGGGTTAAAGAACATGCGCCCGAGCGGAGAGCATGCTCGGGGCGAACCGGAGGATAGAACATGCGCCCGAGCTGAGAGCATGCTCGGGGCGAACCGGCGAACAGAACATGCGCCCGAGCCGAGAGCATGCTCGGGCGAATCGAGAATAGAACATGCGCCGAAGCCGAGAGCATGCTCGGGCGAACCGGCGAACAGAATATGCGCCGAAGCCGAGAGCATGCTCGGGCGAATCGAGAATAGAACATGCGCCGAAGGAGAGCATGCTCGGGGCGAACCGGCGAGCACGTCTTGAGCGAAGGGCTTGCTCAAGGGTTAAAAGAACATGCGCCCGAGCGGAGAGCATGCTCGGGGCGAACCGGCGAACAGGTCTTGAGCGAAGGGCATGCTCAAGCGAAGAAGCAGTCCCCGAGCTTGAGCAAGCTCGTGGAGGTACGTGCGCCTGGGGAAGGGACGTGCTCAGGCGAAGAAGCAGCCCCCGAGCTTGAGCAAGCTCGGGGAGGTACGTCGCTGGGAAGGGCGTGCCAGCGAAGCGACCGAGCTTGAGCAAGCTCGGAGGTACGCTTACCGGGAAGGGACGTGCCAGCGAGCGACCGAGCTTGAGCAAGCTCGGGAGGTACGTCTTGCCGGGAAGGGGCGTGCTCAGCGAAGCAGCCGAGCTTGAGCAAGCTCGGGAGGTACGTCTACCGGGGAGGGATGTGCCCGTATGCGAAATATGTCAAAACTTGCACAGATCGTCGGGGCGCCGATGTCCTCGTTGTGATCGTCGGTCATCTCCCATCCCGAATCTCGGGTGAGGAGCTCGAACGTATTCCTCGCCGCCATCGCTCAAGGGCGGGACATCCATGAGGAACCGGACTCCATGGCATGCCCTTCCGGACCGAGATTCCGGAGACCTCGAGTCGGTCCAAGATTTGTCGAGGTCGCCCAAGCCGCCGGCGAATGTCGTAGTCGTCTTGAAGTCGCCACCTCAAGGACCTTTCTTTGCAGAGACTCTAGACGATCCCCACGACGGCGCCACCGTCGGCGGTTGGAAGTGGGGCCCCAGTGCCGAGCTTACTTGTTGAACTGGGATCAACGGGCCCTTTCCGCAGCTAGGGGCATTCGAGATAGCGCTTCTGTCAAACAACCAGAGCATGGTTTTTACCTGGTTCAGCCCTCTCGGCGAGGTAATGACCCTACGCCCAAATGATCTCAATATATGATGAATCAAGAGTATTACAAGGATGCGCGAGCAAGCCTAGACGGGCCACGCTCGAGCTTGCCAAAGAACAGATAGAAAAAGAGAGAGAGAGATGGAGATCCCCCCCAGCATGTGTGCGAGGATACCTATTTATATATGTACAAGAGCTATTAATTTCTTGAGTGATATTGTCAAAGATCCAGCCGTCCGTCGGTGTCTTCCTGGTCCGAGCGAACGACGAAGACGGCGTGGCGCGTGACGTACCGATCAAGAAGATGTGATGGAGGCGGTAAATGATGACTTCCTACCCTTGCGACGGACGCAGCGGTATGTTTTGGTCATGTTGCGGTCCCGAGGAACACTTTCGGGTACTTAAAGCGCCCCGAGTAACTCTTTTGGGATATCAATATTATTGGGGTCGGGCTGGTTTCTGAGTAATTACTGAGATGCCACTAACCCTCGTCCGCTAGTCCCCGAGGCTCGATGGGAGCGGAATGCCCCTTCGAGGCTTTTAAAGCGAATCCATAGAGGGTTGGGCTTTTTAGCACCGACATGGTAGCTTAGGTTCCGTGGGACGGGGTCGGCCCACCCTGCCGCATCCAGGACGTGGATCACACGCCTGGGTAACCTGGTAGGGCACGAGCCGAGTCGCGCCTACTTCTCGAGCGGTGATGAGGCGCCGAGGGATCGGCGGACGGGCATAGTCCCGGCGTGCGCATCAGGCGTGGATCACACGCCCGGGTAACTTGGTAGGGTGCGAGCCGAGTCGCACCCCCCACTTCTCGAGCGGTGATGAGGCGCCGAGGGATCGGCGACGGGCATAGTCGGCGTGCGCATCGGCGTGGATCACACGCCGGGTAACTTGGTAGGGTGCGAGCGAGTCGCACTTCCACTTCTCGAAGCGGTGATGAGGCGCCGAGGGATCGGCGACGGGCATAGTCGGCGTGCGCATCGGTGGCGTGATCACACGCCGGTAACTGGTAGGTGCGAGCGAGTCGCACTTCTACTTCTCGGCGGTGATGAGGCGCCGAGGGATCGGGCGACGGGCATAGTCGGCGTGCGCATCGAGGCGTGGATCACACGCCGGTAACTTGGTAGGTGCGAGCCGAGTCGCACCCCACTTCTCGAAGCGGTGATGAGGCGCCGAGGGTCTGGCAGACGGGCATAGTCCCGTGCGCATCGGCGTGGATCACACGCCGGGTACTGGTAGGGTGCGAGCCGAGTCGCACTTCCCCACTTCTCGAGCGGTGATGAGGCGCCGAGGGTCCGAGACGGGCATAGTCCCGGCGTGCGCATCGTGCGTGGATCACACGCCCGGGTAACTTGGTAGGGTGCGAGCCGAGTCGCACCCCCCACTTCTCGAGCGGTGATGAGGCGCTTCGAGGGACAAAATCGAAAGAACGGGAAAAATAAATGGAACGCGTACCTGGGCAAAGAACCGTTCGGCACGAGCCAGAAAAATCACCGTAGGGATCGGAGAACCGACACCTCGAGCGAAGGGCATGCCCAAGGAAAAAGGAACATGCGCTCGAGCGAGGAGCACGCTTGGGGCGAACCAGAGAATCGACATCTTGAGCGAAGATCATGCTCAACGAAATAAAGAACATGCGCTCGAGCGAAAAGCATGCTCGAGGCAAACCAGAATCCGCGTCTTGAGCGAAGGGCACGCCAAGGTTTAAAAACATGCGCCGAAGCGGAGAGCATGCTCGGGCGAACCATAGAATAGGACACGCGCCGAAGCGAGAGCGTGTTTCGGGCAAACCGAAAATAGAACAGCGCCAGAGCGGAGAGCATGCTCGGGGCGAACCAGAGAATCCACGTCTCGAGCGAAGGGCACGCTCAAGGTTTAAAAAACATGCGCCCGAGCTGAGAGCATGCTCGGGGCGAACCATAGAATAGGACACGCGACCGAGCGGAGAGCGTGCTCGGGGCAAACCGGAAAATAGAACAGGCGCCAGAGCGAGAGCATGCTCGGGCGAACCAGAGATCCACGCCTTGAGCGAAGGGCACGCTCAAGGTTTAAAAACATGCGCCGAAGCGGAGAGCATGCTCGGGCGAACCATAGAATAGGACACGCGCCGAAGCGAGAGCGTGTTTCGGGCAAACCGAAAATAGAACAGCGCCAGAGCCGAGAGCATGCTCGGGCGAACCAGAGAATCCACGCTCTTGAGCGAAGGGCACGCCAAGGTTTAAAACATGCGCCGAAGCGAGAGCATGCTCGGGCGAACCATAGAATAGGACACGCGCTCGAAGCGAGAGCGTGTTTCGGGGCAAACCGAAAATAGAACAGCGCCAGAGCGAGAGCATGCTCGGGGCGAACCGGAGAGCACGTCTTGAGCCAAGGGCATGCTCAAGGGTTTAAAGAACATGCTCCCGAGTGGAGAGCATGCTCGGGGCGAACCGGAGAATAGAACATGCGCCCGAGCGGAGAGCATGCTCGGGGCGAACCGGAGAATAGAACATGCGCCCGAGCTGAGAGCATGCTCGGGGCGAACCGGCGAGCACGTCTTGAGCGAAGGGCTTGCTCAAGGGTTAAAAGAACATGCGCCCGAGCGGAGAGCATGCTCGGGGCGAATCGGAGGATAGAACATGCGCCCGAGCTGAGAGCATGCTCGGGGCGAACCGGCGAACAGAACATGCGCCGAGCCGAGAGCATGCTCGGGCGAATCGAGAATAGAACATTCGCCGAAGCCGAGAGCATGCTCGGGCGAACCGGCGAACAGAATATGCGCCGAAGCCGAGAGCATGCTCGGGGCGAACGGGAGAATAGAACATGCGCCGAAGCGGAGAGCATGCTTTCGCGTAACCGGCGAGCACGCGTCTTGAGCGAAGGGCTTGCTCAAGGGTTAAAGAACATGCGCCGAAGCGGAGAGCATGCTTTCGGGCGAACCGGCGAATAGAACATGCGCCGAAGCGAGAGCATGCTTCGGGCGAACCGAGTATAGAATATGCGTCCGAGCCGAGAGCTCGGGCGAACCGCGAAGGGAATATGCGCCGAAGCGAGAGCATGCTCGGGCGAACCGGAGAATAGAACATGCGTCCGAAGCCGAGAGCTCGGGCGAACCGGCGAAGTTGAATATGCGCCGAAGCCGAGAGCATGCTCGGGCGAACCGGAGAATAGAACATGCGCCGAAGCCGAGAGCATGCTCGGGCGAACTGGCGAGCACGTCTTGAGCGAAGGGCTTGCTCAAGGGTTAAAGAACATGCGCCGAAGCGAGAGCATGCTCGGGCGTAACCGAGGATAGAACATGCGCCGAAGCCGAGAGCATGCTCGGGCGAACCGGCGAACAGAATATGCGCCGAGCCGAGAGCATGCTCGGGCGAATGGAGAATAGAACATGCGCTCGAAGCCGAGAGCATGCTCGGGCGAACCGCGAAAGAAACATGCGCCCGAAGCCGAGAGCATGCTCGGGCGAATCGAGAATAGAACATGCGCCGAAGCGAGAGCATGCTTTCGGGCGAACCGGCGAGCACGCTCTTGAGCGAAGGGCTTGCTCAAGGGTTAAGAACATGCGCCGAAGCGGAGAGCATGCTCGGGCGAACCGGCGAATGTGTCTTGAGCGGCGGGCATGCTCAAGCGAAGAAGCGCCCCGAGCTTGAGCAAGCTCGTGGAGGTACGTCGGCGCTGGGAAGGGACGTGCTTTCAGCGAAGAAGCGCCCCGAGCTTGAGCAAGCTCGGGAGGTACGTCTTGCCGGGAAGGGCGTGCCAGCGAAGCGACCCCGAGCTTGAGCAAGCTCGGGAGGTACGCTTGCGGGAAAGGGCGTGCCAGGCGAAGCGACCGAGCTTGAGCAAGCTCGGGAGGTACGTCTTACCGGGAAGGGCGTGCCAGGCGAAGCAGCCGAGCTTGAGCAAGCTCGGAGGTACGCGTCTTTGGGGAGGGATGTGCCCAGTAGGCGAAATATGTCAAAACTTGCACAGATCGTCGGGACGCCGATGTCCTCGTTGATCGCTGGCCATCTCCCATCCCGAATCTCGGGGTGAGGAGCTCGAACGTACTCCTCGCCGCCATCGCTCAAGGCGGGACATCCATGAGGGAACCGGACTCCATGGCATGCCCTTCCGGACCGAGATTCCGGAGACCTCGAGTCGGTCCAAGATTTGTCGAGGTCGCCCGCCGCCGGCGAATGTCGAGTCGTCTTCGTAAGTCGCCACCTCAAGGACCTTTCTTGCAGAGACTCTAGACGATCCCCACGGACGGCGCCACCGCCGGCGGTTGGGAGTACGGGCCCCAGTGCCGAGCTTACTTGTTGAACTGGGATCAACGGCCCCTTTCCGCAGACTAGGGGCATTCGAGATAGCGCTTCTGTCAAACAACCAGAGCACGTGTTTTTACCTGGTTCAGCCCCTCTCGGCGAGGTAATGACCCTACGCCCAAATGATCTCAATATATGATGAATCAAGAGTATTACAAGGATGCGCGAGCAAGCCTAGACGGGCCACGCCGAGCTTGCCAAAGAACAACTAGAAAAAGAGAGAGAGATGGAGATCCCCAAAGATGTGTGCGAGGATACCTATTTATATATGTACAAGAGCTATTAATTTCTTGAGTGATATCTTGTCAAAGATCCAAATGTCCGTGGCGGTGTCTTCCTCGGTCCGAGCGAACGACGAAGACGGCGTGGCGCGCGTGATACCGATCAAGAAGATGTGATGGAGGCGGGTAAATGATGACTTCCTACCCTTGCGACGGGACGCAGCGGTATGTTTTGGTCATGTTGCCGGTCCCGAGGAACACTTTCGGGGTACTTGTGCGTCCCGAGTAACTCTTTTGGGATATCAATATTATTGGGGTCGGGCTGGTTTCTGAGTAATTACTGAGATGCCACTAACCCTCGTCAATAGTGTGGAGAAAATATGATTAAAGAAATGAATTTAAAGTTGTTTTAAACTATTGCTTTACAACTGATAGGATTATTTAAAAGTGCTTTTTATGCAAATATACCATATCCATTCTTTTGATACCTTGCATTCATACATAAGGATGAATATGCTTGCTAGCCACAGTTTTTCTATACTCATTAGTTGTTCTTCAGATCTGTGCACAGGTGACGACACTGCCGAATACATTGACTACGAGGCAGGGTACGACGATGGAGCTTTCGGCTATTAGTGTATCCCCAGTCAGATGCCTGTGGCATATGGATGGGTTTATCGAGCCGTCACTTAATCTTCTCTCTTACGCTTGTTACTATTTATATTAAGGCAATTTTTGTAATTTTTGGTGTTTGTTGCCAAGGTACTTTATTTTGTTAATCGTTAAACAGCAAGGTGTGATTCCATTATACTCTAACTGTGTATACTAGGTGTGATCCATTGGAACTAGTATCGTAAGGCACAGAAGGGTCGGTTTGGCTAAGCCGGGTCCCGACATGAAGCCAAAGATGAAGAACAGCAGTTGAGGAGCTTTGCTGATTCCTAGGAGATTCATTCCTTCGATGAGCTTATCAAGGAGTAAGGCTTCTCCTTCCTAAGGACATATATTTGATTGACCCTGAGGATGGAAAGAATCAATAGCAGAAAAGGAGGGGTGATTGGGACGTTCCGGATTTGAGGTTAGGTGCAGTTGATGCATACAATGAAGCTGTTTTTTTTGAGATATTGTCCATGCAGTTGACCCATAAGAACCTGTTACGAACACGCAAATAGGACGATGCCGCTATTGGACTAGGGATAATAGCTGCCCTTGTTATTTGTTGGGTATTAATATTGAGAAATACTAATTACATACGTTTAGTTGTCTGGTCACTAGGAATAAGCATGTGAATTAGTGGCCGCTAATTCTGAACGTATGCATGTAACAAGCAAAGGACCAAGTCCTAGTGGTGGTTGGTGATGGAGCTTCTCTAAGTAGCAGTACACGACTTTATTTTGTCCATGTTCCTTCCTCAAAACTCATTACTTCACAGTGCAACACCTTTTTTTGTTAGCTGCGTATCCTAATCAGCATTTGTTTATATAAGCGATCGACAATCTGTTGATGAAGATCCATATGTATGCATTGCAGACGCAGGTTCCCTGTGATAAACATTGTCTGAGATGGCTACCCGCCCCTTCGGGATTGAGCTTTTGCAAGCTACATGCCCATCTTCGTTTAACTTTCATACATGTGTCCATATCACTCTACACTAGTGCAAGCTCATTAATTTGTGGTGTTTGCTTAGTTAATTGTAATCTTGGTCTCACTAAAAAAGCTTCTATATAATTATTTTCTAAAGCCAAAATCATAGCGGAGAGAAAAATGAAGCTATTGGGTGCTCCCAATTTCCGTAGGGGAGGATGGATTCCGTTAGACAATCAAGCTGATATTCATCGTGATTGGCATCTAATGGAGATGTCGTCATGGTGAAGGAGGTCTCTAGTACACAGTGAAGGTAGCTTTGAACTACCGAACAACAAGTGGATTTGTTGATTCGAGACCAAAATTTACATTTCATTGCTTTTCGCACATCATTGGAGGGAACATGGAGGTCATGGTTCCATTTCAATGATGAGAATGTGTCTAGATTTTTGGATGCACAACCAATGGGGATCACTTCTGACCATATTGACCCGTATGTGTTCTTTGCTGTACAAATGTTTTACTTTGACTGTTTTTGTAGCGATGTTGATCTTAACATCTATACGTATGCCATGCTCTGATGTTATATGCAGGGACAAAATGTTGATCTTAACATCTGTATGTATGCCATACTCTCATGTCATTTGCAGGGACAACAGTACAATCAGCGGTGCTGTATGTTTGGAGGATATGCTTTATGCTTTTCTTACCTTTGAAGCCAATCACAAGAAAAATCACATTGGTCATTTGCATAGAGGCTATCCTTATGTTCTGTGAAGCCACAAGATTCCATTCAATCCTAGAAGTGACAACAACTGCCATTGAAACTGACGTAGTAGAGGCAAGTGTGCTATCTGGCAGAAAATGGAAGCGCATATAGTCCTAGTCTTGGGGGTATTTTTCGATATTTGTTGAAAATTCTTGCTGGCCATGAAGCCAAAGATGACGACCAGCAGTTGAGGAGCTTTGCTGATTTCTAGGAGATTCATTCCTTGGATGAGCTTATCAAGGAGGTAAGGCTTCTCCTTCGTGTGATCATACATTTGATTGACCCTGAGGTTGGAAAGAATCAGCAACATAAAAGGAGGGGTAACTGGGATGTTCCGGATCCGAGGTTGGGTGCAGTTTGATGCACACAATGAAGCTGTATTTTTTTTGAGGTATTGTCCATGCAGTTCACTCATGAGAACCTGTTACGAACACGCAAACAGGTCACCGCTGTTACACCTAGGATAATAGCTGCCCTTGTTATCTGTTGGGTATTAATATTGAGAAAGACTAATTACTTACGTTTAGTTGTCTGTTCACTATGAATAAGCATGTGAATTAGTGGCTGCTAATGCTGGAGGTGTGCATGGAACAAGAAAAGGACCAAGTCCTGGTGGTGGTTGGCAATGGAGCTCCTATTAGCAGGAATACACTACTTTTTTTTTTGTCTATGTTCCTTCCTCGAAACTCAATACTTCACGTGGCAGCTCATTTCTTTTGTTAGCTGCGTATCCTCATCAGCATTCGTTTATATCTGTTGATGAAGATCCATATGTATGCATTGCAGTTGCAGGTTCATTGGGATGAACATTGTCTGAGATGGCTACCCACCCCTTCGGGATTCAGCTTCTGTAAGCTACAAGCCCATCTTTGTTTTTCGTTTAACTTTCATACATGTGTCCATATCACTCTACACTAGTGCAAGCTCATTAATTTGTGGTGTTTGCTTAGTTAATTGTAATCTTGGTCTTACTAAAGAAGCTTCTACGTAATTATTTTCTAAAGCTTAAAACATCTCACATAATATTAATCCATAGTATTCATTGAGTTCACTAGAGTCAAAATCACAGCGGAGAGAAAATTCAAGCTATTGGGTGCTCCCAATCTCTGTACGGGAGGATGGACTCCGTTAGATAATCAAGCTGATATTCGTCGTGATTGGCATCCAATGGGGATGTCGTCGTTGTGAAGGAGGTCTCCAGTACGCAGGGAAGGTAGCTTTGAACTACCGAACAACAAGTGGATTTGTCCATTCAAGACCGAAATTTATATTTCATTGCTTTTCACACATCATTGGAGGGAACATGGAGGTCATGGTTCCGTTTCAATGACGAGAATGTGTCTAGATTTTCGGATGCACAACCAATGGGGATCACGTCTGACCATATTGACTCGAATGTGTTCTTTGTTGTACAAATGTTTTACTTTGACTGTTTTTGTAGTGATGTTGATCTTAACATCTATACGTATGTCATGCTCTGATATTATATGCAGGGACAAAATGTTGATCTTAACATCTGTACGTATGCCATACTTTCATGTCATTTGTAGGGACAAAAGTACAATCGGCGGTGCCGTATGTTTGGAGGATATGCTTTATGCTTTTCTTACCTTTGAAGCCAATCACAAGAAAAATCACTTTGGTCATTTGCATAGAGGCTATCCTTATGTTTTGTGAAGCCACAAGATTCCATTCAATCCTGGAAGTGACAGCAACTGCCATTGAAAGCGACGTAGTAGAGGCAAGTGTGCTGTCTGAGATAAAATGGAAGCGCATATAGTCCTAGTCTTGGGGTATTTTCTGATATTTGTTGAAAATTCTTGCTGGCCATGAAGCCAAAGATGACGACCAGCAGTTGAGGAGCTTTGCTGATTTCTAGGAGATTCATTCCTTGGATGAGCTTATCAAGGAGGTAAGGCTTCTCCTTCGTGTGATCATATATTTGATTGACCTTGAGGTTGGAAAGAATCAACAACATAAAAGGAGGGGTAACTGGGACGTTCCGGATCCAAGGTTGGGTGCAGTTTGATGCACACAATGAAGCTGTATTTTTTTTTGAGGTATTGTCCATGTAGTTCACTCATGAGAACCTATTACGAACACGCAAGCAGGATACCGCTGTTACACCTAGGATAATAGCTGCCCTTGTTATCTGTTGGGTATTAATATTGAGAAAAACTAAATACTTACGTTTAGTTGTCTAGTCACTAGGAATAAGCACGTGAATTAGTGGCTGCTAATTCTGGAGGTGTGCATGGAACAAGAAAAGGACCAAGTCCTGGTGGTGGTTGCCAATGGAGCTCCTGTTAGCAGGAGTACACGACTTTTTTTTGTCTATGTTCCTTCCTCGAAACTCATTACTTCACGCTGCAGCTCATCTTTTTGTTAGCTGTGTATCCTCATCAGCATTCATTTATATCTATTGATGAAGATCCATATGTATGCATTGTAGTTGCAGGTTCTTTGGGATGAACATTGTCTGAGATGGCTACCCACCCCTTTGGGATTCAGCTTCTACAAGCTAGAAGCCCATCTTTGTTTTTTGTTTAACTTTCATACATATGTCCATATCACTCGACACTAGTGCAAGCTCATTAATTTGTGGTGTTTGCTTAGTTAATTGTAATCTTGGTCTCACTAAAAAAGCTTCTATGTAATTATTTTCTAAAGCCTAAAACATCTCACATAATATTTATCCATAGTATTCATTGAGCTCACTAGAGTCAAAATCACAGCGGAGAGAAAAATCATGCTATTGGGTGCTCCCAATCTCTGTAGGGGAGGATGGACTCTGTTAGATAATCAAGCTAATATTCGTCGTGATTGGCATCCAATGGGGATGTCGTCATCGTGAAGGAGGTTTCTCGTACGTAGTGAAGGTAGCTTTGAACTACCGAACAATAAGTGGATTTGTTGATTCAAGACCGAAATGTATATTTCATTGCTTTTCACACATCATTGAATGGAACATGGAGGTCATGGTTCCGTTTTCATGACGAGAATGTGTCTAGATTTTTGGATGCACAACCAATGGGATCACTTCTGACCATATTGACCCGTATGTGTTCTTTGCTGTACAAATATTTTACTTTGACTATTTTTGTAGTGATGTTGATCTTAACATCTATACGTATGCCATGCTCTCATGTTATATGCAGGGACAAAAGTACAATCGGCGGTGCTCTATGTTTGGACGATATGCTTAATGCTTTTCTTACCTTTGAAGCCAATTGCAAGAAGAATAACTTTGGTCATTTGCATAGTGGCTATTCTTATGTTCTGTGAAGCCACGAGATTCCACTCTGTAACATTCCAATTTTTATTAAAAGAAATAAAACTTGGAGTGTTTAAAAATTTAAGATAGTAATAATAATAAATAAAAGTAGGGGAAATGAGTATTAAAAATGAAAAGCATAAGGAATTTATTTTTCTAAAATGTAAAATGCCAATAAAAATGTTGGGTAAAAGCATACTCAGATGGGGTGTTATTTTAGGATTTATAAAATAATTTCTACTCCTAGAACCTATTTCTAACAAGATAAATAAATTGAAGAAGAAAAGACAAAAGAGAAAAACTGAAAAAATAAAATAAAAAGGAATTTTCCCCGCACCGTTCTCATTCTCGGCCCACACCTCCTTCCCCCTTGCCTGCCCGCGTTGTTGCGCGTGTGCTTGCTCGGTCAAGCCGGCCCACGCCGCAGTTGCCACCTCGCGCCTCGGTCCGGCTTGCGGTTCAGCTGGCGTGCTTGCCCGCGACGCCGGTCCCACCCGTCAGCCTCTCTTCCTTCGTCCCTATTCTTTGCTTGCTGCGCGCTGGCCTCGCCGTGCTCCCGTCAGACCACTGGTCCTCCACCAAGGCAAGCCCTGCCCTCGGTCCCGTCTTGACTGCCTCATTGACCGCACCCAGCGTGTCGCTCGCGTGCCCCGCCGCTCTGGTCGCGTCGCGACGCGCACGTCGTGCCATCGCTTCGGCCAGGTCTTCCCGAGGTGCTTGGCCGACGCGATGCCGTGCAGCTCAGTCGGTGGCTGTCGCATCACCATAACTCCTAGCCCAGCTTTCCTTGCCTAGCATCTCACCCACCGAGCGACGTGGCATCAATGCCGCGGCGCTGCTCGCTGCCGCGACTGAGCCAGCCCCCCGCTGACCGCCTTGGCCCGCCGGCCAGTCTCCTCTAGTCATTACCCGAGCCTTATCTCTCTCCCCCAGACCTTATAAACTCCAATTGCTCGCCACCCCTTTTCCCCTTCAGTTTATTTCGCTGCCACACTCCGGTCAAGCTCCGAGCGCCCGCCGGTGAGTCCCCGTGCTCGGATTCGGACCCCACCGCAAGCTCTACTTCTCCTCTACCTCGTCCTCACTATGATTGCCCTCCCTTGCTTGTAGCCCGCCGGAACTCTCGCGGAGTGCCACCGGCTGGAGTTGTCCCCTTTCAGATTTTGCTGTCATCGGTAAGTCCCAGTCAAATTCCTTGCTCAGAGAGCATTCCTATGGCTCGACCCTCACATTCCTTGTGAAATCTAGGCCTAGGAACCACCGAGGTTCGCTACTGATGTGGCCTCTGCTCGGACCGCCGCCGACCTCCACGACGACAGGACAACCGGGCCTTCCCCATCCTTGCCTTCGCTGCAAATAACTTCCTATAGATCCCTAGAAGGTTTTCACGCCATTTACCCCTAGCCTAGACCTTAGGATCACTAGTACCATGGTAAGCCATGACCACCACTGCCATTTCTATCGCGCTGCCATCTCTGTCCACTACTAGCGACGCTACGACCACCGTTAGGATCGTTTTCGGCCTTAGTGCCCGTTTTCCCAAGCTCACCGGCTAGGATGGCTCGAAGCATTGGCGCGCTACGCTTTTTTCCTCGACCGCGTCTGGCCGAGTAAGATGACGCGCGGCAGATGCTTGATCGATGCCACCGACCGTGGACCTGCTTCGTTAGCCATTGAGCTGGAGGTTAACCGGTAGTGTGTCGCTGACACGCGGGGCCCGTGGAGTTTAAACCGTGGGATTAGCCCGTGTAGAGTCTTTTCGTCGCCTACAAGTGGGCCCGATGGACCCACTCATCAGGTTTAGTGGAAACGCACTCCTTCAAGTACATCTTCCTCGCGCGTTGGTGCCCTCGCGCCGTGGTCTTCACATCGGCAGCGCTAGCATGGCAACTGACTTCTCAAGACGGTGCTCTACTGAGACCAAGATCTTGTCTTGAGCACATTTCCCAGTTTTATTCATTAGAAAAACTAGAGAATGGAACAATAAATCCGAAAAATAGCAAAAGGCTTTCAAAAATTGTAGAAAAATTCTATAAAATACTAGGTAGATTGCTAGATTTAATAAAAATATTAAACTCAGCACTCTAGTAGGAATGTTGGTGTGCAAAAATCAAATAACTTCCTTTAAGCTTATTTCATGAATTGCCAAAAGTGGAAACCTTTGCATTCTATGTATAAAAATTATAAAAATTCTTTTTAGAAAAGTTTTTCAATAATTTGATTTCTGGTGTGATGCTTGTGCGAGGATAGATCCCGAGAAGTTCGTGGAGACCCCTGTCAAAGACGCTTACCCGTACCAGGAGTTTGACCAAGGCAAATCCCTTGATGCATATTGAATGAGCCATTGTCTTATTTAAAGGTTTTGTTAGTATTCAGATAACTGCATGCTAATTATAAAATAAGTAATCAGTAGAACTTAGTTATCTCCAGAAAATGAAAATGTGGTTTTGTCCTGTATAAAAATTTGAACCCTAGGGATATCTATAACTACATTGCGTACAAATCTCCTTGCAATAGGATGAAAATGTTGTACATAATTATAGGACTTTACCATGATTCCACATGATTAGAACTGTGTGATTTGGTAAATTGTGGCATCAGAAGGAGATGCCAGGGATTGAGATGTGTTTCTACTCTCCCCATAAAATGCTCTGACTAGGGAGGATCCAGTTGTCGGTATGGTGCAGGTGATTCACGGTTTATGGTTTGTGTTAGTACTCCTCCCCTAGTCTAAGGACTATTTTTCCTATGATCCTATGAACTGAGTCTTACAGTACAGTCTCAGGTTCCGTTATGGGACGGACCTGGCCTATGAAGCTTAAATCTCTAGTAGCCACCTGCAGGTGGTGATGTCCCTTGTAAACATATAGGTTGTACGAATAGGGAGGATGTATCCCCATTCGTCGGCGCCTTGGAACTCGTCTCCTCAGCCTTCTTGTACAACGTGAAGTGTTGGGCCATGGGCAGATCCCCCACGGGGTGCCTAGGGATGACTCACAAAGCAAGTGCTATTAGGGTTTTTACCCCAATCGGCTTTGTGGTACGCACCGCTGGTATGTTATCTCATGAGGGTAAAGTGTACCCACTCTGTAGAGTTAAAACTATCATAATAGCCACGCTCACGGTTAAGAGCATGCGAAGGGACTGATCATATGGTAGATCCTTCTTTTCAAAATAGGTTTTGGTGTGAGTAAAAGTTTTGCAGATGGAATTGGAAAACTGGATTGGCAAAGAAAAAACTCTTTCAAAGGGTTTAGTTTACCGCAACAGTTTTAAAATCCGCTTTTCCCTCTCTTAGGATAAAAATTTGGAAAATTGGCTTTATGCAATTATCCTAAACCTACCCTATGTACTGAACCCCATTCTGCACTTATCTTCCTGACTTGCGGAGTACAATTGTACTCACCCTTGCTATTTCTCTATTTCTTTTTCTAAACTTCAGTCGAGGGACAGTTTGCGGAAGACCCGCAATACGACGACGCCGGTGCTGACTATGAGGTGGGTGATTACGAGGACTTCCTAAAAGACTAGAGCTGCTTCCTACCGCCTGTCTGCTTGTGGAGAAATAGTAGTGGCTGTCTAGTGGCACGCGTGTGTTAGTGCATGTCGACCTTATGTTGTAATTCGTTGAACTCTGATTCATGACCTGCGTGTCGCCATGTTTGTACGGGACTGGGTTATGCCCTTGTTACATAATAATTTATTTAATTTGGAAATGTATCACTCTGTTTGGACTGTGCGTACTAGCGGTTGATCCTTGGGACTAATATGGAATGCACAGAGGGGTTCGGTCTCCTTTGACCGGGTCCCGACACACTCAATCCTGGAAGTGACAGCAACTGCCATTGAAACCGACGCAGCGAAGGCAAGTGTGCTATCTGGCATAAAATGGAAGCGCATACAGTCCTAGTCCTGGGGGGTATTTTCCCGATATTTGTTCAAAATTCTTGCTCATCCTGAAGCCAAAGATGACGACCAACAGTTGAGGAGCTTTGCTGATTCCTAGGAGATCCATTCCTTGGATGAGATTTTCAAGGAGGTTAGGCTTTTCCTTTGTGAGAACATATATTTGATTGACACTGAGGTTGGAAAGCATCAGCAGCAAAAACGGAGGGGTGAATGGGACGTTCCAGATCTGAGTTTGGATGCATACAATGAAGCTGTTTTTTTTGAGGTATTGTCCGTGCAGTTTACCTGCGAGAACTTGTTATGAACACGCAAGCAAGACGACGCCGCTGTTGCACCGGGGATAATAGCTACCCTTGTTATTTGTTGGGTATTAATATTGAGAAAGACTAATTACTTATGTTTAGTTGTCTGGTCACTAGGAATAAGCATGCGAATTAGTGGCCGCTAATTCTGGACGTGTGCATGTAACAAGCATGGACCAAGTCCTGGTGGTGGTTGGCGATGGAGCTCCAGCAGGAGTGCACGACTTTTTTTTGCCCATGTTCCTTCCACGAAACACATTACTTCACGCTGCAGCTCCTTTTTTTAATTAGCTACGTATCCTGATCGGCATTCGTTTATTTAAGCGATCGACAATCCGTTGATGAAGATCCATATGTATGCATTGCAGTTGCAAGTTCTTTGTGATGAATATTGTCTGAGATGGCTACCCGCCCCTCCAGGATTCAACTTCTTCAAGCTACATGCCCATCTTTGTTTAACTTTTATACATGTGTCCAATTCACTCTACACTAGTGCAAGCTCATTAATTTGTGGTGTTTGCTTAGTCAATTGTAATCCTGGTTTCACTAAAAAAGCTTCTACGTAATTATTTTCTAAAGCATTAAACATCTCACATAATATTTATCCATACTATTCATTCAGCTCACTAGAGCCAAAATCACAGTGGAGAGAAAAATGAAGCTATTGGGTGCTCCCAATCTCTGTAGGGGAGGATGGACTTTGTTAGATAATCAAGCTGATATTTGTCGTGATTGGCATCCAATGGGGATGTCGCCATCGTGAAGGAGGTCTCTCGTATGTAGTGAATGTAGCTTTGAACTACCGAAGAACAAGTGGATTTGTTGATTCGAGACCAAAATTTATATTTTGTTGCTTTTCACACATCATTGGAGGGAACATAGAGACCATGGTTCCGCTTCAATGACCAGAATGTGTCTAGATTTTTTGATGCATAAACAATGGGATCACTTCTGACCATATTGACCCGTTTGTGTTCTTTGTTGTACAAATGTTTTACTTTGACTATTTTTGTAGTGATGTTGATCTTAACATCTGTACGTATGCCATGCTCTCATGTTATATGCAAGGACAAAAGTACAGTCGGCGATGCTGCATGTTTGGAGGATATGCTATATGCTTTTCTTACCTTTCAAGCCAATCGCAGGAAAAATAACTTTGGTCATTTGCATAGAGGCTATCCTTATGTTCTGTGAAGCCACGAGATTCCACTCAATCCTAGAAGTGATAGCAACTACCGTTGAAACCGACGCAGCGGAGGCAAGTGTGCTATCTAGCAGAAAATGGAAGCGCATACAGTCCTAGTCCTAGGGTGTATTTTCCTGATATTTGTTGAAAATTCTTGCTCGCCTTGAAGCCAAGGATGACGACCAACATTTGAGGAGCTTTGCGGATTCCTAGGAGATCCATTCGTTGGATGAGCTTATCATGGAGGTTAGGTTTCTTCTTCGTGAGAACATATATTTGATTGACCCTGAGGTTGGAAAGAATCAGTAGCAGAAAAGTAGGGGTGACTGGGACATTCCGGATCTGAGTTTGGATGCAGTTTGATGCATACAATGAAGTTGTTTTTTTATGTATTGTCCGTGCAGTTGACCCGTGAGAACCTATTACGAACACGCAAGCAGGATGACGCCGCTGTTGCACCGAGGATAATAGCTCCCCTTGTTATCTGTTGGGGATTAATATTGAGAAAGACTAATTACTTACATTTAGTTGTCTGGTCAGTTGGAATAAGAATGTGAATTAGTGGCCGCTAATTCTAAACGTGTGCATGTAACAAGGAATGGACCAAGTCCCGGTGGTGGTTGGCGATGGAGCTTCTGTAAGCAGGGGTACACGACTTTATTTTGTCTATGTTCCTTCCTCGAAAGTCATTTCTTCACACTGTAGCTCCTTTTTTGTTAGCTACGTGTCCTGATCTGCATTCGCTTATAGAAGCGATCGACAATCTGTTGATAAAGATCTAGATGTATGCATTACAGTTACAGGTTCTTTGTGATGAACATTGTCTGAGATGGCTACCCGCCCCTTCGGGATTCAACTTCTGCATGCTACATGCCCATCTCCATTAACTTTTATACACGTGTCCATTTCACTCTACACTAGTGCAAGCTCATTAATTTGTGGTGTTTTCTTTGTCAATTGTAGTCCTTGTTTCACTAAAAAATCTTCTGCATAATTATTTTCTAAAGCCTAAAACATCTCACATAATATTTATCCATAGTATTCATTCAGCTCACCAGAGTCAAAATCGCAGCGGAGAGAAAAATCAAGCTATTGGGTGATCCCAATCTTTGTAGGGGAGGATGGATTCCGTTCTATGTTCTATAATCAAGCTGATATTCGTCGTGATTGGCATCCAATGGGGATCTCGTCATCGTGAAGGAGGTCTCTTGTACGTAGTGAGGGTAGCTTTGAACTACCGAAGAACAAGTGGGTTAGTTGATTCGAGACCGAAATTTACATTTCATTGCTTTTCGCACATCATTGGAGGGAACATGAAGGCCATGGTTCCGTTTCAATGTCGAGAATGTGTCTAGATTTTTGGATGCACAATCAATGGGGATCACTTCTGACCATATTGACCCATATGTGTTTTTTGTTGTACAAATGTTTTTCTTTTACTGTTTTTGCAGTGATGTTCATCTTAACATCAGTACGTGTGCCATGCTCTCATGTTATGTGCGGAGTCAAAAGTACAATCAGCGGTGTTGTATGTTTGGAGGATATGCTATATGCTTTTCTTACTTTTGAAGCCAATCGCAAGAAAAATAACTTTGGTCATTTGCATAGTGGCTATCCTTATGTTCTGTGAAGCCACAAGATTCCACTCAATCTTGGAAGTGACAGCAACTGCCATTGAAACCGACGCAGCGGAGGCAAGTGTGCTATCTGGCAGAAAATGGAAGCGCATATAGTCCTAGTCCTGGGGGTATTTTACCGATATTTTTTGAAAATTCTTGCTCGCCATGAACCCAAAGATGATGACCAGTAGTTGAGGACCTTTGCTATTTTCTAGGAGATTTATTCCTTGGATGAGCTTATGAAGGAGGTAAGGCTTCTCCGTGAGAACATATATTTGATTGTCCATGAGGATGGAAAGAATTAGCAGCAGAAAAGGAGGGGTGACTAGGGTGTTCCGGATGCGAGGTTGGATGCAGTTTGATGCATACAATGAAGCTGTTTTTTTTGAGGTATTATCCGTGCAGTTGACTCGTGAGAACCTGTTACGAACACGCAAGTAGGACACTCCCACTATTGCACTGGGGATAATAGCTGCCCTTGCTATCTGTTGGGTATTAATATTGAGAAAGACTAATTACTTACGTTTAGCATGTGAATTAGTGCCCGCTAATTTTGGACTTGTGCATGTAATAAGCAAAGGACCAAGTCGTGGTGGTGGTTGGTGATGGAGCTCCTATAAGCAAGAGTACATGACTTTATTTTGTCCATGTTCCTTCCTCGAAACTCATTACTTCACACTGCAGCTCCTTTTTTTTGTTAGCTGCGTATCCTGATCAACATTTGTTTATATAAGCGATCGACAATCTGTTGATGAAGATCCATATGTATGCATTGCAGATGCAGGTTCCTTGTGATGAACATTGTCTGAGATGGCTACCAACCCCTTCGGGATTCAGCTTCTTCAAGCTACATGCCCATCTTCGTTTAACTTTTATACATGTGTCCAATTCACTCTACACTAGTGCAAGCTAATTAATTTGTGGTGTTTGCTTAGTCAATTGTAATCCTGGTTTCACTAAAAAAGCTTCTACGTAATTATTTTCTAAAGCCTGAAAGATCTCACATAATATTTGTCCATATTATTCATTCAGCTCACTAGAGCCAAAATCACAACGGAGAGAAAAATGATGCTATTGGGTGCTTCCAATCTCCGTAGGGGAGGATGGACTCCGTTAGACAATCAAGCTATTATTCATCGTGACTGGCATCCAATGGGTATGTCGTCATCGTGAAGGAGGTATCTGGTACGTTGTGAACTACCGAAGAAAAAGTGGATTTGTTGATTCGAGACTGAAATTTATATTTCGTTGCTTTTCGCACGTCATTGGAGGCAACATGGATGTCATGGTTCCGTTTCAATGATGAGAATGTGTCTAGATTTTTGGATGCGCAACCAATGGGCATCACTTCTGACCATATTGACCCGTATGTGTTCTTTGCTGTTCAAATGTTTTACTTTGACTGTTTTTCCAGCGACGTTGATCTCAACATCTATACGTATGCCATGCTCTCATGTTATATGCAGGGACAAAATGTTGATCTTAACATCTGTACGTATGCCATGTTCTCATGTTATATGCAGGGACAAAAGTACAGTCGGCGGTGCTGTGTGTTTGAAGGATGTGTTTTATGCTTTTCTTATCTTTCAATCCTGTCGCAAAAAAAATTAACTTTGGTCATTTGCATAGAGGCTATCCTTATGTTCTGTGAAAATGGAAGTGCATACAATCCTAGTCCTGGGGGTATTTTTCGATATTTGTTGAAAATTCTTGCTCGTCTTGACGCCAAAGATCACGACCATCAGTTGAGGAGCTTTGCCGATTCCTAGGAGATCCATTCCTTGGTTGAGCTTATGAAGGAGGTAAGCATTCTCCTTCGTGAGAACATATATTTGATTGACCCAGAGGTTGGAAAGAATCAGCAGCAGAAAGGGAGGGGTGACTGGGACGTTCCGGATCCGAGTTTGGATGCAGTTTGATGCATACAATGAAGCTGTTTTTTAGGCATTGTCCGTGCAGTTGACCCATGAGAACCTGTTACGAACACGCAAGCAGGAAGGTGCCGCTGTTGCACCGGGGATAATAGCTGCCCTTGTTATCTGTTGGGTATTAATATTGAGAAAGATTACTTACGTTTAGTTGTCTGGTCACTAGGAATAAGCATGTGAATTAGTGGCCGCTAATTCTGGACGTGTGCATGTAACAAGCAAAGGACCAAGTCTTGGTGGTGGATGGCGATGGAGCTCCTGTCAGCAGGAGTACACAACTTTTTTTTTATCTATGTTCCTTCCTTGAAACTCATTACTTCACGCTGCAGCTCCGTTTTTTGTTAGCTGCGTATCCTAATCAGCATTCATTTATATAAGCAATCGACAATCTGTTGATTAAGATCCATATGTATGCATTGTAGTTGTAGGTTCTTTGTGATGAACATTGTCTAAGATGGCTACCCGCCCCTTCGGGATTCAGCTTCTGCAAGCTACATGCCCATCTTCGTTTAACTTTTATACACGTGTCTATTTCACTCTACACTAGTGCATGCTCACTAATTTGTGGCGTTTGCTTAGTCAGTTGTAATCCTGGTTTCAATAAAAATGCTTCTGTGTAATTATTTTCTAAAGCCTAAAACATCTCACATAATATTTATCCATAGTATTCATTCAGCTCACCAGAGTCAAAATCACAGCGCAGAGAAAAATCAGGCTATTGGGAGCTCCCAATCTCCGTAGGGGAGGATGGACTCCGTTAGATAATGACACTGATATTCGTCGTGATTGGCATGCAATGGGGATGTCGTTATCGTGAAGGAGGTCTCTGGTACGCAGTGAAGATAGCTTTGAACTACCGAATAGCATGTGGATTTATTGATTTGGGACCGAAATTTATATTTTTTTACTTTTCGGACATCATTGGAGGGAGTATGGAGGCTATGGTTCTGTTTTAATGACGAGAATGTGTCTAAATTTTTGGATGCACAACCAATGGGGATCACTTCTGACCATATTGATCCGTATGTGTTCTTTGCTATACAAATGTTTTACTTTAACTACTTTTGTAGCGATGTTGATCCTAACATCTGTACGTATGCCATACTCTCATGTTATATGCAGAGAGAAAAGTACAATCGGCTGTGCTGTATGTTGGGAGGATATGCTTTTCTGTGAAGCCACGAGATTCCACTCAATCCTGGTAGTGACAGCAACTGCCATTGAAACCAACATAGTGGAGGCAAGTGTGCTATTTGGCAGAAAATGGAAGCGCATACAGTCCTAGTCCGGGGTGGTATTTTCCTGACATTTGTTGAAAATTTTTGCTCACCCCGATGCCAAAGATGATGACCAACGGTTGAGGAGCTTTGCTGATTCCTAGGAGATTCATTTCTTGGATGATTTTATCAAGGAGGTAAGGCTTCTCCTTCTTGAGAACATATGTTTGATTGACCCTGAGGATGGAAAGAATCAGCAGCAGAAGAAGCACAAGATGGCAAGAAGCAGCAGAAAAGGAGGGTTGACTGGACGTTCTGGATCCGAGGTTGGATGCAGTTTGATGCATACAATGAAGCTGTTTTTTTTTTGTTTTGTTGAGGTATTGTCCGTGCAGTTGACCCATAAGATCCTGTTTTGAACACGCAAGCAAGACAACGCCGGGGATAATAGCTACCCCTGTTATCTGTTGGGCATTAATATTGACAAAGACTAATTACTTGTGTTTAGCTGTCTGGTCATTAGGACTAAGCATGTGAATTAGTGGCCGCTAATTATGGACGTGTGCAGGTAACTAGCAAAGGACCAAGTCCTGGTGGTGGTTGGCGATGGAGCACCTGTCAACAGGAGTTCCCAACTTTTTTTTGTCTACGTCCTTCCTCAAAACTCATTACTTGACGCTGCAGCTCCTTTTTTATGTCAGCTGCATATCTTCATTAGCATTCGTTTATATGTATGCATTGCAGTTGCAGGTTCTTTGTGATGAACATTGTTTGAGATGGCTACCCGCCTCTTCGGGATTTAGCTTCTGCAAGCTACATGCCCATCTTCGTTTAACTTTTATATATGTGTCCATTTCACTCTATACACTAGTGCAAGTTCATTAATTTGCGGTGTTTCCTTAGTAAATTGTAAGAGAAATTTTATCTAATGGTGTACCGTTCTGAGCATTAGGAACGGAATCGGAAAACGACAATCACGTGAGCCCCGGCCCACGTGCATCTCCTCAAGGCTTAAACACGTGAATCCCTGGCCCACACCCATCTCGCGTTGCTCCCATGCTAAGCGCTAGTTAGTTAGTTTTCCTGAACTCCAGCCCTACCTGCTAGGTGGTTCTTAGGTGGATGGTTGATGCATTTTTTTTTTATAATTTTAGTACTTTCCAATTTCAAAACTATTTTATATGAATTTAGTTTAACACAAAACAAAATTCATAATTCATCTGAAATCAAGATCTAGATTTCCTATAATTTTTTACAAAACTATTAATTTATTTTATTTTTCTTTTTTATTCATTTTTGTTTTTATAAGCATTCGCTTTTGTGTTTTGAGAACTATTCACTTTTCGTAATCAAGGTTTACATGAGCAATTCCCTTGGCTGGAAGTTTTACGGTGAATTTTGGTATCCAATACTTGACGATGATACCTGATGCTCAACAATGCCATGATACTTGATACTCTGCGATACTCGATGCTTGATAATACCTGATACTGAACAATACGTGATGTTAGACGATATCTAATACTCGACGATACCTGATACTCCTCGATATCTGATGCTCAACAGTACCTACCTAATACTTGTCGATACCTACCTAATTCTCGATACAGGAATACTACACGACCCTATACTGTTTACACCACAAGCAACGGTATAGGAAAACACAAAAAAAAAATCCCGCTCCACGCGGTTGGCTTCCTTATGTTGCACCTTTCTAGTGCGTGCTTCGCTTTCACACTCGCATTGATCAGCTCCCATATTTTGCGTGCCCATGTTGGTCTACGCTACTTGTGTTCGTGCTAGTGCTTGTCACCACAACACATGAGTCTACCATATGACAAAGAAACACGAGACATCATGGTTCACATCTAAGACACCACGATTCACCTCTCGACACACCATGTTTCACACCAAAGACACCACGGTTCACCTCTAGACACATCATGGTTCATACCTGAGACCATGGTTCATCCCGACACATTATGGTTCATAAATATGGTTTGCCCTGACACATCATGATTCAATCCTGACACAGCATGGTTTACCTGGCACCTTGTTGTTCACAAATATGGTTCACCTTTATCCGAGTTTTTTCCTCCCTGATTCACTAATGGTTTATCCCTGGTCCACCCTGAGTCACCCATGGTTCACTCGTGGTTCACCCATGATTCACCCATGGTTTATCCATGATTCACTGGTTCATCTATAGTTCACTCACACTGGTTCACCCATGGTTCACCCATGATTTACACTGGTTTACCCAAACTGATTCACCTATCGTTCACATTTATTTTGTTCTATTCTATATTGTGGCTATGTCAGAGGACGGTATACTGTCCTCTAGTGGCTTCCCAACTGTAATCCTAGTTTCAGTAAAAAAAGCTGTCGTGTAATTATTTTCTAAAGTCTGAAACATCTCACATAATATTTATTCATAGTATTCATTTAGCTCACCAAAGTTAAAATCACAGTGGAAAGAAAAATCAAGCTATTGGGTGCTCCTAATCTCTGTAGGGAGGACGGACTCCGGCAGCTAATCAAGCTAATATTCGTCGTGATTGGCATCCAAAGGGGATGTTAACTCTCATCATGGTGAAGGTCGTCTCTAGTACATATACTGATACTGTGCACCTCCCCACAAGGCTACATGAATAGGGATGGCAATGGTACGGCTATGGATAAAAAATCACGGGTATTTATCCGATGGGTATGGGCCGGGTATCGTGAAAAATGGTATCCGCGGATATGGGTATGGTGGAAAATGGTATCCGCGGGTATGAATTTCGCGGGTATGGATATGGGGTATCCATACCCGATACCCGTGACCTCGAATATGACAAGTGGGTATTGTATGTTGAAATCATGCTCTTTTACTCTCTATTGTGTGCTGAAATGCTGCTGTTCTACCTATGAATATGTGGGATTGTTGACTTTCTGTAGAATTTTTGGAATGGTGGACGGGTAGTAGGTATCTGGCAGGTAGCGGGTATCCGCGGGTACGGGTATGGGTATATGTGTATACCATTGGCGGATATGGGCATGGGTATGGTGCGGTTTTTCCTCTACGGTACGGGTCCACGAAACCAATAACCGTGTCCGACCCTCCCGATTGCCATCCCTACACATGAAGCCAGTTGAAATGAACCGGTGCCGAGCGGTAGGTGCCGGTTTCTTCGATCGATTATTCGCATCAGTCAGTCCTGTAAGTGAAAAGAAAGTTAGGAAACAGATTCAACATCCAATGCTCTCTCTCAATAAACTACTTCCAGATGACACTTGAATGAGCTAATGAGAGAGACTAACATATGTTTTCATGTCCTTTCACTAATGAAATTGGCTACCATGGAAGATCCAAAAATTTAGCAAAATAAATACCTGCTTCCTAGATCTTTGATACTCGGCTTGAGCTGATTATGCACTTCTCCATTATTTATAGAATCCATCTGGGCAACTCCAACAGGAAACCATTTTTTTCAAGTATGCTAATTCATTCTAGATAGCAGTAAAAGTGAAAGCCACAACCCTCTCTCGCAGCCCTCTATCAGTACTTTTTCGAAGATTTCTCCAAAAATCAGTTGACATAGTATTCTCCACCAAGAGAATACTCTGCATGATTGCTAAGCATTACTTTCATACAAATGTCGCGGCCTGACATTTGACATCATGTAACTGATATGGGATATTGATAGAAGCATACCGTAGAACATCTGAAAAACAAACTTGATACCCATTTATGTATAACCGTCTCCAGAAAGCTTGGTGTAGATTTCTTCCAACACTTATAGTAGCGCAGATATGACATCCCATAAGACCAGTCCCTTTTCTCCATTTTCATGTCTCTTACAAAATGTTGGATCACCACCAAGAAGGCAAGGAAAGCCAAATTGCAGATATGAATGCTCTCTTCTGGTGGGATACCAAGGAACTGACCACCAGTCCAAATGGACTGAATCACCGCCTTTTGTGTCCAGTTCTTTTTATCCACAAAATTATTATCATGACAATGCATTTTCTATCTCAAAGCAATCGCTATATGAAGATTACACATCAACTTGTAATTTTTAGCCCGTAAATATGATTTGGATCCAGCTGTGGACCTAAAGGAATGAACATTCATCAATTGATGTGTCTTATATAAAGAAACTCAAACAAACCGTGCAGTTGGGGAAAATTGATGATTTGTCCTGAAGTTGGTCGGCCTTTGATAATTTGTCCAAAGTTGACAAACCGATCATATAAAATACCCTGAAGTCATATGTGACTTAGAGGATTTGCCCTATGAGGAGGTTTTTAGAAATTGAACTCACTTACCCTTTAAAAGTCAATATGAAATGACCTTTTGCCCCCTTAGCACTGCTTCGCGTGCTAGTGCTCCCATGCAGGCTGCATGCAAGGGCCTTGGGCGAGCCATGCGTGCTGCATGCGCATGCATGCATGCTAGCCGCGAGTATGCCGTGCTGCATGGTGCGTGCATGCATGCTAGCCGCTGCAGCTAGCCGGCTGTGGTGGCTGCGCCGTTGCGCCACCGCGTGGGGGCGTGCCACAGACAGGCGAGCCGGCTAGGAAAAAATGCGTTACATATTCTTAAATCAAATTAAGCAAAAAATGCATTACATATCGTTAAACCAACTTAAGCCAAGAATGTATTACATATTCTTAAACCAACTTAGGTCAAGAATGTAGTAAATATCCTTAAACCAACTTAAACCAAAAATGCATCACATATACATCTCAAATAATTGCATTCAGTTTTGTCTTTTCTTCTTTAGAGTGATCTTTTTGATTCCTATTGCTTGCGATCCTCCACCTCCCATCAACATTTCAGCGTGGCTAAAAAAAGATAATGTCATTATTGCACATAAATTACAATAGAAATAAGTCTCCATATAAGATATCAGCCTTCTTGTAAGTGTAGGAGTTTGATTGATTGGTTCTTCACTTATTGGAGTTACATTGCTTGGTTCTTCCCATAGCACTGTATTCTTCTTGCTCCTACTTTTCCTATCATAATGGGAATAAATATTTGTACAACTTAAGGACACAAATATCTGCAAATAAACATGGAACTAAAGAATTTAACCTTTTCTTTACACCATTTAGAGGACAGCCAGCTTGCCTATGTCCTAGCTCTCCACATCTTTTGCATTTGTTCTTACCCCCCACCTTAAATTTCTTATTTCCTAGGTAGCCCTTTTATGTGCAAGTCTTCATTCTCAGTTTTCTTGGTCTTCGTACACCTCTTTTGCATAGTGGTGGCATCAAGATAAACCCAAGATCTACTCTAGGCCATTGAGACTTGCCTGTTAGTGGTTCTATTTCACCACGATTTGCTGCTCTGAATATATCCAGTGAGAAATACTCATGAACAAAATCTTACAGGCATACATCTCCTCCTCAACCATTGGAATATTAAAATCATCCATGTCTTGCTCAATTACAAGACTTGACCAACAACCAAAGCACTTGGGCAAATCGGATTAAGTGAATCTTCCGCATCTAAATCCATGTCTTCACCTAATTAAAGAAACCACAAAAGCATTAGAAATCAATAGGAGAAAAACAAGTGTACTGTAGCCTGTTACTGTAGCAACATCTCCCTTCAACCAATAGATAAGGTGAGGTAAGGGAGATGGAGAGGATGAGTGAGAGAGAGGGGATCGGTGAGGTGAGGGGGGATCAGTGAGGTGAGGGAGATGGAGAGGATGAGTGAGAGAGAGAGGGGATCGGTGAGGTGAGGGAGATTGGCAGCTTGCAGCAGGGGCTCCTCCTCCCCTTTATCGTCGTCATCGCTGGCTGCGGCTACAGTGGCAGCGTCACGTATCTCGGAGTCAGCGTCTTGCCCGGCGGCTGCGTCGGGCATGGCAGGAGGTGGCGGGGAGGAGGCAACCCGAATATGGGAATGGAAGGCGGCGATGCGGCCTCGCCGTCGTTGTCGCTGGCTGCGGCTGCCACAGCGGCGTCGCGCATCTCGGCATCGACGTCCTGCCCGGCGGCCACGTTGGGCATGGCAGGCGGTGGCGGGTAGCAGGTAGCCAGCGACGTGGGATGTTTCTTGGGCGCCTTCCTTGCGTTCCAGGTACCCCTTGTCCCCTTGCTCCTCCTCCTTCGCGTTGCCATTCTCTTCATCATTTGTCACCCTCGAGTAGGTCTCCCTTGCTACGTCGAGCAGCAACCGTGTTGCGGGGAGAGCAAAGACGACGACTAAGGAGGAGAGAGAGATGGCCATGGCTACTACCTTGGTCGAGCCCGGTGCGGCTTCCTCGGCGACGTCGTGCCCTTGGCGACGTGGACAATGGTGACACCGTGTTGTGAGATCTCAGGTACATACCAAAGGAATGGAACCCATGCCAAACATTCCATCTTCAAAGAGGCACTATTGTCTTCTCACAATGGAAGGATCACATTGAAAGTTTTATTTTGCACAAAGGTCCCTATAGGGAAAATGATCAGAGGTTTGTCAACTTTGGGCAAATTATCAAAGGTCGACCACCTTCGGGGCAAATCATCAATTTTCCCATGTAGGTTGAGAAACATTCCGACTAATTCGGTCGCCACAGTGAGTAGAGTACCCATCCATCCATTCCTCCCTAATTCTAGCGACCAACTCAAATCGATCTTATCTTTTTTTAATTGTTGTTGTTGTTTATCTGCAAACCTAATTACGATCCAGCAAAAACTCAGCCCTATCTTGAGAATACCTGTAGATCTTCTCTATCAAACTCCATGTATATGGCATCATTGCCACACGGGAGTGTATCGATCACAATCGCAATATTATCTTTGTCGTGCACCCCAGTATTTCTATTGGTTTGAATGGCCGAATACTAGTCCCAAAAGATCATCGCTAGTATTGCACTCAAGGATAGTTTGGAATATCATCGCATGCATTGCAATAACTAGAAAGTTAACAGTTTACATAGCATAAATAACATCCAGTTGACATAGACGTTCACATAGTCTTGCACAAGACATAATTGAATAGCATAAGAACACAGCAGAAGACTTCAAATGCGACGATACTCCGAGGTTGACCCGGAACGTGAAGCTAATCACCTTGAGTTGGACCCTCCTGGTCACAACTGGCACTGGCGTCGAAATCTTCTCCTAAACAAATAATCCGTGATCCATATAATGAGTACACGGCTACCCAGCAAGCAGTCCTTAATAATGAATGCAGGAACAAAGGACGGGTTTGGTTATTTTACTAAAACAACACCTATCTATTTGTTTATTTATTTTTGATTCATTGAACACCTTTTAACACATGATCGTAGCCAAAGGATGGCTAACCGGCTCAACACACGATGAGCGTAGCCATAGAAACGGCTAACCAGCTCCAAAGAGAGGCACTCCCTGCCTACACTACCATCAAGTTATTTAATTAAAATACATTGGACTACCTTGTGTCAAACTCCTTTCCCCCGCCCATAACCGTGGGCACAGTTACCATGATAGTTTTAATTCTGTAGAGTGTGTACACGTTCCCCACAAGCCCTGTTTCATCCCAAAGAGAGAAACAGTACAAGACCGTTCACTGCTTTCACCTGCCCCAATAATGTACCCCTTCTTTTGGTTTCGCGCCCCATACGCTACGCTTCGACCAGGCCGATAGTCATGCGCATCTCCTTCAGCTGGACCTCATAGCGCACCTCATGAGGTTAGCCCCCATTTAAGCCATTTGGAACCGGTGATCGTGAATCATATCCGTCCACTATAAGTACACCGGAAACTAAGTTTCCACAGCTAATAAGTTAGTGCCAGAAGGCACAAGTGGCTGTACGGTTCAGGTTCGGTATGGTAGTCACAAGTATACGGTCCTTATATGACAGAGGAGACCTGCACGTCTCAACCACAAGCCTAAAATCCGCCTTTTCTGGGTCTTCTCAGATCAACACACACCACGTTGATTTTAGTTGACTAGGTTTATCAAAACAGTACCACGAAGCCAAAATCTTCACGGATACAGATTTAGTAATGAGTGAAACCTATCAACTATCGATCCAAGAAGCGGGGCTAAGCCACTATACAAAGGATAGGCTAGGAAAAATATACCAACGGGCTATCAATGGTAGGCTAATTCATATTAGTAGAGGACTAACATGAAAACAGGATCAAATAGCACCTAAGATGATAATTCAAGCATGCAAATCAAATTAAGACGAAATTGATAAATTTTAGCAAACTAGGAATTCAATATGAATCTAGCTTGCCTTCAAAGAAGTTTGGATCTGGTTCTCCTCTGTCGAAGGGCTCTAGGACGACTCCCATACAGCAGGTACACATTGGATCTACGTGAAAAAGAAGTAAAACAAAAATAAATAACAAATACAGAGAAAATAGTATGATAAAAATATATAAAATTCTTGGGATTATTTATGATTTTTGGGCTCTGGAATCATCTAAATCGGAGTTCGGATGCTCCCTAAATAATTCATGGAAGTTATGGGGAAAATAGAAAAATCCCTAGAAAATAATAAACCAAAAAACCAACTAAGGGTGTGTTTCTTTTTGCGTTTGTGTTACGTTTGCTTATAAGCTGGAAATTTGTTATTTTTGTACAAGTAAAACGGTTTGATGTTTGGTAGCCAATTTTTGTAGATCTTACTATTTCTTCTCAAAGCTCTCAAAACCATTTTTTCTATATTTTTTTGATCCCTCAGAGGTCCTAATCGAGGAGCTACAAATTCTCAGCTTAAACGCAACTGCAACCGCAACCGCCGAAAAAAACACTACCTAAACCTTTGAACCGACATGTGGCAGCTTCTGATTGGTCCGGGCGTGGTTTGGCTGACGCGGCGGATTCGGCTGACACGGCGACGACGTGGCGATGCGTGGCGCACACGTGGCGGACACGTGGCACAAGGCTCGGGTTTGCTGATGTGGCGGTGATGTGACACCGGCGTGGCGATACGTGGTGTTGACTAGCCACGTGGTGGCTGCTGGTTGGCCAAGAGCGCTGACGAGGCTGCCCACTGGACCGATGCGTGACGCGGCTGACGTGCGGGGTCCACCGGTTAGTGGTGGCGTTGGCCTGACCAGTGGGGCCCACTAGTCAGCGGTGGTGGCGGCGGCTGACGTGCAGGACCTACCTATCGGCGACGGCGGTTGCGGGCTGGCGCACGCGTGCAGGCAAGCTGGAAAGGGGGACACACGGCGGGCGGCTATTGGCGGGGACGCGACGCGGCGGGACGACGGCACGGTAGGGACAACTGGCGCGGGTGGGTTGGCGCGGCACCGAAACCGGAGCGGGGTCGGACATCTGTTGGCGCGTGCGGGTGGGACGCTGGCGGCGCGGACGCCAAGGTTCGCCGATGGCCGAGGGACTCCAAAATTTCTGCGAGCTCTATCTCCCTCAAATCTTAACCAAATCTAGCGATCGATATATCCAAATTGATCGTCTCGATAAGACCTACAACGTGTTGACACTGGAATAGAGGAGATACCTCAGTTATTGCTTTCGGGGCTAGGGTTTTGGTTGCTAGGGCTCCAATTCCGAGGCTCCGACCTTGGGGGCTGAGAGAGGAGGTCTAGGGGGGTATTTATAAGGTTTAGGTCATGCTAGATGAATCCTATTAGGGGTAGAGTTTGATTTAGATAAGAATTAGGCTATAGATAGAAATTAGTACTCCTAATGGGCTTAGGGTTGGGTAATAGGGGTTTTGGGCCTAGTTTGGGCTCAATAGGGCTGTTAGAGCCCAGCTAGAGCTTTTCTCTATATTATTTTATATTTTCTCTTTTAGTTTTCTTTATTAATGACATGTGACATAATAATTTATTAGGATGTCACAATCTTTGACCACTCCAGGAGTGACTACCAAACCCTCACCCTGGAGGTATGTAATTCATGCATTCTTTCTTCCCCATTGTTACAGCTTGTTCCTTGCTGCTGTCAGTGTTACGTAATGCATGTTAAAGTAGATATGTACAGGGGCTTCTTTGTTTATTTCCTCTCTCTTGTACATGTGTATATCTAGCCCTTTTGGGCCCACTCAATAAATAAGCTACATTCCAACATGGTATTAAGCTAGGGTTTCCTCCTCACCTGTGTAGCCGCTATCGGTCACCGCCGGCGAGCGCTGCCGCTGTCACCGGAGGACCTCCCAGTGGCGCCATCCCTCTACCTCCCACCCTTTCCTCCCAACCCGACGAGCGCCACTGTAGCCGTCACTGTCCTGGAGCTCGTCATCCAGGCGCGTTGCTGGCTCCACGTGCCCCGTTGTCTCGACGCTGCCCCGGTCGCCTCGCCGCCATCCCGGTCTAATCCTTGTCGCCTCGTCACCGCTTCGCCCGATCAGCTCGCGCCATCGATGGGCTTCAGATCTGATCGCCTCGCTCTCCAGCCAGCTCCCCGCCTCCCGGCCAGGTCTTCTTCTCCGCCTTGGGGGCCATTGGTGTTGCTCCTCTTGGTTAGGGGAGACGGGGTTTGGTCGCTCGCCTCGGCCCCACCGAGTCGCCTCACCGATCTTCTGTCTGGGGTTTGAGGGGTGAACCGAGGATTTCTCCTTATAGGGCTCGCCCCTGTTCAGCTCGTCGCAGTTCCTCTTTAAGCTCTTGAGAACAGTGGCCATCAATCTCCTTGGTTCTGAGCTCCGTGCCGTTGCTGTAAGGATTTGGCAGTCACTTTTCACCATGGCTGCCTCCCATCACTCCGCGAGTTCGATGCAGTTGCTGCTGGTGATCTTCGATGGCACCAATTTTCAAGAGTGGTTGACCATGCTCCATGTGTGTCTCGACAGCCAGCGACTCTGGGGGCACCTTACTGGAGAGACATCGGCCTCTCCTGTGCCGACGGCCCCTGTACCTAGAGCTGATGGTGCTCCTGTTCCCACCGCGGCCTAGGCAACCTACGACACCACTGTGGAGAAGTACACTGCCGCTCTTCAGCTGCTCGAGGCAGGGAATGCAGATGAGGCTCACGCCCTTGCTGTTCTTACTGGCAGCATGAGGCTCGACCTGGCTCTTGATCTGTGC
Source organism: Olyra latifolia (assembly GCA_036346145.1). Classification (NCBI taxonomy): domain Eukaryota; kingdom Viridiplantae; phylum Streptophyta; class Magnoliopsida; order Poales; family Poaceae; genus Olyra; species Olyra latifolia. The sequence continues at coordinate 52,638,246 of CM070523.1, read as the reverse complement.
GCTCTGCCTTCTACTCAGGCAATGTGGGAGTGGCTACAGACTCTGTATCAGCCAAGCAACCATGCTCTCTGGACATCTGTCCTTCGGCTGGCACGCTTGCTCCAGCAGGGTGATTCCTCAGTCGACACCTTCTTTCTTCAATTCAACAACATTTACCATCTGCTGGACTCATTTGAGCCAACCCCGGACCCAGCTTGTGCCACCTATGTTCACACCAAAGATCACCGGGTTGAGCGCCGTGTCTTTGACTTCCTCACCAGTCTTCGTCTGGAGCTCGAGCCGCTCCGTGCATAGCTGTTGGCACGCTCGTCGTTGCCTTCTCTTGTGGAGGCCCTTACTCAAGTCCATGCCTAGGAGATCCAACTTGGTGGTACTCTTTCGTCTCCCTCGACCGTACTAAGTGTGACCACCTCTTCTTTTGGTGCTCCACCTACATCCACAGTGGTCACCACCCCACCTATCCTTCCTGTACCAGTAGGTGGCTTGGTTGCAGGGGGTCCAGCTGCCGCCGTTGCTATAGTACTTCACTGCAACTACTGTAAGAAGATCGGTCACACCATTCAGCAGTGTCGGCGTCGTCTTCAGAAGGCCAGTGGCGGCACCTCCAGCACTCCTGGAGCTACCAGTGCCGGTGGTGCCACCACCTCTCGTCCACCTGACTGGGCTCAGGAGCTAACTTGGCGTTTTGAGCGCATGGAGCTTCGCCTCAACAGTCAGCCTCCTCTGCCACCGTCCCTCAGGGTCCCTCAGGTATTCAGTCTCCGTGGTGCCTTGATTTTAGAGCATCCTTTCACATGACACCTGATCCTACTCATCTTGAATCCCGATGCACCCTGATCACTCTTGTGTCCATCAAGACAGCTGATGGTACACATCTCTCAGTTGCAGGATGAGGCACTCTTCACACTTCATCTTTCCATGTTCCCTCTGTTTCCTATGTTCCTTATCTCCACCTGTAGCTGATCTCTGATGGTTAGCTTACTGATCATGGTCTTTGTGTTATCCTTGACTCTGACTCTTGTTCTATCCAGGACCGCAGCATAAGGACCCTAGTTGGCACTGGCCAGAGATCCCGTGATTCTCCGCGTTTGTGGAAGTTCAACTGGCTTAGTCTTCCTTCCGTTTCTACCTCCACCGCCACCTCCAACAGCCAGTCGTCCACCTCTCCTGCTGCCATTGTCTTCGCCACCACCACTTCCATCAGTTTTGCTTAGTGGCATCATCGTTTAGGTCATATGTCAGGGTCCCGTCTTTCTTCTTTGATGAGTCGTGGTGTTCTTGGAAAGGTTTCTAGTGATACCTCCCTCTCCTGTCAGGGCTGTAAGTTTGGGAAACAGCTACAGCTACCATATCCTACCAATGCTCCAGTGTTGACTCATCCTTTTGATTTGGTCCACTCTGATTATAGGGTACTGTCCCCTTCGTTTTGAAAGAGGGTCACCGGTGGTATGTGATATTTATTGATGATTTCTCTCACTTCACCTGGATCTACTTTTCTAAAATCTCGTGATCAGGTGTTGGCTGCCTATCAGGTATTTGATGCCATGTTTTGCACTCAGTTCGACTAGCCCATCCATGTGTTTCGAGCTGATTCTGCTGGTGAGTACCTATTTGTTGCTCTTCGTCAGTTCCTCCAGGAGCAGGGTACTCTTCCTCAGTACTCCTGTACGAGTGCCCATGCTCAGAATGGTGTTGCTGAGCGCAGGCACCGCTATCTCCTTGAGACTGGTAGAGCTATGATGGTCACTGCCTCTGTTCCACCACAATTCTGGGCTAAGGGTGTCTCCACTGCTGTTTACCTTATTAACCTCCAGCCTTCCACTGCTCTTCAGGGTGCCATTCTTGTTGAGCATCTCTTTGACAGATTTGCTCAGTACAGTCACCTTCGTGCTTTTGGGTGCGTTGTCTACGTGCTTCTTCAGCCTCGTGAGTGCACGAAGCTGACCTCTCAGTCTGCTCCGTGTGCCTTTCTTAGTTATGACTCTAAGCGCAAGTGTTTCTGCTGCTGGGATTTTGTTGGTCACCGGATTTGGGTCTCTCGAGATATTACCTTTGATAAGTCTTGTTTTTTCTTCGATGAGTCTCGATCCCCGGCTTCCCCTCCAGTTCTCCCTTGTCTTAGGGGATCTATCTTTTCTTTTGCTTCATGACTCCTTCTCTATTCCTCTAATTTCCTCTTTGCCTCCTTCACCATCCACTACTCCACCCACTCCTTCGCTAGTTTCACCTTCCTCTACTACACCCACTCCTTTGCCAGCTCCACCTCCTTGTCTTCCTCCTCTTCTTCCTTGTTGCCTCCTCTCTTGTCTCATCCTCCCATTCACTTTCACTACACTCGTCGTGTTCCTCCTTCCTCCTCCGTGTTGGGTCCTCCCCCCGTTTCTCTCTCCACTTTTAGGTTTGATTCTGTTCAGGTGACCTCTCCCTCCACCCCTCCACCTCGGTATGCTCTTCGTCATCGAAGTACTCTCTCTCTCGCCCGGCTCGCTACTTGGTTACTGCCTCTCTTTCCACTCCTTGGTAACCCGCTTCCTATCGTGATGCTGTTCCTCATCCTGAGCTGTAGCATGTGATGGCCGAGGAGATTGCTGCTCTTAAGCGTACTAGCACTTGAGATCTTGTCCCCTGTCCTCCTAATGTTACTCCGATCACCTGCAAGTGGGTCTATAAGATCAAAACTCGCTCTGAGGGTTCTCTTGAGCGCCATAAGGCTCGACTTGTGGTGCGTGGCTTTCAGCAGGAGTACTGTCGTGATTTTGAGGAAACCTTTGCTCCTGTTGCACACCGTACCACTATTCTCTCTTGTGGCTATTGCGTTTGTTCGTCGGTGGACCATCTCCCAACTTGATGTGAAGAATGTCTTTCTTCACAGAGAGCTGCGTGAGGAGGTTTACATGCACCCACCTCCTGGCTACGCTGTGCTAGATGGTCATGTGTGTCACCTTTGTTGCTCTCTCTATAGGCTTAAACAGGCTCCTCATGCTTGGTTTGAGCGCTTTTACCTCTATGGTCATTGCTACTGGTTTTGTTGCTAGTCAGTATGACCCTGCTCTCTTTGTTCACACCTCCACGTGGGGCCACACTCTTCTCCTTGTCTACATGGATGACATGCTCATCGCTGGAGATGATCCTCAGTTTGTTGCCTTTGTGAAGGCCCATCTCAGTGAGCAGTTTTAGATGTCTGATCTTGGTTCTCTTCGCTACTTCCTTGGGATTGAGGTCACTTCTACTCCTGAGGGCTTCTACCTCTCTCAGCGGAAGTATATACAGGATCTTCTTGACCATGCTTGTCTCACTGATCAGCGCACTACTGACACTCTGATGGAGCTCCACCTCCAACTTCATCCCATTGATGGTGATCCCCTTGTCGATCTCACTCGCTACCGTCACCTGGTTGGAAGTTTTGTTTATCTTGGGATCACACGTCCTGACATCTCTCATGTTATTTACATTCTTAGTCAGTTCGTATCTTCTCTCACTCAGCTCCACTACAGTCACCTCCTTCGTGTCTTTCGATACCTTCGGGGCACTATTGATCGCCGTCTGTTCTTTTTGAGCTCCATCTCTCTACAGCTCTAGCCCTACTTTGATACTACTTGGGCTAGCGATCCCTCTGACCGCAAGTCTCTCCCCGCTTACTGTGTCTTTCTTGGCTTTTCCTTGATCTCCTTGAAGACCAAGCGACAGACGGGTGTCTCTCATTCTAGTATTGAGGCTGAGCTTTGTGCTTGCCTCGGTGGCGGCTGAGGTGACCTGGCTTCGGTAGCTCTTAGCAGATCATGGTGTTGCACCGTCTGCTCTGATGACTGTCTACTCCGACAGTACTAGCGCCATCAGCATTGCCTGGGATCCAGTGAAGCATGAGCTCACCAAACACATCGGCGTCGATGCTTTTTATGTTCGGTCTCAGGTGCAAGATCAGGTAGTTGCTATTAGTCATGTGCCTTCTGATCGTCAGGTTGCCAACTCCTTCACCAAGGCACAGACTAGACTGCAACATTACTGTCATCTCTCCAAACTCGGTGTTGTAGATCCACCATGAGTTTGAGGGGGGTGTTAAAGTAGACATGTATAGAGGCTTCTTTTCTTATCTTCTCTCTCTTGTACATGTGTATATCTAGCCTTTTTGGGCCCATTCAATAGATAAGCTGCATTCCAATAATGCAACCTTTCTTTTCAACTAGTTGGGTGCCCATGCTTTGCCACGGGAAAAACTAATCATTAGCTAATGATCACACCTAACTTAATTTAAAATAGTGAACGTTTAAACTTTATGCATAATATTAAGATTTGGTGACACAATGATCCTATTAACATTTATTAGAAACTGGAAATTGCAGATAATCACTAATTATCTTCCACAGCTCTCATGAAAAGTCCTGCACCTACTACTCTTGGATATTGTGGAGGTAGCTTCTATTATTTTACAACAGGCTTAAAAATTTCATCTAAACTTAGCCAGCCTATCATCATTTCAATTAGCACCTAAGCACACCATTCACAAAGCATTAAGAAACATAATGAAATATTCAGACTTACAGAACAACAACGCATTCCCACAAGTGTACATATGAACCTTCTTGCATTGACGTGATATTTCATTTGCACTATCCCAAATCAAACAAATTTAGTGACTTCTTCAATGGTCCCCGTTCTCTCCCAAGATATATAATTGGGGCTATGCAATGTAGAATGCATGCCAATCATGTTGGAGTCAGTAGGTATTCTTCGGTTATTGAGGTTCTTCAGAATTGCAAAAGGAGCATAATTTAAGAGCAATACAAACAATGTCGGCGGCATGGAGCTCTGCTAGTCTGCTCCTCCATGAGCAATATTTGTCATACTTACAAATTCGGGCCTAATAAAAACAAGTCTTCAAGAGTTATAGACTTGAATAATAAATAGATCATCAAACATAAGCATATGTATACCTTGTTAGCTCATTCCTGAATGTTGCCGTCTTGTTCTCTTCTTTCCTTTTTCTAGAGGCAGGGGTTGAAGGGGTTTTGGAGGTGCCCCACTCCATTGCACAGCTACCACAGCATTACCAACGATCAAACCAGCCATAGCCTTTCCCCTCTCCCTCCCTACAGTACAGTTTCCGAGCCCCTCCCATGTGCCACTGCCTTCCCCTTCACCCTTGCTGTGCTATCTCTCCCTCCCTAGCCTCCACGTATGCACGATGTAGTACCGAGAGAGGAAGGCTACACATTGGGCTGCTACCACTGCTAGCACTATCCACTGACCTGCCGCCGCCTTCCTCTTCACCCTTGCAGCTATCTCCCCCTCCCCTCCACGTACGCAATGATTGATGTACCGGCGGGAGGAAAAAGTGGCACCTTTCGCTGCTAGCACCACCCATTGAGCCGCTGTCGTCTTCCTCTTCACCCTCACTGCTGCCTCCCTTGTCCTCGAGGTACGTGACGCTGTACCAGCAGTAGAAAAAAGAAGCACCTTTCGCTGCTAGCACCACCCACTGAGCCGCTGCCATCTTCTTCTTCACCCTCACTGCTGCCTCCCCCTCCCTCCATGTATGCAATACTGTAACGGCGGGGAAAAAAGAGGCACCTTTCGCTGCTAGCACCACCCACTGACCTCTTCTCCTCCTCGCCGCGCCTTCTCCCCTCCACATTACCATCCTTTCCCGTCCAAGTTCCGATGAAGCAAGCACGCACGAATGGGAGAAAACATGGCGGAGAGAAAAGGCGTTCCCATCAAGGTGATCACGCTTACCGGTTAGCGCTACACCCCTATACAGCAAGATCTGGAGGTAATTTGCTCAATTTGCTATTTATTATAGGCTGATCTTACCTGTTCTGTTAGAGAATGGATTTTGAGATGCTACATTGGAGAAGGACGGAGTTACAAGAAGCTTACATACGAGCAAATTGCATTGCATTGCATTGGTGCTGTTTAAATATTAGTGGATTTGATTGGTGCTGTTTAATTAGTGGATTTAGTGACTAGTTAGAGGAGGCAGCATCCATAATGGTTTGAGGTAATTTTGGCTAGACCTACGGTTGTTGGTCTTAGACGCGTGCATGTTCAGCACCGGCTGGAAGGGATGCTTGGTCAGGTTGAGGTTGAGCCGTGCTTAGTCCAACAGTGACCAGTCCATGGTGTTTGGTCTGCATGGAGTGTCCAACCCATTACAGCAGCCGAGCCATCAGTCAATATTCATCGATTCCATCCCCAAATTCAACCATTCCCAAATCAACCAAAACCTAAATCGGCACGAGGGCTTAGGAATTTTTAATAAAATATACCATTTTAAAATAATATTTAATAAAATATACTATAGTTTATAAAATTAAGGATTTAAGACTGGCGGCCGCCACTCTGATTGGCGGCCAGTCACGTGGCTGCCGCCATATGGAACGACGGCAACAAGCTATGGCAAGCACCTGGCGGCAGCCACCACAGTGAGCACAGTGAGCAGTCACAGCAGTGAGCAGATACATATGCATAGCAAACATTTTGAAAATTTAATGAAAGTGCAACATCGAAGCGCAACAAAACTTGAAAAAATACAATCGGTACCTTACAAAATTTGCTTAATTTTGAAGAAATTATGTAACATCAAAATACAATGAAACTTTAGAAAATAAAACTGTAGGTTCATGGAAAGGGTTCACAAAAATTTTGAATTTTTTAATGAAAATTTTGATTTTTAAATTTTTTCGGATTTAAAAATCATGAAGACAAAATTTTTTTCAAAAATTCATATTTTTTATGGACACTTTTCATTAACCTATTATTTGATATACCCATTTCATTAAATTTTTAAAAAGTTTGCAATGCACATGTACCTGCTCACTGTGCTCACTATGGTGGCTGCCGCCAGGTGCTGGCCATAGCTTGCTGCTGCCGTTCCATATGGCGACAGCCACGTGACCTGGCGGCCGCCAGCCAGAGTGGTGGCCACCAGTGTTAAATCCCTAATTTTTTTTATAAACTATAGTATATTTTATTAAATATTATTTTTAAATGGTATATTTTATTAAAAATTTTGACGACTTATGGGCCTGGCGAGGCGTTGAGCAGGTTGCAGCACTGCATTAAGCTATGAGCTTATGAAGCAAATCAAGCAATAGATGAGCCTCCGTGCTCAATGCAGCAGCCAGTCCAGTAGCTTGCCTTTTATTTTTGTGATTGCCACAGCTAATACATACCTCTTAAATAAGGCTCATATATTCAAATTTATTTTAGATTTGTGCAAGATCAACAAAGGAAGTTTGCACAAATAATTATCAGATGATCAAAATTCAGCTCCAACAGTCCAACTAATACATGTCTAAGCTTTTGATTTCGTTTGATGCATTGTTGCTTGTACATCTCCATTTCTTAGCAAAGTAGTGTTTTGCGTTCTGCTGCTTTAGTTTTGAACCAACACTTACCTCGTATTTTCCATTAAAAGTTTGCAATTGATATTGTGCTCTTCTTGCTAATTACTTCTCTTACTTTGTAGATGATCCCTGTAGTTGAGTATGCACTTGATGGTGGCTCAACAGCTTATACAACCACCATGAAGAAAAGAAAAGGAAGGGAGAATTTAATTGCACCTTCAGTGTACCACGGTATCCCAATCACACCACAACCCAACCCTCGAAGCAGGGACGACCACCATATAGTATGTCTTGGCATGATGGGAACTACCGAACAACAAGCGGATTGTTGATTCGAGACCAAAATTTATACTTCGTTGCCTTTCACACATCATTGGAGGGAACATGGCGGTCATGGTTCCATTTCGATGACTTCTGACCATATTGACCCGTATGTGTTCTTTGCTATACAAATGTTTTACATTGACTGTTTTTGCAGTGATGTTGATCTAACATCTGGACCTATGCCATGCTCTCATGTTATATGCAGAGACACAAGTACAATAGGTGGTGCTGTATGTTTGGAGAATATGCTTTATGCTTTTCTTATCTTTGGAGCCAATCGCAAGAAAAATAACTTTGGTCATTTGCAAAGAGGCGTGGGGCGCGCTATCCTTACATTCTGTGAAGTCACGAGATTCCACTTAATCCTGGAAGCGACAACAACTGCCATTGAAACTGACGCAGCTGAGGCAAATGTGCTATCTGGCAGAAAATGGAAGCGCATATAGTCCTGGGGGGTATTTTCCCGATATTTGTTGAAAATTCTTGCTCGCCCTGAAGCCGAAGATGATGGCCAACAGTTGAGGAGCTTTGCTGATTTCTATGAGATTCATTCCTTGGATGAGCTTATCAAGGAGGTAAGGCTTCTCCTTCGTGAGAACATATATTTGATCGACCCATAGGATGGAAAGAATCGGCAGAAGAAGAAGCACAAGGATGGCAAGAAGCGGCAGAAAAGGAGGGGTGATTGGGACGTTCCAGATCCGAGGTTGGATGCATACAATGATGCTATTTTTTTGTTTTGTTGAGGTATTGTCTATACCATTGACCCGTGAGAACCTATTATGAACACACAAGCAAGACAACGCCACTGTTATGCCAGGGATAATAGCTACCCTTGTTATCTGTTGGACATTAAAGACTAATTACTTGTGTTTAGTTGTCTGGTCATTAGGAATAACCATGTGAACTAGTGGCCGCTAATTCTGGACGTGTGCATGTAATTAGCAAAGGACCAAGTCTTGGTGGTTGGCGATGGAGCTCCTGTCAGCAGGATTGAGCCCTTTTTTGTCTATGTTCCATCCTAAAACTCATTACTTCACGATGCAACTCCCTTTTTTTTTTGTTAGCTGCGTATCTTGATTAGCATTCGTTTATAAGCGATGGACAATCTGTTGATGAAGATCCATATGTATGCATTGAGTTGCAGGTTCTCTGTGATGAACATTGTTTGAGATGGCTACCCGCCCCTTGGGGATTCAGCTTCTGCAAGCTACATGTCCATCTTCGTTTAACTTTTATACACATGTCCATTTCACTCTATACTAGTGCAAGCTCATTAATAAAGTGGATGGATTTAGGTCACCTGATCTCTATTTGCTACTAGAAAGTATTGTATTGGAGATTGTCAATTACTGTTTTTTACTAGTATCAATTTACTATTGTATTTATTTTTGTTGGTCATTGGCTCATTGTAGGAAACATTGAAAATGTCAAGATGGAGATGGAGGGGATGGGGGCAAGGAAGAAGGGGAAAGGGAAGGGGCGAAGAAGCATATGGAGCCGGAGGAGGACATGATGCTTCCGCTGCCAATGGTGTGACCGTAGGTTCATAGGAAGGGTCCAACAAAAGTTTTTTTTTTGGAAATTTTGGATTTTTGATATTTTTTAATTTAAAAATCGTGAAGACAAAAAAATTCCAAAAAAAAAATCATATTTTTTTGTGACCCTTTTCATGAACCTATAGTTCCATTTTTCAAGTTTTATTTCTTTTTAATTTGATATAAATTTTTAAAAATTCAATAAAGAATATTTAAGTGTATAATTTTAAACATATCATTGCTTTTCTATTTAGTACATACAAGAGCAATTGTACGTGTATACTAACTTATAACTTTATTAAATTTTAGAAAATCAAATAACATAAAAATACAGTGAAACTTGAAAAATAGAACAATAGGCTCATGAAAAGTGTCCATAAAAAATATGACTTTTTGAAAATTTTTTGACTTGATGATTTTTAAATCCAAAAAATTTAAAAAATAAAATTTCTAAAACAAATTCAAAATTTTTGTGAACCCTTTCCATGACCCTACGGTTTCATTTTTTATAGTTTCGTTGTATTTTGATGTTACATAATTTCTTAAAAATTAAGCAAAGTTTGTATGGTACCGGTTGTATTTTTCAGGTTTTGTTGCGCTTCGATGTTACATTATTTTTTAAAAATTTGGCAAAGCTTGGTATGCACATGTACCTGCTCACTGCTGTAACTGATCATTGTGCTCACCACGTGACCTTGTCGCCGCCAGTGTTATATCCCTAATTTTTATAAACTATAGTATATTTTATTATATATTATTTTAAATGGTATATTTTATTAAAAATTCCGACGGCTTATGGGCCTGGTGAGGCGTCGAGAAGGTTGCAGCACTGCGTTGAGCTGTGAGCTTCTTAAGAAAATCAAGCAATAGGTGAGCCTCCGTACTCAATGCAGCAGCTAGTCCAGTAGCTTGCCTTTTATTTTTGGGATTGCCACAGCTAATACATACCTCTTAAATAAGACTCATATATTCAAATGTATTTTAGATTTGTGCAAGATGAACAAAGAAACTTTGCACAAATATTTATCAAATGATCAAAATTCAGCTCCAACAGTTCAACTAATACATCTCTAAGCTTTTGATTTCGTTTGATGCATTGTTGCATTTACATCTCCCATTCTTAGCAAAGTAGTGTTCTTCGTTCTGCTGCCTCAGTTCTGAACCAACACTTACCTCATATTTTCCATTAAAAGTTTGCAATCGATATTGAGCTCTTCTTGCTAATTGCTTCTCTTACTTTGTGGACGATCCCCGTATTTGAGTATGCATTTGATGGTGGCTCAACAGCTTATACAACCATGATGAAGAAAAGAAAGAGAAGGGAGAATTTAATTGCACCTTTAGTGTGCCACGGTATCCAAGTCACAACACTTCCCAACCCTCGAAGCGGGGATAGACACCATATAGTACGTCTTAGCATGATGGGAACTACCGAACAACAAGAGGATTTGTTGATTCGAGACCGAAATCTATACTTCGTTGCATTTCGCACATCATTTGAGGGAACATGGTGGTCATTGTTCCATTTTGATGACGAGAATGTGCCTAGATTTTTGGATACACAACTAATGGGATCACTTCTGACCATATTGACCCGTATGTGTTCTTTGCTGTACAAATGTTTTACTTTGACTGTTTTTGCAGTGATGTTGATCTAACATCTATATGTATGCCATGCTCTCATGTTATATGCAGGGACACAAGTACAATAGACGGTGCTGTATCTTTGGAGGATATGCTTTATGCTTTTCTTACCATTGAAGCCAATCGCAAGAAAAATAACTTTGGTCATTTGCATAGAGGCGTGATGCGCACTATCCTTAAGTTCTGTGAAGTCACGAGATTCCACTCAATCCTGGAAGCGACAACAACTGCCATTGAAACCGACACTGTGGAGGCAAGTGTGCTATCTGGCAGAAATGGAAGTGCATACAGTGCTAGGGGGTATTTTCCTGATATTTGTTCAAAATTCTTGCTCACCCTGAAGCCAAAAATGACGAACAACAGTTGAGGAGCTTTGCTGATTCCTATGAGATTCTTTCCTTGGATGTGCTTATCAAGGAGGTAAGGCTTCTCCTTCGTAAGAACATATATTTGATCGACCCTAAGCATGGAAAGAATCAGCAGCAGAAGAAGCACAAGGATGGCAAGGAGCGGCAGAAAAGGAGGGGTGACTGGGACGTTTCGGATCCGAGGTTGGATGCGTACAATGAATTTGTTTTCTTTTCTTGTTTTGTTGAGGTATTGTCCATGCAGTTGACCTGTGAAAACCTGTTATGAACACACAAACAAGATGACACCGCTGTTGCGTCGGGGATAATAGCTGCCCTTGTTATCTTGTTATCTGTTGGGTATTAAAGACTAATTACTTGTGTTTAGTTGTCTAGTCATTAGGAATAAGCATGTGAATTAGTGGCCTCTAATTCTGGATGTGTGCATGTAATTAGCAAAGGACCAAGTCCTAGTGGTCGGCAATGGAGCTCCTTTCAGCAGGCAATGGAGCTCCTTTCAGCAGGACTGAGCCCTTTTTTCTATGTTCCTTCCTCGAAACTCATTACTTCATGGTGCAGCTCCTTTTTTTTGTTGGCTGTGTATCTTGATTAGTATTCGTTTATAAGCGATTGACAATCTGTTGATGAAGATCCATATGTATGCATTGCAGTTGCAGGTTCTTTGAGATGAACATTGTCTGAGATGGCTATCCGCCCCTTGGGAATTCAACTTTTGCCAGCTACATGCCCATTTTCGTTTAACTTTTATACACTGTCCATTTCACTCTACACTAGTGCAAGCTCATTAATTTGTGGTATTTGCTTAGTCAATTGTTATCCTGTTTCACTAAAAATGCTTGTGCATAATTATTTTCTAAAGCCTAAAACATCTCACATAATATTTATCCATAGTATTACATAATATTTATCCATAGTATTCAATCAGCTCACCAGAGTCAAAGCATAGTGGAGAGAAAAATCAAGCTATTGGGTGCTCCTAATCTCCGTAGGGGAGGATGGACTCCGTTAGATGATCAAGCTGATATTCGTCTTGATTGGCATCCAATGGGGATGTCATCATGGTGAAGGAGGTCTCTGGTACGCAGTGAAGGTAGCTTTGAACTTTATTATTGTGATGTAGTGAATCGGTGATGCTATCAGTTACTAAGTTTAGCTTTGAACTAGTGAATCTTGTGAACATTGTGATGCAGTGATGCTGTAGCTTTGAACTTGTAAATCTTATGAACCTTGTGATGCAGTAGTGCTATCAGTTTATTAGGTTTGAACTTGTGAACCTTGTGATACAATGAAATTTGTTATTGTAGCTTGTAAAAATTAGGTTTTTAATTCTTGTTGACTATTAGGCGTTGAATTGAATTGAGTGTATTCAGCTTATGAAATTTAGGTCAATAATAAAGTGGATGGATTCAGGTCACCTGATCTCTATTTGCTACTAGAAAGTATTGCATTGGAGATTATCCATTACTATTTTTGACTAGTATCAATTTACTATTGTATTTATTTTTGTTGGTCATTGGCTCATTGCAGGAAACAACGAAAATATCTGGATGGAGATGGAGGAGACTGGGGCGAGGAAGAAGGGGAAGGGAAAGGGGCGAAGAAGCATCTTGAGCCGAGGAGGAAATGATGCTTCCGTTGCCTATGGTATGTCCGTAGGTTCACAGGAAGGGTCCAACAAAAGTTTTGCTTTTTTTTTTGTAAATTTTTTTTTTTGACATTTTGAAATTTAAAAATTGTGAAGACAAAATTTCCAAAAAAATCATATTTTTTTGTGACCCTTTGCATGAACCTATTGTTCCATTTTTTAAAGTTTCATTGCCTTTTGATTTCATATAAAATTTTCAAAATTCAATAAAGGATATTTAAGTGTATAATTTTGAACATACCGTTGCTTTTCTATTTAGTACATACGGGAGCAACTGTACGTGAAGACAAACTTATAAATTTCTTAAATTAAATAAAATCATGTAACAAAAAATGCAGCGAAACTTGAAAAAAAAGAACAATAGGTTCATGAAAAGTGTCCATCAAAAATATGAATTTTTGAAAATTTTTTGACTTCATGATTTTTAAATCCAAAAAATTAAAAATCAAAATTTTTGAAAAAATTCAAAATTTTTGTGAACCCTTTCCATGAACCTACGGTTTCATTTTTTGAAGTTTCATTGTATTTTGATGTTACATAATTTGTTACATAATTTCTAGAAAATTAAGCAAAGTTTGTAAGGTACCGGTTGTATTTTTCAAGATTTGTTGCGCTTTGATGTTGCATTATTTTTAAAAAATTTGGCAAAGTTTGCTATGCACATGTACCTGCTCACTGCTGTAACGGCTCACTGTGCTCACCACATGACCTTGCGGCCACCAGTGTTATATCCCTAATTTTTATAAACTATAGTATATTTTATTAAATATTATTTTTAAATGGTATATTTTATTAAAAATTCCGATGGCTTATGGGCCTAGCGAGGCGTTGAGCAGGTTGCAGCACTGCATTGAGCTGTGAGCTTGTTAAGCAAATCAAGCAATAGTCCGTACTCAATGCAGCAGCCAGTCCAGTAGCTTGCCTTTTACTTTTGTGATTGCCACAGCGAATACATACCTCTTAAATAAGACTTAGATATTCAAATTTATTTTAGATTTGTGCAAGATGAACAAGGGAACTTTACAGAAATATTTCTCAAATGATCAAAATTGAGCTCCAATAGTCCAACTAATACACGTCTAAGTTTTTGATTTTGTTTGATGCATTGTTGCTCGTACATCTTCCATTCTTAGCGAAAGTAGTGTTCTCCGTTCTGTTGCTTTAGTTCTGAACCAACAGTTACCTCGTATTTTCCATTAAAAGTTTGCAATCGATCTTGTGCTCTTTTTGCTAATTGCTTCTCTTACATTGTAGACCATCCCCGTAGTTGAGTATGCACTTGATGGTGGCTCAACAGCTTATACAACCATGATGAAGAAAAGAAAGAGAAGGGAGAATTGAATTGCACCTTTAGTGTGCCACGGTATCCCTGTCACAGCACTTCCCAACCCTCGAAGCGGGGACAGCCACCATATAGTACGTCTTAGCATGATGGGAACTACCGAATAACAAGTGTATTTGTTGATTCGAGACCGAAATTTATAATTCATTACCTTTCACAGATCATTGGAGGGAACATGGAGGTCATGGTTCCATTTTGATGACGAGAATGTGCCTAGATTTTTGGATGCATAACTAAGGGGGATCACTTCTGACCATATTGATCCGTATGTGTCCTTTGCTGTACAAATGTTTTACTTTCACTGTTTTGCAGTGATGTTGATATAACATTTGTACATATACCATGCTCTCATGTTATATGCAGGGACAAATGTACAATAGGCGGGGCTGTATGTTTGGAGGATGTGCTTTATGTTTTTCTTACCTTTGAAGCCAATCGCAAGAAAAACAACTTTGGTCATTTGCATAGAGGTGTGGCACACCCTTTCCTTATGTTCTATGAAGGCACGAGATTCCACTCAATCCTGGAAGCGACAACAAATGCCATTGAAACGGACGCAGCGGAGGCAAGTGTGGTATCTAGCAGAAAATTGAACGCATACAGTCCTGTGGGGTATTTTCCCGATATTTGTTGAAAATTTTTGCTCGCCCAGAAGCCGAAGATGATGACCAGTAGTTGAGGAGCTTTGCTGATTCCTATGAGATTCATTCCTTGGATGAGCTTACCAAGGAGGTAAGGCTTCTTCTTCGTGAGAACATATATTTGATTGACACTGAGGATGGAATGAATCAGCAGCAGAAGAAACACAAGGATGGCAAGAAGCGGCGGAAAACGTAGGGTGGCTGGGACGTTCCGGATCCGAGGTTGGATGCATACAATGAAGCTTTTTTTTCTTGTTTTGTTGAGGTATTGGCCGTGCAATTGACCCGTGAGAACATGTTATGAACACGCAAGCAAGATGGCACTGCTGCTGCGCTGGGGATAATAGCTACCCTTGTTATTTGTTGGGCATTAAAGACTAATTACTTGTGTTTAGTTGTCTGGCCATTTAGAATAAACGTGTGAATTAGTGGTCGCTAATTCTGAACGTGTGCATGTAATTAGCAAAATTCCAAGTCCTGGTGGTTGGCGATGGAGCTCCTGTCTGTCAGCAGGAGTGAGCCCTTTTTTTTGTCGATGTTCTTTCCTCGAAACTCATTACTTCATGGTGCAGTTCCTTTTTTTGCTAGCTGTGTATCTTGATCAACATTCGTTTATAAGCGATGGACAATCTGTTGATGAAGATCCATATGTTTGCATTGCAGTTGCAGGTTCTTTGTGATGAACATTGTCTAAGATTGCTACCTGCCCCTTGGGAATTTAGCTTCTGCCAGCTACATGCCCATCTTCGTTTAACTTTTATACATGTGTCCATTTCACTCTACACTAGTGCAAGCTCATTAATTTATGGTCTTTGCTTAGTCAATTTAATTTGTGGTGTTTGCTTAGTCAATTGTAATCCTGGTTTCACTAAAAAAGCTTGTGCTTAATTATTTTTTCTAAAGCCTGAAACATCTCACATAATATTTATCCATAGTATTCATTCAGCTCAGCAGAGTCAAAATCATAGCGGAGAGAAAAATCAAGCTATTGGGTGCTCCTAATCTCCGTAGGGGAGGATGGACTCCGTTAGATGATCAAGCTCATATTCATCAAGATTGGTATCCAATGGGGATGTCGTCATAGTGAAGGAGGTCTCTGGTACGCAGTGAAGATAGCTTTGAAATTTATTATTGTGATGTAGTGAATCAGTTGTTAGTTACTAAGTTTAGCTTTGAACTTGTGAATCTTGTGATCTTTGTGATGCAGTGATGTTGTAGCTTTGAAGTTGTATATGTTGTGAACCTTGTGATGCTGCAATGCCGTCAGTTTATTAGGTTTGAACTTGTGATCCTCGTGATACATTGAACTTTATTATTGTAGCTTGTAAAAATTAGGTTTTTAATTCTGGTTGACTCGTAGGCGTTGAACTGTATTGAGTGTATTCAGCTTATGAAATTTAGGTCAATAATAAAGTGGATGGATTTAGGTCACCTGATCTCTATTAGCTACTAGAAAGTATTGTATTGGAGATTGTCGATTACTGTTTTTGACTAGTATCAATTTACTATTGTATTTATTTTTGTTGGTCATTCCTCATTGCAGGATACGACGAAAATGTTTGGATGGAGACGGCGAGGACTAGGGTGAGGAAGAAGGGGAAGGGGAAGGGGCGAAGAAGCATCTGGAGCCGGAGGAGGACATGATACTTCCGCTGCCAATGGTGTGTCCGTAGGTTCACAGGAAGAGTCCATAAAAAGTTTTTTTTGAAAATTTTGGATTTTTTGATATTTTGAAATTTAAAAATCGTGAAGACAAAAAATTTCCATAAAAAACATTTTTTGTGACCCGTTTCATGAACCTATTTTTCCATTTTTCAAGTTTCATTGCCTTTTGATTTCATATAAAATTTTAAAAATTCAATAAAGGATATTTATGTGTATAATTTTGAACTTACCGTTGCTTTTCTATTTAGTACATACGAGAGCAACTGTACGTGAAGACTAACTTATAACTTTATTAAATTTTAGAAAATCGTGTAACATAAAAATGCAGCGAAACTTTAAAAAAAAATAGAACAACAGGTTCATGAAATGTATCCATAAAAATATGAAATTTTGACATTTTTTTGTCTTCATGATTATTAAATCCAAATAATAAAAAATAAAAATTTTCAAAAAAATTCGAAATTTTTGTGAACCCTTTCCATGAGCCTACGGTTTCATTTTTTTAAAGATTCTTTGTATTTTGATGTTACATAATTTCGTAAAAATTAAGCAAAGTTTGTAAGGAGCCGGTTGTATTTTTAAGTTTTGTTGCCCTTCGATGTTGCATTATTTTTTAAAAATTTGGCAAAGTTTGCTATGCACATGTACTTGCTCACTACTATAATTGCTCACTGTTCTCACCATGTGACCTTGTGGCCGTCAGTGTCAAATCCCTAATTTTTATAAAGTATAGTATATTTTATTAAATATAATTTTTAATTGGTATATTTTATTAAAAAGTCCGATGGCTTATGGGCCTGGCGAGGCATCGAGCATGTTGCAGCACTCCATTAAGCTATGAGCTTATTAGGCAAATCAAGCAATAGGTGAGCCTCCGTACTCAATGCAGCAGCCAGTCCAATAGCTTGCCTTTTATTATTGTGATTGCCACAACGAATACATACCTCTTAAATAAGACTCATATATTCAAATTTATTTTAGATTTATGCAAGATGAACAAAGGAACTTTACACAAATATTTCTCAAATGATCAAAATTCAGCTCCAATTGTCCAACTAATACATGTCTAAGCTTTTGATTTCGTTTGATGCATTGTTACATGTACATCTCCCATTCTTAGTGAAAGTAGTGTTCTCCGTTCTGCTGCTTTAGTTCTGAACCAACACTTACCTCGTATTTTCAATTAAAAGTTTGCAATCGATCTTGTGGTCTTCTTGCTAATTGCTTCTCTTACTTTGTAGGCAATCCGCTCAACACCTTATACAACCATGATGAAGAAAAGAAAGAGAAGGGAGAATTTAATTGCACCTTCAGTGTGGCACGCCATCCCTGTCACACCACTTCCTAATCCTTGAAGTGGGGACAGCCACCATATAGTACGTCTTAGCATGATGGGAACTACCCAACAACAAGTGGATTTTTTGATTCGAGACCAAAATTTATACTTCTCTACTTTTCGCACATCATTCGATGAGGGGAATGTGCATAGATTTTTGGATACACAACTAATGGGGATCACTTCTGATCATATTGACCCGTATGTGTTCTTTGTTGTACAAATGTTTTACTTTGATTGTTTTTGCAGCGATGTTGATCTAATATCTGTACCTATGCCATGCACTCATGTTATATGCAGAGACACAAGTACAATAGGCGGTGCTGTATGTTTGGAGAATATGCTTTATGCTTTTCTTACCTTTGGAGCCAATCGCAAGAAAAAGAACTTTGGTCATTTGCAAAAAGGCGTAGCGCGCGCTATCCTTATGTTCTGTGAAGCCACGAGATTCCACTCAATCTAGGAAGCGACAACAACTGCCATTGAAACCGACGCAACGGAGGCAAGTGTGCTATCTGGTAGAAAATGGAAGCGCATAGAGTCCTGGGGGATATTTTCCTAATATTTGTTGAAAATTCTTGCTCGCCCTATAGTCGAAGATGACGACTAACAGTTGAGGAGCTTTGCTCATTCCTATGAGATTCATTCCTTGAATGAGCTTAACAAGAAGGTTTGGCTTCTCTTTTGTGAAAACATATGTTTGATCAACCATAAGGTTGGAAAGAATCAGCAGTAGAAGAAGCACAAGGATGGCAAGAAGCAGCAGAAAAGGAGGGGTGACTGGGACGTTCCGGATCCAAGGTTAGATGCATACAATGAAGCTGATTTTTTGTTTTGTTGAGGTATTGTCCGTCCAGTTGACCATGAGAACCTGTTATGAACACGCAAGCAAGACGACGCCGCTACTGCGCCGGGGATAATAGCTACCCTTGTTATCTGTTGGGCATTAAAGACTAATTACTTGTGTTTAGTTGTCTGGTCATTAGGAATAAGCATGTGAATTAGTGGCCTCTAATTCTGGACTTGTGCATATAATTAGCAAAGTACCAAGTCCTGGTGGTTGGCGATGGAGCTCCTGTCAGTAGGAGTGAGCCCTTTTTTTCCCTATGTTCCTTCCTCGAAACTCATTACTTCATGGTGTAGCTCCTTATTTTTTGTTAGCTGCGTATCTTGATCAGAATTCGTTTATAAGCAATCGACAATCTGTTGATGAAGATCCATATGTATGCATTGCAGTTGCAGGTTCTTTATGATGAACATTGTCTGAGATGGCTACCCGTCCCTTGGGGATTCAGCTTCTACTAGCTACATGCCCATCTTCGTTTAACTTTTACACACGTGTCCATTTCACTCTACACTAGTGCAAGCTCATTAATTTGTGGTGTTTGCTTATTCAATTGTAATCCTTGTTTCACTAAAAAAGCTTGTGCGCAATTATTTTCTAAAGCCTGAAACATCTCACATAGTATTTATTCATAGTATTCATTCAGCCCACCAGAGTCAAAATCACAGTGGAGAGAAAAATCAAGCTATTGGGTGGTCCTAATCCCCGTAGGGGAGGATTGACTCCATTAGATAATCAAGCTGATATTCATCGTGATTGGCATCCAATGGGAATATCGTCATGGTGAAGGAGGTCACTGCTATGCAGTGAAGGTCGCTTTGATCTTTATTATTGTGATGTAGTGATCAGTGATGCTGTCAGTTACTAAGTTTAGCTTTGAACTTGTAAATCTTGTGAACTTTGTGATGTAGTGATGCTGTAGCTTTGAACTTGTAAATCTTGTGAATCTTGTGATGCAGTAATGCTGTCAGTTTATTAGGTTTGAAGCTGTGAACCTTGTGATACATTGAACTTTATTATTGTAGCTTGTAAAAATTAGGTTTTTAATCCTTGTTGACTATTAGGCATTGAACTGTATTGAGTGCATTCAGCTTATGAAATTTAGGTCAATAATAAAGTGGATGGATTTATGTCACCTGATCTCTATTCGCTACTCGAAAGTATTGTATTGGAGATTGTGAATTACTATTTTTGACTAGTACCAATTTACTACTGTATTTATTTTTGTTGGTCATTGGCTCATTACAGGAAACAATGAAAATGTCTGGATGGAGACGGAGGGGACGGGGCGAGGAAGAAGGGGAAGGGAAAGGGCCGAAGAAGAATATGGAGCCAGAGGAGGACATGATGCTTCCGTTGCCAATGGTGTGTCCATAGGTTCACGGGAAGGGTCCACATTTAATTTTTCTTTTTTAGGAAATTTTGGATTTTTTTGATATTTTGAAATTTTAAAAATCGTGAAGACAAAAAATTTCCAAAAAAAATCATATTGTTTTGTGAACCTTTTCATGAACCTGTTGTTCCATTTTTCAAGTTTCATTTCCTTTTGAATTCATATAATTTTTTAAAAATTGAATAAAAGATATCTAAGTGTATAATTTTAAACATACCGTGACTTTTCTATTTTGTACATATGAGAGCAACTATGCGTGAAGACCAACTTATAACTTTATTAAATTTTAGAAAATCATATAACATAAAATACAGCGAAACTTGAAAAAAAATAGAACAATAGGTTCATGAAATGTGTCCATAAAAATATGAATTTTTTTAAAAAATTTGTCTTCATGATTTTTAAATCCAAAAAATCAAAAATTAAAATTTTCAAAAAAAATTCAAAATTTTTGTGAACCCTTTCCATGAACATACGATTTCATTTTTTAAAGTTTGTTTGTATTTTGATGTGACATAATTTCTTAAACATTAAGGAAAGTTTGTAAGGTACCGGTAGTGTTTTTCAAGTTTTGTTGCGCTTCGAGGTTGCATTATTTTTTTAAAATTTGGCAAAGTTTGCTATGCATATGTACCTACTCACTGTTGTAACTGCTCACTGTGCTCACCATGTGACCTAGCGGCCGCCAGTGTTAAATCCCTAATTTTTACAAACTATAGTATATTTTATTAAATATTATTTTAAATGGTATATTTATTAAAAATTCTGACGGCTTATGTGCCTGGCGAGGCGTCGAGCAGGTTGTAGCACTACATTGAGCTGTAAGCTTATTAAGCAAATCAAGCAATAGATGAGCCTCCGTACTCAATGCAGCAGCCAGTCCAATAGCTTGCCTTTCATTTTTGTGATTGCCACAGCTAATACATACCTCTTAAATAAGACTCATATATTCAAATTTATTTTAGATTTGTGCAAGATGAACAAAGGAACGTTACACAAATATTTCTCAAATGATCAAAATTTTGCTCCAACTGTCCAACTAATACATGTCTAAGCTTTTGATTTCATTTGATGCATTGTTGCTCATACATCTCCCATTCTTAGCGAAAGTAGTGTTCTCCGTTCTACTGCTTTAGTACTGAACCAACACTTATCTCTTATTTTCCATTTAAAGTTTGCAATCGATCTTGTGCTCTTCTTGCTAATTGTTTCTCTTACTTTGTAGATGATCCCCGTAGTTGAGTATGCACATGATGGCGGCTCAATAGCTTATACAACCATGATGAAGAAAAGAAAGAGAAGGGAGAATTTAATTGCACCTTCAGTGTGCCACGGCATCCCTGTCACACCACTTCCCAATCCTCGAAGCGGGGATAGCCACCATATAGTACGTCTTAGCATGATGGGAACTACCGAACAATAAGTGGATTTGTTGATTTGAGACCGAAATTTATACTTCTTTGCTTTTCGCACATCATTGGAGGGAACATGGAGGTCATGGTTCCATTTCGACGACAAGAATGTGCCTAGATTTTTGGATGCTCAACTTATGGGGATCACTTTTGACTATATTGACCCGTATGTGTTCTTTGTTGTACTAATGTTCTACTTTGACTGTTTTTCCAGCGATGCACGTATGCCATGCTCTCAAGTTATATGCAGAGACATAAGTACAATAGGTGGTGTTGTATGTTTGGAGGATGTAGGGACCCGTCAAACGGAGTCGAATCCCTGCTGTGCTTTTACCTGTACTAGTCCCTGGATCAAGTAGCTAGTACGCACAGTATTACAGTTTGGATCACAACCATCAACGCATAAATAAACCATATCAGAGTACGGCCAACACGGCCAAATTATTACAATAGTTTGGCACCACGGCCTTACAAACAGCAGCGGAAATTTAAGAACATTGTTCAACTTAAGACAAAAACTCCAACAGCGAAACTCCAACTCCACACAGGCAGAACTGAAGAAGCACGCTCCTAGGCTTCGGGGTAGTCTTCATCCTGGATCCCTTTGGCGAAGTCCTCGTCTTGATACAGCTCTTCATCGGGGTAGGGACAATGCTGATCTGGACCTGCTCGTTGGAATGAGCAGCCCCGCATAAAATGCGAGGGTGAGTATACAAAATACTCAACAAGCAAGGCTGACTAATATGCAACTAAGGTTACAAGGGAAGGGTAAGGTTCTTTTTGCATAAAGCCGCTTTGAAGGTTTTTCCTAAATTTTGTAAAGGTTTGAAAGGAGTTAAGAGAAATCAAATATTTAATTCATTTCTTTTGAAACTCCGGCCTATACCGTTTTTGCCCAGACTGCTACTCACGGCACCCACCGTGCAACAACCCTCATCGCTCACAAAGACCCATCGTGAGGAGAGAAACAAAACGCACGACACCAATCGTGGTTTTCCTTTAAAACACCTTTTGAAAACAAAAAGGTAAGAAGTACCATGAGGCAGCTCCCCGTCGTCCGTCCTTGACCGCGGACACGGCTATCATAATAGTTGTACACTCTGCAGAGGTTGCACGCTTTACCCATGCGAGGTGGTTCTTCCTCGGGTGCCCCCAAAGAAAAATGGTCACCACAAGGCTTTTCTCCAACCTTCCCCTAGCTAGGACATTCCCGCTGAGGTTTCCACTGCAATGCCCCTCTTGCGCCTGCAGGACAACACCGATTGCCTACTCCATCGACTGGAATGCCCTAACTAGAAGTCAGAAGGATACTAGACCAGGGCCCGCCCATACAGGCTCACATGGTCGCACTGTTAAACTTAGCTCGTCTACCTCAAGGAATCGGTCCTTAGTGACCGAGGTGGTTCCTCAGATCGACCCAAGTCTCGTGCTTATCGCACCAACCTTGCAACCACCCACCCGATCAGGTTTTATAAAACATTTTACCCGATAGCACCCACTATCAACTACACCCATTTGCAAACACGACAGCACCCACTGTCTTTTAAAATCATTGATGAAATAAGCATTGAGATTATCATGTCCAAGTTCCATGTGATTGCAACTAAACATAACTAACATGATTAAAACCTAGTTCAAGGGGGTGAAGGCAATATTAAACAATATAATATCAACCTAGGGTGGCAAGGAAGGTTTTATATATCGATGTTATTAATTGGGGTTTTAGCTAGCATCTAACCAATTAGCATTTTTAAATTTAACATAGCATGCAGTTTAAATAACTATTAAAATCATTTAAAAACATGGGAGCAAGATTCAGCACTTGCCTTGATCACCACTTCCCTGAAGCTCTTCTGAACAGGGGTTCGCACAGCTATCGTTACTAGTTCCTAAAACCGAAATTAAACCAAAATAAACTAATACTCCAAATAAAACATGTATGATATGTATGCTCATGTTATGCACAAATATTACCAAACATGTTTAGTTAAATCCCTGGTTCAACTAATACCAATTTTTAAATTTTCTTATTAACCTAAATCATCTATTAAGCAATTTAAAGGCATTAAGCAATCTTAACAATTAAACAGTAGTTAAATTATCCCAAAATTCTATGAAAGTTTACAGAACAGTAATACTCATTTTTATAGATATTTTAAAATTTACTTAGCAATTTTTAGACAAGTGAATCACCCTAAACAATTTAAACAAGGTTTCTTAGCATTTAAATATTCCTAGTTAATTTTGAACAGTGACAGTGACAAAAAATTGACATATTTAAATAGGTTGTAATTTTGTGAGTCTAACAAAATTTGTTTGGTAATGTTTGGATTTTTCTACTAATAGATATAGATTTTACAAGCTAGAGAATTTACTGGAAAAGAAAAAAAGGGGGGGCTTGGCTCGGCTCGGGTTGCCGGCTCGGCTCGGCCAGACCACACTGCAATGGGAAGGAGGAGGCCGGGCGGCGGCTCGTCTCGAGCCACCGACGGGCGGGGCCCTAGTGTCGTGAGACAGAACCGGGAGAGACGGCATGCCACACGGCAGGAGGCAAGGCCTCGTGAGGCAGCAGGCGGCGAGGTAGGGAAGAGGGAGAGGGCGGCGGGGGAGGTGGTGCCATGGGCGGGCGGCATGCAAGGCGGCGCGGGCGGCATGGCGCCTGTGCAAGGCCGGCGGCCGGAGAGGTGGGGAAGGAGGGGGAGATGCGGCTGCGGTGAGGACAGCTGGGGCGGCAGTGGAGGCCGAGGGCAGGCGGCGGCGGCGGCGTCGTCTTGGAAGAAGGCGGCGCGCTGGGCAACAGCAAGGCCGTGAAGCGGCGACCAAGGAGGAGGAGCAGGTGCCGACAGAGGAAGGAGGGAGGAAGGGCCTTACCGAGCAAAGGAGATGGATTCGTGCGAAGAACTTCCGTGAACTCGGGCTCCTCCTTCGGCGACCAAATCCGGCGAACCTAGACCACGAAACAAGGAAAGATGAACATGAAAGTTGTTCATGAGTCAAGATGAACAATGTCCTCTCGAGGAATCGACGAACTGAGCTCACCTCGGAGAAATCGCAGAACGAAGGAAAGGAACCGAGGTGGCTTTGGGGCGGTTTTAAAGAGATTAGGGAGGTGAAAGGGGACGGATTAGTGGTGATTAACACCACTAATCGCGAAACGGCCGCCATTAGGGCGGATTAATGGCGATTCAAGCTAGTGGAGAAGATGAAGGAGGAGGGTTGCTTCTGCGTGAACAGGAGGAGGAGGAGAGAAAGAAGAGAGAAGAAGGAAGAAGAAGGAAGAAAGGGAGAATGGCGGTGGGCCTGGGAGGATTTTTATAAAAATTAATTTTTCTGGTTTAGTAATCCTTTAAACTTCCAAAATACAATATATTTTTATGAATTAAAAACTATTTGCACAAATACATTTTAGTTTGCAAAGTTATTAATTAACAGGTAACATTCTCATTTTATTAGTTTTATTTTTAATTGTTTTTAAATGTAATGCAATGCATATGAGATGCTAAATGCCATGCTATGCAATGGGTTTTTATTTTCTGAAAATGAGGATGTTACAGAGGATATGCTTTATGCTTTTCTTACCTTTGGAGCCAATCGCAAGAAAAATAACTGTGGTCATTTGCAAAGAGGCGTGGCGCACTCTATTCTTACATTCTGTGAAGCCACGAGATTCCACTTGTTAGGGGAAGTACGTGGCCCATGAAGGTTCGGCCCACTTACTTACCCGCGGCCCCACAGGAAGCAATCTCGGGGCCAGCAAGCTCGCGCCCGAGCTTGGCAAGCTCGAGCCCGAACTTCCCTGCCTCGGAAGCTCGAGCCTCTTGCCTACCCCGCAACTCTGAGGTACAAAGGAACAGGACCGGAGGCAAATCGTGCCGCGCCGTGGACAGGATACGCTTCGGGTCCCTAGAGTCGTCGAGAATTAAATGCGCGCACTATACCAAGGAGCGCCTGGCGGCAGCTTCTGACGGGTTGGCGGCCGGTCCCGTCAACCGCCCGCATGGGCAAAGACACGTGCTGACCGGTAGCCGTCCGGCGCGGTGATCGGAGGATTGCACTCGATTACCCAGAGGATTTGGTGCGCTACCGGCATGGCAAAAAGACAACGACTAATTCAACGGACCAGCGCAAGCTACAGTGACCGGAGAGCGCCTATAAAAGGAGCATACAGGACACAACAACAGAGCCCGTCACTTCCGCATACACACAACTCACTTGGAGAATAGCTACTGTAGAACATGAGCACTTGCACTCTCGTAGGAGCTCTAGTTCCGGGCGGTAGTTCTCCGCATCCAGGTAACTGTAGGAACACACACACAAGTGCCCTGAGCACTCATTGTACTCGAGGCCCAGGCTTCCCAAAGCCCGGACTTCATCCCCTTGTACTCGTTTAAGCTCGGTATTAAACGAAGACTAGACGTAGGGCTGTTATCCCGCAGTGGAGGCCTGAACCAGGGTAAAAACACTCGTGTCATCACTCTAGCGATCCGGTCTCGACGCGCCCAGCCACGTCGGGACTAAGGTCTTTTCCTTCGGTGGCGTCCGACCACGCGGCCGGACCTTGGTCCGGGGGACGGGGCCGCCTTCGGGCCTCGCACCCCCTTTCCTCGCTTATTGGCGCTGCGGAGGCTCGTCTCCCAGTCACCGACAGCTGGCGCCCACCGTGGGGCCCAATTGCTGTCTTCTCCCCTCGATCGAGTCGATGATGGCCTTGTTGTCTTACGACGACATTGATACCGTGGACCTCAACTACGACAATCGCGACGATCTTGACGACGTCGACGAGTCGTATGAGGAGTGGCAGGCTGGTATCCTTGCCAGAACACAGTCCGACGAGATGGAGGTAGAGGCGACGTCCGCCTCGGGAGTAGCTGTTCGCTCCTCAGCCTTGCCCGGCACCTCGCTGACTCACGTTAGCGAGACCCTCATGGAGGGACTGGAGGCACCGCCACCGGTGCCGCATCCGGATGGACCGCATGCATTCGCGGTCATGTCCGAAAAGGAGGATCAGTCCTGTGCGCGCAACTGGCGCCCCGGCCCATCGAGGCCGGCAACAGACCAGCGGGAGCCCATGGTAGTTGAGGGTGCCGATGGCACCGTCTCTGTGGGCAACACCGACATGTCTCCTTCGCGGGAGCCTGCCTCACGTCATGTCTTTGCGACGTCAGGCGGGGCGACCCCGCACCAGCCACGTACTGACCTAAGCGGAGAGCACCAGCGGCGTGAGGCCGCTCGGAGCCTCTTTGCTGGGTCGGTTGGACGAATCCTAGCGGATATCCATCGTAGGCCTGCTGGCCCGACGCCGCCATGGCGCGCTGTGGCGCGATTCGCCCACCACTACCGTCACCAACCCGGTCTTTGCTTGCCAAGGCAAAGGGTTAAGCGATGCCAGTCATGCGTGACCTGGAGAAGGACCCGCGAGGGTTCACCATGGCTGACCTAGGCGCCGGGTTGCCGACGGCCTAGAAGAGCTCGGCTGGGATCTCGGCGAGCACCTCGAGCCCGATCACACACTAGTGGCTCCTCGGCGGCGCGCGAGAGTGTTGGTCGCGCGCAGCATCCATGTCCACAGATGACGGCGCCTCAACGCGCCCGGGAGTCTTTTTCCGCCTCCGCTTCGGTGGCGCAGACCCCGTTCACCGAAACAACGGGCCGCCTGGGTGCCCAAATTTCTCCGAAGCTTTATGCGAGGCCCCATGGCCTCGCAAGTTCAAGCCCAGGAGCATCGAGAAGTTCGACGGGAGTAAGAACCCCGACGAATATCTCGCTGTTTATACTACCGCCATCCTGGCCGCAGGTGGTAATGAGGCTGTAATGGTCAACTATTTCCCTACCGTCTTGGAGGGAATGGCCCGAGCCTGGCTGTTCAACCAACGCCGAGGTTCGATACGCAGCTGGAAACAGCTGCAGGAGGCGCTGCGGACAAACTTCCAAGGCTGCTATGCGCGCCCTGGAAAGCCTCAGGACCTCAAGCTTGTGGTCCAAAGGACGGGAGAGGGCCTGCAGGACTACGTCCGCAGGTTCGTCCAGGTGCGCAACACCATTCCGTCGATCTCCGACGAGGCCATCGTTGAGGCCTTCAAGGAGGGAGTGCGGAATACCCGTTTCACCGAGGACCTTGAGCTCGATCCGGTCCACACCACAGCTTTATTACGTGCTGCGGAAGGATACATCAACGCCTCCGAGGTGGTGGAGCACAAGAGAGAGAGGACGGAGGAGAAGGCGGTGGCCCGGGTTGGCACGGATGCCAAGAAGGATGACGCCGAGAAGAAGAAGAAGAAGATGATGATGAAGAAGAAGAAGGAGTTCGCCACCCCGCCACGCCGCGGCAGTAAGCCCGAGAGGCCCGCCTCCTCTGGCGGCCGCCTCATGACCCACCCGCCCGGCGGAGTGGAGGAACGGCCGGCGCGCTGGCGGCGGGCGAGCTCCCACTCGACCTCGACCGCCCAGGGCTAACCCTCCGAACAACCGCTCATCGCTTTCCATCGCAAGACGGCCATGACTGCGAATCGCAGGACGTGGGCCGCGCGGTTGGAGGACTTCTACGCCGGGCGCGGGCCCATGCCCGAGCTCCCCGATCACGGGGTGCCGGACAGGGCGCCCATGGCGACGCCTTCCAGGAGGCTCGCGCACACGTCGCTGTGATCTTCGACGGCGCTTCTGCCTATAGCTCGCAACGCAAGTTTAAGGCCGCTGCCCGGGAGGTTTACTACCTCGAGAAGGGCAAACCCGGGGACGCACCCCTACAGTGGTCCCACCAGTCGATCACTTTCTCCGGGGATGATTGTCCCCCCGGATGACCAGGCCCCAGCGCTTACCGCTGGTGCTCTGTCCCACCATCAGAAACACGCAAGTCGATCGCGTGTTGGTAGATGGAGGGAGCTCCCTGCACATCGTCACTGCTCAGGTTCTTGAGAAGATGCAGGTCCCGCGGTCCAAGATCAAGGACATAACCATCCCCTTCCACGGCATTGTCCCTGGGTCGTCCCTACAGCCGATCGGGCAAATCGTGCTGCCCATGACGTTTGGGACCTTCCAGAACTTCCGGACGGAGTACGTCACCTTCGAGGTGGTGGACTCCGAGCTCCCGTACAACGCCATCCTTGGAAACCCCGGGCTGTCCAAGTTCATGGCGGCCACCCACCACGGCTACCACTGCCTAAAGATGCCGGCCCCTCACGGGGTCATCACGATCAAGGGCAGCCACAAGGCCGCAATGGCCTGTGACGAGAGCGCCTTGGCCATGGTCGGACAGCCTCGAAGCGTGGCTTACCAGGGGCCTGTCCTTTGCCCACCACACGATCTGCACTAGTCCTCGGATCAAGACACTAGTGCACACCTTTCACATAGCCTAATCATTTCATACAAGCGGAAGTCTTATATATTACACAAATACCATTAAGCCTCGGGGCTAATAAGTATTACAAATGGCACATTGGCCCAAATAGTCGAAAAGTCCAAAAGATCGAGTCGCGGAGACCCAAAAGATGCAAAGAGTCTCGTGCGGCTATGCCTAAGCACTCGATCGAGAGACGCCTAAGCCTCGCCCAGTCGTCAAGAAAATCCTGTCCTTCATCTTCATGGCGGCGTCGATCCTGCTCATATTCTCCATCTAAAAGAGAATATGAATGCGAGGTCAGTGTCATCCAAACACTGGCGAGCTAACACCCAACCTGATGCAATTTAGTGATAGGGTTCCAAGGAAAGGTTGGGGTTTATTTGTTTGCAGAAAGCAAGTTTTCTAAATCAAAGCCTATGACTTAGCACTTTTAACCCAAAGTTCTGCTAATCATTATTTTCATTGTTGTAGTTTGTCACAATCCACAATCCACATTTCCACCAATCACAATCCACATCCACACCAGTCCTTAAATCTACTGCACACACCTGCCATCTCATTCCGGGTGTGGCGCACCCGTTGTGGATCTTACGCCAGCGAAGTGCCCGTTCTTCCCTAGCCGGGGTGCCACGCCCGCACTAGAGTCACGGCTCCCTGACACGTAAGACCTAGATCATCCCACGGATGACGACATGATACTGTCTTCACCTCAAGCATGGCAGCGACAGGGTGCGCCCGCAGTCGCACTATCCTGAATCCCAATACTTGCACTACCGCGCGATGGCCACGCTTGTGGTGATAGGAACCAAATCCGCGCAGCATTTGGTCACGACTTCCGCCGGTGCCTCATCGCACACCCGTCCGGTCCACTCTACGAGTCACATCGGATCCGGCCACCCACACACATTCACATTCACTTCCTTCTTCGCTATCGTTCCTCCGTGCCCCGCGCACACGATGTGGCGAAACCACCCCGTGGCGGCGATTAGCGCTACGCGTGTTGCCCCGCTCCTCTCAAGACCGCGTCTGTGAACGATAGCCCTCTTCACATCACACCAAGAGCCTTGCTACTTCCACCTTAACCACAAGTCGGACCACGTCCGTTTTCCCAATCACATCCCAACACACACATTGGCATGCCAGCCCAACTTCCAAATTCCATGTTTGATAAGTAATCATGTCCGGTGAATATCGGTTCACCGCTTCGAGGCCAATTTAAGCCTAAAATTATTAATTGGACTGAGCAATGTCTAAGCAAGTTTTAACCAAGACTTAAGAGTCTAAAATTGTTTTATTTTACCTAACTGGCATCAAGGAGATTTTCAAGGCAATCAAACTTAAAGTCAAAGGTCGATGGATATAATCAAGGCAATATCATCAAGGTAGAACAATAACAAATGATAATAAGGCATGATAAATCATGATTAAACAAGCGGTATTGTTTACTTGAAAAGCATGCAATTTAATACTGTAAATAAAATATTTAATAAAGCGGGAATCAATATGATCCATTAGAGTGTTAATCGGCACTAGGAAAGCTAACTCTCCTAATAAAAGCAAACACAATTATGGTTTAAGATGTTAACTCGCACTAGGAAAGCGCATCCTCTCCTAGTAAAAGCAACATTATTAAGGGTAGGTATTAACTTCGCACTAGGAAAATCAAGATTCTCCTAGTAAAAGCAATCCTTAGAGGGTGAATGTTAACTCGCCTTGGGAATTGAAGTCCGGTCTTGTGCGGAGTCCTCGAATCTGTGTTTCGGATCCTCTACGCCTAAACGGAGAATCAACAATTCATCATAAACACGATGCGGCGAAGAAGAGAATGATGCATGAAATGCAATCGAGGTCGCCAGATTCGCCATTTACTGATTCCTATGTTTAACTATCTACATGAATCCATATATATATATATATATATATCGAGAAAGTTCCATGATCCTTCTAAATAATGAATCATAGCGGAATGGCCGAAGTGCTCGTGAGATGATGCACATGATACATGCATATATATGTGTAATGAAATTTCTACCCTAATTAACCCAATAGGACAAAATATGGTTTTATCGTCTTTTAAAGTACTTTAAATAGTTAGAATTTGTTAACATGATACATGTAGCTAGTTATTCATGTTTCCTAATTATACCAATATTGAGTTAACATGTAATTAGGAAACATATTATAGGTTATATTATATTCACCTAGGTCCAAAAGTCATTTATCTAAGCATCCATGATTTTCTTATGTTTAACTTAATTGTTAATCTATTTTAATACACAACATTCCATTTTTTCTTATTTTTATATGAATTAATACCCTAAAATAAGCTTAATGGATTTAATCTAGGAACC
The DNA here is from genome assembly GCA_036346145.1 of Olyra latifolia. Lineage (NCBI taxonomy): Eukaryota > Viridiplantae > Streptophyta > Magnoliopsida > Poales > Poaceae > Olyra > Olyra latifolia. The sequence goes on along the minus strand of CM070523.1, from coordinate 52,607,061 downwards.
GTGTTCTATTCTTGTGTGTGGTACTATTTTTATTAAATCCAACACAAGCTCTAGTATTTACCCTACTTTTTCCGAATTTTTAATGATATCTACCTATTTTAAATAAATCGCTTTATTTATCGCGTCTTTGTTTTATTTATAAAATCTGGGAAAAAAAAATGAACAATCTTGGGTCGGCCCGCTAACTTCATGGCCGAGCCAACCACGCCGTGACGATTGAAGGCGTAACTTCGCGAGTGAAGGCGCTGGGTCATAGGCGCCTCCGCTTACCTCGACATGTGGGACCGAGGGCCCACATGTCGGCGACGTGAAGAAGCCGCGGGAGTTTTAAATCCGAAGCGCCGACAATTGGGCCCACTGTCGGCGACCACACACGGTGAAGCCGCCGCGGATCTTAAGCGCAGATCGGACGGCTCGCCGTCATCGTCTTCCTTCCGCCGCTTTCGACGGCCGAGGCTAGCCGACGGCTGGCCGAGCTAGGTGCACCGTTTGGGGCGTTCTTGGGTTCGGTGGAATCGGTGAGCTAACGCGCATCTAGGGGTGCCCTTGTCGAGGCGTAAACGGCGGACGCGGCGAGCCATGCCCGGCGGGAACCGCTACCGGCGGACATGAGTAAATGACCTAGGGTCGAGCTTATGGAAAAATAGCGCGCATGAGCTATCGCGGGGTTAGTGGGTGCTACCGAGCAAAAAAGGTAGTCGGGGCACGGTTGGATCGGTCGCCCACGTCTTGGTCCGAGCAAGGAAGGCGGCGCTCAAGATGCTTTGGTGAAGATCGGCGAAGCCTGGGCAAAAGAGGGAGCACGGTGTGAGAGGAAGGCAGCGGCTCACCGAGCAAGGGCTTGCCGCGAAGCTCACCAGAGATGATGATCGGCGTCCCGAAAGCGTGTCCGAGCAAGGAAGGCGCGCTCAAGATGCTTGGTGAAGATCGGCGAAGCCTCGGGCCAAAAGAGGGAGCACGGTGTGAGAGGAAGGCAGCGGCTCACCGAGCAAGGGCTTGCCGCGGCTCACCAGAGATGATGATCGGCGGCCCCGAGCAGGTCCGAGCAAGGAAGGCGGGCGGTCGGCGGTGGCGATAAGCGTTCGACGAGCTCGGGATGACTCGCACCAATTCCTTCGGCAGAGCTTCACGAGGTCATGGCGAAAAACGCGAGACAATGTGGAGACTAGGAGGTCTGGTTTGGGGCGGCGTGAGAGTGAAAAGAGGAGAAAACGGCCGATGTGGCGCGGTGGCATATAAGCTCGGTCCGAGCTCGGCTCTTGGCGCCAAGATGTGAGACGCAGTCACAGAGGAGCTCTAGTGCTCATTGGCTAGTCTGGGCGGTGGCTTGTTGCTGCGCGAATGTCCGAGCCGGCAATGAGATGGCTTGCTCGGCGGCATTGCCCGGCCGACGCGCGGTGCGAGGGCATCGATGGCGCGACCAAGTCGACCATTGGGCAAGGTGGGCGGTGCTCGAACTCCACGCTGAAGCCGCCGACAAGACGGCATGTCGTCCATGGCGAAAGGCGGCAGCGGCGAAGCAAAGCGTCGCGTCATGGTCTGGAGGTGGGGTCCACAGGTCCAGCGACACACACAAGCCGCCAAGTGAAGATCTTCCCGAGATTCGGGCAGGGAGTGATGGTTGAGCCGGGGTGGAAGGTCGGCAGCGTTGACCAAATGCCCACAAGGGCGTAAAGGAATAGGAAGTCGCCATGTGGGCCCTACCAGGTCAAATTGGTCAACACCGAGTCAAACTCTCTATTAGGGTTTAAACTAATCTATGGATTTTTCCAGGATTTTAGGGCAATATAACATATTTAGGCTTATGTGATTATGTGTATACATATATATATATATATATACATATATATATATATATATGTGTGTGTGTATGGATGTTTTATGAATATGAAAATATATTCCCAATTTAAGGTCCATTAGAATCTTATATTCCAACAATTTCTTAAATAGTGCTATAAATTATAAATTCTTATGCAAGGGTTTATTAATTAGCTATTTAGTGCTTTATTCAAACAAAAATCATCAATTTCAAATAGCTTCTAAAGTCTAGAAATGTGTGTTTGTCACATAGAAATTTTACGGAAACGCCATAGCTTATGCAATGGTACGTAGTGTTTTCAAAATATTATCATAACTTTGGGTCATTACAAATCCTCCCCTAAAATAAATCTCGACCTCGATTTGATTTGGCTTAAGGGTTGAATAGGTGAGGGCATTCCTTCCAAGCTTGTCTTCGCTCCCATGATAGTCGTCTTCCCGACCCATCATCCCATTGAACTTTACATATTTTAACATCTTGCCTCTTATTTGTTTGTCGGAGAAGTCGACTATTTGAACCGGATGAGGTCGATAAGTGAGGTTTTTATTTAGTGGCGCTGGTGGTTGGGCGATGTGTTCTTTCTCGGTACTCTCGGCATTTCTTGAGTTGCGATACATGGAACACATTGTGTATATCTCCAAGTTCGGCAGTAATTCCAACTCGTATGCCACTTGACCTCTCTTGGCAATGATTTGGTAAGGCCCGATATATCGGGGGGCTAACTTTCCCCTTTGCTGGAATCTTTGAATTCCCTTGGACGGTGACACCCTAAGGTATACTGGATCCCCGATGGAGAAGGAGAGTTCTCGACGGCGATGGTCCGCGTAGCTTTTCTGTCGGGATTGAGCAACTAACAATCGTTCTCGAATGATTTTTACCATCCTTTCGCTTCTTGCAATGACTCCTTTCCAAACACTTGTCGCTCTCCAACTTCGACCAAAACAGGGTGTCCTACAATACGTCCATACAGGGCCTCAAAAGGGACATCTTTAAACCGGTTTGATAGTCGTTGTTGTAGGTGAATTCAGCATATGGCGCCTATTTCTCCCAATCATGCGGAGAACTCCAAAATGCATGTTCTCAAGATATCTTCTAGGACTTGGTTGACTCGCTCGATCATCCATCTGCTTGAGGATGGTAGGTCAGATCTTGAAAGACAGATCGGTTCCAAGGGCACTATGTAGCTTTTCCCAAAATTGGGAAGTGAATTGGGATCCACGATCCGAGATTATTCTTTAGGAACTCCATGGAGAGTGACTATCCTTGCCATATAGAGTTCACTAACTTATCTCCTTTGTAAGTCGTCTTGACCTAATAAAGTGGGCCACCTTAGTTAACTCCGTCCACTATGACCCAAATGGAGTCACACCCGCCTTTGTCTTGGGAAGCCCTAAGATGAAGTCCATTGTTACTTCTTCCCATTTCCACTCGTGTATCTTCAGAGGTTGCAGCAGATCTGGCTGGCGTTGATGTTTCGGCTTTAACCAATTGACAGTATGACATTTGGCTACATACTCGCCACATCTCGCTTTAAACGGGCCACCAAAATTGGGCTTTTAGGTCTTGATACATTTTGGTGCACCGGGGTGAAGGGAGAAAGGGATTCATGGGACTCCTTTAAGATGTGATTCTTCAACTCTTGGTCATGGGGAACGAAAATCCTTTGTCCCATCCGTAGGATTCCTGCTCATCCTCCATAACCCGCACCCATATTTCCTTTTCATTTGGTCTCTTATCTTATGGGCGCTAGAGTGACTCTTTTGTAGTTCCTTGATTTGGTCAAACAAGTCCGGTTGAACCACCGGGGTGGCTAGGTAACCGCCTCTACCAAACTCAAGTTTAATGCGCCCATATCCTTTACGATTTGTTCAGAATTTCGGGACCACAAGTTACGTTTATACGGTAGTCGTCTGCTGAGGAGTCACTTGATTACACCTGCTGACTTTAAATGAGGGCATCGGCCACCACATTGGCCTTGCTCGGGTGATATAGGACATTCAAGTTGTAGTCCTTGATCAGTTCCAACCACCTTCTCTGGCGCATATTTAGATTGGCTTGGGTAAACATGTATTTCAAACTCTTATGGTCGGTATAAACATCACATCGCTACCCATTAAATAATGTCTCCAAATCTTTAGAGCATGAATAATCTGCGCCACTCCAGATCATGAGTTGATAATTCTCTTCATGCCTCTGGAAATCGAGAGGCATAGCGACTACCCTTCTTTCTTGCATGAGTACACGGCCAATCCTTGCTTTGAGCGTCACAATATACTTCAAACTTTTTGTCGGTATTTGGTGTTACCAACACAGAGCGGTAGTCGCTTTGATTTTAGCTCTTGAAAGCAGTCCTCACGTGCCTTTGTCCAATCAAACTTCGCTCCTTTTTTAATAGTTGGGTCATAGGTTTGGCAATTCTAGAAAAGCCTTCAATGAACCTTCAGAATACCCCGCCAACCCTAGGAAACTTCTCACTTCCTTTACGGTGGTAGGGGATTTAATCCATAACTGCTGCTACCTTGGAAGGGTCGACCTTGATTCCCTCAAAGAGATGATATGCCCGAGGAAGCTAATATCATCTAGCCAAAATTCGCACTTGCTGAATTTGGCGTAAGTCGGTGTTCTCGCTTGTCGAGGACCAATCTTAGATGCTTCTTATGTTCCTCGTCATCTTTGGAATATACCAGATGTCGCCGATAAACACTACGATTTAACCGGTCTAAGTATTCCATAAGGATCATATTCATCATATTCATGAAATGGGTCGGCGTTGGTAAGTCCAAAGGACATAACCAAGAATTCATACACCCATATCTTGTGGTGAAGGCGCTTTTGGGTATATCTTCCTTCGACCTTGACTTGATGATATCCTCGATCGAAGATCAATCTTTGAAAACCTTTTGGCTCCACGGTTGATCAAACAGTCATCAATTCGAGGCAAAGGATATTTGTTTTTGATAGTAACTGCATTGAGGGCTCGGTAATCCACTACCAACCTTCGACTACCATCCTTCTTATCTACAAACATGGCTGGTGATCCCCATGATGACGAACTGGGGCGGATCAATCCTTTTTGCATCAGTTCTTCCAACTGCTTCTTGAGTTCTCGCTAGCTCTCTGAGATTCATCTTGAAGTAAGTCTTGTAGATGGGTGTCAGTGCGTGCCACCAATCAATGGTGAATTCCATTTCCTGTCGGTGGCGACCTGGCGAGATCCTCCGGAACACATCTAGATATTCCTTGACCATTTGGTACCTTCGCAGGATTATCTTCCTCCAAGAACCAGATGGCTCTTCCCCATCTGAAAGGGCATCAACTTTCCAAACCCTCTCGTAACTGGGGGCTTAACCAGCTTTACTTCTCTCTTCTCACAATCTAACACCCCTCTATAAAGGTCAGCCAGTCCATACCAATGATCACATCTATTCCCATATTGGGAAGGACCATTAGGTCGAACTGGAAGCTGATCCTCTCCTGAGAAATATCTATTCCCTTACAAGCCCTGCTGGCTTTTAGATTTCCACCAGGAGACTTTATCATTAGGGGTTTATCCAAAGGAAAAGTTTGCAGTTCAAGCTTATCCACAAAACTCTTAGATATAAACGAATGAGATGCTCCGGAATCAAAAAGTACTTGAGCAGGGTGGCGATGGATTCCGAACGTACCCATAAGTACTCCAGGAGCCTCCTCTGCATTTTCGGTGGAGATTTGGTTGAGGCGTCCTCTTCCATAAGCTGGCGGGGTAGATTTGACTGGGGCAGTTCCTCTTCCACGCCCAGCTGGGGGCTGGCCACGGGGTGGGGCGATATCAAAGCGTGGCTGCTGAGTCTTCCAGGTTGGGCACTCATTGGCATAGTGCCCCGGCTGATGGCACTTGAAGCAGGTTCCAGCAGCTTTATCATTCGCATCCACCCGGTCATGGGCACCGGCGGGTTGGGTTGTAGGTCTTCTTGCAGGGAGGAGGCGGGTCGGCTACCACCAGCTTTGGTAGGTGCTGCTGGATAGTCCCGAAAAGTCTTGCGGTGGTGGTGGCCTTGATCGATAGGTGGGGCGGTAGGGTCGGGGCGGCCGGATCCTCACAGCACTCGTGCCTCCATCTTGCGCTTGCGGCTAGCTTCTTCCCTTTAGCTCCTTCTCCGAATGAGAGCTTTGTTCACCGATTGATGAAAATTTGTGAGATCGAGAAGGATGAGCTTAGAACGGTAAGTGGGAGCCATTCCTTCTAAAAACTTGTCGATTTTTTCCTCATCATCTGCTATGTCTTGTTGAGCATATCGAGCGAGCAAGTTAAACTTGGTCAAATACTTTCGATCATCATGTTTCCTTGCCGCAGATTGCGGAACTCTTGTTTCTTCATTCTCGAGCACTCCTCGAGGAATGTGATTTTCCAAACACCCTTTCAAATTCAGCCCATGGTACATTCGGGTGGCGGCTTGTAGGTTTGGTACCTCTGTTGTTCCGCAATTGCATTCTCATCACCTCCTCCTCAAGATTGGCAAGATCCCGACTGTTCTCCATTGTTATCGACCTCACTTCATCCTCATCCTCATCTTCTACCTCATCGGGGCGGGTAGCAAGATAATTTTCCCACCACACTTGGCGGGTCCTTCAAGCGGTTGGGTGGCAAACAACACCCTATCCTCATCCCGCATCGGATAAGGTTCACTTTTGAACCACCGCCCTAAGCCAATCTTCACATCTGTGGGTTCGTGGCATAGGTGAAGGTCGGGGCTTGGTTCTCATGAAATCGCCAATTTAGATCCTTGGCGATGTTGAGCGACTTCTTCTGCGCAACTTGTTGACTTTCTAGTATCGCTCCAAGCATCTGGGCCTCGACACGCCATAACTTGTCTTTGTGGTAGGATTCCCAAAGGTGGCGGGTAAGTTGTCGCGCCTCGACCACGGCCCGGTTGTTAGCGGCGCCGCGCCTCGGCCTCTTCTTGGCAAGGCGCCCACGAGCCATCTGCATAATCTCTACTAATTCAAACTCAACGCCTAACATGCATGCATGATGTTCGAAAATGTGCGAAAAGATCCAAATGCAATCATAAGTGCGGAAAAGCAAATCCATACATAGTTCAAGGACTAAATAGTACAAACAACTCACGCCGATCGTCTACTACGGCGTGGCAAAAGCTACCGAATCGACTAGGGCGTGCGTAGTCTATTCTGAGCTACATCTACAGCTACTACATCTAGCTTCTACTAGGGAGCTAGACAACAAAAGTAGTACATCCTGTTGCTGCTCGCCCTAACGGGCACGACGAGAGTAGGTGTACGGCGGACGGCCTGCAGGGTATCTCCCCGGAGCGTAGAGGTAGTCCTCCAGGGTCAACGCCGAAGGAGCGGCGTCACAAGAGCCGGTGGAGGGTGCTAGAGGCTGAGGAACCTCCAGTGGAGGGTCGGGGAATCCCCACCAAGGCCCTGGGGTAAACACCTCTTCCATGGGTAACGCGAGAGCGTGACTTCTGACGGGGTGCGGTGGTCTTGGTGGGCGGTCTGGGAGTGGACCGGATGGTCCATCCCACTCGAGGAGGTGAGCAGATCCAGCAGATCCAGCTCGGCAAGGCCTCATCCTCTCCCGCCGCAGACTGGAGGTGGCAGGAGAGGTGATAGGCCTGACGGTAGGAGCTACGGGCGCGGGTGTCCGACTCCCGTAGAGAAGTGCGGAGGATCTGGATCTCCTCCAGAGCTCACGGGCGCGAAGCGGCCCAGCTCCATGTGCAGACGGACAAGGCGGAGAAGCTCTGGGTCCAGCTCTCGTGCTCGGCCCCTCCTAGACCGAGAAGCAAGTGAAGGGAGCGTCTAGCGAGATGCAAAGGTCCCCAACAAGGTCGAGGGCGATACTCCCTCTGAAGCTCTGGATTGCCATCATAGCGATATCGCTGATGGCAAAATCCAGCCGGTCTCGGGCACCACTTCTCCGTGTCGGTGTGCCACGACGTCGGCAAGTAGTAGACCCTAACCTCGACCTCGTAAGCGAGGCGGGTAAAGTCCGCACGAGCCTCCAAAAGTAGGTGGGGCTCCTCAAACCCCAAGTAGTCTGAAGCTCTGCGGAAGACTCGGGCGTTCTCCCTGGGGTCCAGACGGTACCCAAAAGTGGAACAATGGTCACCAAATCCGGCATCTTGAATTCCATCTACAAAATAGTTTTACAAATTTAAGGAGTTAGCACCTTTTAATACAAGAACTAGTAGAAGGATAGATTATAGCATTCTTTTTAAAAGAAGCGAAGTTTATAAGTAAGGAAATCTCCCTTTAGCTTAAAATAATCTTAGGCTATCGGCCAAGGTCTAGGGCTCCTCAGTCTTATGCTCGATACCACCTCTGTGGGGCCTGTCCTTGCCCACCACACGATCTGCACTAGTCCTCGGATCAAGACACTAGTGCACACCTTTCACATAGCCTAATCATTTCATACAAGCGGAAGTCTTATATATTACACAAATACTGTATTAAGCCTCGGGGCTAATAAGTATTACAAATGGCACATTGGCCCAAATAGTCGAAAGTCCAAAAGATCGAGTCACGGAGACCCAAAGATGCAAGAGTCTCGTGCGGCTATGCCTAAGCACTCGACCGAGAGACGCCTAAGCCTCGCCACAGTCGTCAAGAAAATCCTGTCCTTCATCTTCATGGCAGCGTCTTGATCCTGCTCATATTCTCCATCTAAAAGAGAATATGAATGCGAGGTCGAGGTCATCCAAACATCTTGTAGCTAACACCCAACCCGATGCAATTTAGTGATAGGGTTCCAAGGAAAGGTTGGGGTTTATTTGTTTGCGTAAAGCAAGTTTTCTAAATCAAAGCCTATGACTTAGCACTTTTAACCCAAAGTTCGCTAATCATTATTTTCATTGTTGTAGTTTGTCACAATCCACAATCCACATTTCCACCAATCACAATCCACATCCACACCAGTCCTTAAATCCATCGCACACACCGCCATCTCATTCCGGGTGTGGCGCACCCGCAGGATCTTACGCCAATGGTGCCCGTTCTTCCCTAGCCGGGTGCCACGCCCGCACTAGAGTCACGGCTCACGACACGTAAGACCTAGATCATCCCACGGATGACGACATGATACCGTCTTCACCTCAAGCATGGCAGCGAGCAGTGCGCCCGCAGTCGCACTATCCTGAATCCCCAATACTTGCACTACCGCGCGATGGCCACGCGTTGTGGTGATAGGAACCAAATCCGCAGCATTTGGTCACGACTTCCCGCCGTGTGCCTCATCGCACACCCGTCCGGTCCACTCTACGAGTCACATCGGATCCGCCACCCACACACATTCACATTCACTTCCTTCTTCGCTATCGTTCCTCCGTGTGCCCGCACACGATGTGGCGGAACCACCCCGGTGGCGGCGATTGGCGACCACGCTGTTGCCCAGCGCTCCTCTCAAGACCGCGTCAGGAACGATAGCCCTCTTCACATCACACCAAGAGCCTTGCTACTTCCACCTTAACCACAAGTCGGACCACGTCCGCTTTTCCCAATCACATCCCAACACACACATTGGCATGCCAGCCCAACTTCCAAATTCCATGTTTGATAAGTAATCATGTCCGGTGAATATCGGTTCACCGCTCCGAGGCCAATTTAAGCCTAAAATTATTAATTGACCTGAGCAATGTCTAAGCAAGTTTTAACCAAGACTTAAGAGTCTAAAATTGTTTTATTTTACCTAACTCGGGTCATCAAGGGAGATTTTCAAGGCAATCAAACTTAAAGTCAAAGGTCGATGGATATAATCAAGGCAATATCATCAAGGTAGAACAATAACAAATGATAATAAGGCATGATAAATCATGATTAAACAAGCGGTATTGTTTACTTGAAAAGCATGCAATTTAATACGTAAATAAAATATTTAATAAAACTGGAATCAATATGATCCATTAGAGTGTTAATCGCACTAGGAAAGCTAACTCTCCCTAATAAAAGCAAACACAATTATGGTTTAAGATGTTAACTCGCACTAGGAAAGCGATCCTCTCCCTAGTAAAAGCAACATTATTAAGGGTAGGTATTAACTTCGCACTAGGGAAAATCAAGATTCTCCTAGTAAAAGCAATCCTTAGAGGGTGAATGTTAACTCGCCTTGGGAATTGAAGTCCGGGTCTTGTGCGAGTCCTCGAATCGTGTTTCGGATCCTCTACGCCTAAACGGAGAATCAACAATTCATCATAAACACGATGTGGCGAAGAAGAGAATGATGCATGAAATGCAATCGAGGTCGCTTCAGATTCGCTCATTTACGATTCCTATGTTTAACTATCTACATGAATCCATATATATATATATATATATATATCGAGAAAGTTCCATGATCCTTCTAAATAATGAATCATAGCGAATGGCCGCGAAGTGCTCGTGAGATGATGCACATGATACATGCATATATATGTGTAATGAAATTTCTACCCTAATTAACCCAATAGGACAAAATATGGTTTTATCGTCTTTTAAAGTACTTTAAATAGTTAGAATTTGTTAACATGATACATGTAGCTAGTTATTCATGTTTCCTAATTATACCAATATTGAGTTAACATGTAATTAGGAAACATATTATAGGTTATATTATATTCACCTAGGTCCAAAAAGTCATTTATCTAAGCATCCATGATTTTCTTATGTTTAACTTAATTGTTAATCTATTTTTAATACACAACATTCCATTTTTTCTTATTTTTATATGAATTAATACCCTAAAATAAGCTTAATGGATTTAATCTAGGAACCGTGTTCTACATCTTGTGTGTGGTACTATTTTTATTAAATCCAACACAAGCTCTAGTATTTACCCTACTTTTTCCGTAATTTTAATGATATCTACCTATTTTAAATAAATCGCTTTATTTATGTCTTTGTTTTATTTATAAAATCTGGGAAAAAAAATTGAACAATATCGGGTCGCCCGCTAACTTCATGGCCAAAGCCAACCACGTCGAAGACGATTGAAGGCGAACTTCGCGAGTGAAGGCGCTGGGTCATAGGCGCCTCCATTTACCTCGACATGTGGGGCCGAGGGCCCACATGTCGGCCGACGTGAAGAAGCCGCGGGAGTTTTAAATCCGCGAAGGCCGACAAATGGGCCCACTGTCGGCGACCACACACGCGAAGCCGCACGGATCTTAAGCGCGGTCGGACGGCTCGCCGTCATCGTTTTCCTTCTGCGGCCAAGACGGCCGAGGCTAGCCGACGGCCAGTCGAGCTAGGTGCACCGCTTGGGGCGTTCTTGGGTTCGGTGGAATCGGTGAGCTAACGCGCATCTAGGGTGCCCTTGTCGAGGCGTAAACGGCCGGACGCGGCGAGCCATGCCCGGCGGCGAACCGCCACCGGCGGACATGAGTAAATGACCTAGGGTCGAGCTTATGGAAAAATAGCGCGCGCATGAGCTATGCGGGGTTAGTGGGTGCTTACCGAGCAAAAAGGTAGTCGGGGCACGGTTGGATCGGTGCGCCCACGTCTGGGTCCGAGCAAGGAAGGCGGCGCGCCAAGATGCCGGTGAAGATCGGCGGCCTCGGCCCAAAAGAGGGAGCACGGTGTGAGAGGAAGGCAGCGGCTCACCGAGCAAGGGCTTGCCGCCAAGCTCACCAGAGATGATGATCGGCGCGTCCCGAGCAGTCCGAGAAAGGAAGGCGGCGCTCAAGATGCTTTGGTGAAGATCGGCGGCCTGGGCCAAAAGAGGGAGCACGGTGTGAGAGGAAGGCAGCGGCTCACCGAGCAAGGGCTTGCCGCGAAGCTCACCAGAGATGATGATCGGCGCGTCCCGAGCAGGTCCGAGCAAGGAAGGCGGGCGGTCGGCGGTGGCGATAAGCGTTCGACGAGCTCGGGATGACTCGACCAATTCCTTGGCAGAGCTTCACGAGGTCATGGCGGCAAACGCGAGACAATGTGGAGACTAGGAGGTCTGGTTTGGGCCGGGCGACGGCGTGAGTGAAAAGAGGGAGAAAACGGCCGATGTGGCGCGGTGGCATATAAGCTCGGTCCGAGCTCGGCTCTTAAGCGAAGATGTGAGACGGTCACAGAGGAGCTCTAGTGCTCATTGGCTAGCTGGGCGGTGGTGGCTTGTTGGCGAATGTCTGAGCCGGGCAATGAGATGGCTTGTTTCGGGCGGCATTGCCACCGGAGACGCAGCGGTGCGGGGGCATCGATAAGGCGCGACCAAGTCGGCCATTGGGCAAGGTGGGCGGTGCTCGAACTCCATCGCAGAAGCCGCCGACAAGACGCGGCATGTCGTCCATGGCGGAAAGCAGCAGCAGCGGCGAAAGCGTCGCGTCGCGTCATGGTCGGAGGTGGGGTCCACAGGTCCAGCGACACACACAAGCCGCCAAGTGAAGATCTTCCCGTAGATTCGGGCAGGGAGTGATGGTTGAGCCGGGTGGAAGGCTGGCAGCGTTGACCAAATGCCCACAAGGGCGAAAGGAATAGGAAGTCGCCATGTGGGCCCTACCAGGTCAAATTGGTCAACACCGAGTCAAACTCTATTAGGGTTTAAACTAATCTATGGATTTTTCCAGGATTTTTAGGGCAATATAACATATTTAGGCTTATGTGATTATGTGTATACATATATATATATATATATACATATATATATATATATATGTGTGTGTGTATGGATGTTTTATGAATATGAAAATATATTCCCAATTTAAGGTCCATTAGAATCTTATATTCCAACAATTTCTTAAATAGTGCTATAAATTATAAATTCTTATGCAAGGGTTTATTAATTAGCTATTTAGTGCTTTATTCAAACAAAAATCATCAATTTCAAATAGCTTCTAAAGTCTAGAAATGTGTGTTTGTCACATAGAAATTTTACGGAAACGCGTCATAGCTTATGCAATGGTACGTATGTTTTCAAAATATTATCATAACTTTGGGCATTACACGCCAAGGCCGAACGGCCAACATCCCACCCTAAGGTGGCCTGCGCACCGCAGGAGCCCACCAAGGCAGTCCCCCTCTCCGAGGACGACCCGGCCAAGGTCGTCCACGTAGGGGTCAACCTCGAGTCCAAATAGGAACTCGAGCTCGTCACCTTCCTCCGGGCTAACGCAGACGTGTTCGCGTGGAAACCGTCCGACATGCCCGGAGTCCCAAGGGAGGTCATCGAGCATAGGCTAGCCTGACAAAAAGCCTGTCAGACAGGCCCTACGGCACTTCTCAAAGTGGAAGGCTGACATCATCCAGGAGCAACTTGGCAAGCTCCTCCAAGCCGGCTTCATCCGAGAAGTCGAGCATTCCGACTGGCTAACTAATCCGGTCATTGTCAAGAAGAAGGGCGGGAAATGGCGAATGTGCGTCGACCATCGCGACCTCAACGCCGCCGCCTTAAGGACACCGCCACGATAGACCAACCGGTCGACGAACGGCGGACTCGGTGCTCATGAGCTTCACGACGCGTCTACTCCGCTACCACCGATCGCTACCGGCAAGGGAGGATGAAGAGAAGACTGCCTTTGTAACACCTTTTGGTACCTTCTGCTACACGACCATGTCCTTCAGTCTAAAGAACGTGGGAGCTACGCTCCAAATGACTAATGCGTAAGACGGTCCTCGATCGATAGGGCACAACGAGAGGTTTATGCGAGCGATGTTGTTGTAAAAGCAAAGTCCCACGGGACCATGTGACCGACCTTCGTAAAACTTTTGCTAATCTTAGAAAGCATCAAGTTGTCAACTCAAAAACGGTCTTTGGTGTCCGGTGCAGGATGTTACTTGGCTATGTAATAGAAAGGCGAGTATCGGGCAAACCCCGAGAAAATCGAGGCCATTGAGAATATGAGGTCGCCAACTCGCACCAAGGAGGTGCAAGCCCTCACCGGTGAATGGCAGCCCTCGGCAGATTCATATCTCGCCTCGTGAGCGAGTGCACCTTTTGTAAGATCTGCGCAAGCACGATGGTTTCGAATGGACGAAGAAGCCGAGGCCGCTTTCGCGAGCTAAAGCATTACCGCTCACGCCTCCGCCCTAGCCACGCCAAAGCTCGGGAAGCTCTACTCTCTATTTACGGTCGCCTCACAGTCGTAAGTGTTGTACTAGCAGTCGAACGCGAAGGCAAGCAACAACCCGTCTACTACGTGAGCGAGGTACTTCACGGGCCTAAGGAGCGGTACCCTGAGGTTTAGAAGCTCTTGTATGCCTTGCTTATGGCCTCACGAAAGTTGCGTCACTATTTCCAAGCCCATCTAATTACGGTCCCAACGAGTTTCCCGTTAAACGACATCATTCGGAACCCAGACGCGAACGGAGGGTCGCAGCGTGGCAATGAGCTTGGTGAATTTGACATCAAGTTCGTTCCCCGAACAACGATCAAATCCCAAATCGTGGCTGACTTCTTGGCTGAGTGGACCGGCCCGGCCGACCCTTCGGGAGGCTCGGCCGACCCTTCGGGAGGCTCGCCCGAGCCCGCAAGCCAAGAAGCACACTGGACCATGTTTTTCGATGGGTCGCGCCAATTCGAGCGATCAGGCTGCGGGTTTGTTCTCATCTCTCCCCAAGGAGAACAAATTCAGCATATAGTACAGCTCCATTTTCCCGCAACGAACAATGCTGCGGAGTACGAAGGCCTCCTAGTCGGCCTACGAGCATGCACTGCGCTCGGCATAAAGCGACTAACAGCGAAAGGGGATTCGAAGTTGGTCGTCTGCCAAGTAAATAAGGAATTTCAGTGTTACGACGACTCAATGGCACGATACTTGGCAGAAGTGAGAAAGCTGGAGAAGCACTTCACAAACTTCGAAGTGTGTTACGTTCCCAGATCGCTAATAGCTTTGCCGATAAGCTCGCTGCTTGGCTCACAAGAAACCGCCCGCGGGGTGCTCGTCTTGAAGACCAACTAAGCCCTCTATTCCCTCCGGAGAAGAGGCCCCGAGAAGACGGTTGTCTCGACCCAAACGACAGGTACCGTTTCGTTCCTAGAGCAGTGCGACACCTGGATGACGCCATTCGTCCCAGCTTCTTGACGATGGGACACTACCACAGACACACCGAGAAATCCTAGCCCAAAGACAAGCCCGACCTTACCGACACTCGGGGCTTGTTGTACCAAGGGGTTCTAACGGCGTACTTTGCAAGTGCGTGACCCGGGAGGAAGACAAATTTCTCCTCCAAGACATCCACGACGGGATCTGCAGGGTCCATGTCTCTTTCAGAACCGTAGTGGGAAAAGCCTTCCGCATGGGTACTATCGACCAAGCTGCGTTGGCGACGAAGAGAGCTAGTAAAACGCCGCCTTGACCGCCAATATCATGCCCGGTATCCCACCACCAAGATATGAGCTACAGACTATCCCGCTAACCTGGCCATTCTCAACATGGGGAATGGACATACTTGGTCCATTCCCCAGAGGCCTAAATGGCTGCACGCACCTGTTCGTCCCCATCGACACTTTCACTAAGTGGATCGAGGCCGAACCAGTGTCGAGCATATCAGCCCAAACGGCCAAGAGGTTCCTTAGGAACAACATCGTGACCAGGTTCGACGTCCTGAGTAAGCTGATCGCTGACAACGGACACGATTCACAAGCGAGCTATTCCAGACTCTCGCGAAGAGCTCGGCATGAAGGTCGCCCTAGCTTCGTAGCTCACCCACGAGTAATGGTGCAAATTAACGCGCTAACGGGCAGATCATGCAGGCATTAAGCGCCGAGTGTACGACGCTCTTGCCGAGCGTCTGGCCGGTGGAAGAACTACCCTCCGTGCTTTGGGCAGCCCGGACAACCTTTAATCGGGCTACTGGTGAAACCCTATTCAGGCTCGTATACGGCTCGGAAGCGGTCTTACCCTCCGAGCTAAGACTTGGTTCAGTTCGTGTTGATTTTGCAGGAGAAATCGACAACGACGAGGAACGACTGTTGGATCTCGACTTATCCGAGTCCTGGCGCGAGCAAGCACTACTGCGAGCGGCAGCATACCAGCAATCCCTGCGGCGTCACGTGGCTAAAAAGGTACAGACACGGACCTTGCAAGTTGGCGACCTGGTTCTAAGACGAGTTCAGAACCTGGCTCATGCCAACAAGCTCGTCCCAAGATAGGAAGGCCGTGACACGGTCAGATCGACCCAAGCACCGGGTCAGAAGACCTGCTATGCCGAATGGGAGAGTCCTCAACAGCTCCTGGAACATCGCTCAACTTCGGAGGTTCTATGCCTAAGAAAAGGTCGTAAGTCTCTATTCCCCCCTCTCTCTCTCTGCCTTTTGACCATCCTACCATCCCCTAGAGAGCCCCCAAAACTAACTCCAGCGACCTAAACTCATGATCGGGCTTGGGAGAAAGCCCGGGCTGTTCCAGTACACATCGGCAGAATAGTGGCTACGCAGAAGCCAACCCCCGGGATTCCTTTGCACACGGGTAAGCCGATATCCATCGCACCACGCAAGATCCCGCGCGGGCACATGCTTCCCGGCCCTACATCACAAGCCCAAGATAAACTCATTACAGTTCCCGGATACCTCTAGAGTCCAATACTCTGCCTCTCGCAAAGAGAAGGAGCTAGGGCCACAAGCTTCGTTCAAAGTGTACGGTCTCTAAACCACAACCGACCTTTTGTCGAACCAGAAGCTCGGTCGTGGCTCGGGGGTTAGGGTCGATTTTTCAAAATTGATCTTTCTAACCACAACCGACCTTCAGTCGAACCGTAAGCCTTGGCCGTGGCTCGGAGGCTAGGGTCGATTTTTCAAAATTGATCTTTCTAAACCACAACCGACCTTCTCGTCGAACCGTAAGCTCGGTCGTGGCTCGGGGCTAGGTCAATTTTTCAAAATTGATCTCTCTAAACCACAACCGACCTTCAGTCGAACCAGAAGCTCGGTCGTGGCTCGGGGGCTAGGGTCGATTTTTCAAAAATTGATCTCAGAATTACAACCGACCTTCGTCGAACCAGAAGCTCGGTCGTAGCTCGGGAGGGAGGGTCGATTTTTTCAAAGGGTCGATTTTTTCAAGGTCGATTTTTCGAACGGTCGATTTCTTAAAGGTTGATTCTTCAAGAGCAGATACCCAAGCAAGGACTTCCGATCTTCTCTAAGCCACGCCCGGGCTTCTCCTCAGAAGCATGGACATGGCTCGGGGGCTAGGATCGGTAGGACTATATCAAGGCTCAATTCTTTCTTGCCTATACGACTACTAGCGTTCGTTTGCATGCAGGAAAGACAACAGAAAAAGGAGAAGCAGCGATAACCACAAGCAACTTTATTAAAAGAGTTCTGGGACGGCTTACAGGCCAGCTACACCTAGTCCCAGCGGAAGGACAGCGGAAGGCCCAGGGGTAATGGTATCGGAAAGCGCTCCGTACAGAATCAAAAAGATCGAACGCGAATGTCTCTTGGGACATGGTGCAAGCAGTCAAGACGACGTTCGGCAGTCCAGGGAGAAGGCGGACCGAAGAAGTGACGAAGGAAAGAAGTCAAAACAAGTCCACCGCATTAATAAAGTGTATTTACAAGGGCGAGCCGGATTACCGCCCAACAAAAGGAAAAGAAATGAAAAAAAGACCTACGGCTTAGGCCGCACCGAGCTTCCGGCTCGCCAAGAACTCCTCATTTTGGCCCTGAAGATCGAGAAACTCCTTCTCTCTGGCCCGGGCAATCTGCATTTTGACCTGTAAGGCTTCGTTGGCAGCCTCCAGGTCCCGCATGGTATCCTCGGTGGGTCTTCGCGGACCCTCTGTCATGATTGCAAGCAGACTTGCTCGAGAAAGCTCCGCGGCAAGGAGGTCACGCTCCTCCACTACGCGAGCAACCTCAGCGACGCGGCACGCTTCCACTGACCGGAGGCGTTCCTCGAGCTCCAGGGCGCGATCGCATTCGGCCTTAAGGGCCTCCAGCGACCGGCATGAAACCTCCTTGGCATCCTCCTGCGCACAACTAAGGCCGCCTCAGCCGCCGCTGTTGTAGGGGCAGCCACCTCATCTCCGAGAAAGGTGGATGTCCATGAAGATGCTGTGAAGACCCTTCATGAAGATCCTTACCCGAAGGGGTGAGCAGTGAAGCGTGCCTAAGACAACCTCAGGATCCCTTGGGATGGGAGCAAGAGACTCAGACATCCGCGAAGAGTCGGGAGGAGGACGCGAAGGGTAAAACGTTTGCGTGATCCTTGGGGCTTATCCCGAAGGGTGGCAAAGGAGAGAAGTCTCGCCGAGGACTTCACGAAGACCCTACGATCGCCGAAGATTTTATGAAGACCCTACGAAGTAACCGGGGGAAATCTGATAAGTCCCGGCCTAGAAGACGAAGACCCCGCGACAGTTTCTGACATGAGCGAATCAAAGCAACAACTTTGTCAGTATATGTCCCCCCGAGGGCACATTAGGAATTAAAACAACTTGGATTGTAAGAAAGCTAGCCTAGCCGTCGATCTTATGATCGACGATCCAGAGATCAAGGCAATTTGGGTATATCCCCTGGGCCAGGGTAATTTGGGTATTTTTCATGTATGTAAACCCTGGCCCTAGAGTTGTATAAATTGTTAAACTCATCAATGAAAGGGACAAGCATTCTGATCATACACATTAGCACGAGTCTATTCACTGAGCGCTCTGCTCTCTCACCACCATTCTCTCTCGGCGTCCTCTCCATCACCGGGGAGGGGCGCTGAACCTCACCGTCGGCGGGATTTCCCATGACAACAAGCCTCGAGCCTCCGAACCACTTGCTCGATCGAGCTCGAGCGAAGCTTCCTCAAGCTCGGCGGCAAAGATTGGCTTCCGTTGCCACTGCGCCTTCCGCCCAGAGGCCTCTTGTTCGCATTGTGCTTAGCCTCAAATGAGCAAGCCATGCCAACAAGCTCATGAGAGCCGCACCTAGAGGATAGGCTAAGGAAGGGAAGGACCAAAGCAGGAAAAATACAAGACAACAAGCAAATCATCAGAAACTTACCCGCCTGGCGACTGCCACGTCCGCGTCATCATACCGAGCCTGCAAAATGCCCCTAGGCGCGGGAGGCACCGCGACCTGGTGGCCCGAGCTATCGCCCGAGCCGCTTGGCCCCTCGGCCACCTCCTCTACAGGCCCGGCCGAGCCTCCCGCAGGCTCGACCATCTCTTCCGCAAGCCCGGCCGAGCCTCCCGCAGGCTCGACCATCTCTTCCGCAGGCCCAACCGAGCCTCCCGCAGACTCGACCATCTCTTCCGCAGACATGGCCAAGCCTCCCGCCGGCCACCTCTCCTGCAGAACTCGGCCGAGCCTCCTGCGCAGCGGCCCGCCTCTGTGGAGCTCGTCTGAAGCCTCCCACAGCTCGGCCGCTCCTTCCACAGCACGACCAAGCTCGCCGCTGGTTCGCCGCCTCCCCGCAACCTCGCAGCACCCCCATCGGGCTCACGACTTCGCGAACCCAAAGAAGGCCGATGGCATGAAAGCATGGCTCGGGGAAATTGTCTCGCGCCAGCATCCACCGGAGGCCCTCTCCCGCCGATTCGCCGCCCATTCTCGAGCGCTCGCCGGGATCGGTCGGAGCCGGATGGCGTCTCGCCGCTCCATGCGACGAGCCCGAGGTGGTGCTCAACCCACGCCGGCGCGCGCTGAGATCCACCCCGAGACGGTCAATGGAGCCACGCTCCACAGCCGCACCGGAACGACGCTCGTGGCTGTGATGACCCGGACGGGCCAATCCCAGCCAAGAAGAAGAATATCGCTCACGTCCAGCGGGGGGACAGGTATGTTACCCCTGTCGAAAAGCTCCTGGATGCCGCGGATGTCGATCGGGCGCCACCCGGTCGAAGTCCGTCCCTCGACACGGATCGGCGCCAGGCGCTCGGTGCCGTGATAGGTCTCCACCTTCACGAAGCGCGGCCGAGGGCGACGTCCTTGTCTTCTACCGGCCGAGGACGAAGGGTCTCAACCCCGAGGCCGGGTTTGCCCTTGACGGGTCATTCTCTGCCATCGCCTCGATCAGACCGAATAAGTTCCCTGCTGGGGGACAAAGCGATTGAAAACAAGGGAAAATCGAGATGTCTGACGGCCCAAGGGCCATAACCAACAAAGAAAGGAGATGGAAAAAACCAGCAAGCACGAGCAACTTACGTGCAGCTGCGACGGCCGCCTTGGTCATCTCGTCGTCCGACTCGTCGTCATCCAAAGACTAACCGACGCCTCTTGGTGCCGGCCGGTATCCAGCAAGACGCCAAATCCCGAGCCCGGGAACCTCCAGCCCGGGCTGGGTCGGGACGGATTTGCTAGCACGGGGCACCTGCCTCCATGCGAGGGCGGCCTTGTCCGGGAAGCGACCGACCGGCTTCTTCCCGGGCGGTCACTTGGGAGCGGCCTATCCTTTCCGCACCGGGGCCAAGCTCGCGTCGCCACCAACTGTCAGGTTGGCGGCCCCAGAGGCCGCCACCGGCGCGGATGCGGCAAGCCCGGCTCCCACTCCCGCTTCCCTCTGCAAAAACACATCATAGGGCGTCAGCCCACGCCCACGAGCGAACCATTCCAAAGACACTGGCCCTTGAAGCACATACCTCGCCCAGACATTGCGGACGGCCGAGCTCGACGCCTGCCAGATTCGCGGTAGAGAAGCCCCACGACCCGGACCACCTCGTCTTGGGGCAAGGCTACAAAGGAAAAAGGCGGGAACATTGCAGACACGCTCGAGGAAAAGCTCGGACAAAAGGCTGCAAGGTCGGGAACGAAGACTCACGAGAAGTGCCTTCGCGGGAGAGACCATCCCACCGCGGATCTCGAAGAAAGGGCAAACCCGCTTCCTCAGCGGGCTCACCCGGTGCCTGGTGAAGTCAGCTACAATGTCGTAGCCATTGAGCCCCCGGCCGGCAGAGTCCCGAACCTTGGCCGCCAGGGCTACCTCCGCCGGCTCCAGCGCGGGCCGGGCATCGTCACCTTCCCAAGGCTCGCGTTGGCAAACCATAACCGACAGTTGTCGGGCTTCTCGGCGTAATACCACCGCGACGCCCACCCCTCGACGTTCTCCTTGGCTTTGAGCACCGGGTACGAGGACTTCATGTCGCGGCGGAGTTTGAAGTAGGCGCACCCCGCCACATTGTTTCCGCCGGTCGTGGTCAGCTCGTAGAAGTGAAGGAGGAGGCTGACCGTCGGCTCCACCCCGACGAACGCTTCGCAGAGGTGCGCCAAGATCGTCAAGAACAGGATCGAGTTGGGATTGAGGTTCACCAACTCGATCCCACACTGGGCCAGGACGGATTCGACGAAATCGGACTCCAGAACCCGGAGCCCATGAATCGCGAAGAGCTCGAAGCAGACGAACTCCTTGCTCTTGGGCACGGGAACCGCCTCCCTGCTGGCCGCCCTCCATCCGCCGACCTCGACGAAGCCGGCGGCTTCCAGCCCCTTCCAGTGAGGAGGCTCCGCGTGAAGGGCGCCATCAGGAAGATGAGGAACAGAGCAAGAAAATGGCGGAAAGGCAAAGGAGGAAGAAGGCAAAGAAACGCGAGTAGCACAAGGCGAACGAGTAGTACAAGAGGGCGTAAGAAGAGATGGCGAAGAAGGGGAACCGCCTGATATAAACCGGCAAGGGGAGATGAACCGTCGCCTGTCCGCCGAGGGACGTGGAAACCAAGGAGAAGGAAGCAGCGCGCGTAACCGCGCCGATTTGGGATTCCCGCCGAAGCTGTGAGGGCCCCGCGCGAGTGAAAAGACAGGCATTTCGCCCGAAGGTAGTTACTAGATAAACCTCTGAGTGACACGACATCGTCCCGCTCGAGGCTCGGGGGCTAGCTGTTGGGGAAGTACATGGCCCATGAAGGTTCGGCCCACTTACTTACCCGCGGCCCCACAGGAAGCAAGCTCGCGCCCGAGCTTGGCAAGCTCGAGCCCGAGCTTCCCCGCCTCGGAAGCTCGGGCCTCTTGCTTACCCTGCGACTCTGAGGTACAAAGGAACAGGACCTGAGGCAAATCGTGCCGTGCTGCGGACAGGATACGCTTCGGGTCCCTAGAGTCGTCGAGAATTAAATGCGCGCACTATACCAAGGAGCGCCTGGCGGCAGCTTCTGACCGGTTGGTGGCCGGTCCCGTCAACCGCCCGCATGGGAAAAGACACGTGCCGACCGGTAGCGGTCCGGCGCGGTGATCGGAGGATTGCACTCGATTACCCAGAGGATTTGGTGCGCTACCGGCATGGCAAAAAGACAACGACTAATTCAACGGACCAGCGCAAGCTACAGTGACCGGAGAGCGCCTATAAAAGAGCATACAGGACACAACAACAGAGCCCGTCACTTCCGCATACATACAACTCACTTGGAGAATAGCTACTGTAGAACAGGAGCACTTGCACTCTCGTAGGAGCTCTAGTTCTCGGCGGTAGTTCTCCGTCGATCCGTGTAATCAGAGGAACACATACACAACTGCCTTGAGCACTCATTGTACTCGAGGCCCGGGCTTCCCAAAGCCCGGACTTCATCCCCTTGTACTCGTTTAAGCTCGGTATTAAACGAAGACTGGACGTAGGGCTGTTATCCCGCAGTGGAGGCCTGAACCAGGGTAAAAACACTCGTTTCATCACTCTAGCGATCCGGTCTCGACGCGCCCAGCCGCGTCGGGACTAAGGTCTTTTCCTTCGGCGGTGTCCGGCCACGCGGCCGGGCCTCGGTCCGGGGGACAGGGCCGCCTTCGGGCCTCGCACCCCCTATCCTTGCTTATTGGCACTGCGGAGGCTCGCCTTCCAGTCGCCGACACCACTCAATCCTGGAAGCGACAACAATTGCCATTGAAACCGACGCAGCAGAGGCAAGTGTGCTATCTAGCAGAAAATGGAACCGCATACAGTCCTGGGGTTTTTTCCCGATATTTGTTGAAAATTCTTGCTCGCCCTGAAGCCGAAGATGACGACCAGCAGTTGAGGAGCTTTGCTGATTCCTATGAGATTCATTCCTTGGATGAGCTTATCAAGGAGGTAAGGCTTCTCCTTCGTGAGAACATATATTTGATCGACCCTAAGGTTGGAAAGAATCAGCAGTAGAAGAAGCACAAGGATGGCAAGAAGCAGTAGAAAAGGAGGGGTGACTAGGACGTTCCAGATCCAAGGTTGGATGCATACTATAAAGTTGTTTTTTTTGTTTTGTTGAGGTATTGTCGGTGCAGTTGACCCTTGAGAACCTGTTATAAACGTGCAAGCAAGATGATGTCACTGCTGCGCCGGGGATAATAACTACCCTTGTTGTCTGTTAGGCATTAAAAACAAATTACTTGTGTTTAGTTGTCTGGTCATTAGAAATAAGCATGTGAATTAGTGGCCGCTAATTCTAGACTTGTGCATGTAATTAGCAAAGGACCTAGTCCTGGTGGTTGGCGATGGAGCTCCTGTCAGCAGGAGTGAGCCCTTTTTTGTCTATGTTCCTTCCTTGAAACTCATTATTTCACGGTGTAGCTCCTTTTTTTGTTAGCTACGTATCTTGATCAGCATTTGTTTATAACCGATCGACAATTTGTTGATGAAGATCCATATGTATGCATTGCAGTTGCAGGTTATTTATGATGAGCATTGTCTGAGATGGCTACCCGCCCCTTGGGGATTCAGCTTCTGCAAGCTACAAGCCCACCTTTGTTTAACTTTTATACACATGTCCATTTCACTCTACACTAGTGCCAGCTCATTAATTTGTGATGTTTGCTTAGTCAATTGTAATCCTGGTTTCACTAAAAAAGCTTGTGTATAATTATTTTCTAAAGCCTGAAACATCTCACATAATATTTATCCATAGTATTCATTCAGCTCACTAGAGTCAAAATCACAGTGGAGAGAAAAATCAAGCTATTAGGTGCTCCTAATCTCCGTAGGGGCGGATGGACTCCGTTAGATAATCAAATCAAGCTGATATTCGTCGTGATTGGCATCCAATGGGGATGTCGTCATGGTGAAGGAGGTCTCTGGTACGCAGTAAAGGTAGCTTTGAACTTTATTATTGTGATGTAGTGAATCAGTGATGCTGTCAGTTAATATGTTTAGCTTTGAACTTGTGAATCTTGTGAACTTTGTGATGCAGTGATGCTATAGCTTTGAACTTGTAAATCTTGTGAATCTTGTGATGCAGTAATGTTGTCAGTTTATTAGGTTTGAACCTGTCAACCTTGTGATACATTGAACTTTATTGTTGTAGCTTGCAAAAATTAGGTTTTTTAATCCTTGTTGACTATTAGGCGTTGAACTGTATTGAGTGCATTCAGCTTATGAAATTTAGGTCAACAATAAAGTGGATGGATTTAGGTCACCTGATCTCTATTCGCTACTATAAAGTATTTTATTGGAGATTGTGAATTAGTATTTTTGACTACTACCAATTTACTATGGTATTTATTTTTGTTGGTCATTGGCTCATTGCAGGAAACAAGGAAAATGTCTGGATAGAGATGGAGGGGACTGGGGCAAGGAAGAAGTGGAAGGGAAAGGGGCTAAGAAGCATATGTAGCCAGAGGAGGACATGATGCTTCCGCTGCCAATGGTGTGTCCGTAGGTTCACGGGAAGGGTCCACAAAAAATTTTCTTTTTTTTTAAATTTTGGATTTTTTGATATTTTGAAATTTTAAAATCATGAAGACAAAAAATTTCCAAAAAATCATTTTTTTTTTGACCCTTTTCATGAACCTATTGTTCTATTTTTCAAGTTTCATTGCCTTTTGATATCATATAAATTTTTAAAATTTAATAAAGGATATCTAAGTGTATAATTTTGAACATACCGTTGCTTTTATTTTTGGGACAATTGTGTTCTTGCCCTTATTTTGCACCTCAATTGTGATTTTGGACCTCGTTTTTCAGCTTTGTGATTTTGCCCTTACTTTTTCAAAACGAAGTATCAGTTTGCCCCTAGTTTAGATGTCCGTTAGTTGGAGGCATATTAACTGAATTAAAAAAAAGAAAAAAGAGTGGAAAAGACATGTATACCCTCATTCTGGACATTTGCTTCAATATATATGATGTCATTTCTTACTTGAATGATCTAAACATGTATGAATGACCTGGACGTTTGCTTCAATATGATTTGGACATGTTTGTTATATATATACAGATTTTAAAGTGTGAAAGTGTCAATATATATGCAGATTTTAATATATATGTCATTGTCCAAATTTTGTCATTGTCAAAAGCAGAGCAAAATCACAAAATCTGTAAGGGCATATATGTCTTTTACGCCTAAATTCACACCGTTAAGTCCTCCTAACTAAATGGGGTAAAGACAGTGCTCCACTTCAAAAAGCGAGGCAAAATCACAAAGTTGAAAAAGAAAGCCCAAATTCACAAGTGCATAGCAAAGTAGGGGCAAAAATGCAAAGGCCCCTTTCTTTTTTGTACATACAAGAGTAATTGCACGTGAAGACTAACTTATAACTTTATTAAATTTTAAAAAATCATGTAACATAAAAATGCAGCGAAACATGAAAAAAATAGAACAATAGGTTCATAAAAAGTGTCCATAAAAAATATGAATTTTTGAAAAATTTTTGTCATCATGATATTTAAATCCAAAAAATTAAAAAATCAAAATTTTCAAAATAAAAATCCAAAATTTTTGTGAACCCTTTCCATGAACCTACAGTTTTATTTTTTAAAGTTTTGTTGTATTTTGATGCTATATAATTTCTTAAAAATTTTGCAAAGTTTGTAAGCTATCAGTTGTATTTTTCAAGTTTTGTTGCCCTTCAATGTTGTATTATTTTTAAAAAATTTGGCAAAGTTTGCTATGCACATGTACATGCTCACTGCTGTAACTGCTCATTATGCTCACCACATGACCTGGCGGCCACAAGTATTAAATCCCTACTTTTTATAAACTATAGTATATTTTATTAAATATTATTTTAAATGGTATATTTTATTAAAAATTCCAACGGCTTATGGGCCTGGCAAGGCGTCGAGCAGGTTCCAGCACTACATTGAGTTGTGAGCTTATTAGGCAAATCAAGCAATAGGTGAGCTTCAGACTAATGCAAAGACCTATCCAAAGAGCTTGCCTTTTATTTTTGTGATTGCCACAGCTAATACATACCTCTTAAATAAGACTCATATATTCAAATTTATTTTAGATTTGTGCAAGATGAACAAAGGACCTTCACACAAATATTTCTCAAATGATCAAAATTCAGCTCCAACAGTCCAACTAATACATGTCTAAGATTTTGATTTCGTTTAATGCATTGTTGCTCGTACATATCCCATATATTCAAATTTATTTTAATTTGTGCAAAATGAACAAAGAAAATTTGCACAAATATTTCTCAAATGATCAAAATTCAGCTCCAATAGTCCAACAAATATTTTTTAAAACTTTAATAAGGGAGTAAGGAGCCTAAAATCCGAGGATTTTGGGCAAAAATAAATATTTGTGAAAATTTTTCAACAGGTCCCAAATTTGGGCTATTACAGGAGAGGAGTAGGAGAAGGATACTACACCCTTTTGTGTCCTGGTCGACAAAATTATTATCATGACAATGCATTTTGTATCGAAAGCAATCACTATATGAAGATTTGTACTATAAGGCCCCAACTTGTAATTTTGAGCCTGTAAATATAACTACCCTGGCTTGATAAATCGAATTCAACAGGTTTGGATCCAGCTGTGGACCTAAACGAATGAACATTCGTCAATTGATGTGTCTTATATAAAGAAGCTCAAACAAACCGTGCAGTTGAGAAACAAAAGTCAGATATAAAAAAAATAGCCTGGAGCATACCACAGCAATCAATCAAATAGTTTTGATAGCTGCATGCACATTTCAGATGACAATTAGAAAGAAGGTAACTCACCAGTGGTGGATGCAGGATTTCGGAACTGGGGTGCACAACTATATGAATTTTTTAATCCTATATAGAAACATCACACTATTATAAAAATAGTACATAAATATAAAGATTTGTAAAGTAGTTAAATTACCAAATAATTGGTCCATATAAATTTTACATTAAAAATAAAACATAGCATGCAATAAAATGCTCATGGAATAATGAAAATAGTACCTTATAATATTATTTTAGGGTCTTCATCCTTTGAAAACGCTCTATTTTAGTATCGTCGGTGACCTTGGAGAAGATATCCCGCTCAATAAATGTGATCAAACAGTCGTTCAAGAATTGATTGCCTATACTATTTGTTAACTTGTTGTTCACGAAATTCATGCAGAAAATACCCTTTCAACACTTGCTGTTGCCACCGGTAAGAGCAATACCAATTTGAGAAGCAAATAAACCAACCTATATATGTCATGCTTGTTGGTTTGAACAAGATTAATTGATAGGTCCACAATACCCTTAAGATCTTTGAAACTATCATGACTCCACAAATCATCAATGAAGTTATCTATTTGAAAAGGAAGCCTCGTCAAATCTATATCTGAAAACTCATTTGGATAAAACTCTGCATGCTTAAGTATTTTCTCCTTGTCAAAAGCTTTAAAAGAGTTGAGTGGATTGAAAGCGGACATGCAAATAAGAAGTTCATGAGTATCGCCTGCACCGATGCACTTCTGCATGGAGCCCACCTGTGGGGCCCAAATTTCGATGTTGAATATCGAAATTTAAACTTCCGAATTACAACAGTAATACGAAAATGGTTTACATCACCAAGCTCTTACATTTATTCAAGTCAAAATATCCAAGTTTTATACAAACATAATTTACA
Organism: Olyra latifolia; assembly: GCA_036346145.1. NCBI lineage: Eukaryota > Viridiplantae > Streptophyta > Magnoliopsida > Poales > Poaceae > Olyra > Olyra latifolia. The sequence goes on along the minus strand of CM070523.1, from coordinate 52,579,643 downwards.
TCATATTTACAATAATTTACATATCTCACAACTATTGAGCTTGCGTATAGGAAGAGCCTAGAATTCTTGACCAAACATATCAATTTCCTCTTGAGTAAAATCCAAATCTGCAGCATATGAGGGTTCTATTCGTAATAATGAATAGTTCCCAAAATTAAATTGGGTAAGTACCAGCTGTACTTGCAGGAATTTTATAGACAATTACTATTAACTATATGCAAGATTTATTTGAGTGGAGTTTATCTTTTAACTGGAATGCAATATAAATTATTATAGACGAAAGACTTAATATTTATTAAAATCAAACCAATTTTTATGATTATTTAATTTCTATCTCCAACACCATCCTTATGCTCATCTGCTAACCAGACAAAGAGTTTAAAAATCAAGATCATGAATTCAATGTATAAGATAGTCATCACCCATTTAACACAACTTCATATACCCGAAGTAGGGTCCATCGATGTATTTGTTTTTAGCTCTGCAGAACCTACCCAGCTTTACCCATATAGTGGCCTACTACATGGATGGGAGAAAATTTGTGTCATTCTTATTCATTTTAAACCCAAGTTTTTATAGAAGCAAACGATTTACAAACGACCTTGTCATTTGCTGCCCTTGAGTGTTTTCACCAGCCATACTTGCTGTGACCATAGCACAAGACGACAAAGATAACGATATTTCTGAATTTGCTTCTATATTTTATAGAGCAATGAATGCAGACTTTAACTCAACCAAACACTCAGCCTGGTGCCCTTGAGTGTTGCACCTTTTTCCCGGGGTGCCTTACCCAAGCGGACAAAGCGTTCTTTCCGAATTGCTCTATAGAAAAAGATGCATTTTAATTCTTCCATAAACTCTAAAATAAGCTATCCACCCAGCTTATATTCTTCAACATAACTTTACTAAAAATTTAATGATGATTATTATCCTTAAATTCTAAGGTAGTGGAAAATGCTAAACATGTTATTAGGAAGGGGCTTTTTGGCTATGGTTTTTGGGAGAGATAATTTAAAAGGAATTTCATATATACATATCTACAACATAATGCGATAATTATAAATAACAGGAATAGGAAATAAATTATGCATCTAGGGTAGAAAACCTGCCTTCGTCAACTGAGTTGGAGAATTCTGGGAATTCCTCACAAGAAGGGTTAAGAAGTTCGAAACAATTCTCAGGTTCTACACATTGCGAAAGAAAATTCAAATAAGAGCCAAATAAATTTAAATGAAGGAAATTCTTCAAACAAAAGAAATGTATGAAAGATAATGAATTTATAAAGTAGAGAGGTTGGAAAATAGGGTTATAGGTTATATGATTTTTTTTTAAGGTTTTTATTGAATTTTCTAAATTTTGTAGTGTATTTAAATGTTTTTGGGAAATTTTATTTAATAAAGTGGAGTTATTATATTTTTGGAAATTCTATTTATTATGAAGGTTTTAATAAATTTTTATAGTATTTGAAAATTATTACAAATATTTTTCCTTTTTATGTTATAGTTTTTGAGAAAAATTACTTTAATGTTTTTATTTATAAAAATGTGGTTTTTATATTTTTATAAAATTCTATACTGTCTAAAGTGTTTGTAAGAATTTTTACAGAATTTAATTATCATTTTTATTATTTTTAACAAATTTTGACAGCATTTCGGGTTATTAGATAAAGAAATAAAAATGAAAAAAAGAAAAGGGGAAGAACAGAGTTCAATTTTGGGGGAAATCGGAATTGTGGAAGATTGGAAGTAGATGGGTGGAATTGAAGGTCGGATTTATGAAATTGAGGTCAATGTGAACCTATAGATGGCCGGAGTTGGGCTTGGGGTGATCTAGGATGGCCGGACGGCGAGCTCGGGGCGACGGTGAACTTGGATGATCATCGGCGACGAGTTCCAGAGAGCTTCGGCTTGGGGAAGTAGTATCAAATGCTTCACGACATCGGGTGGATGTTTTTGGGCTTTGGCGCCGAGTCAGGGAATGGTCGGAGCAGGGTATTGAGTTTTCGCCGGAGTCGGAGAAGAAAATGGCTAGGGCGGAACTTCGGCGTGAAAGAAGAGGAGAGAAGGGGTGGAGGTGGGTGTTGATGAAGCTTCACGGCGAGAGGGTGTATTTATAGGGCTAGGACGTCGGTGCAAAGGGCGGTTTTAAAAAGCGGCGGTGAAATCCGACGGGTAGAAAATAGGGGCGTTGTCGGGTTTGGTGACAATGAGGCGACTCGAGAAGGCGGGTGAGTTCGGCGGTGGATGTCGGTGCCGAGGAGGAGATTTCCGTGGGCGGCGGCGAGCTGGAGTGGCGGTGGTGGTGATTTTCGGCGAAGACGGCGGCGCCGTTGGACTGAAGAAGATGACACCGTAGGCGGGAGGTAGAAGACAAGCTGGGAGCCGTTAGATCAAGATTTGACGGCTTGGATTAAATCTTAGAGAATACCAGTTTAGTAAAGAAATAGAAGTGACGTGGCATCATCCGATGCATCCACTATAGAGAGAGATGACGTGGCCGAAAACATCAGCCGTTGATTATAACTTAAAGTACTAAGGATAAATTTTAAAATTCAAGGAGGTTTAAAATAATTCTAGAAAGTAGTGTATAGCTCAAAAAAATGTGATTTAAATTTTGGAAAATCCAGAAAAATATGGAGAATTTTATTATCTATTATAAATAGATTTTCAGGAGATTTTTATTAGGTGAAAATTTTAAATATGCCTCTTAGGGCTTAGGAAAAATAAGAAAAATTTAGAAAAAATCTTAAAAATTCATAGTAATGCAAGAAAAGTTTAAATATGCAAATGGAATGATTTTTGTGAAAAAAATTTTCTTGCAAAATTTGAGTATGTTACACCGCCTGGCGCCTGCTGAGTGCCAACCGCCTATCGGCCTGTGTGCACGCCGGCCGCAAGCAGCCGCCGCCCGCCGTTGAGTAGCCCGTAGCCGCCAGCCGTTTTGGGATTTTGAATTTTTAGTTGCCATAACCCTAACTTCACAAACATCGCACTAGACACCAGCGCACCTTACTACCTGAGCAAGCTGCTTGTTGATTCTTTGAATGGGCCTCTGTTTTGGACCGCGAGTCGACTTATTTGGACCATATATTCACTAGAAAAATAGGCTCTGCCTGCAGATTAGGCCTAATACTATATAGGGGGTTTTTTGTTTTCAAAATTTCTAGGGGTGTCCGGGCATACCGGCACCCCCTGAATACGCCCATGTAAGTCACAAATTCAGGACGGGAAAAAATTGAGATTAAATTTTATATCTAATGACTTGTAGCTCGAGAAAAATCTGTACGCATAGGGATTTTTTCCATATATGTATGTATGTATATTTGTAATTTTGTTCCTTGGGCCGTGGCTCGGCCGGAGGCTAGGCCTGCTCCGGAAAAAATGGACTAGTGGCAGGTAGAGAATTTTTAAATATTTTATACTTAAAAATAATTCAAATTAAAAATAATATTCTTTTTTAAAAAATTAAAAAATGCGCTCGTCGCCACTCCAATGGGCGAAAAACAAAAATTGCCCATTGAAACGGCGAGTATTAAAAAATCACCTGTTAGGGTAGCGATATTTTGCTGGAACCTGCTTCCCCTGCCTGAAATCTAAAATAGGGTTTAAATTGCCCACCATTTGAAATAGCAATATTTGACTTAGGTCCTGTTTTTTTGGGTTTATCTAATCTGACTTATCTCGAACTTCGAGAATTTTCCGAGGTGGTCTCGAGAGTCGGATGGCCTTGATTTTTAGAATTTAGGGAGCTCTTAGACTCACCTATGAGATAAAAAATGGATTCAAAAAGTAATAAAAAGTCATATAAGTCAATATTAGTCAGATAAGTCATAAAAAAATGGATCCAAAAGTAATAAAAAAAGTCTTATATGACTAATATTGACTTATCTGACTTTTTTATTACTTTTTGAATCCGTTTTTATTACTTTTTGAATCCGTTTTTTATCTTGTAGACGAGTCTGTAAGCTCTCTAAATCCTAAAAATCAAGGCCATCCGACTCTCGAGGCCACCTCGGAAATTCTAGAAGTTCGAGATAAGTCAGATTAGATAAGCTCAAAAGAACATGGCCTTAATTTTGGCCAGATGTAGCAAGGGAAAAAAAAAATTTGCCAAAAAAATTATAAATATGAAAATACCTACACTTTTTCATCTTCCGGCCGGCCGTCGACCCCTTACCGCTGTACCACGTGACCACGTCGCGGCAAGGGAGTAGTGGCAGGTGGAGAGGAGTAGGAGAAGGTTTTCCTGCTCGCCGCCGCATTGCTCCTGAGACCACCATCTTTGGAGATGGAGATGGAGACGGAGACGGAGATGGAGGGGACGGGGGCGAGGAAGAGAGACCGACAAGGGGAAGGGGAAGGGGAAGGGGCAGGGGCGAAGAAGCATTTGGATGGCATGGCCCAGTGGCTGATGAGGGTGCAGCATCTGGAATCGTCGGAGGAGGAGCTGGAGGACATGGAGGCCGCCAAAGCCCGACGCTTCCGCCGGCAATGGGAGTCCTTCTGGTCCGACCAATTCGGCCGCTTCGAGGACCACAGTGAGTAGAGAACCCATCCCGATCCATCTTTTTTAATTGTTGTTTATGTGATTGATCATCCATGCCGCATGCATACTCGATTGTTTATCTTTGCAGCGCTAATCGGCCCCATGCGTTTTACTGATAATTACGATCCGGCAAAAAGGCTGCCCATTCCTGAGAATACCCTGCAGGTCTTCTCTGTCAAAATCGCACAACTGAGAGGGGATTTACAATGGCCTCTCCATGTCTATGGCATCGTTGCCGCACGGGACTGTATCGATCACAATCGCAATATTATCTTTGACCGCTCCAGGGATGACTGCCAAACCCTCACCCAGGAGGTACGTCCTCCATTGTTACAGCTTGTTCCTTGCTGCTCTCAATGCTACCTAATGCAATCTTTCTTTTCAACGCCACGGGAAAAACTAATCAGACAACACATTAGTTAATTTAATTTAAAATAGTGAACTTTATGCATCATATGAAGATTTGGTGACACAATGATCCTAAGAAAAGCTATTAACATTTATTAGAAACTGGGAATTGCAAATAATCACTAATTATCTTCCACAGCTCCCAGCTCCCATGAAAAGTCCTGCACATACTACTCCTGGATATTGTGGAGGTAGCTTCTATTATTTTACAACACTTGTAAATTCCCTCTCAACTTAGCCAGCCTATCCTCATTTCAGTTAGCACCTAAGCACACCATTCACAAAGCTTTAAGAAACATAATGAAATATCCAGACAACACTACTTCCAAAACAACAACACATTCCCACAAGTTTACATCTTGCATTGACTTGATATTTCATTTGCACTAACCCAAATCAAACAAATTCAGTGACTTCTTCAATGGTCCCCGTGCTCTCCCAAGATATATAGTTGGGGCTAAGCAATGTAGAATGCATGCCAATCATGTTGGAGTCAGTAGGTACTCTTCGGTTATTGAGGTTCTTCAGAATTGCAAAAGGAGCGTAATTCAAGAGCAATACAGACAACATCGGCAGCATGGAGCTCTGCTAGGCTGCTCCTCCACGAGCAATATTTGTCATACCTGCAAATTCAGGCCCAATAAAAACAAGTCTTCAAGAGTTATAGACTTGAATAATAAATAGATCATCAAACATTAGCATATGGATAAAAGAAACTCGATTCTTGTTATGTTTTTAGAGAGTGACAACAACAGACCTGTCAGTGAATAAGGGGCGATTGTCCTTCATGACAAAAGAAAATAAACAAAATAAACTGATGTGACAAAACAAGTAGCATTTCCTATTTATGACATGGTAGTCCCAAGCACCTTGCATGAAAAAGATTAACCCCCACATGTGGCTTCAATACATTAGTTCGGAAATTCTAGTATCTTACTGAAAACTGCATCTTCTCATTAAGACACTATAAATCTTTGCACAAACAAAACCATCATGCTTTTCTGGACCTATAAGAAAGGTGAACAGGCCAGAGAGCACTGATGAATGGAGAAACATTAGCCTGAAAACAAGAATCTGAAGATAAACCCTTGCATCAAATTACCTTCTCAAATTAGAAACATATAGCCTGACATAACTTTACATATCACAAAACCATACATAAACATATGGCCTGATGTTTTGAGTTTGCAGTCGGCCTGATTCACCAAAATTTGTGCACCATGTTATCTAGCATTTACCAAGTATAGTGCCTCCCTCAGCCTTGGTTTGAGCAGACTCATGAGATAATGTCTTAGCTAATATAGGTAAATGTATATTCCTCATTTCCTCTCCCAACTTTTATGAGAATCAGTTGTTCGCAGATGATCCTGCATGAAAAATTCACACAGATTAGCCTGCAGATTACCCACGAGAAAAAACACCGTTATAGTTCCCAATTTTCGCTTCTTAGAATTACCATAGAATTGTAGGCTTCACCTCACCCGCACGTGTATATATATGCGTGTAATTGATAATTTTTGTCCTTTTTTCTTGTGAAATTTGACTGTTTAATCAAACATGCTTGCTGACACAGCTCACGATTTTTTTTTTCTGCATTAATTTACCACTGAACAGATTTCCAATTAGCTCAACGTATTACAGTTAGGTTCGTATCTAAGGAGAAATGAATCCCCTTTTTATCAACAAAGATTGATTATACACATGACACCAAGCTTATTTGGAATGAATGGAACATTATTATTTATTCAATTAACGGTGTTGCATGCAGTCTCCATATTTAACACTGAGAGGTCCTACCCGTGCGATTGTGGTGGTGGATCCTGCGTACTTCGAGGTTGACCTGAAAGTGAAGGGCACTGTTGAATCTGATGACAAAGATTTAAGCACTGTAGTATCGCGTTATCGCTTATATTCTGAGCCTAAATTCGGCCTGGCAAGAAGAGAGTACACTAACAAGCTTAGCACGCTGGAGTTGACATTTGGCAGTATTGTTAGGTCTGTGGAGGCTACCATCCATGTGCAAGCCCTTGGGTGGTCATTGGCAGATGGTTTTCATGGTAAAGTAACTGCATGTACCGCCAGTATTGACATGGAAGTCGTGCTGCTTGATTCTGGAAATGATAAAGTTGCTGTCACTGCCAATGGCAAGATTGAGCTTGCACGGAGCGTTGTTTCTGTTGAACTCGATGGAGAGCTGAAGGTCCAAGTCGTGGCAGCAGAGAGTGACAGGGAGGCTGCTGCACAAGGCAGCATGGTTTTCACACCCAAGGAGGATGGCAGGAGCTCTGGTACCCTTATGGTTGGTTGCTGCGAAATGGAGGTCACTGTTGCCTGGTCACGTTTCACGCTACTGCCCAAGTACTTGAGGAAAGATGGCCAGATCATACCATTCAGCAGAAAAAACGGTCCACACTAGTTGCTGTAGTTGCCCTGTAATGCATTGCTATGCTAGTTGGTCCACCCTTATTATAGTTAACTCTGTCTGAAGCTTTATCTAATGACGGTACTGGGATCCCTAGGCTTTATCATGAATTGCTGCCTGTCCTCTGTGGATGCATGTTCCTGTCTTTTGGAGATACACTGATAGGCATTTGCATGATGGATGAGATGTGCTATTCTATTTAGTCGGAAAAAAATTGAAGCTACAATCGAAGAGAATGGTTCATCCTCCATATACCATAAGGAGGAGGTAGGTTGCTCGTACCATTTGGGCGGTGGAGGATGGAGTGAGACGGAATTGGTGCCACCTTCATTGTTATGCTCTGAGCCTGAACTGAACTTAATTGTGTACATATACGTGATGGGCACCCTAAGCTTGGTTGGTTGTTGGATCTATGTATTTCTTCTAGCTATATATCCCTTCAACATATCCTCAGCTGAATGCCTTGAACCCTAGCTAGCTTGTTGCTGCGTTTTATGTGTTGTCATGTATAAACTCGCTCAAGCCAGTAAAAACTTAGCTACAGCACCGCTAACACCCTTGATTCATCTTCACTTCACCAAATAATATCTTGTTTAAGGTAAGGTCAATAGAATTCATCTCTTAATTATGCTCTTCTTAGCGCTCTCGCTTTCCTCTCGTGATCAGGAGACATAATATCACCGCAAATGTCTGTGACTATAATTATATCTCTATCATGCTTATTATTCCTTCTTTCATCGTACTTTGCGAGTGATGAAGGAGAAGACAGGTCGCTGACAGGAGATGCTTCACCACCGCCACTTGTTCCAGCTGAAATGCTGCCATTCTTTCTGCTTCATGACACGGTGGCAAGTCTTGTAAACTGCCAGGTCTATCAGCAACAGGCGGCTGCAATTCTGAGCACTCCAATATATCAATCAGCACACTCTGGCACTGCAGATCAGATCAATCCCAATCCCTGCTGCTGCGGTTGACCTAGATAGGTCAACTACGTCCTAGCCAGACGCAAGCAGCAATTCTTGAAGCTGCGCGTCAACATCTCTTACTGCAGCTTCATCTGATTTCTTTGGCCTTGCTCTCCTCTTTTGCTTCCTCACTTCAGCCTTCTTTTTCGAAATTTCTGTTACTTTTTTCTGGACATGCACTGTGATTGCACAAACAGGGCATTTTCAGAAGATTAAACTTTTCTGCAGAGTCTATGAAAAATATATGACAACGAAACTGACGCATCAAACAAGCCAAATTATGTCGCATGAAATTGGACTAGCAAATTAAACCAGTACAATCCCTGCACTATGATATGTGTAGTGCCATACAACTTGAGTATCTATATATGACAACTCATGTTTGCTCTCCCTCGTTAGTACTTATACAGAAAGAACTCTCCGCACCGCTCGCCCACAACAAAATTTGTGAGGAAGGTAGACGTATCTGCCTGCCTCTTACTGATTTAACTTCAGCAGCGAGTCCAATGAGTGAAGCACAATATCTTACATGATACGGATATAATTGCAGGATAGATAGGACAGGAAGGAAGAATTCATCAGTACCTTCTAACAAGATCCCCTGGAACAGCAAAAACTTGGAGGCCATCAATGCTTCTCCATGAAACCTCATAGTACTCACTTCCATGAACTTTTCTCTGCTTCACAATCGCTGATACAGGGCATGGTGCTGGAATCTGCAAATTAGATACTTAGCCTTGACAAGTAGATGCAAAATGTCTACTTCAGATATGCGCTGAGCATGCAAAGGTACTACCTCACTCAACGAAGGTTTTATTCCTACATCTGAAGACGTCGATCGAAGATTTGAAAACCTTCCAAGTTCTCTCTCAGCTATCTTCGGAAGGATATATCGATCAACAAACATATTCAAGGAATAAATAAATCATGATACTACGTTTCTATCACATATATCTGCTCAAGCCAACCATAATAGTGAAGGATTTCAAGGATACCGGTCTTTTCTGGGGTCCAATCAAAATATTTCTCACATATCTGTTGGAGCTGTCCTGTGACCGAAGAAATGGGTCCTGGCAGCATACCCTATTGATACATAACAAAAATTAACCATCAAGAGCAAACCATAAACCAAGTAACCAACTCACTGTCATGTACACCCTGACACCTAGGTCATTTACTCCCCACAGGCAAAACAGAAAAGGAAAAGCAAAGTGGAGAGACTAACCACGCAAGCAAATCACTACATGTTGTGTGAGCTCAAAACTAATAAACCACAAAATTCGTTCAGGTGAATTAAAGCCCAAAAGATTCATGACATGATCGGCGAGTTTCCTAAAAGAATATCCGTTAACGGCCCCACAAGCATTAGTTGTCTTTCTCATAAAATTCCCCGATAGAATGTCATTCCGTTTCAGGCGAATTAAATCCCCGATGTTGGTAGCATGGAGGCGACAAGACAAAGCCGAAGTCATGAACTTCGGTTCATGATGTTGCCATATTCCCAAGTGAACAGTATCCCGCTTGGCCGAATTCAGTCCCAAAATGATCCAACACAACACATGATATTGTGAATCTCAGTTTCACAATATCAGGCCAATGCTAATTTGTTCGGGTGAACCTTCTTCTCTACATCGGTCAAGTCTCCAAGCGAATGGTTATTGTCATCAACACGTGACAGACAGGAACACTCGGAGGCACCCCCGTCCGGAATAAAATTTGGAAGGACCCGGGTCCTTCAAAGATCAAAAGGACCCTCTCTATTTGGGTGACATCTGTCCCTCTCGGATCTTAAAGTATGAGTGAGCACTCTCCAGCAAAAAACAATCCCCAAATCCCGTCCCGTTCTCCGTTCTCCTGTGTGGAACGCCGGCGCTCGTAGCTGCGACGATGCCGCTGCCCGGCTCTGGGGCGCCGCCGGCAGCCGCGACAGCGCCGCCGTCATCCTCGGCGCCTCCTTCACCTCGGCGCTGCTGGAGGGCACGTCGCCATCGTCTAGGCCGCCGAAGGGCACGCTGCCGTCGTCCAGCCCGCCGTTCTTCGAGCCCATGCTGCTAGAGGGCACGTCGCCATTGTCTAGGCCGTCGGAGGGCAAGCCCTTGGTGGGTCATTGGCAGATGGTTTTCGTGGTAAAGTAACTGCATGTACCGCCAGTATTGACATGGAAGTCGTGCTGCTTGATTCTGGAAATGATAAAGTTGCTGTCACTGCCAATGGCAAGATTGAGCTTGCACGGAGCGTTGTTTCTGTTGAACTCGATGGAGAGCTGAAGGTGCAAGTCGTGGCAGCAGAGAGTGACAGGGAGGCTGCTGCACAAGGCAGCATGGTTTTCACAGCCAAGGAGGATGGCAGGAGCTCTGGTACCCTTTGAAAAGATACAACGAAGAGAAATTGTGCCGTACCCAACTGGGGCGGCTGAGGTTGCTATATATATTCAGATAAGATACATCGGATAAATACAGGTTGTTGGAACTAGCGGGGCTAGATATAAGGAGAGCAGTTTACACGTGAAACAAACTTCCTATCTTTAACACCTCCCGTCAATCACAACGTCGGTGAGGTTGAGATTGGAGCGCAACCTTGAGAGATCTGATGCTGACACAGCCTTGGTCAAGCCATCTGCCACCTGATCTTTTGATGGAATGAATCGGACATCTAGTGCTCGATTGGCTACCCTTTCTCGTACAAAGTGGAAGTCAACTTCTACATGTTTTGTTCTGGCATGAAATACCGGATTTGCTGATAAATACTTTGCACCGAGATTATCACACCATAGAATTGGTGCTTGCTTCTAATAGACTCCGAGTTCTCCAAGAAGTGACTGCACCCATAATAGTTCTGCTGTCGCGTTAGCCAAAGATTTGTACTCAGCTTCAGTACTTGATCTTGAAACAGTAGCCTGCTTTCTTGAGCTCCATGATATCAAATTGCTTCCGAAATACACTGCAAAACCTCCGGTCGACCTTCGATCATCAGGGCAACCGGCCCAATCCGCATCTGAAAAAGCGCTCATGAGTTCTGATCTAGATTGGCCAATGTGCAGTCCCATTGTTCTTGTATGCTTCAGATATCGAAGTATTCGCTTAGCAGCCGACCAATGCACATCAGTTGGCGAATGCAGGAATTGACAGACTTTATTCACTGCAAACGCAATATCTGGCCTTGTGAGAGTGGCATACTGGAGTGCTCCCACTGTGCTACGATACTTGGTAGCATCTACTGCTGATAAGGGCTTCCCTTCTTCTCTTGATAACTTTTCTGAAACTGACAACGGTGTAGTTATTGGTTTACACTTCTGCATCCCTGTCCGGTCTAGGATATCATCTATGTATCGAGTCTGACATAAGACCAAACCAGCATCACATTTCTGCACTTGTATACCCAGGAAGTAGTGCAAGTCACCGAGATCCTTGACTGCAAATTCACCCTTGAGTTTCTGGACCAACTGTTCCACTGCATTGGCTGAAGAACTAGTGACTATAATGTCATCTACATATACTAGGATGTAGATTGTCAGGTACTTCTGATTGTATACAAAGAGCGACGTATCTGCCTTGGATGGTACAAAGCCGAACTCTTGAAGTTTCTGGCTAAGTCTCGAGTACCAAGCCCTTGGTGACTGCTTGAGGCCATATAAGGACTTATCAGGTTTACATACTGCTTTGGGATTGCTCACATCCTCATAACCCTCTGGCTGTTTCATGAACACATTCTCCTCAAGAAACCCATGCAAGAACGCATTCCGGACATCCAACTGTTTCAGGTTCCAACTCCTTGATACGGCAAGTGAGAGAATTAGATGTATGGTTGCTGGCTTCACTACCGGACTGAAAGTGTCTCCATAGTCTATTCCATACCGTTGTTTGTATCCCTTAGCTACCAGACGCGCCTTGCATCTGTCAACAGATCCATCCGCTTTCCTTTTCAATTTAAAAACCCACTTTGAATCTATCAAGTTCATACCTGATCTATATGGCACCAAGTGCCATGTTTTATTTTTGATCAGCGCCATGAACTCTTGATCCATAGCCATTCGCCATTCTTCATGCTGCGACGCTTCTGTATATGTAACTGGTTCTCTGGTTAGCAAGTTTGAACTGCATCCAAATGGAACCGTACCATCAGTGCGCAGCTTTGGCTTGCGGATGTTATCCTGTAAGCGCGTGCGCATTCCATGAGCTCGTTCTTGTCTCGTGGCAGCAGCAGGCACATGTGGAACCTCCAAGGATTCAGCTGAGCCCGAGCCAGTATTCGTCGATGAAATTCCTGCGTTGCCGCCGCCACTGCCGACAACGGCGTGATGGTGAACAGTGTCTGAACTATCATCCAAATCTGCAGTTCCAGCAGGAGTTTCAGCAGGAGTGCCCCCTGTTGCCTCAACAAATTCCTGTGAGAAAGCATCTGAAACCGGCACATCTGAAAGGATATTAGTATGCTCATTATACACAGAGGGATTCTCAGTTCGGTCCCTAGGAGTTGACATGGGAATTTGTGGAGGAAGAAGGATTGCTGATTCTGTGGGTAAGCTGGAAGGAGATGTTGATGGACTGTGTAAGCAGGGAAACTGAAGTTCGTCAAAAATGACATCTCGTGAGATGTAGACCCAGCCAGATTGGCGATGGTAGCACTTATACCCTTTGTGCAAGCCACTATAGCCAAGGAAGATGCATTGAGCCGAACGGAATTGAAGTTTTCTGGAGTTATATGGCCTCAAATTAGGCCAACAAGCACATCCGAATGCTTTGAGAAAGGAATAATCTGGAACTTTACCAAATAATTTCTCAAGAGGACTAATTGAACCAATGGTTGGTGTAGGTACTCGGTTGATAAGAAAACACGCCGTGGTGAATGCTGCATCCCAGAAAGATAACGGTAGTCCAGATTGTGCTAAGAGTGTGAGACCTACTTCGACAATGTGTCGATGTTTCCGTTCGGCGGACCCATTCTGTTGATGTGTATGCGGACATGAAACTCGATGAGAAATACCAAGAGATTGCAGAAATGAGTTGAGTTTTTGATATTCCCCTCCCCAATCTGACTGAAAATGGGTGAGCTTTGTGTTGAACAAATGCTCTACATGATTTTTGAACAGGGGAAAAATCTTGTATGCATCTGTTTTAGATTTAATAGGGTAAAGCCATGTAAATCTGCTATAGTGATCAAGAAAGCTAACATAATATTTAAACCCACCAAAAGAGGTGGCAGCCGGGCCCCATATATCAGAAAAAATGAGTTCTAAAGGACGAACAGACACATTGTTTGAACGAGGAAAAGGTAACTGATGGCTTTTCCCAAGTTGACAAGGATCACACACATGAACAATGTCTTTATTACTACGACATGGAAGATTATTCTTGGAGATGACTTGCTGAACTATTTTGGATGATGGATGGCCCAACCGAGCATGCCATAGTGCTGCATCTGGCAGTGTGCTGACGGAGTTCACTTCCTTGCGCTGAATGGAGTCGATTGAGCCCAATGGATACAGCCCACCCTTACTGGTACCACGAAGTAGGATTTTCTTCGAGATTCGATCCTTAATCAAGAAATAATTAGGATGAAATTCAAAGAAGACATTATTATCAGTGGAGAGTTTGTGGACTGAAAGGAGATTGCGTTGAGTATTTGGAACATGTAAGACATTGTTTAATAGCAGAGGTTTAGAGAGGGTCCGAATCTGAGAGTACCCAATATGCATAATTGGCATATCTAATCCATTTGCTGCATGCACTTGATCTTTGCCATTGTACTTCTCCCGAACCGTTAGTTTCTCTAGATCACCGGTGATGTGATCGGTGGCTCCTGAATCCGTGTACCATGTGGGATCAGCCGTGTAGCTTGCACTTGCCGCGGCGGCCACCCTGGGATCCTCTTCCTGAAACGCATGGTTAAAACGATTGTAGCAACGCAGAGCAGTATGCCCTGTTTTGTTGCACACTTGGCAAGTGGGCCATGGGCTATCATCAAGCGATCCTCGATGTGAGCCGCTGCCGCGACCTCCTTGGCCGCCGCCGCGAGTTCCTTGGCCGCCATCGCGACCACGGCTGCAACCACGGCTATCACCACCGCGCCAGCCGCCATTTCCACCACGCTAGCCATGTCCGCGAGAGACGTTGTTTGCCGACGCGACCTGGTTGTCGATGACGACTTGATTCTGTTGTTGACGGATCTCAAAACTCACCATATGAGCGTAGAGATCACTGAGCGTGATCCGAGCAGAACTGGTTGCAACAGATGTCACCAGAGGATCATGCTCAGAATCTAAGCCGGACAACATGTAGATGCCGATCTCCTCTTCGTCCAGTGGGTGTCCAGCCGCCGCTAGGATGTCGGCGTAGCTTTTCACCCGATTGAAATACTTAGCCATGGACTGAGATCCTTTGCGAGCAGTAGCGAGCTGACGCCGAACTTGGATCAGCCGTGCACGGGAGTGGGAGGAATACATGCGCTCAAGCGCGTCCCACACCTCAGCCGCCGTTGCCAGGAACAGTACTCGACCGAGTACGTCCGGCTCCAGCGTAGAGAGGATGGTGCCAAGAACCATCTGGTCCTGTTGGATCCATTGGCGATGCTCCGGGTTTGGAACTTCTTCTTCTTCTCCCTTGGCGTTGGGCTGCTTCACCGTCGATGCCGACGCCTTCATCGTGCCATCGACGTAACCCAGAAGCTGCTGCCCTCGAAGGTAAGGCAAGATCTGGGCCTTCCACAGCAGGTAGTTACCCTGGTTCAACTTAATGTTCACCAGATGGTTGAACCCAGGAGTCGCTACGCCGCCGGCGGAGACGGCGGTGGCGGAAGTTACAGCTATTTGCTTAGCGATGGCTAGATTGCAAAACTAGGCTCTGATACCATGAAAAGATACAACAAAGAGAAATTGTGCCGTACCCAACTGGGGCGGCTGAGGTTGCTATATATATTCAGATAAAATACATCGGATAAATACAGGTTGTTGGAACTAGCGGGGCTAGATATAAGGAGAGCAGTTTACACGTGAAACAAACTTCCTATCTTTAACACCCTTATGGTTGGCTCCTGCCAAATGGAGGTCACTGTTGCCTGGTCACGTTCCTCGCTACTGCCCAAGTACTTGAGGAAAGATGGCCAGATCATACCATACGAAACGGTCTACCCCTAGTTCTTGCAATGCATTGCTATGCGAGTTCAACTCGGTACCGTTACTTATTGTAGTTAACTTTGTCTGAAGCTTTATGCAATGATCCCTAGGCTTTATCATTGTATAAAGGATTGCATTTGCATGATTCTATTTAGTCGGTCCGCACAGGAAAATTGAAACGAATAGATAATGAATAATGATAGATTGCTGGCATTGGCATGGCCGCCAAGCTCTAGTGATGGATGTTGGGCGAACGGAAACCGCTCAAATATAAAATATAAAACTTAAATTTTGAATAGGATATCGAAAATCTTGAACTGGAAATCAAAGATCTCGAACAGGAAATTGTTTTCGAAGATTTCAAGCGGGAAATGAGCATCTTGCTCGGGATTTCATATTTTTCACTCGACTTTTCGATAAATCCCGTGGGAATTTGTTTCAAGCGCCGATGAATTCAAATTTTGAATTTTGCTCGAATTCTAACGGAAAATTGTGGGAAATCGAGTGCTAGCAGGATTTACCCCTAAATCGGGATTTGAAACCCTTGGGGCAACATCTCATCTTAGCAGTCCTAAAATAAACGGTATGCCTTCTTAAAAAAAACAAACAAACACACCGTATGCTAGCTGACATAAAAGGAATAAGAGAAACAATATAAGCAGCTTAACACAACAATACTGTTTTGAAGTATGATAAACAGTCCATTCAGATGCAGCAAATCAGTCGGCACAAGTGAGCAATCACAATGATCTGGTATGTGCAGAATGAAAACTTCATTCTCGATTCTACGAGAATTTTTATGAAAGCGATTCATTTGCTTCTCTTCCATGGAAGTTTCGTTTTCCCAAAATGTATCCTAATTTTTGACCTAATTCTTCTTCTGATAATCGATTCAACCTCTCATCATCTTACACAAGGTTGAAACAAAAAGATGCCATCAACTAAATGATGTTAAATCATCAACTAGATATCTATTGGGAAGGAACATGCGTTTAATCAGGAAAATTTCAGTATTCAAGCTCCCAAAAAAAAAGATGACACGGGAAATGCAATGGGGCCAGAAATCAAGCTCAAGATGGCACCACCAATCGAATGCTTCATCCATATACCACGCTACACCAGCACTGCAGTTGTTAGCGTACGCAATAGAAGTATAGGACTACCAGCCTAGCCAAGAAGCAAGAACATATATCATCTTCGTTGTCACCACCACTGCAGTGAATTGAACCCAGTGAATTGAAAACACCATCCAGGACTGACCATGGATTCCATTCAGAATTGGATGGGCGCCATCGTTTCTCCATCTTGGTGGCGGGGGGAGTGGGATTGGCTGGGGAACAGAATTGTTCTGCTCTGAGTCTGAACTGAACTTGTGTACAAGTATGTGATAGGCAGCCTAAGCTTGGTTGTAAGAATGGCAACGGGCCCCATTCCCTGATCCTCGCCGGGGAATTGATCTATTAGGGGACGTGGATGGGGGAAAACGCTCCCTGTGGGGATGGATTTGGGGGAAATGCTGTCCTCGTCGGGGATCACGGGGACGGGTCCGTTCCATCCCTCCATGTCCCTGTTCCCCGTTCGGGGCCCTGAAAGTGCACTGACAGGTGGTCCCATGCAGCCGTCCTTAGTCCTTACTCTTTAGTCTTTACTGAATACTGGCCCTTCTCTCGCCCCGTCGCCCGACTCGCCCGTAGGCCACAGCCCACAGCCACAGCCCCGCAGCCATCCTTACTCCTCAGTCCTTATGCCCACCCCTCCTGGAACCCTAGCCCTGTCGGCCACCGCTTGCCCCTCCTGGAACCCTCGCCGGCCCCTGCCTCTACGCCCGCCCGCCTCTCCTGGAACCCTCGCTGGCCGCCAGCTTGCTCAGCTCCTCCTGGAACCCTCGCCCGACTAGCCGCCTGCCTGGCTCCCTCGGTGGCTTGGTCCCTCCCCTTCTCTCACCCGAAGCGCCCACCGCCCAAGCTTCTCCTTGCTAGCTTGCCGCCCGCCTGGCTCCCTAGTCCTTACACTTCCACCACCCGATCCCGAAGCCGCTGCCGCCCAGGGTTGTCCTCGCCACCCAGCATCGACTCCGTCGCCTAAAGCCGCCGCCGACTCCATCGACCTGAAGCCGCCATGGTGCCACCCTACTCCAGTGCTCCTTCGGTCCTAGCCCAGATATGGAAGTAAGCTGCGTAGCCTGTGCCTATACCCTCCCCTATTGTTCAGCTGCACCATGAGTCCACGAACAAGGTATGAATATGATTGAGCTGCTGGAAGATGATTGTAGCTCTGCACCTCTTCTCATCTATTCTTACAATGCAGTGTGCCATTGTAATTTTCAGCAATGTGTATATGGTATTTAGGCATGTCTAGATGTTATTTTCAGCAATGTGTAGGTTTTCAGCAATGTGTATGTGTTAATTTCAGCATGTCGTTAATGGGACTGAACCATGAGATTACAAGTCAGCCCAAGCATGTCAATGATTCACAATCACAACAAGGTTCAATTCCATCTATGATTAGCAGTGACTCTGAAGAGGTAGAGATTGAACTTTTTGATGATGAAGAGGAAAATGGTCTTGGCTCAAAGAGGAAGTTGACTTCAACAATTTGAAAGGAGTTCAAAAGGGTCAAAGTCAGGGATAAAATCAAGGCAAAGTGTAACTGGTGTGCGAAGAAGCTTGGAGAAGAGACAAAAAAATGGAACCAAGCATCTTCATGATCATCTCAGGATATGCCCATATCGGAAGAGCAAAATGGCAGGACGGAGTAAGACTCTCTCTCAAAGTTCTTTAAGATTTGGTTCTTAGGACAAAGGAAAAGTATCAGTGGAAAACTACACATTTGATCAAGAAGTTGCTAGAAAGGAACATGCTGCTATGATGGTTTTACATGAGTACCCTCTATGTATGGTTGACCATGCTGGATTTAGAAGATTTGTTAGTGCACTTCAGCCTCTGTTTAAAATAGTGACAAGGAACACTATAAGGTATGAATTGTGTTATGTGATATTGTCTAGTTATGTTTTATGTTTATTACTTGTTTGTTGAATGTCTTCATAATAATTATGATTTGTGCACTTTATGAAGGACATCATGACACAATATGAAGAGGAAAAGAAGAGGGCCATAAGTTACATGGTAGGAAATAATTCTAGAGTTGCAATCACTACTGATATATGGACATCTGACAACCAAAAGAAAGATTACATGGCTATCACTGCCCATTTTATTGATCAATCATGGAAGCTTAGAAGCATTGTCATGAGGTAATTCCATTTTTGCCATATACTTGTTATCCAATTGCATATGCTGAGTTATATCTTACAATGCAGTGTGCCATCCACTTTATTTTCAGATTCATTTTTGTGCCAAGTCCACATACAGCTGAAGTTATCGCAGTGGAGCTAAATGAATCATTGGTTGCTTGGAATCTTGATGAGAAGGTATCAACCTTGACTGTTGACAATTGTTCTACCAATGATAAGGTAATAGACTTGTTAGTGAGAAAGATAGGAAGCAGCAAGCTTATGTTGAAGGGTAGCACATTTCATATGCATTGTGCTGCACATATTCTAAATTTAATTGTGAAGGATGGCCTGGATATAATACAAAAGGCTATAGAAAGGATTCGTGACAGTGTTGCTTTTTGGACAGCCACACCAAAAATAGTAAAGAAGTTTGAGAAAATTGCTAAATTTGTCGAAGTCCCTTTAACCAAGAAATTATGTCATAACTGCAAAACTAGATGGAATTCGACATTCGCCATGCTTAGTGTTGCTCTTCCATATAAGGCTGTTTTTATTAGGGCTATGCGTGTTGACAAGCAATATGATTGTTGTCCTAATGAAGATGAATGGTCATTTGCTGCCGATGTTGTCGAGAGGTTGCGTATGTTCTATGATATAACTAAAATTTTCTTAGGAACTCAATATGTTACTGCTAATATATACTCCCCAAAAATTTGTGAAATTAAAATGAATATGAGACAGTGGTCAACATGTGGCAATGACATTATAGAAGCCATGTCAGTTAGGATGAATGAAAAGTTTGACAAATATTGGTCTGATATTCAAAGTTTAATGGGCATTGCTACAATTCTTGATCCTCAATTTAAAACTAAAATGTTACTAGTTTGCTTTGAAATGCTCATGGGTGCTACCGGTGAAGAATGTGAAGATTATATTAGAGATATCACCAAGAAGTTGTGTGATTTGATGAATGAATACCAAGTAGAAAATGAGGAAGATAATATGCAAACATCTTCCTCCCTACCTTCAATTGAAGCTCCAGTGGTTATGTCAATCTTTAATGCACGTGTTGCTAAAAAGAGGCCAATATCTCTATGCCTGAAATCTGAGTTAGATCGCTACTTGGAGGATGATTATACTCCAGCTACAAAGGATAATTTTGATGTGTTGGATTGGTGGAAGGTAACTGGAACATGCTATCCTACTTTGAGGATGATAGCACGTGATATTTATGTTATTCCGGTGAGCACCGTTGCTTCAGAGTCAGCATTCAGTACAAGTGGGAGAGTTCTTAGAGAGCATCACAGTCGTCTTACTCCTGAGATGTTAGAGGCTTTAATGTGTTCACAAGATTGGCTTCGAAGCCAATACAAGGGTATGTGATGTATTTAATCTTGTTGTTTGTAACATGAAACTACACTAAAATTTTCTGTTTGTATTGTGTAGATGATGAAGGGGCTTCCTACTAGCTTTTGGACTGTTCTTCAAGACATTTCTGAAGGGATGCAGGTAATATCCTACATATTAGTGCTAACTTTGAAACAATATGACTTAGGTAGTGTTTCTTTCAGCGTTTGCGTTTGCGTTTGATTATAAGCTGGAAATTTATTATTTTTGTGCAAGTCAAACGCTTTGACGTTTGGTAGCCAATTTTTGTAGGTCTTACTATTTCTTCTCAAAGCTCTCAAAACCATTTTTTCTATAATTTTTTGATCCCTCGGATGTCCTTATCGAGGAGCTATAAATTTCCAGCTTAAACGCAACCACAACCGCTAAAAAAAACACTACCTTAATATCAAAGACCTTGATTGCTGTTTTTTATTTTTCAGGAGCTTGCAGTGTGAATTGTGATAGCAAAGAATGATGGCTATTTGTGAGCATGTTGTATCACCTGTATGCAGTTTGCAACGTGATGTGTTTGATTTATGCATCTGCTACGCTATATGTTGTATGCACTGAGCTATTTGTGTTGGATTGTTAGAGTATTCATGCTTGGATGAAATGGGTTGAAACTTTTTTCTATGTATTCATTGTTGCTATGTTGAACTATTTTCTATTATGTATCGCAGAATGTTGATATAGCTTTGGCTTGGAACTGGGAAGATTACATTTTTTTATTCATTCATTGCCTGACAGCCTTAACCTACATTTGTGTTGGACTGTTAGAGTATTCATGCTTGGAAGAAATGGGTTGAAACTATTTTCTATGTATTCATTGTTGTTGTGTTGAACTATTTTCTATTATGTACCTTAGAATGTTGATATAGCTTTGGCTTGGAACTTGGAAGATTACATTTTTTTTATTCATTCATTGCCTGACAGCCTTAACCTAAAATAGTGCAATGTGTAATCGGGTGCTAAACAGGGATTTCTCCCCGCAGGGTCCCCGTGTACCAAACGGGGCTGAGGCCGGGGAAAAATAGTCCCCATGACAGGGGACGGGGATGGGGAGCAGGGATTTTTCCCTTCGTGGGGAGCTAGGACAGGGGGCACTCCCCGGCAAGGAATGGCCCCGTTGCCATCCTTACTTGGTTGGTTGTAGGAGTTGGGATATATATTTCTTCTAGTGATCAGTTCAAGTACCAACCAAAGTCTCGGTAAGCTGGCCAGCAGAGGAATATGAGAGACAAAGGGAACTTGAAAAGAGGAAGTATGAAGAGTGCCCTGACCAGCAACTGAGACGTGTACCATCAGTCGTCTTGATTGACACAGGAGTAGCTGAGGGACTTAAAGAGAGTAGGATCATGAGTCATATGAAAGGAAGCTCCAGAAATCAAGAATCCAAGGTGATTGAATACCTAAGGGAGACTAGCGAGCAAGGCTGGCATTGTCAACAGCTGAGGAAGATCTGACATCCATGCGGCGCTCCATATGCTCAAGACGCTAAGTCACCTCCTCAACAACAGTCAGAAGACGAGTGTGGTCAATCAACATACGAGTGGGATTAATCGGAGGACGAGTGGTGCCAGCACTAGTATAGTTTAGACGCCTCCTGCACTGCTGAATGGTATGTCCTGTCTTCTTACAGTTGTTGCAACAAAGTACTGCACTTGGAGAACTCGTCACAGCAACTGAGCCTCCTGTTCGAGCTGAGAGTGTAGTGAGAGTTGCGGTAGTAGAGTGTGATGAGGCAAAAGCCACAGACGCATCAAGAACTAACAAGAACGATGAGAGGACATCCCAAAGACGAGTCTCCTCGACACGTGCCAAGGTGAGCGCTTCGACCAGGGATGGCCGTGGAGAGTGGGCCAGCAATTGAGCAAGGAGTTGCTTGAACTCTGGACGAAGATGACAAAGAAACTCGAAGAGACGACCACCAATCTTGTGACCTCGGAGATAAGCACAGTAGTCAGTTTGGACCGTAGACAAATGCCAAAGAGTCGAGCTAACACCACACATCAATGAGCTGCTGGTAAAAGGCATCACCTGTGGAATCCTACTGACAAAGAAAGCTCTCTAGGTCCAGCATAAAGGAGTAGAAAGCATCACTGCTCTACTGATACTGAGCTTGCACGCTCTCCCACATCACCCGAGATGAAGGCAGAGCAGCCATGTCCATGGCAAGATCAACTCTTAGGCTGGCAATGATGATAGCGATAGCACGAGCCTTATCGGCATGCCAGCTCTCAAGGGTCTAAAGATCGACGACGTACTACTCCACGACCTGCTGATAGGCCTCTAGAGCAACATCAGTGACGAGTAGGGATGGGTGGACATGGTCATGTGCTAGTGAGGTGACCCTAGAGATGCTGGCTGTCGAGGTAGATTCGACGCATCCTAGACCATTCCGTGAAGTTGGTCCCATCAAACATCACCAGTGGGAGTGGCATCAAACCGAAGAGGCGAGGTGCGATAGCCATCGGATGAACCGGAGCAAACAAGGATCTCTCTTTTTTTTGTTTCAGTTTCACTACCTTGAGAAGAAAGAAGTCCCCTGAAAGCAGCGGCCTAGAGAAATCTGGATCTGGATGGATCCAGTGGCAACAAAAGGGCCTAGCCGGTGGCGGGCCAGATCCGGTGATGGCATTGGAAGTGACGACAGCAGGAGATGATGGCGAGGTAGCAAAGGAGGCGGCGCAAGTCCAGCCGAAAGCGGGGTGGTGTGACCTAGAGAGGAGGCGGCACAAACCTAGAGAAGGGGTGGCTCGACCCAGAGAGGGTGGCACGGCCTGGAGGAGGGTGACAACGTCTGGGAAACAGCACAGTTATGACGCATGACTAGAGACGGCGCGGCACACAGATCCGAAGGATGATAGTGGCATAGATCCAGTAGACGACATCAACGCTTTGGATCGAATCCAAGCAGCACTTAACAGTGACAAGAATAAGAAACGAAGAGGTGAGAGTCGCCAATGGTGACGGTGGTGTCACCAGTCGAAGTCCCCAATGGCAGTAGGCTGCTAAAGGAAACTATAAGGAACCGGAAGCCTAAGAGGGGGTTGATGGGCTTCTCAAAATTTTACTTTCTATTTGATTTTACACTTGTGTCTAAAGCATAAACAAATACGGAAGTTAAAGATAAATTCTTTGAACACAAATAATATGTCAATGTGATAGCTATCCAAGAGTGAGGTGAACCAAATACAACTAGGCAATCAAGATATACAATTAAGCACAACATAAATGCTATGAGGGCTAAGCACTAGCTCAATGATATGTAAGATCAAGTTCAATCTAGGAGCTAGTAGCAATCAACACATGGCAAGAGGATAGATAGCACAATAATCATCTCAAGATATGGCAATGAATATAAGAGCACAAGAGACAAACCACAAGTGACACGAAGACATTTCCCGTAGTGCTCGGAGACTTGTCGGTCTCCCCTAATCCACGTTGAGGCTTGATCCTCGTAAGGATTGGCTCCCTCTCAGAGCCAACCGCCTCTTCTCCACTAGTGGATGCTAGTTCTTTCTCTCGAGAGATGGCAAGCACCAACGCCACTCGCACGGTTTGCCTGGGCCTTCTCACACACTTCTTGAGAAGGCCATCGGCGCATGACGTCTCCCACATCGTCTACGTGCCGGCAAGCACCAAGAATAACAAATCCGAAGCCGCTTGATCGCATCAGATTAAGATCAAGAGTAATGCACACAAGTCTCACTTGGTCACTCACTCCTCTCACTAGGGTTTCACCAAATCCACCCAATATGGTGTTCTCCCTTTTTCTCATCCTCTATTGCCACTTCTCACACTTTGGGACACACCCAAAATCTCATTCAATACCAATCCGCAAACCCCTAAAGCTCTCACACATATGAGCCAACCAAGGGTTTAAATAGGCCTAGATCTGAGAAACTAGCCATTAGAAGAATGGTAACTCTTGACGGACAGTCTGGAAAAAGTTTTGGATTGTTCCAAAATACCTACGAAAAACACTCGCCAACAAACAGGAGAGGCTGAATAGTCTGGCCCCTGGGCCGGACAGTCCGGCTCTCACTCCCCAATTCTCCGCAGACCATCTGGCCTCCTGGCCCAGACCGTCCGCCCAAACCTACCAACTCTCTAGAGACTTCGTCCCTTAAATCGTAATAACACCCTAGACTGTTTGGCCCTAGATTGTCTGTCTAACATTAAGAACTCTCTATTTCTTGGAAACTATCTGGCCTAAAGATACCTACTAAGACCGGAGACCTTCCGGAGCCCCACTCGCTCACTCTTGGACAACCACAAGTCTGAACACCTCATGGACACCTCCGACACTCTCGCTACACTCCTACGACACCCCGACACCTCACAAGGCTCAACTAGGGTTTAGAAATAAATATGCATCACCCAAGAGTTAGGAATCGATCCGATCAACACCGATCCGGATCGCTCTTAATAGTACGGTGACTATCCTGTAAACCCGGTCTTTCCACCAACCACCAAGACAGGTAAAGGATTAGCAAATATCCTTAGTCCTACACTAGATATACCTTGGCCTTGAGCACCATCTTGAAGTTTGATGTCCTACATCAACGTCTTCAAATCCACTTTAATGTGCCATGCATGATCCCTTGATGCATTGTGCATGATGACCTTCATCACACGATCGATGTCGTCTTCGTCTTGTCAACCTCAACTTGATTAGCTCATGAGACTCTCCCGTCCTATTGACTTTGATTTGATCATCCTCTCCGACAATCATCCCACCAAGTTGATCTTGACTAAGTACTCAACTCTTGGTGACACTCCTATCGTGTCAACCTTGACTTGACCATCATCCTTCAACACACCATGGTCATCATACACACTCTCGGGGCCTAATTCTCTTTAAACCACTTATGAAAGACATTAGTCCTAAAAGCTCAATGGAAGATAATATAATTGTTATTCAATATCAGTTAAGCACCGTAAGTATTTCACAATAAAGCTCATCATAAATGGAAATACTTGACATGAAAGGTCACTACTAAGTGCATCATGATAAAGATATATTTAACTTATATGCACTAGAGAGATGATTAACCAAAAGATAATTCAGTAATTCATGGCAATTAATTAATTTCATAAACACAACTTCACTTAAAGATGCATATGAAAATATATTCAAGAATTACACATGTACAATTCATATTTAAAGCAAGAATGAAGTTGTGATTCAATTTAAATTAAACTTCACTAAATTAAGTGCATCAGAAGATATAAAAACAAGGCATACATGCACAAAGTCAATTTATAGCATGATGAAGTTTAATTCTAGTTAAAAACAAGGATGGCAAGTGAGCAATATACATATTAAGTTTAAAATGATATTTATACACAAATAAATATGACATGAAGTAATGTGCATAATTGTCGGGACCCCAAATCTAAGATCTGGTATCTCTCATGCATCACTAGTCCAGGATCAATTCTAGTGAGCACAAGTGACTTCATCGGTGGATATCATCACAATATATCGATATAAAAACACTTAGCTATAACCTCCACTTATTATAAATAAGATCCAAACGACACGCAGGACTAAATAACAAGTTCATCAGAGTATATTATTGCAGCTAATAAGCAAAATAAATAAGGTAGATGTCCTATCAAGAGCCACAGGCTTCTGGCTATGAAGCACGTCCAGCTACTCTTCTCCAGGTAGATCGTCCTCAAACAACGGAGATGGTTCTTCAAACTCTTGTCATGCTCATTGCATTAAACAGCCAACAAACAAAGTTTCAAGTACGAGAAATCGTGAAATTCTCAACAGATCACACATGGTGGAATTACGCAATTCTACCATGGAAAGGACACGGTGAGCAGGGACTGCCATCGAAAAACGTCCCCTCAAGCCCACAGAGGTGTCTAGAGTGAGTCCACGGGGTGGCAACTGCTCGAAGCCTAGAGGAACCTCCGGGTACAATGAAGCTGGTGGCATCGGAGCCATAGGCGGGGGAGGTGGTGCAGACTGCAGCTGATGGATCTTCTTCAATGCCTTGGCTAGCTTGCTCTTGTAGTACATCACTTCTCCCTTGAGACAACAGCAGTCCTCGTTCAGAGCCATTATCGCCTCACTCGCGTGAAGCTCCAAGGGGTCGTGGCCGGTGTTGTCGCAGTACTGGTTGGGCATCTTCCCATCAAGGTTGAGCGGGAACCAACGATAGGGAGTGTTGGCCACAAGACCGGTGTAACGAGCAGCGAGGTACGCCATGGCAGCGTAGGCAGCCTCCTGCATCGCCGCGTCCTGGTCCAACCTCTCCGACCAGCTCCTCAGGGGACGATGCTCCTCAGAGTCCCCCTCAGTGTGAACCAACAGGTTGACCTGCCACACCTTCTAACCAGCCTTATCAATGACCTTGAAGCAGGTGTACTAGGGCCTCTCGTGGAAGCCCAACTCCTCCATCATGTGGACTAGCTCGCCCACAAAGCCTCCCATGCCCTGACCGAACGAGAAGTACATGTCTGACATCAACAATTTTTGAAACAGGTGAGATCAGTAAACCAATTTTAATAAATGAGCCAGTGAATAGAAAAAGAACAAACTGAAATAGATAAATAAGAAGAGAATTTAACAATGACAATTTTTGAAAATTACTTTATATATAATATACAAATCCTTAAGCTACTTCCAAAAACTAAGGCTAGCCCTATAGTCCGGCTCTGATACCAACTCTGTTGGAACCCAAATAATGGAGTCGAATCCCTGCTGTGCTTTTATATGTACTAGTCCCTAGATCAAATAGGTAGTACACACAGTAGAATAGTTTGGATCATAACCATCTTACGCATAAACCAAAAACATCATAGTACAGCCCATAAGGCCATTATTACAATAGTTTAGCATCAAGTCCTCACAAAAAGCAGCGGGAACATTAGAACATTGTTTAACTCCAACAAATGCAAATTCAACTCCACAAGCAGAACTGTAGAGATGCGCTCCTAGACTTTAGGGTAGTCTTCATCCTGGATTCCTTCAGCGAAGCCTTTGTCCTGGTACATCTCTTCATCGGGGTAGGGGCAGTGCTGATCCAGACCTGCTCGTTGGAATGAGCAACCCGCATAAAAGACGAGGGTGAGTATATTTAATACTCAACAAGCAACGCTGACTAAGTGCAACTAAGGTTTACAAGGGAACGATAGAGTTCTTTTGCATAAAGCCAGTTTTGCCTAAGGTTTTATAAAATGATTTGAAATGTGTTGAGGAAAACAAATATTTGAATCATTTTCTTTGAAATTCCGGTCTCAACCGGTTTTGCCCAACCTGGCTACTCACGGCACCCACCGTGCAAACACCCTCATCACTCACAGCAAAATCCAAAACACACGACAGCAATCGTGATTTTCCTTTAAAACTCTATTTTGAAAACAAATAGGTAAGAAGTACCATTGAGGCAGCTCCTCGCCGTCCGCCCTTGACCGTGGGCACGGCTATCATGATAGTTGTACACTTTGCAGAGGATGCACGCTTTACCCATACAAGGTGGTTTTTCCCTAGGGTGCACCCATAGGAAATATGATCAGCACAAGGCCTTTCTTCGATATCCTCCTAGTTAGGACATTCCCGCTAAGATTTCCATTATAATGCTCCTCTTGCACCTGCAGAACAGCACCAACTGCCTACTTCACCGACTGGAATGCTAAAACTAGGAGTCCGAAGGGTACTAAACCAGGGTCTGTCCATACAAGCACACATGGTCGCACTGTTGTACTTAGCCTATCTACCTCAAGAAATCGATCTTTAGGGATCAGGGTGGCTCCCATACTGGACCCAAATCTCATGTTTGCTGCACCCATCTTGCAACCATCCATCCTGAGTAGGTTTTATAAAACAGTTTTTACCCGATAGCACCCACCATCCCAACTATGCCCATTTTGAAACATGACAGCTTCAATTGTCTTTGAAATCATCGATTAAACAAGCATTTGATAAATCATCATGTATCCAAGTTCAATATGATTGCAACTGAGCATAGCGAATATGATCAAAACCTAATTCAAGGGTGTTGGCATTATTTGGCAATATTATATTAACCTAGGGCAGCAAGGAATCATTTTATAACGATATCTTTATTTGGGGTTTTAGCTAACAACTAACCAATTAGCATTTTTAGGTTTTAACATCTAACAAATTCATTTTACAAACATGGGTACGAGGTTCGGCACTTGCCTTCATCGGCACAACACTAAAGATCTTCTACGGGGTTGATCGCAGTGTTATCGTCGCTAGACCCTAACAACGAATTAACAACAATAAATAGAAATGCCAAATTAAATCATGGAATAACATGTATGCTCATGCTTATACATAAATTTACACAGAAAGGTAAATCTTGTTTCTCTATTCAAAACAAATTTTATTTGCAATTTTGTTGAAACTAGCATTGTCTAATTACCACTTTTAAACATTTTATCTGTTTAACAATTAAGCATAAACTTAAATACTATCAAATATTAATGAAAATTACAGAATGGCGGAACACATTTTTATGAACATTATAAAATTTATTTTGAAATTTTTGGACCTATAGATTTAAAGATATGAAATTAACAAGATTAATGCTTAAGAAAATTGGAAAATAAAATGGGGGCTCGGCCAATGGGCTTGGCCCACGACATGCGGCCCGATCGGCACCAGTAGCATACCACAGACATCTGACTATACGGCGGACGACGCTGCCCAACAAGATAGCAATGCCTGCCCGCCAGTCTTGTTGTCTTGGCTGCCCAACCCGACCAAGAATGACAACAAAGCCGGTGACAGACGGACCCATCCGTCAAGAAGACGGCCGCAGGAGCAGGGCAGCGGTGGCTCGAGCTTCGTGGCGACGGTTCGGCGGGCACGGCGAGGCCTACCGGTGAGAAAAAAAGAGAGAGGCGGTCCCGGAGAGGATCAGCAAGAGAGAGAGGGAACGGCGAGGCGATGGTGCTCCGCGGCATCCGTGTGTGCTGCAGTAGCCTTGTCGAGCAACGGCGGCGATATAGGATCGGCGGTAGGGTGGGTGAGCACGACGGTGACTCGGGGAGTCCAATGGGGGTGGCTTCCCGGCGTGAGAATGAGCGGCGCGGCCCATCGGCGCGGCTGGCCGTGGGGAAGAAGAAGCTCTCGGTGGCGGCCATCTACGACGATGGAGCGGTCAAATTGACCGAGGAGAAATACTAAGCTAGCCCTAGGAATGCTCTAGGAGAAGGGAGGAAGGTGATTTATCGAGGATGGACGGAGAATTTGGGGCCGAGGCAGCGGCGGCGAGAAGACCTCGTTAGCGGTGGCGGCGCGATTCCTCTCCTCCGCGACGATTCTTGAAATGCAAGGGTGAAAACGGGTCAGTAGGGAAGGGAGGATCAACGTCCTCGAAGGGATTGAGCAAGGACAGCTTACCCGCGATGAATCGGAGAAGAATGCAAAGGGGAAAGCAGGGGCTCGGGCTGGGGTTTTTGTTACGAGGAAGGGAGATAAGGGGGGCTTAGTGGTGCA
Organism: Olyra latifolia; assembly: GCA_036346145.1. NCBI lineage: Eukaryota > Viridiplantae > Streptophyta > Magnoliopsida > Poales > Poaceae > Olyra > Olyra latifolia. Next base: position 52,550,078 of record CM070523.1, on the reverse strand, counting down.
TCATCACCACTAATGGCGGTAACTAAAGCCATTAGGGGGGTTCATGGCTGGATTATGATAGTGGAGGGGGTTAGAGGGTTTTGGGGGGGTTCTGTGTGTCGATACAAGAGAGATCAGTGAGGGAGAGAGAGACAGAGTTAGAGGGAAGGCGGAAGAGCAAAGAGAGAATGACATGTGGGTCCAACAGAAGAGGAAAGGGTTTGAAATTATATTTCCTGATTTTCTCTTTTGAAATTATATTCAAATATAATTTTACTTTCTCTTTTCAAAATTGAATATTCACACTTTAATTACTATACCAAATATTTACAAACAACTCAATTAATTTTAAAGTTTTTATTAAACAAGTAGCATACTCATTTTATTGGAAATTATTTTCTTTAAAAAGAATTTTAATGCAATGCAATGTATGATGCAAATGAATTTTTGGTTTTCAGAAATGAGGATGTTACAGATCGTGAGAAATTCGTCCGGGTTCTGGGTTCCATCGAATTTCTCCATTTGCTCGGGCTTGAACTTCCAAGGCCATGGTGCCTCACGCAACGCTCGGGAGAACGCTACCAGCTGTGCGTGACATGACCCTAAGCGTCCCGAGCATCGGGGTCATCATCACCATGCAATGGGCCGAGGCGGGCGAAAACCTCGCACCCGGGTTACTCGGGCATTTGGCTCGAGGAGACGCTCGGCGCGCCACGGTCCCACCGACCGCCACTGCGGCCACAGTCCCCCGGAGCATCCCCTCCATGAGAACGAGCAGGGTCGAGCCCTTCGCTGCGATCGCGTTGGGGAGAGCCGTCATGCCTTTCCCGGTGCGATCGGTCGGATCGAGCAGACCGGCTGCCCCGGGAACTGTCCCGGGAGCAGACCAACACGTCGAGGTCGGCCGTGAGGCCTTCCAAATCTTCCATGACCGCAGCACCCATGTCGGCCATGCTGAACTCTTGCTGGTCCTGGTAGAGGTTCCGCACGACCGTGGCAAGGGCTTTCAGGCGCTCGCGGCTCTGGAGCACTGGGTCGGGTGAATCTGCTGCAGCAGCGAGGTCGGCGAAGACGATCGAGCGGCTGGCGACCGCACCGCCATCCATCGCGGCGTCCATCGCGGGAGCCCCTCGCCCTAGCGGCGAAGGCTCACTAAGGTCTGGTTGATGGAATCAGTGAGGTGGCCACACGGCCTGGCACAGGCGGCGCTCCTCATCCTGCTACCCTGTCGAGTTCGATGTGCGAACGGAGCTGGCCGCGAGGACATCCCGCGGAGCCACCGAGCAAGAGGGCGACATCATGGTGTCGCCGCGCGATGTCGTCCCTTCGTCAGACTCGTACTTTCGGGCTGAAGCGCTAGCCCGGCTGTATGAGCCATCCTCGCCGTTGGAAGGCATGACAGTGTCTTATTGCGGAACCTCTCGGAACGGGTTCATGATGGGCACAGGGACGTACTACGCGTCCATGCCGTTGTCCTCGGAAGGGAATGCCACACGCTCGAGTTCGTCGAAGTAGTCGTCGTGGTCGTCGAAGCCGATGTCCGCGAGGTCGCGGGTATCTTGGGAATTAGGCATCCCCAAGGACTACCGACGCGAAGGACTCAGTCGAATCCCCATGGACAGCGTCAGCTGTCGGCGGTTGGGAGTTCGGGCTCCCAGGTGCCGAGCTTACTTATGGAACTGGGAATCAACGGGCCCCTTTCCGCGTAGGGCGAGGACTTTGTGGGTGCGCTAGGCTTCCCAAGACACGTCGAGCACGCGAAAGAAGGTGACGACGCGGTGGTTTTTTACCCTGGTTTGGGCCTCCCACTGCCGGGATAACAGCGCTACGTCCAGCCTTGCTTGATAGCGGAAGAGAATGTGCACAAGGGGCGAGCGATCGAGCCACAGGCGAATCGGGCGCTCCTTTATTAAGTACAAGTTGTAGTTCTAACTATGGATGTGTCGGACCCCTGTTTTTATCAAACCGGACCCCTCTGTGTTACCGGTATGAGTCCTAAGGATCAATGCTCATACCCACAGTGAAACAGAATCATGATACCCAAAACAAAGCTGCATTAGCTATTATAATAATTCAGAGTGCGACGGAGCATTATATTACATTAGCGGAGATACATATTAAAAATGGTGCAAATAGTTACAACCAAAAGTAGTGTCCCATCACGGCCACAGGCACACACTGAGTAGGGAAACGGCTAGTAGTCCGGAGCATCATCTGAGAAGATATCAACGTTGTCCTGCGTGTTCTCGTAATCTTGATCTGTTCATTGAATGAACAGCCCCGCATAACATGCAGGGTTAGCAATTGAATGCTAGCAAGTCCTTCCTAGGAAGGGCCATGTTAAGATTTACCTTAATAAAGCTGATGGTTAATTTGCATAAAAGCATTTCACTTGGAATTGTAAAAGCATTTGAGAAACATATATTAATAAATAGAAATCCTCAAAAGAAACAGAATTGAAACAAATATCCTCTTATGACTCAAATTCTCAGCTTATTATCTCAGCTCATTATCTCATATTCTCATGTCTCATTTCTCAATACTCAAATCTCAATTCTCATATAACAAACTCATAATTCTTGTCTAGCAACGGCACACACGCCGGAATAACCTTACCCAGATCATATTAAGAATGGTGTTGCTACATTGCGAAAGACCGCTGAGACGCTCTTTAACCGAGAGCTCGGCCATTTAAATGGGTTTACTCTGCAGAGGTTGTATGCTTTACCCACAAGATACGATATCCTCCCGTCGAAGGATATTATAACAAAACCCTCCAGAAAATTAATCTCGGGCTTAAACACGGTCGTACCTGCTTCACACAGCTACCCAGAGAAATGCTTCAGCACAAGTCCCTGGCGATACCCCGGTGGTGTCTCTCAATTCTCTCTCTGTACTGCTAAATTCATCCACCGTGCAAGGACAGTGAGTAATCCCGATATTTCTTTTCTTTTAGGTTAGGCCCGTCCCATTCCGGGCTTGCGGTCACACGAGTTAATCTCAGGTAAGTGTGTCACAATCATCGGTCCTTAGCTCGGAGCGGCAACAAACACAAACCCGGTACTCGTGCTCACATGCACCCACCTTACAATCCATCCGCTCCCGATCCCATTTATGAGTTGGTCAAATTTTAATTAATGATAAATAAACAAAATCCCACCATAACCCAAACTATCAACTCTCTTATCTTATGTGTCTGGTGTGGTATCGGATCCTCGATAATCTATCTGAGCATTGCTAAGCAGCTAATATTTAAAAACAGTGCGTATATGTACCATAAATTACCTAGGGTCAGGGGTTTGTCAGTGGATGTATATATCGGACAGATATATGCACTAGGCAGCACTATATGACCATACGGTATTTTTATCAACATAGCAATGTTGGCAAAGCTATAAAATTGGGATTCTAGGGAAAGACTTGCCTCCGGAGTAGTCGTACTCTTGCGGTGCGTCGGCGGCGTCAAGAAATTCCCCTTCGGCGTCCGAACGATGTATCGCACGCAAAACAATAAAACAACAACCAATAAATACATATATAGCAATATAATTTTAAAAATTATACAAAATTTACAGAAGATAGATATGATTTTTTTGGATTTTTAAAAACTTGAATCGCCGGAATCGGAGGTCGGATGAATCCGGAATGAAAGATTGAAGTTTGTTATGTGCTGAAATTCCTGGAAAAATGGAAAACGACGCTGTAACTCGCGGGGTCCCACTGGTCAGAACCCAACCTGGCTGTCTCACTGGATAAGAGCACGGGTGAGGTTGGCTTTGTGAGAGAGAAACAAAAGAGAGAGAGAGGAAGAGTGAGAAAGGGAAGAAGGAAGAAGAAAGGGAGAGGAGGGAGAAGGAAGGAGAGGGGGCGGCCGGGGGAGGAGGTTGGCCGGCGGCGACGGGGTGAGCTCCGGCGAGGGGCGGCGGTCTTCGGCGAGGGGCAGCGGCGCTCCGGCTGGGCCAAAGGAGGAGGCGGCGCGGCGTGGGGAGCAGGGCGGCTGGGCGGCCGAGCAAGGAGGAGGGGCTGGGCGGGCGGCTGGCCGACGGTGGCAGCGCACCGGCCAGGGAAGGAGCAGGGCGAAGCGCTAGGACCGAGCTAGGGGAGGAGCTGGGCGGCAGCGCTACACGGCCGGGACGGCGGCGACCTTGGAGGCGCGGTGGCTGGCGGCTTGGGCTAGCTTCGCACGGGGACCGGCTCCGGCGGCAGCTTGTCCGGCAGCACGGGCTCAACAACGGCGGCCGCTACCTTGGTGACGAGGAAACTCCGGTGACGTCCTTGTTCTGCCTCTACTGGAAATTGGATGACGACAACTGGGATGGGGATTTTGCAGGTGCACGCGAAGACGAGGAGGGCTGCGGTTTGGAGTTGCTGCGCTTTGTTGTGGTTAGTTGGCTACGGGATTGAACTGGGGGACTCAGTGTTTTGGGGAAAATTTGGGGTTGAGGGTTTGGGGGCTGTGGTGTTCATGGTGCAGAGGAGTTGTTGCTGTGCGGAAGGCTTTGGATTTGGGGTTTTGTTTGCTTCGGGCTGCAGGTTTTGCAGGTTGACACGGGAAGGTGTCTCCCGTACGCGGCTCACGGCCGGTGGCCATGCCGGGTGAACGGGACGAAACGGCATTACGACGAGGATAGGAATGGAAGGATGAGGATGGAAGGATGAGGACGGAAGAAAATTATGAGTAATTATGATTAGGATAAGAACGGAAGAAAAGGAAGAAAAATAGAATTTTTTTTGTATTATTAAATTTTAGGAGGAATGAATAATGTAACGAATGGATTTTAAGTAATTAGTGTCTTTGTATTATATTATTATTTTATTGGAGAGGAGAATTGGAAATGTGGTTTATTACAATTATAGATAAGATTGGGAAATTTAATTTTTGTTGGTTGCGAAATATAAGCATAATTTATTTATTAATTCATTTGGGTGTCACAGGATGTTCGCTGGATCTGCTCATTGTGTGTTGTTTTCGCCTGTATCTTTGCATGTGTGTTATTGTCCCCTTGAATCGGTAGCCGTGAGCCGCTATTTATACTTGCGCCGGGAAGACAACTATTCCCGATTGCATGCCAGGCATACGTGATGGGCCGCAGAACGCAGCACCACTGTAGCGCGTAAGACATGGCGGTAAACTATGCTACTCTCCATGTCGTGACGCCAGAACAGTGCGGACAGGGCTAACGCGATAGTCGATTTTGACTTCTGCGTCTTTAGACCGGTCCGCTATGCAGCAGTGGTATGCGTGTTCATCCGGCGAAGGATGGCTCGGGGCGCCGGCGATGAGGTTGCTTTCGAAGCGTATTGTCGAGCCTAAGTCAGTAGTTTTGCTCATGGTAGAACAACCGCATGATGATCGGCCCTTGCTAAACGCGTGCTTAGGGTTGCTCGGGGGTGTTCAACACTTGGGGCATAATCCAAAACCCTGACAACATATTAGTTTCAAAGGAGGTTAATCAATAACTCATGTTTGTTGTTTAATAAAGCTTGCCATTAAATATATTTGTCATTAATTACCAAAATTCCACAAGGCCTATCTTGAACTTACAGAAACCCTAAATAGGATTAGGGTTTTAGAGCCATTACTCTGATACCATGTTATAATGGCAGCTTGTATTGATCAGGGGCTAATAGGCTAGTATATATACATGTATAAGGGACATAAAAGGAAAGCCCATATATACAAGAAAAGGCCATAGAAGCCCATATACATAGATACATTAACAGTTTTGAATTATCACTGTTTACTTAGCCCCCTACCTAAATCCTGGCTTTGCCCCTCGATGGACCTAAACATAGCACCTGAGCTAATTCGTTTGGGCAAAATGAGACCAAAAGCCTAAGAGTGGTGCTATACATGTGTAGGTCAGCCCCTTGGGTGTGCTTGGCTCTAAGCAAATTTGGGCCAGGGTGTGGACGAGCAAGGGATGAGCATGCAGCTGTCGATGTTGCTTAGTTGTTGTTGCTGCTACAATTCTAAGACCATCTTCAACAATGTTCCCTTCACCCATTTCCTACACCATATTCTTTTTCTACATTTCCATCGTCTCCAAAAGTATCCATCTGAAGAGAATGACATGGGAAAGAAGATACAATCCCTTCCTAAAGGGAACTAAATAGAGGATCCCTTCGAGAAGGGAAGGGTGAAGGGAATATGTTAAAACAGTAAAGGGGACGGGATTCTCTATGCTAAGGGAAAGGGAGAGGGGGAAAGAGAATCTTTTGAAGATGATCTAATCTCAAATCTCAATCCCAATCCTAATGATGTGGACCTCCAACCTCCTAAGCCACCAGTGCCTATTTTGTTTGATTACTCTTGCTCATTCATTCTTGTTGTTGCTGCTACTTAATTCTGATTCCGCATAAGACGAGGAGGACGAGGAGGAGGAGGACCTACTGCCCTTCTAGGAGTTGCGTCTCACCACCTTGGCCTGCAAGAGTTATGTTAATTGCTTCCGTTTGCCCCGCTCTGTCTATTTCATACCAATGCTCTCTCAGATGTAAGACACAATTTGTTTCGAATATATGTACAAGTAAGTTACGTAGACTTTGAGTTATATGTACAAGTAAGGATTTTACTACGACTATTGATTGGTAATCTCAGGTTTCTAATCATTTCCCTATTCGTCATTTTCATAAGTTGTTATTTGTTTTGAGTAGATCATATAAGATCCATGTATGATTGGTACCAAGCTAATCAAAAAAAATTTATATTTTGCAACAACTACAGTTGGCGTCTCCTTGATGTTTTTTAATGCAGATAACAAAGTTAATATTAGATTGTAAACTTCCACTCCCGGTGGTCAATTTTAATTTTGTTCGTCGTTGTCGCAGTAGGACGTAGAATGCAACCATTGAATGAACAAGTTTGCAATGTTCCTTTATGAGCTAGATTTGCAACCATGGACGTGAGAACTATCTCGGTTCTTTTGTTGATGTTTTAGTTTTCTTCAAAATAATTGCTTGTTATCATTATCATTAGACTGGTATTGGTGATTGATGTGTAGGGTTTATAGAGCAAGTGCTATCTGTTTTTTTGCTGTTGTTTTGGTTCTCAGCTGGCTGGCCCATGTCTCATCTCTTATTATTAGTATGGTTATATAGTTGTGAGAAGATTGTTGAATATTTTTCCACTCCAATATTGGTGAGGACAGTGTATTGATATGAATGTATGACATGCTAACTTGTTGAGATAAATGCCGATGAATTGTCAGTACATAGACTTTTAAATTTTTGTTTTGAGAAAACCCAACCTATGCAAGAACGATATTTTAGAATTTGCCACTTTAAAGAGTGGATTCTAGGATTTGTCACTCCTACCATTTTAATTCATTTATCTTATTTCTAACTCTTTTTTTCACAACAAAACACCAAACTGCCCACAATACTTTAAATGCAAATTTTAAAATTTCAAGGAGGTCTTATTCTGTGATTCTGTTGAAAGGAGGAAAAAAATGTTTTTTTAATGAAGGAAGGAAAAAAAGGAGTTTTGATACACGCGACGCGACGGCAGCGCAAAGGCTCAGACGCTGTTGAGTAGCCGACTCGGGCAGTCACTCGGCGATACAAAACAAAAGACCCATCTTGAAACCCCAATAATCCCCAAATTCCAACTCCTCAGATCGCATCCGGCTCCAATTCCGATTGGATTCGAGGAGGGGATCTGGATGGCGATCGTGTACGCGCTGGTGGCCCGGGGCACCGTCGTGCTGGCCGAGTTCGCCGCCGTCTCGGGCAACGCCGGCGCCGTGGCGCGCCGCATCCTTGAGAAGCTGCCGGCGGACGCGGAGGCGCGGTTGTGCTTCGCGCAGGACCGCTACATCTTCCACGTCCTCCGCTCCCCCGGCGGCGGCGGCCTCACCTTCCTCTGCATGGCCAACGATACCTTCGGAAGTCAGTAGCCACTACCTCCTCCTCCTTGAGCGTTTCTTCACTTCAGTTTCTTGAAAATTGAGAATTTCGGGCTTGGTAGTCTCAGGCAGCAGACAGAACTGACTCCCTTGTAGGTACAGTTCTTGTGCTCTCCGTGACATGTATCATGATTTTGGGGGGAAAGTAGGATTTTTCCCCCTCAACCATTCATCTACCTTAGCAAAATCTTCCGCTTTTAACCTCTCATTCTTTACCACAATCCCTCTAACTCATTCGCGATGCGATGCGATGCAGGAAGGATCCCTTTCTTGTATCTGGAGGACATCCAGATGAGGTTCATGAAGAACTATGGCAGAGTCGCGCATTCTGCGCTGGCTTACGCCATGAACGATGAGTTCTCCAGGGTGCTCCACCAGCAAATGGAGTTCTTCTCAAGTAACCCCAGCGCCGACACACTCAACCGTCTCCGCGGCGAAGTTAGTGAGGCAAGTACCAGTAATTTTGCTTGCTTCAAACAGAAATTCTGATGGTTTTGTTGGATGTCATCACCGTGATGAACATGAACTTGTGCAGATCCATACTGTCATGGTTGACAACATAGAGAAAATTCTGGATAGAGGCGATCGCATCTCACTTCTTGTGGACAAGACCTCCACCATGCAAGACAGCTCTTATCACTTCCGTAAGCAATCCAAGAGGCTTCGCAGAGCCCTTTGGATGAAGAATGCCAAGCTGCTGTAAGTGTTACACAAAACTTCCATCCTGCTTTCTTTCTCTCCACAACAATTTTCAAAGGCGCTAGCCGTCAATAATGAATGGGTTAATAGCATCAGTGCCATTATAAAGAAATTGTTTCGCCTATTTGCCATTATAAAGTTATTATTGTCTCTGGTGCCATTATAAAGTGTTTTTCATCGCATACTTGCCATTACAGAGCATTTGCCCCTAAAATACATCGCGAATACTATTGAAATACGCTCTGACCGGTGGGCCCAACTTTGTCGGTGAGGCATTAGTATAAGCCGCTACCGAGGTATCACCACCGCGTCGGGTCATGAAGTCCACCTCCGCCATCCGCCGCTTTTCTCGAGGCCGCCGGAGGGCGGCCTTGTTGAAGCTCGGCGTTGTTCACGGACCTCCGCCATTGAAGTCTTTCTCGCGGGTAGCGGGGTGATCTTGTTGGCGTGGCCGTCGCCGCAAGACGACGACGAGAAGGCGTGTGATCGTCGTCGACGTCAAAGTGAACCGCTTGGCGCTGTTTCCACCAGATTTACCGCGAGCGCGTCCGCGACGGAACGGCGTTCGGCGCCTTCCCCTCGTCATCCGCCATGCATGCGCCATTCTCCGCCCATCTTGGTGGTGGACACCTCTGTGAGATGGGCTCTCCATTTTTCCCCTTTACCGCCGACGTGACCAATTTTTGAAATTGATCGTGCTCTTTGCCAATTGCTCTCACCGAGTGTGCTCATAAGCTTCTTAGAGCTTCACCGCATCTTCCCGAAAGCACTGCGATGGCCAATTTAACCTCGAGCCACCGCCGCGTTGATTAAACCACCGCCTGAGAGCTCTAGAGCTCACGGTCTTGGCGTCTACAATCATTTCCGCCAAAACCAGCACCATCATCGGCTTCCCTAAGTCCCTAGGAAGCTCCTACACCCGCGCGTCCATGCCCTAAGCCACCGAATCACCGCCGCGCCATGACCGAGCTCCGGCCGAAATTCCGCCATGCGGCTAGCTCGCTACGAGCATGTCCTTGGTAAACCGGTAGCACCAACGTGCTTTTGTGTTCCTTAGATGCTCACGACCCGCCAATTCGGCCTCAAAGCCGCCAGAGCGCATCGCTTTTGCCCCGCCTCGAACTCCGACGAAATTACCGCCACCACGGACCGTCCCGCGTCCCCAAGCTCGGTTCAACTTCCTTGCATCCTGCGACCACTCCCATGCCATCCCTGGCCAAAACTAAACCCGCGCCATCGATTCTCACCGCCGCCGCCTAGCTCACTTTGAGCTGCCACCCACGAACCTAACCACCTCGAAAATAAACCAACAAAGGACATCCTGCGCCTTGTTCCCAGAAATGAAACAAGCCCAAGATCATCGCCTGATATGGACCATAGCAGTCATAATCCCATGCCGAAGAGCTCGCTGGAGAAGAAAAATAGGAAGAAGAAGAGGCGCCGCCACCGGCGGCCTCGTTCTCTCCGGACATCTCCTCCAGCGACTTCCCCTTGGACTTCGGCACCAGCAGCGTGAAGAGCAGGCCGACTAAGTTGCAACCGGCGAGCAGGAAGCCTACACGGAGCCAGTTATACCTGCTGCCCTCACCGACAGGTCGGGCCCACCGGTCAGAGCGTATTTCAATAGTATTCACGATGTATTTTGGGGGTAGATGCTCTGTAATGGCAAGTATGCGATGAAAAACACTTTATAATGGCACCAGAGACAATAATAACTTAATAATGGCAAATAGGCGAAACAATTTCTTTATAATGGCACTGATGCTATTAACCCATAATGAATTGGTCCTGTGGTCATTGACTAAATAGTTTTTCTTCTACAATTTAATCCACAAAGAGCAGCTGCCCCCATTGCTAGCACAAAACACTCCCAGATCTGCTATCAGACTAACCACTTGTACTAGTTGCCTGCTCATTGCCAGCATTTTCCTGGCAGTTACAGTCTGCTTTACCCCCAAATTCAACCGCCAGTTTTGAGCAAATAAGAACCATGGTTTCTTAATGCAAATCCGACATTAAGGAACCATGTGCTCTTCGCTAAAGAACAATGAGAAAGATTGGTTAGATAGTGTAAATTACCCCCTAACCGTTGTTGAATTGGATAAGTTGTCGTGATGTCAGGTCTTAAAAACAGTTAAATCCCTGCCCTTACTAGGAAATTTAGGACTTGATGGTTACCGACTGGCTCAGCAAACTACTAGTGATTTTCTAGAACACTAGAATTTTGTTTTCGTGATGTTATATATATATATATATATATGGAAATTACGTAAGGCTCCATGATCCATTACCATTAGATGCGCTTTTAGATTTGTGATGTTTGGTATTTGTATATTTATATACCAACTAAAAAAATATTTGAGACATCAAACTCTAAAAAAAATTAAATTTAACTCTAGTTTAAACTAGTGTTCAAGAGTTCGCTTGGCGGATTCGTGGCGGTCAGGCACCACCAAGCACCAAGGCCATATTTGCGGCGCAATTGCGGTTCTTGGCGTTTTTACCCTCGGCGTTCGGGGATTAATATGATTCATATAATATATATGTATATATATAGAGAGAGAGAGAGAGAGAATAGCTAGTGTACTATGGATAGCACGGAGAGATCCGTGCTATCCACGGGATTTGAAAATCCTGAGACCGAAATAGACGATCCGAACTGTCCATCTTGTTCATCTCCATGAAATTTCACTACACACCAAATTTCAATTTTTTTTGAATTTTTTCACTATTTATTTTGTATTTTTGAAAAACGCTGATCTAATTAGCTGTGGACCCTCCAAAGTCCAGTTTTCGAAAATATGAAACAAATAGTAAAAAAATTCAAAAAAATTGAAATTTTGTGTGTAGTGAGATTTCATTGATATGAACAAGATGGACGGTTCGGATCGTCTATTTCGGTCTCAGAATATGCAAACTCGGTGGATAGCACGGAGAGATCCGTGCTATCCATAGCACACTAGCAAATCTCATATATATATATAATATTATGAATAAAAATTTTCTATTTTCTTTTCTAGTTATTTGGAAGACAACAAATACTAAACTAGAGTAATAAACTAAAATACTTGAACATATACTTCTCAAATAATTAAGTAAGAAGTTAAGAACTATGTTAGTGACCTTGAATTACCTTATTTTGGGGGAGACAGGATGAATCTTTCACTCATGTAAACCAAAATGGTCGAATATCCAAGTCCCATTGTCACATACTCACATCAGATGTAAACAAAACAAACAGAATATATATTACAAATAGGAAAAACATTGTTCCATACAATACATGAATGTAATGTAGTGATTAGAAATTACCTTTTCCACTTGAGCAGTAATAGTCTCATCCAAAATCAAAATGCAACTTTCTCCATGATTAAAACCCTACAAGCCAATAAGCAACAAGGAACAAGCATGCAGCCACAAATAGAGTTCAAATACATCATCATTAATACAAAATAGAGTTCGAATGATGGTTCAAGTTTTAAAACATAAATGTTCGCAACGGCAAATGCATAACATAAATTCATAAGGCAGCAAGCTCTTCTGATTAATTGCCATCAAATTCATTTGGTTCCTCGTTGTCATCCTCGAACTCAACCTCTTCTTCCTCTACTTCATTCACCTCCTCCTCTGATTCATCCATGATGTCCATGTCCATGTCAACCTCTTCTTCCTCTACCACATGCTGTCTATTCCTTGTGCCCCTACGAGGTTGGAGTAGTTCATCACCTCCTTGAGCTTCATCAATCACCCTCCATGGTATTCCTGACTCGGGGTCAACCTCATCACCTCCAGAAAATTCCCGCAATATGTAGCTTGATTCTAGTAGCACCTCCAGAAAATTTCTTCTTACACAACTTACACATAACTTTGTCTTTGTTAGCCGGATCCCATCTCACTCCATACTTCCATGCAACATCATCTGATTGCACATCGAAATTTTCATCAGTGGGAGCGGGATCACTAGGGGTTGCAGCTGAGGCAACACTTGACGGAGGACCCATGGACATGGAGAAGACGTTGTGGTTGCCTGTTTAGTGTTTAATGAAAGGAACAAGTTTTCAGATGTGCTGCAATCGAAAAAGAACAACACAAGTTTAAGGCTTTTAGGCTAGGTATGGACATGCATTTCACTGGGCTAATCATCAATTCATCACAAATACTTTAATATCAAAACAAAAGTGAAAACTGAAAACACATCAGTACATCACTAAATTGGTCAATTGGATACATAAATACAAAGTAACAGATTAGTACTTTAGTAGAATCAGAGGTAGAAGTGAAGTAACAGATTAGTACTTTAGTAGACACAGAACACTGAGAACAGAGAAGGACTAGAGGAGGAGAGGAGAGAAGAGAGACTTCAAAGTACCTTGGCGGCGGCTAGTCCGCAGCTTGGACGAAGCTGCGGAGGCGCGGCCTGGCGACGGCGCTAGGTCCAGCTGCGGTGCGATGTCCTGCAGCTTGGGCGGAGCCATGGAGTGCGATGTCCTGCAGCTTGGGCGGAGCCATAGAGGCGCGGCCTAGCGACGATGCGATGCTCGAAACCTAGAGGCCTGGACAGAGTGGGGCGGCGGCGGTGCTCACTCCAAACCCTACCCGAAAGGCACACGCTGGCAGGAATGCAGGAACGGCCGAGCAGGACAAGAAGCATTTTGGCAGGGCAGCAGAGCAAGTATAGCTGGGCCGGGTGCGCCACGGGCCACCATGGACAGACAATGCCCGCCATTCAAGCCCAGGCGCCAAGTAGGCCGCCAATGCCTGATTTCATGGCGTGTTGGGCCACCAAACGAAATATCGACCGCAATTTCGCCACCAATGGCCGAAATTTTGAACACTGGTTTAAAGTTTAAACTACTTTTAAATTTAAGATAAATACAGTTCAAACTAGTTTAAACTAGTTCAAACTGAAGATGAATTTAATTTTTTTCGGAGTTTGGCACTTCAAATATTTTATTTAGTAGGTATGTAAGGATGTACACGTCAAACAATACGAATCTCAAAGCACAACATAGGGTTGGATCATGGAGTCTAGGTTTCATGGAGCCTTGAACTGCTTTCCCATGGCTTAGATTGACTGACATATTTCTTATCCTCCCTTTGTTGCAGAGCTGTGTTGACGATTGTCATCGTACTTCTTCTGTACTTGATCATTGCTGCTTTCTGTGGAGGTCTTTCCCTTCCATCGTGCAGATCATGAATCACACTATGGATTATCACATCGGAGCACAATACCAGTGGCAACGTATGCCGCGTTAATGTCTGTTGGGCATCCAAAGCTAAAAATGATGTATAGAGCAACAGATTCGCAGTTGTTGAGTTTTCAGCAGAGGAAGTTGGTGTTTTGGTCATAGAAGTCTATATGAAATGGTCTGTACAAAATGGGATGGGATCTACATGTACGGTATGTGTTTTGTCAGAAGAACAAGGTGTGGGGGTGTCTGGTTTCACTTTGCTGTACCCGTGAGTTTTGCTGCCGTTGTGCTTGTGGATGAATCGGATCGGATCTTTCTTTTGCTCTCATTGTGTATGTGAATGGAAGTTGCTGCTTTATTTTGGAAACAATGCTGCACCATGGGTTATGTCCGAAGTGAAAATTGCTGTTTGGATTGTTCTTTCTTTTTTGTGTGCAAGAGTTGCTCAACACAAGCACAACATATATGCATGGTTCAACAAGGATTCCAGAACCACTAGAAAGCAAAGAGCTGATGCATGGTCCCAAACCCAACCACCATATCTTCCCTCCATCGCAAAAAGAGCAGGAATAGATTGCCATCTCATCTTCCAACAGCAACACTAGTATAGATGTGTTTAGTTAGCTAAACAGCACCTCTTGTTGACTATATAAATGTGTTAACAACTCCTCCTGCATGTGTTGTGTCCGTATAAATCGTGCGCATGCTGATGCAGAATGCAGTGCAACGCCTAGTCCTGCAGCATTACGAAAGCCAATTAAGCAGCGACCATGAGCACCAGCGAGGCCGGCGTCCACATCGACGATTCCAACACCGCTGGCAAGGCAACCACGCCTGCTGCCGCCACCACATCGTCCTATGCCACTGCTCCTACCACGGCCACCGCCACAAGCGCACCGTCGGTGCAGCAGCGCAAGGCCGGCAGCATCCCGTTCCTCCTGCGCAGCGGCGCCGACGGCCTCCGGCGGTGCATGGCCTTGATCGACTTTTTGCTGAGGGTGGCCGCGTTCGGGCCGACGCTGGCGGCCGCCATCTCCACGGGCACCTCCGACGAGACGCTCTCCGTCTTCACCCAGTTCTTCCAGTTCCACGCCAGGTTCGACGACTTCCCGGCCTTCACCTTCTTCATGGTGGGCAACGCCATCGCGGCGGGGTACCTGGTGCTCTCGCTCCCCTTCTCCGCCGTGGGGGTCGTCCGCCCCAAGGCCACCGGCGTCAGGCTTCTGCTGCTCGTCTGCGACACGGTAGGTAACCAAGTGATCTCTCTTTCTCTCTCGGTCATGGACAATGGATCATGGGAATGGCGCGCGCGCAGATCATGGTGGGGCTCCTGACGGCGTCTGCGGCGGCGGCGGCGGCCATAGTGTACGTCGCGCACTCGGGGAACCTGCGCGCCAACTGGGTGCCCATCTGCATGCAGTTCCACGGCTTCTGCCAGCGCACCAGCGGCGCCGTCGTGGCCTCCTTCCTCGCCGTCCTCGTCCTCATCGTCCTCGTCGTCATGGGAGCCTGCGCCATCCGCAGGCGCTAGCTAGCTCAGAGTGCTGTGCTTTCATTTCCGATGCATTGCTACATTGCTGCGCTTGATCGCACCGCATCGCATTGGTGCTGTTTGTCGATTGTTCATCGCTCAGGCTCCGTACGTGCAAGTGTATCAGTAATTCAGTATGTTTGGTTTGGAAAACGAAATCTTGCAAGATTCTCAATCTGTTGATGGATACATAGGCAGCTAAAGGGGAGGATTGGAAACGATAGCTGGAGCCTGGAGAGCTAGGAGGACGGCTGCTGCTTCTTGCGGTAGTAGTAGGCCATGCCCCTGATGCCGTCGGGGTCCATGGCGAAGTCGAGCAGGCGGTAGAAGCCCACCACGCGCGGCTCGGCGTAGAGCGCGATGTTGGCGACGCCCTTGCGCCGCAGCTCCGCCACGAGGCGCTCCACGACGGCGCGCCCCAGCCCCAGGCCCTGGCACGACGGCTCCACCGCTACGTCCCACACCACCGCGTTGAACACCCCGTCCCCCGCCGCGCGCGCGAATGCCACCGGCCGCCGCTCCTCCCCCGCCGCCGCCACCCACACCACCTCGCTGTGCTCCAGCGCGCGCCGCAGCCGCTCCTCCTGCCGCCGCGGGAACCCCACGCGCATGAACACCTCGTTCAGCGCCGCCACGTCCAGCCCGTCCGCGGTGCGCCGCACAGCGAACCCGCGCGACGCCAGTTCCGAGTCCGACACCGTCAGCTGGACGGCCGCGCCGGCAGCCGCAGGCTTCACGGCCGCGGCGGGAGCGCAACGGCTCAGGCGGCCGCGGCTGCAGGGGCCAAGGACGCCGCGGGCTTGCAGTTGCGCAGCTTGCATGGCTCTTGGCTGCTTGCTGATTGAGCGGCCGTGCATCACTTGCTTATCCTTTGCTTCTCTTCTCCTCTCTTGATGCTACCATTTTCTAACACAAGGAATTCGTATCATCCAATGTTGCACAGCAAAGTTACGCTCCATCAAAATTGTCTCCTGACCGTCAAATCAACAATCATAGGCTCGAATCAATTGGGGTGTCCTATTAAAAAACCATTTTAGCCACGAAAAATTATTGTACCAAACATTATACTATGTATTTTTTTAATCAGATCTAAATAGTGCATTCTTAATCTGACGGTTGAGATTCAAGAAATGTCACCGCCCATCCATATCATGTATCTGTCACACACATGAGACTGTGAGAGACTTATTTCTTACCTAAGGGAAAATATTCTATGCAAATTGACGATTTGGTGCATAGGTGCTGTGGAAAACATGGGCCTTGGGTGTCCGAAGATATCTGACAAGACGTCTCACCTCTTGGTAGAAATAATTGGGCCTTTCGGAAAGCGAGGCTTGGAGGACGGTGCGGCTCGACATGGTCTACAAGGAAGCGGATTCGTTTCCTACTCGAATCATGGATATAGGTGCGGTTGAATCGGTTATATCTCAGATCTTCCATATACGGATTAGGGATTCTATCTGTAACCTGACCCTCTGCACTATATAAAGGGGGTCCGGGCACCCTAGTTAGGCATCCAATTCCACATCTTACAATCATCATCATCATCATCCACCATAATACAATCCACGAGCACAGGAGTAGGGTATTACCTCAGGGGCCGAACTCAGATAAATTCGGCTCCCTGTGCTACCATCGTAGTTGTGATCTTTCGCATCGCCCCCTAAAATACATTGCCGACGCAAATCGTCGACAGTTGGCGCGCCAGGTAGGGGCTAGCGTTACGATCAACTACGTCGACTTCGATGGCTTCCATTGGCGGATTCGTCTTCACCTATGCTCCTGGCCAAGGCTTCATCTTCGGAGATCTCGGCTTCATCGCCGCGACTTTGGAGACCGGTTGTGTGAGCGAACCGTTCGATCCACGATTACAGGGAGATGGTGCGCGACTCCAACCGAGCCTCACCACTTTAGGATCTCTTCCCTGGATTCTGATCCAGAGGAGATCCGATCGATGATGATGATTCCGACCGCCAATCATTGGTTTCCGCCGGTTACGGTCGGGATCCACTGCTTCTCTCTTCGCCAATTCCTCATGTTGACGAGACACCGAGTGGTGGTCCGACTCCTGGCCAGGATCGATTTCAGATCCAGTCAGGGGTTACAATCCCTCGGTCGTGGGCCGTCCCGTTCGGATTCGAAAACTCAGCCGCTGTTTTCCATCGGATAACATGCCGGTTTTTCCGATCCGGGCCAAGGAGCGGGGCACGACACATACACACTGGGGCGAGCTTTCCGAGTCAAGGCTCGGGGACAACTCAAGCCAGGCCAAATTCCCGAGTGGCTATACCATTCGGACTGGTCAATTCGGCTGAAAGTTTTCAGCAGATTCGTTCTGCCGAAACTCAGTCGGATCCCCTGATGACCAGAGATCCCGCTCGTGAGGTGGCAGTCATAATCACTCCCATCGACGAGCCAACGAATCAGGACCGGTTGAACCTTTCCTTCTCAGAATCTGAGTCGAAAGAGAGCGTCAATAGGTTCCCTGATTTCTGCGGTGTCTACATGCTGGACGGCCAAGCCACTGGATCGGCCCGGCACCCTGCAGGGGAGGCAGGAGCCGAACCAAACCGTGAAGGCGGAGAAGACTTGTGTGACCAGTTACGTGGTCGTGCGAAGGAAGTTCGAGAGGAACTGCTTCAAGTCCGTATAGGAGATCACTTGGTCTTCCGTACGTCACAGCAGAACATTCTCGCTTGTAAGACTCTCCTGGACAATGTTGACCCTTTACTTGGAGAGAACAACCCCGCATCGCCAATCATGGAACACATCAAGGCCATGGTAACGGCAGCGGCTGTCCAAGGCACTCGGGACCAACCGGCCAACTCGGCCAGGAGCCAAACTGCTACGAGTAGCACTCGGCGCAGTCGGCACACGCGAAGTCACGGGCAAGAAGCCCGCCGGAGTACGAGCCGCGACCTCCGCCTCGACATCGAAGCCCGACGCAGGGAGCGAGACGGAGATCGGCGTCGTACCCTACCACGCCGGAATCTCCCCCGACGATCTCCTTCCCCTGGGGAAGGGTTGATCGACGGGATCAAGGCATTCACTCCCCGACTCCGACAGGTAAACTGGCCTGAGGGGTTCAACCCTAAAGGCATTGTAAAATTTGATGGAGAACGGGACCCCGAGGCTTGGTTGCAGGTTTATTCTTTGGCGATCAAGGCCGCAGGTGGAGGATACGACGTGATGGCAAATTATTTGCCCGTCATGTTAACCCTCCGACTCGAAGCGCTCGCGGGCCTTCCAGAGAACTCGATCGATTCCTGGGGAGAGCTCTGCGACCAGTTCGTTGCCAATTTCCAGGGCACTTACGAAAAGCCTGGAACCTAGTGGGACCTTTATCAGACTCATCAGAAAAAAGATGAGTCGTTAAGGGATTTCATTCGGCGTTTCACCAAGAAGAAAAACACAATCCGGGAGATCTCAGAGGCGGTCATCGTCGCAGCCTTCCAGAAAGGAGTTCGCGACCCCGACCTAATCAAGAAGATGTCTCGGAAGCCCCCGACTACCGTCAAGGAGATGTTCGCCTTGGCGGATCGATATGCTACCGCCTCGGATGCTCTCGCTGAGCGTCAAGAGGATCACCCAAACAAACACGAAAGCAAGAAGGACAGGCCCGAGTCGTCCTCCAAGAAGGACAAGAAGCGCAAGGGTGAGGAGATGGTAGCGGTCGCAGATCAGGCACGGCTAAGGCCGCCTCGACCCGCCGACTTCAATAAAGTCATGGAAGCGCCGTGTCCTTTCCATCCAAACGGGAAGCATGCGGTCAAGAACTGCAACATCTTGAAGAAGTTCGCTGAGGATCACAACAGTGACGCTCCGAGAGATGCCAAGCAAGATGAAAAGCGCGACCCTCCTGAGGGCGACGCCTATCAAGAAACCGAGCGAGAGCTCAACTACATATTCGGGGGATCGGATACATATGAGTCCAAGTGTAAGCAAAAGCTTACCGATCGGGAAATCAATGCAGCTATTCCGGTGACCCCCGGGTATCTCCGATGGTCTAAAATTCCGATCATATTTGATCGCTTAGATCACCCAGATCATGTCCCATGCCCAGGAAGATATCCACTCATCCTGGATCCTGTGGTACAGGGCGTCCGACTGCGCAAGGTCCTGGTTGATGGCGGGAGTGGATTAAATATCCTTTTCGCTAAAACTCTGGGCGAGATGCAGATCCCAAGGACGGTGCTCCAGCAGACAAACGCGCCGTTTCACGGTATAATTCCGGGAACCTCATCGGTACCAATCGGGAAGATCGCTCTTCCTGTCACCTTTGGCACTCGGGATAATTACCGAACGGAGAACCTTAGCTTTGAGGTGACCGATTTCGAGACTGCGTATCGCGCGATCTTGGGAAGGCCGGGCTTGGCCAAGTTCATGGCTGTCCCACACTATACCTATCTAGTTATGAAGATGCCAGGTCCGCGGGGCGTAATCACGATCCGTGGAGACGTCAAGTTTTTCCACCTCCTCGATAGGGAAAATTGTGACTTCGCCCAGTCCATTGAGGCGGTAGCTGAGTTGGACAAGATCCGGCAGGCGGCTACCACCCTCCGTGATGAAGGCGAACTACCAAGCAAGAAGCCAACTAGGTCAGGCAGCAGGCCTGGCAAAGATGATGAGTAAAGAGGCGCCCGGCGTTCTTCCGCAAGTTGATCAGGGCATCCTCACATCACTCAGCGATACGTCCGGGAGCTCGCCTGGGCACAGGAACATCAAGCAGTATACCTAAATGACTTGTAATCCATGTTTACAATAAAATAAAGATAAGTTTTCGCTCACATTGTCTCAACGCTTATGCAATTCAGTTTCTGACTTGCTATTTATTTGTATGTCAATTAAGTAGTAAGTCGGGGGCTACACCTAATTAGGTGCGCAATCGCGCACCTAGTCTTTATCTAACTCGACATTATTACCTCGAAGCTAGTAAGTCGGGGGCTACACCTAATTAGGTGCAGTCTGCGCCTAACCAATACCTAATCGATTTTTTCTCTTTTAAGTCTATGATGAAGCCTAGAAGTTTATTCGGGCCAGAGCCATAACTTAAGCAGAGAAAAGACGGTTAGCATATGCCATGTCGAAATAGAAGTCATATATATGGATAATTTACAAGTTCCTATATTTTTACAGGAAATCTAACTCTAAATTGTCTAAAAGGCACTTTCACCGTCGGCCACTTCCTCGGCGGGGCCATCGCCTCCTCCGAAAGCGGCGAAACCATCCTTGACAGGCGTCAAGATCGATTCGAGATAGTCGCGACTTGACGATGCCCAAGACTTGATCGGAACCCGTCGAGCCGACTTCCCGAGCCGCGCCAATTCACCGGGGGCTTGGTCCACCTCTGGATCAGCTCGGCCGAGAGCTCGGCTCGACCGCCAAAGATAAAGTTAGCGTCGAGTGGGTTCCACCGCCACCAAAAGCTCATCATATTGCGCTTGCGCAATCTTGGCGTTCTCCTGAAGAACGTCATACTGCGCCAGCGTCTTCCTCCTATGCTCTGTCAAAGAACAGGGGATACGATTACATAACCATGTAAACACCGGGGTTGAGCCGGTCGGGTTTGGGGCTTACCTCCAACTCGGCGACTTTTGGCCTTCGACTTCTCCAAGGCCGCTTCTCGCTGAAGTCTGGCGATTGTGGCGTCGCGTCTTTGCACATGATGCGGGACACAACGTCATCCAGTCACACACTAGATAAGCAAATTCTGACTTAGGTCAGGGTACTTACAGCGAAGGGAGCCCACAAGGTCGAAATTTTCGTCCTGCAGCTCCTTAATCCGAACTGCTGACTCCGGCGCTCCTTGTTGCCTCGGTCCGGACCCGATGACCTCCCTTCCACGGATTTAATCCGCTTTATTTGGGGAGGAAGTAATTGAGGAACTTGGTTTTCCTCTCGGAGTATTCACCAAGTTCCTGCGAAGACGAAGGATGGTCACCGTCCTAACTAAAGCAAAAGGAGATTTACTCCACAAATCAAAAAGCTTACCCGAGCCATTCGGCCGCATTCAGCGGCATACTCGAAGAAGGTTTTCCTCATCTCTCCCTCGGCCTCGTCATCAATAAGGGCCCAATTCCCGGCCTCATCCCTCCAGCCCGCTGAGAGCTTTGGCTCAGTCTCCTTTGGGGGAGGTGGGGGTCAAGGAGGATCTCTCTACCATTGGCTCAGCCCCCACGCCACCCTCAGTGGGCGGACTCGGTCGAGGCATGGCGTAGCACCTCCCCCGACCCCAAATCTCGACGCGGCTTCCGCTGGCTTTGCTGATGGGGGCACCGCACCGGCTGATGGAGGAGGAGCCCCCTGACTCGGCCTGGCAGGCTCTGACGCCGGCTCAGTTGGGCAACTTGACGGAACCTCCACCGATGGTTTTCTAAAATAGGGAATATTTCGGTCACAGGAAATGCAAAGGAAGACAGTCGAAGGGTGGCGGAGTTGAGCTTACCGGTCGGTGGTCTTAATCTTAATGCCGGCGCCCTTTCGAGAGGAAGCCCCACTCGAAGAGGCGTCGAATGGGCCTCTCGGCCTAGCTTGGGGGGTTGAATTCTTTCCCTTTGGCGTCCTGACCGCCGCCATCCTTGAGGCGAGTCCCCGACTACACTGAAGCTGAAGTTGGTTGGCCCACTCCCTCTTGGGGAGCCTCGCCCACCTTTGGCCCCGAGCTTTGCGGACCGCGTCCTCCGGCGGCGGCACATTTTTCTCTACTCGGGAAGTCGGGCCCTTGCCTTTCTTGGCAGCCGGAATGTCTTCAGGTTCTCCCCTGGTCGCTTCTCGCCCTTGTTGGCAGGAGCATCAGGAGTTGGGGCCGCGGACACGAAAGCTTGCCGATCCTACATAGGAGCATGGCACCCCCAAATAAGTTTCAACAACGGATTTGCCTGGTGTTCAATGCAAGTAAAAAATATATACTCGAATCTTACCTCAGGAGGTGGATGGTTAAGAGAGAAGCTCCTGGGATCCCCAGGGTTTGAAAAAATAGTTCCAGGAGCGAAGAACTCGGAGAGTCGATCGATGGTGTCCGAGTTGGAGATTGGGACATCCGTTTCTCTGGTAGAGTCGGATGTCCCGGTGTACTCGAACCCGAGCCTGATCCTCTCCTTGAGTGGCTGCACACGGCGTTTCGTAAAGGAGACAGCAATAGCAATGCCGGTCAACCCCTCTTCTTTGAGATGTTGGATCAGGCCGAGCAACTCTGTCACTTGACCCATTTCAGAGGAAGGAGGGGGAGAATTCCAAGAGGGGGAAGCTCGGGGCTTTCTCCCATCAAAGCAAGGAAGACTGGGGGGGTTGGGAACAGTAAAACCAATCCTGATGCCACCCCTTCAAAGAAGTCCAAAGCGGCAAGGCGAAATACTCCTTCTTGAAGCCGCTCCGGAGTTGGAATCCGGCCCCGCCGACAGCCTTAGGGGAGTTGTCGGTGGGGTTGGCCTTCAAGAAGAAGAGATGACGGAAAAGGGTGAAATGGGGAGCGATCCCCAGAAAAGCCTCACAAAGATGAACAAAAATTGAAAGTTGAAGAATGGAATTGGGATTCAAATGGAAAAGTTCAATTCCATAATGATGGAGCAAACCGCGAAGAAAGGATGATGCGGGGAGTCCGAACCCGCGAGAGAAGAAGGATTCGAAGACAACAATCTCCTCTTGATGAGGAGTGGGGAGGATTCACCTGCGGCGGCGCACCAATCGATGAGCTCCGGCGTTGGAAGAACGCCGGCATCAACAAGAACTGCAGCCGCTCGTCGGTGGTGTTTGAGGTTACCCAGTCCCCCGCCATTGGAATGTGGCGGATCTGAAGCTTGGCGATGGCAGCGGCGCTAAGATTGCTTGGAGGCAGCGGAAGCACGAAAACCCTAGCGGAGGATTTTGGGGAAGTGAACAGTTTGGACGCACAGTGCGAGCGTACCGGTTCAAACTCCCCGGTTGGCTTCACTTAAAAGGAAGTGGGCAACATTTCATTTCCGCGCAAGGCGGGAAGGAAATAAAGCCCTAAAATTATCATTTCAAGACTTGGGTACAGATCTAAGTCCCTGAGGACATGCTCTACAAGGGCCGTGAGCTGTACACGATTCAATCGGGTACGAATGTCACTCGGGTCAGCTTAGTCGGAAAATAGCGCGCCCTCTGTTGGGCTCATTGCCAGTCTTCAATTCGAGGATTAGGCGCTGCCCAAAGTCGTGACCCAGCTTTTGATGTGCCCCCTGGGGACGGTAGTCGGTTTGGCCTTTTTAAGCTAAACCGCGCATTAGAATTTCTTCAAAATTGTCTCGATGGCATATCTCCAGATCGCTTGTCATCAAGACAAGCACCACTTGGGCAAAAATCAATCCAGCTCTTGGCGTACCCCTTGGGGTCAATGGCTGGTCCAATTTTATAATCGGATTAGACGTCAAAGAGTTACCTCTTCAGTTGGGTCTCAGTGGCACATCTTCGGATCATTTGTCGCCAAGACAAACACCACTAGGAGGACCTCAACTTGGAGGCGGACGTATTCCTCCGGGGATCACCAGCTTGTGTCCGCATTAGTCGGATCAAGATGTCTGAACACCCTACACAGGTTGTGGCATATCCCATGCTGGATCGAATGTTGAGCTCTGCAAGTCAGGCTTGAATGCCATAAGTTGTAACAGGGAGGATAACGCTGGGTAGCACTGCATACTTGGCAAAGTCCACTCTCCTGGTATGCCTCTTCGTGGGGCCATTAGCCAGCATTCCGATCCGTCGGGCTGGGTGCCAGACATCTTTAATAAACTTGAGAATTTTTCTTGAGTTCTTTGCAACTGTGTTGTTTGATCAGCAGGTTACTCGGCGAGCAGATTCCATCAGCCAGACGAAGAGTGACATCACTCGGGTAAACATCTGGAGGATTGCGAGTCGAACCCCGAATCAAGACAACCCAGTCCCGAAGTACTCGGGGGCTACTATGAAAAATATGGGCCCTGGGTATCCAAAGATATACAACAAGACGTACCACCTCCTTGGGCCGAGTCAATTGGGCCTTCCAGAAGGCAGGCTTGGAGGACGATGCGGCCTGGCATGGTCTACAAGGAAACGGATTTGTTTCCTACTCGAATACATGGATATAGGTGTAGCTGAATCGGTTATATCTGTATCTTCCATATACGGATTAGGGATTCTATCTGTAACCCGACCCCCTGCACTATATAAAGGAGGTCCAGGGACCCTAGTTCGGCATCCAATTCCACATTTTACAATCATCATCATCATCCACCATAATACAATCTATGAGCACAGGAGTAGGGTATTACCTCCCCCTGAGGGCCTGAACCTGTATAAATTCGGCTCCCTGTGCTACCATCGTAGTTGTGATCTTTCGCATCGCTCCCTAAAATACATTACCGACGCAAATCGTCGACAGGTGCAACAACCACATGGCGGTCATCTAATATGCCTTGGACAACCTAGATGCAAAAAAAAGTGGAGCATCTTATCCCACTTACACATTTCCACTTGCCCCACTGTTCACTCTGTTGCTCCGCCCAAATATCGGATTCGATGTCGGTGCTTGGTGTTTGATCTTACAAAATGGTCATAAATGGATGGTATCTTTGACAAAACGGTGTGATTTTTGAAACGGAATTTTTTTAGTGATATATTTTAAAAGTCGTGACCTTTGGATAATACGGAACGAATATTATCTTTTGCAAAAGCTGAAAACACCTAAATGACAAAAGGGTTTCCACCCTTTTCATCCAGACCATGGAAGACAGTAAAAGAACACGATTTATTATTTTTTACACTTGTGTAGCAAATCATCCTTTTACACCGAAATTGAATAATTCCCCCCTTAGGGCTTGTTTGGGAGCACTGAGATGGGCTGGGATCCCGGCCCAATCCCGGGGAGCAAACCCTGCCCAGAATAATCCTGGTGGATATTTTCTTGGGCTGTTTGGATGGAGCGGGGGGATCCTACCCCAACCGGGGCAAAACCCGGGGTAGGAAAACAACTTCCCTCCCATTGAGAAAAAAATCCCCTCATCTCTCCAGATTCTTCTCGCTCCAAACCCCTACATCGTGCCCTGCTGCTCCGACGCCTGTGCCTACGCGTCCTCGTCTTCTCAACACCACCACCAGCCTAGTCTCCTCTTCTTCCGCACGCCGCAAGTCGGCCCTACCGCCGCGGCCCGCGCCGATGGTGACGAGAGCACATCCAGGAGAATACGAAGGTCGCGCGGAGGCGGTCCTTCCTGGCAGCGATCTTTGGCGGTGGCGGCTGGCGCTACGCTCGGGTAGACAGCAAGAAGGACCCTCCTCGGCGGTCCACCTCATGGCTCTCGGCCATAGTCCGCCACAAGTGGAGGCTGGACATGGCGCCGATGGCGTCCTTGCCCAAGTCCTCGATGAGGAGCCCAAGTCCCTAAGCGGTAGCAGCTGGTGGTTCCCTTCGCCCTAGCCGGCTAGGCAGCACCGCCGCAGGCCGAGAGGCTTGAGCGCCAGTGGCGACGGGATCTTGGGGTTTGTGGTGTGCCTGAGCCTGCTCGTTCGGCCCAGCTCCAACGGCAGCGGACTGGGGCTTGTTTGGGAGGGCCAGGATGGCGTGGAGGAAGTGGTCGGATGCGGAGGCGGACTAGGGTGGCGGCGCGGGGTAGTGGCAGTACGGCGCGGGATAGGTTCGTGGTGGTTGTGAAGAGGAGTAGAGAGAGCAGCTTGCTTGTGGGGGGAGCTACGGAGCCAAGAAATGGCGATGGGGATGGGGATGGGAACGCGAGGGAGGAAGCTTCGAGGGGAAGCACATCCCCGGGAAGTAAAGTACCACAAAAAATCTTCTAGGGTCTGTTTGGAAACATAAATCCCTGCCGGGATCCCCCTCAATTCCCAGGGGTGAAATCCCCGTTGACCAATCCCCACGAAATTCCCCTAGGTAGTGTTTGGAAGATGTGTGGGAGGAGAAAATCCCTCCCAATCCCTGCCCAATCCCTGGGAAATAAAAAATCGTCTCTCGACCAAGAAATTTTTTTCCCCGTACCTGCGAAGTGGCAACAGCGAAGCTCTCGGCGGCGGCGGTGGCGGTGAAGCTCCATGGATCTGGGCGAGGAAGAAGGGCGGCGGCGGATCGGAGACTTGCTAGAAGGAACCGGCGCCAGATCTAGGAGGAGGAGCCGATGGTGGCGGCGTCGCTGAGAGGAGGAGGAGTCGGTGGCGGCGCCGGTGGCGCTGGGGGGAGGAGGAGGAGGAGGAGGAGGAGGAGGCGGAGCCGGTGGCGACGGATTTGGGGAGGTCACGGGGCGTCGGGGGTGGAAAGGGAGAGGACGAGCCATGGATTTGACGAGGTCACGGGGGTGGAGAGGTTATCATCCTTGGAAAAGCAAAGTCCAAAAAAATCCTCTTTGAGGATTTATTTTCCTGGAAATTTTTTCCCTGCTAACCAAACGAGTCACTAGGGATTGATTTCCTCGGGAAGAAAGTCCCCAGCCACCGAAACAAGCCCTTAGCACTTAGGTTAATCCCATAGACGGACAAGAGGTACCGATTAACCGAGATTACGAAAAAAAAGTTGGATTGGGCCTCCAGCGGCGGCCCAAAACCCCTCTCCTCTCTTGTCTTTCCCTAGTTCTCTCCGCCGCCATCTCGCCGCCCGCCGGAAACCATGGCTGACCACACCGACGGCGAGGATCCGCCCCTCCTCCTCGACCGCGCCTCCCGCGCCACCCGAGGCAAGAGGTGCCCTCTCTTCCCTCGCTGGTTACTTCTTAGCTGCAATACGTAGCGCGGCTGCTTCATCTCTCTTCGTTGCGCAGGATAACTAAACTCGTCGAAGACGAGATTGAGCAGGATGAGGTTTTCTGGAATCAAGATGCCCTCAAGGAGGTGGCTTGCGACTGCAACCTTTTCCACTTCTTTTTATGCTTCATTCAAGTTTCGTTCTTTTTTTTCCTTGATGTTCTTATGACCTTTCCTTTTCTTGTTCCTGCTTTTTTTTTTTTGCAAAAAAAGGTAATATTTCTTTGTCTTCTTGTTGTTCGTACCGTTTTATTTCGAGAAAACGATGGCTAATTTTGGACATTTCGCACTGCATTTCTCAAAATTTTGATTTCGGGGTAACATCTTTCTTGTGTGCTTACTTTGCGCGGTAGCTGTGCCAATGCAGTTCGTTCCTGAGGCCAAGGCTTACAGTTCCTAATGCATCATGTCTGAACTGTGAAAGTCATATGTGCTTGATTGTTTGTTCAATATTTCCTCACAGGATGAGAATGATGACAACTATGAGGAAGAGCAGGATGCCGGTGATGAATTCGACAGTGATTTTGGTGAAGATGTGAGATCCCTCCTCATCCTCACCCCAATCTGTTAGCTGACTTTCTTTTACCTCTCACCTGTGTCCATGTCCATGGTCTTCTGTAGTTCTGTTTGTTGTAGAAAAGATCTCACCATGTTCTTTACTGCTTGCGCTAATCTAACTCCTTTGGATTCGTCCAGGAATCTGAACCTGATGATGAACCAGAAAAGGAAGTCCGTGAGAGGTACACAGCTGATAGGCGTATTAGAATGCGGTCTTGCACTGTGTAATCGGTTATATGTTCTACTCACATCCCAATTATGAAGCAGCTTGCCCATAAAAAAACGGCTAATGTTCCCTGGGAAGACTTTGAAAAAGATGAAAACCAAGAAGAAGAAGAAAGTTATCTCAAAAGTTGAAGATGAAGGTATAACTGGCAAGTCTTCTGATATGCCTAGTCCATCCAAACAAGTAGACGTTCCTGATGAATTGGAGACTGAGAAGGCAATCAGGAAATCAACCAGAACATCTGTCATCGTGAGACAAGCTGAAAGAGAAGCAATACGTGCTGAAAAAGAAGCAACCGTGAAGGTTTGATCTTCAGTAGACCTCTGCCTCTTTCATCAAATGTTGTTGGTGCTTGACAGAATCTTGTATCACTAAGATTAGTTTGTCAACCTATGGCATCTTGAGTTCAGTTAAATATTTGTCCCTCTTCTAAATTGTTCCAGCCAATTAAGAAGAAAAAGGAGGGAGAAGAAAAACGTATGACACAAGAAGAGATGCTATTAGAAGCAGCTGAAACGGGTCTGGTTCTTTTTCTTTTTTACCTTTTTCCAGTGATACAGTTGGAATGTGCCTTGAGTCTATTCATGTATTACCCTGTATGTATTTTCAGAGATCATGAACATGAGAAATCTTGAACGTGTACTGGCAAGAGAGGAGGAGGTGAAGAAAAAGGCTGTTGTCCATAAAGCCGTTTATGAGGGTCCTACAATTCGATTTTGCTCAAGAGATGGTTGCTGCTCTTTCGGACTATCATTAATTATTTGTTTGCACCTACATTGTGGACTTACCCACTACTCTCTTGTGGGCTTCCTTTTTTTCATTATAGGAATTTATATCTTAGTTGTGTCAATTAATGATTATCAATATTGTAATGAACTAGGGGAATCACGTCTGGAATTCATCAATGGGGCATCATTTGGGTCAGAACTTTGTACAACTTCAGCTCCTTGTAAGTCACAGAATTTTGTTCATACTATACATACCCCCTTTTTTTTGCCTCAGCCTGTGTGTGTGCGTGCGCGCGCCAAACTACTGTATTAAACAGCTTTCCCTTCTGTTAATATTCTTTATGACAGATCCAGAGAAATCTGTTTGTGTAGTAACAGGACTTCCTGCCAGGTATGTTTCTGAATACCTATTTACAGTTTTGCTTATTGGCCTTCCATGTTCTTTTCCTCATATGTGAAGCTGAAATTTCTTGTGTTTGTGTAATTACATTTTTCGCTTCACTAAAATTATGCACGCATGCATCCTTTTGTGTGGGGTTAATACGTGCACAATTTTACTGTCAGGTGTTGGTACATGTTGGTTTGTTTTATTAGGATGTACTTTCTGGAGCAGTTAAAGATTACCCAGGTGTTTATGACCTGACAACCCTTAGGCACTGCATTACTTGAATTTTCTTGTGCACATCCTTGTTTTTCCTTTTCCACTCTTCAGTGTATCCCGCTCTGTTGAAATAGCTGTATGTTCTTAAATTTTGATTCGGT
Source organism: Olyra latifolia (assembly GCA_036346145.1). Taxonomy (NCBI): domain Eukaryota; kingdom Viridiplantae; phylum Streptophyta; class Magnoliopsida; order Poales; family Poaceae; genus Olyra; species Olyra latifolia. The sequence continues at coordinate 52,520,757 of CM070523.1, read as the reverse complement.
AATTTGAAATGAACCTACAAAAGTAGCGTTGAAACAGGATTTGATATATTTATTTAACTACTGCAAGTAGCACATCTGAACTGATGCATTGTGTTGAGAGTTGAGGGTGGGCAATGTCTTCATGATCTGTATTCTAAATGGATTAAGTTTATGTGAGTTTTACGTCTTGTAGATACCGTGATCCGAAGACAGGGTTACCTTATGCAACAATGGAAGCATTTAAAATCATCCGGGAGAGGTGCATTTTCTTGCTTCTATTAGAATTGTAGTTTTTTTGTGGGTTATCTGACCTCTACTGGCATTCTGCTTGCCTGCTCTGGTGACTTAAAATCTGTTGAAGTAAATTAGTACTTGGTATCTGAATGTACACTTGACAATGCTAACATTTTTCTCTACTTATGGATGCATTCAGATTCCTGAAAGAGGAGGCCGATAAGAAGAGGGCCAACATGTCAAATATGGGAGATCTCTTTGAATCAATAACCAGCGAACGTCATACACCTAAGAAGAGAAGAATTGAGGCAAGATCGCCCAACATTTGTGCGGATCTAAGGCATGGAGGACGCTTCCGACGAATACCTGCTCTTGATTTGCTGGACGAGGATTGACCAGAGAGACCCCTCTAGCTAGGAAATGGCATATGATGATGTGTTGTAATCTAGTGGCACAGTTGAGATATTGCTGTGAAAATGGTCGCCTATGACGCCCTGTTGTAATACGGAGTATATACATGCTTCTATCAGAGACTGAGAAACCATTGTTTCATGATCAAACGTCGATGAATTGCTGTGATTAAATATTTCGGGCACCTTTGATGGGATAAAATCATTGGAGATTGGACTACATTCACTTATTAACCATTGCCCATTGCGATAGCCAACAAAATACCGTACGGAAGCACAGGTATGCAAGCCTTCAGTGCATTCAGAGATGCCTTCCACTGCATCCTAGCACAGATTCGATATTACAGCTGTGTGCTAAATATATCAGTACACAACACAACCAGGATAACCATGCAAATAGGCCCTAACTCCACTGTAACCAAAATTGTAAGCACAACAGAGAAAAAACAGCTAAAATAGAGTCAAAATTCCTTGTGCAAAAGGAAGAATTGTTTTTTTTTTTTTGCCTTGCGGAATCTGAAGCCTCTCGCATTGGCAGGAGATCAAACTGTAAAATTTTGAATTAAAGGTCCATCTGTCGTGGAAAGCTAGCTGTCTGTCATCCTGGTATCTAGCTCTTCTAACTAGATGTGCGTTTCTCGTTACTTGTACACAAATCACAATCTAGCCTATGCTCCCTTGACTTTGCGTGATGGAGGGCGCCGGAATATGTTGATGAGATCATCAAGACCCTGTACAAGGCAAAAATATATGTTCTCAATTACAGCAAAACAAAGCTTAATGTTATATATCCAGATACATGAAATGATCCATACCCGTGTAGTGATTACTAGGAAACTGAAAAGGACAATTAAATAGGAACCAAGCACCAGAAGGAACAACAGATCAAAAGTAACACTTGCAACCTGTAAAATGAAGGATCAAAGGTTGAAGAGGTAATTCATTGTGGTGATATCTCACAAAAGCGACTTAAAAATGCAAATGAACTTAAAATTTGAATCTTTTCTGCTGCAGCTAAGTAATCCATCAGGGAATTAATCAGCAGAATAACATATCACACGACATCACAAAGTTGGATACATGGAGGCATGTTCCCCCACAATAAGCTTTTAGACCATTCCATTCTGAAATTACATGTCCAAACATGAACAAATAATAGGAAGAAGTTACCTGATATACATTTAGAGTTGCTTTTGTTGCATCATAAAAAGTGAACATGCCATCAAGGACATCATTTTGAACATGAACATCAGCAGCGTGTTCGGAAAGTTCCTGCATAAGAGCATGGAATGTCATGGCTTGCAATAGAACTATGAACAAGGCGAACTAGATGAAATCATTGATAGCAGGAATGCAAACCTTTTTTAGTGCTGTTATGAAGGGATCATTCTTCTGAAGAAATGGTGCAACCCGTGGTGTCCGTGATAAAAGATCCAACCAGGACTGGATGTAGTGAGGATTGATAGCTAAGCTGCTGTTCTCTGCAAAAACATCAACGTTCCTTCCTTTCAATCCGTAGATGTGTCTCTGCAAAAGGTTATAGTATGTCAAACTTCGTCCAATAATAAACATCCTGGATTAAAAAAAAAGTACGAGGTAGTTCCAATCATTCATCAATTCATCATATTAGCATTTTGAAGCTTCAATGATTTTCAGTCATCACAGCTAAACATGCTACCTAAATATACAGACCATTGCTATATAGCAGTCTGCTAAACTCATAAGACTGTATCTCTACTAAGCTAGAAACGCATGTGTAACTGGTGCGCCATAATAACTATATATGAGTTTCTTCATTGACATGTTTCACAAAGCAACACCAAAAAGGAGAAGTTTCATGGAAAGAGAGAAATTGGTTGATGTTTGAACCCTACATGCATCCTACCACTGGGGATATTTAAAACTGCTAATCACATTCAAACATTTAGTCGGTCCGTATACTATAATAGCATGTTTTCCAATAGAATTAAATATGAACAAATATTTTTCCATGTATTAAGGCTCTACAAAAGTGGCCCCTGGTCAGCTTTGAAGGTTCTTACATAACAGCAGAAATAAGCAATTAAAAAAACACCGTCAAGAAAAATATGTGTAATACTGAAAAAGTTATAACTCCGTCCACATTATCTAAAAATATTCCATCCGTATATAATGGACTGAACAGAGGGGCTTTGTTAAAGAGACTGAAATGCATCAAACTAAATTATATCCAACTGGAAAACTGTTATCTACAGAACTAGAGTACAAAGCACATTGAACAATTTCTAGAAGCAAATGATTTATCTTACCGCAAGACTCTCAGAAACCAATCTGACAGTTCTAATTACTGATTCAACATCTGCTGATTCTCTGCAAAAAGAAGAAAAGCATAGGCAAAATATAAAAAATCATGACAGTTAAATTGAAAAAAAGCAAAGAAGTAGGATGTAATATAAGTGACTTCACCTAGTGTCATGCAGACCACCAGTACTTTCTAAAAATTCCGGAGGGGCAGACAACTCTGAAAGAGTTAGTGCAGTCACCCTGAACCTTGAGAATTGCTCGTGTTCCCACGCTACCTACAAGTTTGCAAGCATGCCATTTGGTGAACTTGCACATAAGGAAGCTCAATGCAATAGCCAGTACAGGACTTGCATACCCCAACTAAAGCAATTCCAGCTTTCAAAATGCTTACATATTAAATAAGCATCTTAGCTTCTAATAATATCTACTGTTAAAAAACTCTAATAATATATTAATATCTTAATGCCCGCTTCATTCCTGATGATTTAATGTCCGGCTTCATTCCTGATGATGATGAGGTCTAATTATGGTAATATGATCTTCGAAACAGCAAGAAAATACATACTCTAGGATTGGAGACATTAATTTTCTTGTGCTTGATTCCAACTGAAACACCCATTTCGTTAGAAACATCAGAAAAATCCTGAAAGCAAATGATTTCATAGATGTAAATAACCGTGCTTTACAAACAATTGAGGTTATGGAGAAACTAGATTGAAATGGTCAACATACTTCAAAGATTTGCTTGATGTAGGGATTTTCTGGAGGCTTTGATACATGCATCCAGAGCTCATCGTTCCAGGAACCAACGCTGTTCAAGCAAATTGCATAGTCAATGCTCTCCCGTACACGCTGATCAAAACTTCTAAGCCACTGTATCAAAAAAAAGTGTCAGTTGATTACGCAGATGCCGCAAACAAGGTTTTGGTTCCTAATGGTTCACAGGATCAATATGGGTACAAACCTTGTGAGTTCCATTGTAATTGTAGGGTCCACCAGATGTTAAGCCAAAGAGAAGATTGTACTTGCCTCTGGTCTTAGGATTCGAATAGACGCGTGAAAAGAGCCTTGCAATCTCTAGAAGAGCCACAACTCCACTTCCATTGCTGTCGCTCCCCACAGAAAGGGCCTGATAGAATATATATTGTGCAAAATTAATATCTATGTCACTGTGTGAATATTTGGGAAGATTGTATGAACATTTTTTCTGGATGACATACAGGTGCAGCACCAAAAGTGTCATAGTTTGCAACTATGGCAATAGTTGGAAGTTGTTCAGTGTCACCCTCTCCTTTCAATCCAGGTAACCATCCCTGCAACTCAAAAAAATTCAGCTCAGCTATGCTCATATCCCACAAAACATGTGAAACAGTATTATTTTCTTACTGCAGATGTCAGATGGAACTAAAGAGTGAATGACAAGATGCTACAGTGAACTACAAATCAAATAACATCAACCTGGCAAATGATGAACAAGAAATCAAATGAATACAAGAGAGGCTACCTGGATATTTGAAATGGTTGGAGATGACATTTTTCTAGGTTCCGCAGAAGACACGACAAGCTTGTAACTACAAGTTCAGATAGACGATCAAAATAAGGCACCATGCAGGAGACTAACAATCTGTAACTTTTTATGCACTGTAACCAACTGTTGAAGGCAAAAGGCTGTAAAATATTAATTGTGTTCAACTACTTAATCAAGTATTACCCTCCTGTTGTCGCAGAGGCTGGCTGACCTGAAGAGGCAATTCTACGGATATCTGCCAATATGTTATCAAAATTGCCATCATGGAAAGCGAAGTACACTGGATACTGCATGGAGTAATGTAACTTAGCCAACATATTAAATAATAGCACAAAAGTGGACTAGAAAACAAAGTGGGGACATGATATATTTGGACCAGAAAAAAATGGATAATAGGAGCCAAACAGAAGAAAAATAATGACTCAATAAAAGAGCACACACAATGTTGATAATAGATCCAGATAACAAATCAAAGGGTCTAACAGTTGAACAAAAGAAAACGTCGGCTAACATTTCATAGAACTATTCACTATTCAGAATATCAAATGCAACTAAAAATTAGGGTTTCTAAGTGATGTAGACAATTCATTCAGATTACAGAAGTTGGATGCATAACTACAGTGTTATAACCCCACTTCAAAGTGTTACATATCTTATATCTATGGAGAAGTGATACAACCATCTAGCTGTTGAATAAGCAAAAGGGGCATATAATATCCTACAAAACTAGTGTGTGCGATGCCTAGAAAATACTCAGTTCCTTGTTTTGAACAAATAGAAACTTATGACTTACTGGCACTTCTTTGTGCACAAGCAATTTTTCCAGCTCAGCGAGCATGCTGTTTACTTGCCCCTTGTCATCACTGTTCCCTGCGCCATCCTTACCACAGAGCTTTGTAGGGAGCAGAATGAGCAACCCTCCGAGATCCCTTTTCTCTGCGAGGTACTCTGAGTAGACAATGAAACAACAATTTTGTGACCAACACAGATCGGCACTAATAATTCAAGCAAAATTTGACGCGTGGGAAACAGAATGTATTTAGGCTCAATAATTGAAAAAAATAAACTTCAATTTCAGATGGCAATACATGAAAAGATTGACAGTTTGGAACATGGCAAGTTGAGTCCATAGTTTGTAATGCGGCATGAGTGAGTAGGTTAGATTTGGCAAGAATATGTAGCAAATGAGCCAGATGATGAGTAAAGACAGACTTGAAAGCTCGAGCATAGAGCCTATGCTGGCTCTAGTCCGATGTCCAGTGCTAGACAAGCAGCAACGAAAAGCAAAAGAGCTACTGCTACAGAGCCTGCAGGAATCCTACGAGATCGGAACTGCGCACCTCGATCCAACCAAATAGCAAGGCAATGCGAAGGGATCTCCCACAATTGTACAGGTAAGAAGAGATCTAGTACCATTACAGTATGGGGTGGTAGCTAGGACTAGGAGGAGCGTAGTACCTCGGAGGAAGGAGAGCGGGAGGTCGAGGAGCGGCGCGACGAGCGCGGAGCGGGAGAGGTCGGCGCCTGTGGGGAGCGGGAGGGCGGCGGCGTGGTGGTTGAGGGCGGCGGCGCGAGAGCCGAGGGGTGCGCCGGCGAGGTCGTACTGGATGAGGCGGTAGACACCGACGGCGGCGGCGGCGTCGCCGAGCTCGACGCAGGCGAGGAGGACGAGGACGACGACGAGCGTGGAGGCGACGAGCTCGCCGGAGGCGGAGGGAGACATGGCGGGCGGAGATGCAGATGCTGATCTCGACTCGGCTGCTAAATCAATTCAACTCCTCATCTACACAACTCTCTCTAGTGACTAGCGTAGGTGTACCCCCCTTCAAATTCCCTATGCCTTGTGGTTTCTTTTGCATAATTGCCTCGCTTTTTTCCCAATCCTACTTAAAATTATTTTTCATGGTTAGTTTGACTAAGGGACTGTTTTTTTGGGCGGTTGCGGTTGCGGTTGCGTTTAAACTGAAAATTTGTTATTTTCGTACAAGCCAAACGCTTTGACGTTTCGTAACCAATTTTTGTAAATCTTACTATTTCTTCAACTAGCTCTCAAAACTATTTTTCTATAATTTTTTGATCCTTCGGATGTCCTTATCAAGGAGCTACAAATTTCCAGCTTAAACGCAAACGCAACCGCAACCGCTCAAAAAAACAGTCCCTAAATATAATTATGGGCAGCTAGCACTAGGACACTGCAATTTTTAATCATTGCGGTAGGGCACTCAACATGTCACTTACATATGGACCTCAGGACACATGGCAGTGGCTCAATGGATAACAACATATGATTTACAGTGTCCACAGCTAATTACTACTACTTTATTATCTATCTCCTATAGAGGGAAGCATTCGTGGCCAACTAGGCCGTCCATGTCGCTCAAATAGCACGTACCGTTTCTTAGCCCCGCCGCTCGGCCACGTCATCGGCTAAACGCGGGCCATCCGATCGTCGACCGAAATATGATCTAGCCGTCCGTTCGAACGTTATATATAAAATAATTTGTTGCGTTGCTTTCTCAACGAGGCGACAGTTTCGTCGGGTTGGTCTCCTCCGCTCGCACTCAGTTCCGCTACCACGGTTCGAATCCTGGTGTCCGCAATTTCCAGCTCCTTGCTGTCTCTTTGCTTTTTTTTTCCTTTTCTATTTTCTTTTTTCTTGGCTATCTAAAAATTCCAAAAAATAGAAAGTTTGTAAAAATGGAACCATGGCTGCACAAAGAAAGTCCATAAAAAGTTTGAATGTTTTTAAAAAATTCCTGAAGTTAGAATAATTTTGAATTAAAAAAATATTTTTGATCCCTTTTTTTTTCTATTTCCTTTTTCAGACTGTTTAAAAATTCCTAAAAAAATTACAAAAATAGAACCATGGATCCACAAAGAAAGTCCATAAAAATTTTAAATTTTTTTTGATTTTTTCAAATTAGAAAACTTTTGGATTTTAAACTTTGTTCTCTTCTGTTTTCTATATTCTAGGCAATTTAAAAATTCACAAAAAAGAAAAGTTTGAAAAAAAAGGGAACGATACTTGGACGAAGAAGGTCCCAAAAAGTTTTATTTTTGGAAAATTTTTGAAATTTCAAAACTTTGCAATTTCAAAAACTTTTTCACTCTCTTTTTTTTCTCTTCTATTTTCTTTTTTGTATGCCGTTTAAAAATTCAAAAAAAAAGTTTCCAAAACTGAAACTATGGCCCCACAAAGAAGGTCCATAAAAACTTAGTTTTTTACAAAAACATTTTAGATTAGAGAAATTTTGAATTTTAATAAACGTTTTCACTCTCTTTTTTCTCTTCTATTTTTTCAGCCTGTTGAAAAATTCCAAAAAATACAAAAATAGAAACATTTACCCTACATTATAGCGCATAGCGCTTCGTGATTTTCTTGGCCCGACCGATGGCCACGTCGCCCGGAAAACGCGGGCGATCGTCTGTCCAAGTAAGATATATTATAGCGCGTAAGCGTGCAAAGATGAAACCATGCCTGTACAAAGAAGGTCTATAAAATTTTTAAACTTTTTTGTTTCTTTGAGATAACAAAAATTTGAATTCGAAACTTGATTCTCTTCTATTATCTTTTTCTTTTTTCCCTTTCCTATTTCTTTTTCTTAGGCCATCAACAAAATTTTTGCAAAAATGGATCCATCCATGCACAATGAATGTTCATAAAAATTTCAAGCTTTTTTATTTTTAAAAAATTTCATGAAAAAATTTTGAACTTCCTTCTCTTCCGTTTCCTTTATTCTAGGCCGTTTCTGGGTGAAGAAGGTCGCAAAAAAAGATTTCTTTGGAAAAAAAAATTTTAGATTACCAAACTTTCCAATTTTAAAAAACTTTTTCGTTCTCTTTTTTCCCTCATCTATTTTCTTTTTGCTAGGACGTTCAAATATTCAACCAAAAAAATGCAAAATGGAACCATTGCTCCACAAAGAAGGTCCATAAAAATGTTTTCGCTCTCTTTTTACTCTTCTATTTAATTTTTTAGGCTATTTATAAATTCCAGAAAAAGGCTTACAAAAGTACAACGTTTCACGAAAAAGGTCCATATAAGGTTTTGACTTTTCGAAAAAAAAGAATTTTAAGCTTTTCCTCGTCTATTTTCTTTATCTTAGGCCATAAAAAAATTCTCAAAAAAGGAATTTGCAAAAATGAAATCATAGTTGCATAAATAAGGTCCATAAAAGTTTGATTTTTTGAAAAAAAAATTGAAATTACAATAATTTTGAATTTAGAAAACTTTAATATTCCCTTTTTCCCTCTTTTTTTTCCGTTTTTGTAGACCATTTAAAAATTCCTAAAAAATTCAAGAGATTTGGTCTCTAACCACTTATTATCATGAATTATAATAAAAGGGAAGAAATACTATTGCCAATAGTCTATTTAGATTTAATTCAGTTTATAAGTATGCTGTATAGCAAAACTATGCACAAACTGTATGCAAAAAAGTCCGTCACATAGGACCGACGCGGGTTCCGCGCATAAGCCCACAATACGTCGGTGCGTGGTGGCCTGACGGGCCACCGCGCGTTAGCACCTCTAGTTTTCCTATATAAAGGAATCAGAATTGTGTTTTGCATAGGTGGGAGGGTTCTATGCCTGCGTCTGGGCTGTGATTCCTTGTCTGTTGAATATGAAAATTTGTATTTGTGGATGGTTACGTGTTAAACTAGTGGCTTGTAATACTTTGCCATTTCCGCTTTTATTTAAACTGAAAATTATGTAGGAAAAAATGTTTTTCCCTTTCGCAACCACAATACATAAATAGGCAATTACACTCTTAGGTTCGCCTTGCAAGATGAAAACAAAACATATCAATAGCACTCAAATATAGTCTAAAAACATATAGGAATGTGTATTAAACTTTTGATATTGATTCTACTGTATTGAAAGGACCAGGATGTCGTCTAGAGAGGGTTGTCGATGAATTGTGTCGGCAATATACTTTATGGGGCTATGCGTAAGACCCAAACCCGATGGTAACACAGGAGACAGATTTATACAGGTTCGGGCTCTCTGCGGTGGAGGTAATACCCTACTCCTGTGCTCGTGGATTGTATTGGGGTTGATCTTGATGAATCAATGTTGAGGATGGCTATGGATCGATGTGATTTCTCCTCTCCTCTTGTCCTCGAGCTAGGGGCCCCTGCCTCCCTTTATATAGTGGAGGGAGGTAGGGTTACAAATAAGTATCCTAGTTGGTTATGAAAACTAGGGATAGAGAAAGGAAGTCTATCTCTATCCTTTCTTGCCGAGTACGTAAGTACCAGATTACAACTGTGCCTTTCTTGTGATACAAGTCGGGTCTTCATGCGGGGCAAGCCCGTCTTCTAGATGGTAGGCGTGACCCTGCTTCGCGAAATGGTCCGTCTAATTTGTCTCCGTGAGGATACTGGGGACCATGTTATCCACAGTAGCCCCCGAATGCTTTACAGCCGAGTTGATGCCTTCTCAGATGTGTGTCGACCAGTTATACTTCAAGTCGAGTACTCCGATTGGAACCTTCTCTATGCCGAGTGCTCCATTGGCATGCAAGGAGGCTATGAAGGGCTCAAGAGAGCTTTGCAGGTTGAAATCTCCGAGTGACTCCCAGCCCAATTTCTTGGAGTCCTGGAAGTCAGCGCGATGGTTGACGTCGCGGCGTGAGTAGAATGTCGACGCAACTTTCCTCAGCGCAGTGTGAGAAACTAGCGTAGTAAATCGGCGCGGCTGCCCTCGGCACAATGCGCGAGAAGCCGGCGTAGTAAGTCAGCATGGTTGTTCTCAACGCAGTGCGCGAGAAGCCGCAAGTTGGGATGGCCGTCCTCGTCGTTGCCGGAGCAGCGAGTCGGCGTGGCTGTCCTCGGCGCAGTGCGCGAGAAGCCGAGCCATATAATGCACTCGAGTCTTTGGTGTAGGCGTCTTGACCATACCGGTTGGCGTGGCGTGGAGCCATCTTAGTAGATTGCGCTCGGGGCGCGGGTGTTGACACGTAACTGTGCCATGGTCGGTGCTTATAGTATAAACACTTCCTTGAACCCCTGTAACATGTATATGTAGGATTTAGGCAGTATCTGAATATGAAAATATTTGGTCGGATATAAAATCCGACTATCTTTATGTGTGAAATAGCCATTTTTTTATTTTCTTACTTGATGATTTTTGTTAGTCCGAGTGGTTTTTCTTCCTTTTGTTATGCACTTTGCCCGACTAGTCTAGCCTCCGAGTGTAGGGAGTTGGCACATGGCTTTTTAACCCAGGCACGTGTTTGGGTGACGTAGAGTTCGCCATGTTATGGGTTCAGAGCTTCACTACTCAAAATTATAACGCACTCGAATTTCACTTAAATTACTAAGTAACAAAAGTAAAAGATAACTATGAAAAACATGGGTGCGCGCAAGTGCACATAATTATGTGTAGCCCCGACTTACTGCTTAATTGGCATTCAACTAAGTAGCAAGTCAAGAAATAACATGAGTTCATATGTGAAATGATTATGATGAAAAACTTAGCTGCTTTACTAACGATGATGTCGTCCTTGCTTTTAAGCTTTTAGCCCCTAGGCGTATCACCTTGTAGGCTTGAAGCGCAGACGTGGGCTTGTAGCCGTGCCGAAGTTTGCGCTTGGGGTGCTGGCGTTGGTGTGAAACAGTGCCGAGTTGACGTAGGCATACGGCCGAGCCGTATGATGCACTCGAGTCTTTGGCGTGACGCGTCTTGGCCGTGCCAAAGGTTGCGCTTAGGGCGCCAAGTTAACATGAAGCCGTCGCCGAAGTTGACGTGAGGCATGCAATGAGCCGTATGATGCACTCGAGTCTTTGGCGTGACGCGTCTTGCCGTGCCAAAGGTTGCGCTCGAGGCGCTGGCATTGGCGTGAAGCCGTGCCGAGTTGACGTAGAAATGTAGCCGAGCCATATGATGCACTCGAGGTGCTGGCATAGACGTGCAGCCGTGCCGAAGGTTGCGCTCGGGGCGCTGGCGTTGGCGTGAAGCCGTGTCGAAGTTGACGCAGGCATGCAACCGAGCCGTATAATGCACTCGGGTGCTGGCGTAGGCGTGCAGCCGTGCCGAAGGTTGCGCTCGGGGCGCCGGCATTGGCGTGTAGCCATGCCGAGTTGACGTAGACGTGTAGCAAGTCGGGGGGCGTAGGAGCCGCAAGTCGGCGTCACAGTAGAGGCCAGTCGGGGCGTCGCAAGAGCCGTGCGTCGGGACGGCGTAGGAGCCTCGCCATGATCTCCGGGATGAGATCTGCTTTGTCGTCGAGGTCCGTCAAGCCCTTGCTAAGGTGCACCAAGGATCGCCGAGGTGCCGAGTGAAATTCACGTCGAGCTCCATCTTCGCGCGGGATTCACGTCACCTCCGCGTAGTCTATCTTCAAATGGTCGCCACGGTTATATCCGAACTCGGTTTTCGATGATCTTGGACTCGTTGGAAAGATAACGAGATAAACTTTCCAAAACATCCAAAACCACTCCGAAATTCCTTCCGAGTCAATAGAAAATCACGACGCAATTTCTATCCAGATTCTGGACGCGAATAGATCGCATCTTCTTCTTGCGTTCGCTTGGCGGTTGAAGTTGTCTTCCGATCGGATCTGATCCGATTCTTTGATGGCAAGTTTACCGAGGTTGTTGATGATGAAATCCAAGCCTTTAAAACGGAAAAATTGACCAAAGGTGAATTCGACGGCGCTGCCGCCGAGAGATGCCATCAAGTTTGATGAAGATGATCTTAGCGTTGCCCCTACCTGGCGCGCCAACTGTCGATGAATTGTGTCGGCAATATACTTTATGGAGCTATGCGTAAGACCCAAACCCGATGGTAACACAGGAGACAGATTTATACAGGTTCAGACCCTCTGCGGTGGAGATAATACCCTACCTGTGCTCGTGGATTGTATTATGGTGGATCTCAAGGTTGAAGAGAGAGATAGATAGCTGCCGATCTAGGGGCCCCTGCCTCCCTTTATATAGTGGAGAGAGGTACGTTACAGATAAGTATCCTAATTGGTTATGGAAACTGGGGATAGAGATAGAAAAGTCTATCTCTATCCTTTCTTGCCGAGTACGTAAACGTACCGGATTACAATTGTGTCTTTCTTGTGATACAAGTCGGGTCTTACCTCAGGAGTAGGGTATTACCTCACCTCGAGGGCCCGAACCTGTATACATCTGTCTCTTGTGTTACCATCGGGTTTTGGTCTTACACATAGCCCTATAAAGTATATTGCCGACACAAATCGTCGACAGTTGGCGCGCCAGGTAGGGGCCAGCGCTAAGATCATCTTCATCAAGCTCGATGGCATCTCTCAGCGGCAGCGCCGTCGAATTCACTTTCGGCCAAGCTTCCCGCTTTGGAGGCTTGGATTTCGTCATCAACAACCTCGGCAAACTTGCCCTCGAAGAATCGGATCAGATCCGATCGGAAGACAACTTCAACCGTGAAGCGAACGCAAGAAGCAGATGCGATCTATTCGTGTCTAGAATCTGGACAGAACTTGCGTCGCTATTTTCCGTTGACTCGGAAGGAATTTCAAGCTGGTTTTGGATGCGTTGGAAAGCTTATCTCGTTATCTTTCCAACGAGTCTAAGATCATCAAAAACCGAGTTCGGACGTGACCGTGGCGACCGTTTGAAGACAGACTGCATGGGGTGACGTGAATCCCGCGCGAAGATGGAGCTCGATGTGAATTTCGCTCGGCACCTCGGCGATCCTTGGTGCACCTCAGCAAGGGCATGGCTGACCTCGACGACAAAGCGGATCTCATCCCGGAGATCACGGCGAGGCTCCTACGCCGTCCCGGCTAACGGTTCCTACGCCCCCAACTTGCGGCGACGACGACAACGACTACCGTCGCACCCACTCGTTGCTCCGGCGACAACGACAAACCGCGACCTTCGCCATGACGTTGAAGCTCGGTGACGGGAGCGAGAAGAAGATGGGAGACATCACCATGGTGACAATAAAATAGGTTTCGGTCGAAACCGTGACCACCGACTTCCTAGGCCGGCTTCTCACGCGCACGACGCCGAGGACACCAAGATCGACTTCCTAGGTCGGCTTCTCAAGACGACGCCGAGGACACCGCCGCCGACTTCCTAGGCGGTTTCTCGCAAGACGATGTCGAGGATACCAGGCGACTTCCTAGGCGGCTTCACAAGACGACGCCGAGGACACCAAGCGCCGACTTCCTAGGCGGCTTCTCGATCAAGCCGAGGAGGGCAACCCGCCGACTTACTAGGCAAAGGCTCTACAAGACGACACCGAGGACGGCCACACCGAGGACAGCCACGCCGACTTACTAGGCAGGCTTCTCGCGCACGACGCCGAGGACAGCCGCGCCGACTTCCTAGGCTTCGGCCACAAGACGACGCCGAGGGCAGCCAGCCAGCTTCCTAGGTCGGCCACAAGACGACGCCGAGGACAGCCGCGCCAACTTACTAGGCCGGCTTCTCGCGCACGACGCCAGGGATAGCCGCGCCTACTTCCCTAGGCCGGCTTCTCGCGTAGGACGATGAGGACAGCGGCGCCAACTTCCTTACGCCGGCTTATCGCACACGACGCCGAGGACACAGCCGCGCTAATAAGGTGACATGCTCGGGGGCTCGTTCACTCGGGCGAGAGGACGACACGATCAACAGCTAAGTTGTCTATTTTTATACTCAATTACATCATTATAATTTATCTCCTGACTTGCTACTTAGTTGGTATCCAACTAAACAGTAAGTCGGGGGCTACACCTAATTAGGTGCATTATCTGCACCCAATCGATATCTTTCTTTTTGAATTCTTGTTGAGCCTAAGTATTGGTTGTTCCGAGTAACAAAACTCTTGTCTCCATGCAACACTCATACTTCCTGATTGCGTTCTTGGAGACAGAGCTTCGCGCCAACTCCTAACGCTAAGGAACTTGATGCGTTTGGCAGAGTACTTAGTAAAAGGATCTAATCTACTCGGGCGAAATACATAATCAATCACAGAAAGATAACATCTCTTTTCGAGTTTCTTTTGTTTTTTTCCATGTTGACTTTTACCGATTCCGAGTGTCACACATTCTGACTAGTGAAACTCTGATTCCTATGCAAAATTTGGGTTTCCTGACGCGTGACTGGAGATAGAGCTCCGTGCCAACTCCTAACGCTAAGGGACTTGATGAGCTAGGCGGAGTGCTTAACAAAAGGAATTAAACATACTCGGAGAAGCGTAAATCAATACGGAAAAGATAAAAGGACGGCAATTTGACATAATAAAAATACATAATTAGACATCATGCATATTGCTTTACAATTCTGTTTTTTCTCTACTACTCGTGTTTTTTATTGTCTCCACAGGGTACAATGCAGCATAATGCGAGATGGTTTTTATGGCACGGCTGCACGCCTACGCCAGCACCCCTGAGTGCATTATACGGCTCGTCAACTCGGCACGGCTTCACACCAACGCCAGCATCCCGAGCGCAACCTTTGGCACGGCTACATCGCTCACGCCAAAGACCGAGTGCATTATATGCTCGGTGCATGCCTCGTCAACTCGGCAGACGGCTTCACGCCAACGCCAAAGACACCGGCGCAACCTATGGCACGGTAAGACGTTTACGCCAAAGACCGGTGCATTATACTGCTCTCATTGCATGTCTACGTCAACTCGGCACGGCTTCACGCCAACGCCAGCGCCCCAAGTGCAAATTTCGGCACGGCTACAAGCCCACGTCTGCGCTTCAAGCCTGCAAGATGATACGCCCGGGGCTAAAAGCTCAAAAGCAAGGATGATGTCATTGTCAGCAAAGCAGCTAAGTTTTTCATTATCATAATCTTTTCACATATAAATTCGTGTTATTTCTTGACTTGTTACTTAGTTGAATTCCAACTAAGCAGTAAGTCGGGGGCTACACATAATTGTATGCATTTGCGTGCACCCATCTTTTTTATAGTTAGTTTTTACTTTTGTTACTTAGTGATTTAAGTGAAGTCCGAATGCGCTATAATTCTGAGTAGTGAAACTCTGAACCCATAACACGGCAAACTCTACGTCACCCAAACGCGTGCTTGGGATAAAAAGTCATGTGCCAACTCCCTACGCTCGGAGGCTAGACTAGTCGGGCAGAGTGCATAACAAAAGGAAGAAATACCACTCGGACTAACAAAAATCATTAAGTAAGAAAAATAAAAATGGCTATTTCGCACACAAAGATAGTCGGATTTCATATCCGACCAAATGTTTTCATATTCAGATACTGCCTAAATCCTACATGTACATGTTACAGGGGTTCAAGGAAGTGTTTACGCTACAAGCACCGACCATGGCACAGTTACGTGTCAACACCTGCGTCCTGAGCGCAATCTACGGCATGGCTCCACGCTACGCCAACTTTGGTACGGATGCACGCCACGCCAAAGACCACGAGTGCATTATATGGCTCATTGCGCAGCCCACGCCAGCGCCGGCGAAGAACTACGGCTTCGGCTTCTCGCGATCGCGTCGAGGACAGCCACGCCGACTTCGCTTCGCCGACTCGTTGCTCGAAGAACGACGAGGACGGCCATCCCAACTTGCGGCTTCTCAAGATCAAGGCCGAGGACAACCGCGCCGACTTACGCCGCGGCTTCTCGCGCATTGCGCCGAGGACAGCCGTGCCGATTTACTACGCCAGCTTCTCACACTGCGCTAAGGACAGTTGCGTCGACATTCTACTCACGCCGCGACGTCAACCATCGCGCCGACTTTCAGGACTCCAAGACATTAGGCTGGGAGTCACTCGGAGATTTCAACCTGCGAAGCTCTCTTGAGCCCTTCACAGCCTCCTTGCATGTCAATGGAGCACTCAGCATAGAGAAGGTTCCAGTCGGAGTACTCGACTTGAAGTATGACTTGGTCGACACACATCCGAGAAGGTATTAACTCGGCTGTAAAGCACTCGGAGGCTACTGTGGATAACATGGTCCTCGGGTACCCTCACGGAGAAATTAGACGGACCACCTCACGGAGCAGGGTCACGCCTACCATCTAGAAGACGGGCCTGCCCCGTATGAAGACCCGACTTGTATCCCAAGAAAGGCACAATTGTAATCCGGTACGTTTACGGACTCGGCAAGAAAGGATAGAGATAGACTTTTCTATCTCTATCCCCAGTTATCATAACCAATTAGGATACTTATCTGTAACCCTACCTCTCTCCACTATATAAAGGGAGGCAGGGGCCCCAAGATCGGCAGCTATCTATCTCTCTCTTCAACCTTGAGATCCACCATAATACAATCCACGAGCACAGGAGTAGGATATTACCTCACCTCGAGGGCCCGAACCTGTATAAATCTGTCTCCTATGTTACCATCGGGTTTTGGTCTTACGCATAGCCCTATAAAGTATATTGCTGACACAAATCGTCGACAGGTGGTCACTAGGGGTTATCATCGCGGATTGGCGGGCAGGGGCGGTGTCTGGTGCACGCGCGACGAGGGAACAAGCCGGGGCGTTGAAGTTGCTTGAACCGGGCGACATAGCCGGTGCAGGCGCGGAGGGGGGTCAGAGACATCGCCAGCGCGGCCGGGGCGCTCATTGGGCATGGCGGGCGGTGCCTGACACGACCTGGCCATGCCAACCGACAAGTCGGCTTGGTCGGCAAGACGGCCGACGAGAGCGGCGGCGTGGCAATGGCGGACGTCGCGTCCGTCAGTGGTCCGGCCGGCTTCGAAACGACGCACAAGACGCCGCCAAGGAAGGATCCTTGGCGGGATTCTAGGTCAAGAGGAGATCTTGTGAGGTGGTGGTTGGGACAGAGCGACCAATTGCTCGGTGGAATGCCCATAAGGGCAGATAGAGAAATGAGGCTGCCCAGTAGGTCCCACCAAGGTCAAACTTGGTCAACACATAGTTCAGGCTATCACTAGGGTATAAACTATTTTATGTAATTTTTTGTGGGATTTTTGATGGGAATATTGTCCACTTTGTGAATATACGTATGTATGTCATATATAAATATGTGTGTGTATATATATATATGTATGTATATATATATACATGTGAGATTTTTGAGGGATTATTTTGAAATGGTAAGAATACTTGAATAGGAATTCTCCTAGCTTATTATAGCTAATGATTTAATATTAGAGCCCAACCGTTAAGTTTCATAATTTTGACTGAACCCTCTTAATTTAGCCCTAGCTAACCTTACAATTTCAAAAACTAGGAAATTTGAACTTCAAGCAAGCACTTTGCTTTTAAAAAGTAACGTTTTCCTAAGGTTCGGTCATTACATAAGCGTATCACAAAATATCGTTTTTTGGGTTGTTACAGTTCCTTCCCTTGCAGAGATGGAACCGGCCTTCACAAACTTCCCACGAGCACCACACCAAGGTTTGGTGACTCGAGGGAGACTCCTAACCGTCTAGGAATCCTCAACCTCCAAGAGTAATAAATCCGGCGAAATATAAAAGTAAAAGACGAATCGAGTTCCCCAAGATGAAATCCACAAAATTTGACACTCAATCCTACCTCTCAACCCAACTAAGGATGGAAATCTTGAAGATTTATGGTAGGAGAGGATTTGGGGGGGGGGGCTAGAACTTGAGCTAGGGCTTGAGAAGGTGTAAGTGCTCTCTATTGAATGTATTCCCCGTGTTGGTAAGGTGGGGAGAGGGGTTATAAATACCCTTGGCTCAAATCTAGCCATTGTGTGCTGCAGACATCGGATACTCCAAAGTTTAATTTCGGATACTCCGAACTATGCAGGCTAGAAATAATACAGGTTCGGATACTCCGAAGACATTCCGACTAATTCAGTTCGGATACTCCGAAGATATTCCGACTAATTCTGAATGAAGACAGAAACTCGATTTTCTTGAAAAATCGGATACTCCGAGGACATTCCAACCAGAGTTCGGATACTCTGAAGACATTCTGACTAATTCAGTTCGGATACTCTGAAGACATTCTGACTAATTCTGAATGAAGACAGAAACTCGATTTTCTTATAAAATCGGATACTCCGAGGACATTCCGACTTGAGTTCGAATACTCCGAAGACATTCCGACCTAAAATGTGCTGTCTCCTAGGAACTTTGATATAAATGGAAATTGAGACTCCCAACTTTATAAAAACTCATTTTGGAGCACTTAAGTAGTCTAATATCTATATTTCGTCGCATCCCTCTTAATAGTACGGCTTTATCCTTAGACTAAAAAATCAAAATAATATAAATGATGTTAGAAAAATCCATATAACACGATCTTAGGGAATCAACCACATACTTGGTCTTGAGCACAGACTTGAAGTTTGATGTCCTTCATCAATGCCTTCAAGCCTACTTTAACTCTTCACGCATCAACCCTTAATGCATTGTGCATGATGATCTTCACCAAATGATTGGTTACGTCTTCGTCTTGTCAACCTTGACTCGATTCACCTCATGAGACTCGTCTCATTCGACTTTAACTCCATCATCCTCCTCGATGATCATCCCACTAAATCGACCTTGACTTAGTCCTCAACTCTTGGTGACACCGCCGTCTTGTTGACCTCGACTTGACCATCATTTTTCAAGATACCTTGATCATCATACACACTCACGAGACCTAATTCTTTTCAAATCATTCATGAAATCCATTAGTCCCAAAAACTCAATAGATATAAATGTATATAATTGATAATCAATAATGTTTAAACTCAACAAGTGTTTGATGATGAAGCTCAATATAAATGAAACACTTGACATAAGAAAGATCTCTACTTAGTGCATCATGGTGAATATGCATTTGATCTATATGCACTAAAGATGTGATTGCCAAAAAGATGAACCAATATAATTATGGCAAGAAGCACAATCTTCACTTAATGATGTACATGAAAATATATTCAAGAATTGCACATGTACACATTCATATTTAAAGCAAGAGTGATGTTGTGAAATAATCTAGATTAAACTTCACTAAGGAGGTGCATATAAGAATATATGATTTAGACCTATATACACTAACACAATTAATACCATGGTGAAGATTAACTAGATGGATCATATATATATAAAAAACAATTAGAGCATATATCCATATTAGGAATGCAATAATAAATATGATAGAGTCAACATATTGCATACCTCGATTTGTTATCTATCCTAGTTGTATATATTAAACATACCTCAATAGGATGGATAGCTTAGTCACTTGACCTAAATAGTTTCTCCATATGGATGAGACTAAAAATGATCTTAATAAAAAACTTGTTAGTCTCATAGACGTTAAGCAAATATTAGAGGTTTGTCATTAGTCAAGCACTAAATCAAACATTAAACGATATGTACCATTTATAGTGTTTTTCATTAAATATGTTTGTCATAAATCAAATGTGTTTGTCATTAATCACCAAAATCACACAAGGGTATATTGAACTTACAATCTTTCCCTTTTTGGTGATTTATGACAAACCTATTATCAATTAGAATAAATGGCAATATAGCAATATACTTAATGTAAATGAAAATTAAATCTTTAAAAGACAAATATCCAAGATGTATAGGGACAATTGATAATACATTAAAATTCTCCCCCTTTTGGCATTAATCATAGAAAATTATAAGGCAAATATGTATGAGGATAAGCTATCATCATTAGGCAAATATGTCATGTCACAAAAGTATAAGTGAAGAACAAATCATGACATAACAAAATTATAGCATTATGTTTATGAGCCAAATGATATATGTGAAGTACATGCTCATGATCGGATGAAATAAGCAAGTTACAAGGGTATACTTTGATGGAGTATCATCCAAATGATACGAAGTAGATACCACATGAAAGGAACTAGAAATAACTCACAAACATGTTAGATAACACTTGGATGAGAATACGCAATAATTACACTTAGGAATACCACTTGTAAGTAAATGAAAGCAAAAAAGTTTGAAACTAATTCAAACAAGCTCTTGAACTTACAATAAGATATCTAAAGGATAGATCATTTAACCGACTAGAAATTATAAAGATCAAGAGCAACTATGAATGAAGAGCATATGAATATGGAGGAGCCTAAATGAATATTATGTCATGCAAGAGCTCCCCCTAAATCTATGCAATTAACCCATTTAACGAGACAATTAATTTCATGGAAGTGCAATGAAAATTAAAGATTCGGTGTTTAGAGAGTATACATCCCTTTGTAGTTTCCCATCTATCACATGCTTAGATCGATCTTGATCAATTCGCACGGTCTTAGATCCCTCGGACTGTGGAAACTCCATCCACATCCTTCATCCCACCATGGATATTGATCCTCTTTGATCCCCTACACATGCATAGACAAGCAAACAATTTTCGGGAGCAAATATCTTTCAACTTGACCCAAGTTAGTCCAAGAATATCTAATTGCACTTTTATGCTCTCTGAATATGAAAACTGCACTTAGCAGCACAAAACAGATCATAGGTCTTAAACCATTGCTCAAATGGAAAAATTATCAACACGAGAAGCTCCTTCTCGAAATTATATTCGAGAGCTATGAAGGCCAAGAATTCATTTGAGCAAAGGAAAATCCCAAAAACAGTGAGATAGTGAAACCGAAATCAAATATTTCGGGAAAAGAAATCTTGCTTTGAAATGATCCCGAGGATGAAAAATTTGAATAAATGAGCTTCCAAATAATTTTACAGGAATCATGGAGCTATACCAAAGATCAACTCAGATTTCATCCAAAGGAATATTAAAAAACATCTAAAAGTTAAGCAAGAATTCAAAAGAGCGAAGTGTTGAAAGTTTTAGATTTGACATTCCATTTAAGCTTCTAAACAGGGTTGAACAGCTGTTTAAACAGTGTTCAACAATTCTGAGAAAATTAGAAAAGGTAGACCAACTATGGGAGTATCAAAACTCATAATAACAACTTTCTCATATTATGAACCCAGATGGAGATATAAAAGTCAAAAATCAGCCAAAAATCTGTCCGAAACTGAAGATTTCAGCAAGCTGTTCAAAATGAGAATTTGCCAAATCTTAGTGAAATAAAGTCCAATAGCCATGAAATTTTGCATAAATGTTCCATGGACATCCAAGAGACTAATCCAAGTGAAATTTCTCAAAGATCACACTCCAATAAAAAATTAGGTCAATAGGGGCATTGGAGGTTCGTTTTGACACTAAGTCAAATAAAGTCAACAATCTTGCAAATAAGTTCAAATAAATTTGAAAATTTTCAGATTTTAACTTAAGATGCAAGAGAAGGTTTTCCAAAAAGAATTTTTGATAAATCAATTTCCTTTTGAGAAATATAGTGAAAGATGCAATAGAGACAAATGAAAGCACATGATTTCCACCAAATCCTCAAAATGCAAATAAAAATATTTTCAATGAAAATTTTCACTTTTGTGGATCCATATGAATTATATATACACTTATAAGCCATTTATCACAAGGAAATCCAATCAAAACTTTAAATTCAACTCTATGCAAGTATATGTAAAATTTGGTTTAAAGAGAGATTTGAATGAATTTGATTTGGCCATAACTTTGAACGGTTGGAATTTTTGAGAACCTTTCAACTAGAGAATTGTTTGAAATAGCAAACCTCAAAAGTTTGGTATTGATCATTTTCTCAAAAACACAATGGATCTTGTTTTAGGAAAATATACAATTTAAATCAAAAACAAGATCATACAAGATCCTTATAAAGCCAAATGTGCACTTTATTTATCTATTCAAGGTATATTTGCTAAAAAGCATGTAGAATACATAAGCAAACATATTTAATCTAATTTGGTTAAAATTAACACTTTTTGATAAGAATTTAACTATGAAGTCATAATGCAAGAGAAAATACAAATGAGAAATAGAGAGAACAAAATATTCTAATGTGGCATAAAATGGATAAGAGACAAGGCCACAATAGAATAAACATGGAAAATAAAATCGATTTCAATGCCTTTTACATATAGAGCCTAATATTGAAATAATGAGCTCCCCCTTACATAAAGGGTTCTATAAAAGTCACTCAAATTATCTCCCCTAAAGGCCTTAATTTTAATGTTTCTTACTTTTGAGTTTCTTTTATGTCTAATCTTCCTCTCCAAGTATTTTGAGATAAGAGTAGAGAGAATAAGATACCATTTAAAGCAAGAAAGAGATAATGAGCAAAAAGTTCTTAGGGAAGTAAGAAAGAATTAGATTTAAGTGACTAAATGTCGAGATCGAGATCAAGACATAAACTACCTTAGAGATACCACTTATAGCGACCAAATGGCATTAGAGATGAAAAATAGGTAGTTGGAAAGATATCACTTTCAAAAGAAATACCACTTAAAGAACATAAACCAAGAGGGATCATAGTGGTATTTTAGTAAAAGAGAAGAGAGTGGTATCTAGATGAGTTGTTAATGACTCCAAATATTTTTGAGAAATCCAGAAAAAGTTATTTGGAACAATTTCCAACTAGGAGAGATCATTCACAAGATTTAAAAATAGACTTTACCAAAATAAGCTTTTATAATTGAAAGATTAGTCATTTTTTAAAAATCTCTCTAATTTTGCCAAATGAGCATGAGAAGGGTATTTTAGTTTCCAAATGGTTTACAAGAGTCTCAAATACCCTTCCGAGCCAATTTACATCAAAGAATTTGGCTCAAGTGGTAAGACTCACTTAAGTGCTAGAATTTGATATTTTGGTCAAAGCAAGTTTTTCGACAAGTTTCAAAACCTCATAGCTTGAGATACATTGGTCATTTGAAAATCCTTTGAATATGAAAATTGTTTGTAATGACCAACTCTAGGTTTTTGGTATGAAACTTTTCTCAAATTCGGTTTAGAATTAATTATATGAAAAATCCCGAAAAATGGCAAAAACAAGATACTAGTAACTAGGAAGTTTAGTTCAAAACTTGTTTTTGATGAAAATAGATTTTTTTAGCCAAAACCCTGTGAAAACATTTGAGAATCATTTTGGAACATTTTTCAAACAGATTTTCAAATGTTTACTTCAAATTCACATTTTGGCTAAAATGACTCTTTTTGAAAAATAACACTAGAACTTAATAGATATGGCACACTTAGAAAATGTGAAACACATGGATATGAATTTGCACTATATCTAAATGTGCCACCACACTTATCAAGCTCATAAAGGAATATGGAAGTTTTGATCATGAGCAAATATGATTACTACACAAGATAAAGTGCTTGAATTTAAATGTTACCGAAGGGACATTGGCATAAGATTGGTGACTTGAATATCCTCATTCTTGGCCTGAAGTTGTTGGTGGCGAATCCACCTTTTTCATGCACATGCCAAGCCTCTAATGCCTTTTCGAGTCCTATTAAGCATTTCAAGTAAGTTTTGGTACCCAATTCTTGTTGGGTTCGGGAGAGTTAGTCTCGATGCCTTTTGGTGCCCTAGTAGAAGTCTTAATCTTAGAATTAGCATGAAAGCAACAAGACTTACTACTATTAGATTTTACAGTTGCGCACATAGTAATAAAAGAATTAGCCATTGGTTTAGAATTATTTGCAAATGAGCAAAACACGACTTACTTGACAAAGTTCACCTTGGAGCTTATCCTACCACCATCCTTGGGTAAATTTTAATTTTCTTTATTACCCAAGGCATCCCTCTCTCCAAGAGAATTGTCACGAATTATGGGTTTTGCCACCCAAATGGCTTTGGCATTAGTTTTAGTTGGGGTAACATTCTTAGCAAACAAATTGCCATTTTTATCATTCCTAAACATATGATGATTATTGACAAGAGAGAGCTTAGGAGTGTTACCCTTGGGACAATCCTTACCAATATGTCTCTTTTCCCGACAATTGTAGCAAGTAGGCTTTGAGCGTCTTTTCTTGACTTACTCATTGTCGGTTTACCTCTTTAGAGAAGTAGTCTTGGTCTCCACTTTGTTAGGACACTTAGAAGCAAAGTGCCATAACTTGTTGTATTCAAAGCATTTGATGCTCTTCATATTTTTGGCTTGGTGCTTTGGATTTGTCTTAAGCTTGCCTTCTTGAGATTGGAAAGACTTGGAATGTCTTGTATCATAATTTCTCTTCTTAGGGATAAAGCCAAGCCCCTTCGTGTTCTTGACGGATCTTTGATTGCTCAAGATAGCATTTAGGTTGGTTTTCCCCTTGTAGCACTTCTTCAAGTCCTTTAATTTTTGCACTTGAGCCTTGAGCTCTTTGTTTTTCTCTACAAAATGGTTAGTATTGCAGGTACTAGAGGAAATATGAGCAATTTTTATTTGAGCAACAATGCACATTATTTGCATCATCACAAGATGCGGAAGAGTTGGAAGCATTTGTGCTAGTGCAACAAGATTCAACAATTTGATTATTGCAAGACATGATAGAAATGGAAGCATTTGCATTGCAGCAAGTAGGCATGGCAAGCAATTTATTGCAAGGAGTAGAATTTACAATTCTAAATGATATGTAAAGAATTAAATTTAAACATGTCATATCATCAAGAATTTCACAAGATATTCCAACATTTACCTTGCTAGTAGTGATGTCCTTGAGAAGGAGATTTTCATGATCTATCTTTAATCCATCATATGATTTTTGTAGCAACTTAAGCTTTAGTGTCAAATCATGTGATTTTCTAATTTTCTTCTCAAGGTGATAATGGAACCTTCTAAGCATGTTCATCAATTCTTCACGAGAGGGCTCATTGTCATTTATTTTACCTTGAGCCATGAAGCAATTAGGTGATGTGGAAGGTGTTGGAGATTCATCTTCACTTGAGCTTGATGTGGAGCAATCATCACTTGAAGTCCATACTTGTGAATTGTCCACTTGATCAATCTTGGACTTTTCATGATTTCTTTAAATAAGCATCCACACATCATGAGCATACTTGAGGTGGCCTAGCTTCTCTCGCTCATCTTTGCTCAAAACACTAAGTAGAGCATCGAGGGCTTTAGCATTCATGTGTTCATCTTCTTTCTCCTTGGTGGTGAGGTTGCTCTCATCCTTCACGCTATAACCTTTATTCAACAATACGCCAAATCGAAGAATAAATAGCTCTAAGGAACATCTTCATTTTGTGCTTCCACGGGCCATAATGTGTACTATCAAAATATGGTGCCCAACCGGCGGAAATGAGTATAAGAGAAGATTCACAAGCATTCATGTTAGTATAATCAAAAGAAATATTAGCTCCACTCTCACCCATCCCGTCTTGCGACATCCTAAATTCTCCAAGCGGTTAAGCTTTATGTGGAAGATTACGCTCTAATACCAATTAAAAGGACCGGGATGTCGCCTAGAGGGGGTGAAGAGGCGATTTTCAATTTTATACAGAGTTAGAAGGTGCGGAAACTTTAAACAGTCAGACAATCCGAAGATTGGTTCGGATACTCTGAATAGGTTCGGAGTATCCGACCCAAAAGTTCGGACTATCCGAACTGCACAGTTAGGGTTTGCTCAAATTCTTACCAAATCTTCAGATCTGGTGATGCCACTTGCACATAAAGTAGATAAGTAGTGGACCTAGCTATAAAATTAGATCCACATAGAATCTCAAAGCATAAGTCCACAAATTTCACAAAATGTAAAAGTGCAAGTGAACAAACCAAGATGTAGAGTAGAGAGACAAGATTTGTTTCCCGAAGTTCGTTTTCTTGAGGGAATCCTACTCTCCGTTGAGGTAGGCTCGGTCACACTTGAGCCCGGGTCTCTATCAACCCTTTCCCTCACCAAAGGTCTCCAAACCCCTTGGTTTTACTCCTTGTTCCTTCCCTTGCGGAGGCGAAACCGGCCTTCACAAACTTCCCACGACCACCACACCAAGCTTTGGTGACTCGAGGGAGACTCCAAACCGTTTAGGAGTCCTCAACCTCCAAGAGTAATAAATCCGGTGAAATATGAAAGTAAAAGACGAATCGAGTGCTCCAAGATGAAATGCACAAAACTTGGCACTCAATCCTACCTCTCAACCCAACCAAGGATGGCAATCTTGAAGATTTATGGTAGGAGAGGATTTGGGGGGGGGGGCTAGAGCTTGGGCTAGGGCTTGAGAAGGTGTAAATGCTCTCTATTGAATGTATTTCCCGTGTTGGTGAGGTGGGAAGAGGGGTTATAAATACCCTTGGCTCAAATCTAGCCGTTGTGTGCTGCAGACATCGGATACTCCGAAGTTGAAGTTCGGATACTCCGAACTGTGCAGGCTGGAAATAATACAGGTTTGGATACTTCGAAGACATTCAGACTAATTCAGTTCGGATATTCCAAAGACATTCCGACTAATTCTGAATGAAGACAGAAACTCGATTTTCTCAAAAAATCGGATACTCCGAGGACATTCTGACCTGAGTTCGGATACTCTGAAGACATCCTGACTAATTCAGTTCCGATACTCCGAAGACATTCCGACTAATTCTGAATGAAGACAGAAACTCGATTTTCTTAAAAAATCGGATACTCCGAGGACATTCCGACCTGAGTTCGGATACTCCGAAGACATTCCGACCTAAAATGTGCTATCTCTTAGGAACTTTGATATAAATGGAAGATGAGACTCCCAACTTTATAAAAACTGATTTTGGAGCACTTGAGTAGTCTAATATCTATATTTCGTCGCATCCCTCTTAATAGTACGGCTTTATCCTTAGACTCAAAAATCAAAATAATATAAATGATGTTAGAAAAAATCCATGTAACCTCATCTTTGGGAATCAACCACATACTTGGTCTTGAGCACAGACTGGAAGCTTGATGTCCTTCATCAATGCTTTCAAGCCTACTTTAACTCTTCACGCATCAACCCTTAATGCATTGTGCATGATGATCTTCACCAAATGATTGATTACGTCTTCATCTTGTCAACCTTGACTCGATTCACCTCATGAGACTCGTCTCATTCGACTTTAACTCGATCATCCTCCCCGATGATTATCCCGCTAAATCGACCTTGACTTAGTCCTCAACTCTTGATGACACCGTCGTCTTGTTGACCTCAACTTGACCATCATCTTTCAAGATACCTTGATCATCATACACACTCACGAGACCTAATTCTTTTCAAATCACTCATGAAATTCATTAGTCCCAAAAACTCAATAGATATAAATGTATATGATTGATAATCAATAATGTTTAAACTCAACAAGTATTTGACGATGAAGCTCAATATAAATGAAACACTTGACATAAGAAAGATTTCTAATTAGTGCATCATAGTGAATATGCATTTGATCTATATGCACTAGAGATGTGATTGCCAAAAAGATGAACCAATTAAATTATGGCAAGGAGCACAATCTTCAATTAATGATGTACATGAAAATATATTCAAGAATTGCACATGTACACATTCATATTTAAAGCAAGAGTGATGTTGTGAAATAATCTAGATTAAACTTCACTAAGGAAGTGCATATAAGAATATATGATTTAGACCTATATACACTAACACAATTAATACCATGGTGAAGATTAACTAGATGGATCATATATATAAAAAACAATTAGAGCATATATCCATATTAGGAATGCAATAATAAATATGATAGAGTCAACATATTGCATACCTCGATTTGTTATCTACCCTAGTTGTATATATGAAACATACCTCAATAGGATGAATAGCTTAGTCACTTGACCTAAATAGTTCTTCCATATGGATAAGACTAAAAATGATCTTAATAACAAACTTGTTAGTCTCATAGACGTTAAGCAAATATTAGAGATTTGTCATTAGTCAAGCACTAAATCAAACATTAAACGATATGTACCATTTATAGTGTTTGTCATTAAATATGTTTGTCATAAATCAAATGTGTTTGTCATTAATCATCAAAATTACACAAGGGTATATTGAACTTACATGTATACATGCACGTTTGTGGTAGCAAGGCTCTATAATAATGAGCCATAGATAAGTCTGAGACCGCAAAGGAATTCGCTGTCTTCATAGGGACCTATTTGAAAAGTAACGCCCAATTCACAATCTGTCGTGATCTCCTTCTCCCAAACCCAACATGAATCAAAACTACTCGGTGGGCAAGGAATGGGGCAGCAGGCGGAGACGGGAAAGACCGCACGGGCGAGAGGAGGAGGGCGCACTAGGTTTCGGGCCAGGTGAGAGGACGGTGGGTTGAGAACAAAAAAATCAAAAGGGCTAAACGCAAAGATGATGCAGCGATGGCTGTTTGATCGGATGATCGGACGATCATGAAGGTTAGGACGCGGTTGTGAAATGAAAAGGTTGGAGGGGTTTTTTTGCATTGGCAATCCGTTTGGCAAGCTGGGCAACGATCCAACGGATAGATTCGGTTGGACGGACAAAATTTTTTCGCTGACGTGGTCACGCTGAGAAGCCTCGAATCCTTACCACTATAGGTAATAGATAATATCTACAACAAGGAAAGGAAAAAAATATTGTTGTTCAATTCAACATGTCCAAGGCTTATCATAGATTTAAGTGGAGTTTCTTGGAGACAATGCTAAAAACAGTGGTCTTTCATGAGAGACGGGTCAAGTTGATAATGTGGTGTTGAGCAATTTTAATTTATCAAAGTGAACTCCACATGTACTAATTCAATAGTCCTGGTTGAGGTTTGAGGCAGGGGATCCACTTTTCCCATGCTTTTGTAATTTGTGCTAAGGCTTTATTTGTTGCTATAAAATGAAGTCAAGTCAACGTGAGAATTAAAGGAATGGACATGAATAGTAAAGCACCCATTCTTAACTCACTTGTTTTTGTTGACTAATCACTTTTACTTTTAGAAGCATCTACAAATGAGGCTGAAAGGAACTTATGGCCAAGAAGGGGGTTGAATTGGTTAATTTTAATCCTTTTGTTTTTCTTGAAGTTATGAGCAAGATTAAAACTTTCTACACTAGTAATAAATGTGAAAATGTAAGTGCGGTAATATAAAGGAGACTAGGAGCAAAAGATTTTTTTTATGAGGTTTAAAAAGACTTTTTTCTTTCCCTACTCCTTGTTGGAGCACTTTTCAAGGGACAAAGATTTTTTTCCTGAGGTTTGAAAAAAAAACTTTTCTTTTCTCTATTCCTGGTTGGAGCACTCTTCACGAAGAGGAGTATTGCTCTGGCTTCACTCGGGTAGTACTTCACAAATTTCGGTAGGTGGACTCTGACCTTGTACAACAACTTAGAGTCTTTCACAAGTTTCTCCTTTAGAGATCACCAAGCCCATGCCTCCAATAATGGAACTAGAGTAACAAGCTCGAGATAGTCCGATCTTGCCAGATCAAGCCTTCTATTGAAGCACACTATAGACTTGTTACTCAAGCTCTTATGAACTCACCCTATGGATGGAAACTCTAGTTTTGGTGGCTCTCACTTAAATGGACTCAAGAATATGTAATAGAGTTGTTCTCCTAAGAAAGGGTACTCTATGTCCTTAAATAGCTCATACTTAAAAACTAGTCGTTGGGGCCCTGATTCAGAACAAGCTCGTGGCAGCCGTATGGTATGGCACCCTCGTACCTTACGAGATACAAGGCTCCTGTACGATGCAGCGTTAGGCCAGACCAGACAAGGCCCTAGGTAGACTTAGCCCAACTCTTACTGAAAAAACCTTATGGGGTGTCATATGGTAGTCGTACCATACAACACCCTAAAACTAAACAGGGGCTCCAAAGCACCTTCTCTGGATAAAACCTCGACAACACACTGTTTGGTACGTCATACCATACGGCAAGTCAAGCTGCCTCAACACCCTCTCTGGAAAGAACCCGACGACGTATATGGTACCCTGTACCATACAACGCCCAAGGGTGACTCTAGAACCCTTACTAGAAAATATTCGACGAGACGTTGTCTGGTACCCGTAGCATACGACGTCCACAAAGACTTAGAAAAACCCTGCTGAAAATAATGTGACGTCGTCTCATACGCCATACCATATGACACACAGGTACTCAGCACAAAACTAACACAAACTAAATTAAGGGGTCACTAAGGCTAAGTCTAGTATGCTCCATGGGAAAAACATGATCCAACGAGATTTAAAAACTTCTCAAACACTAGACATTCTCTACGTCCGAGTTCATTCTACACCATCCTTATCCTTCATTCTTCATAGCTTTGCCACCTTCGAGGTTCCAGGATCTCCATTTGATCTACCTTGTCATCATCACCAAAACATACACAACAAACATATGGGGATCTTGAACCTTATAGAGCATTGTAAACAAAGCAAATCTTGCGAGTATATGATAATTGCTCAGGGGGCGAACAATATATATAGGTCCGAAGTGGTGCATATCTTGGGTTGCCTTCTTACATTGATGGAGCCAGATCTAAAACTTTTGAATATCTTGAGAAGAGAGTTTGGAAGAAAATACAAGGTTGGACGGAGAGAGACTCCTCTTGGAGGCAAGGAAAGGAGATCCTAATCAAATCAGTAGTTCATGCTATCCCAACACATGCCATGTCCTGCTATTTCATGTAAGTCTTTGTGTGATGAGCTAACATCTCTCGGTGTAAGATATTGGTGGTTATATGGCCTTGATGGATATTCTTTCTTCTTGTTTGCATGAGTTTTATGGATTTGATTTTTCCTCTATTTTTTCTTTTTTACTTTGAGTGAGATGAGTGACGAGAGATGTGAACAAATCCTAGAAGACACGTTAACTCTTCAGTCATTCTCGTAAGAAAATTCATCAGTTCCCACAGAAATGTTAAAGAGAGTAAGAGGTGGAGACCGTCCAATGACATGCTTTGAGTATAGCGAGGTGGGAAACATTCTTGCGAAGTGCACCATAGTTGGAGACCAAGAAAAAACCAACTACAAGTCAAGCTTAAAAAAGTTTTGCCCACGTGATGGCAAGCAACCAATGGAGTTCACAATTTGATGCATCAAATACAAGTGTATTTGGCACCTCTATTTTTTCTAATTTGCATTTGTATTTGTTTTGAATTTTAAAAATTGTTTGATTTTGTTATTTTAAATGCTAAATCGTGGAGTTCATAATTTGATAAGTTGAACATACTTGTATATCTAATTTTTTTATTTGTTCTTTTGTTGTATTTTTTAGTTTATTTACAGTGGTAATACATATAAAAGTGTTTTACAGCCGTATATTCAAAATTTATTTATAGTGTGGTATACCCACAACCCACAGCTATACATATAAAAGTGTTTTACAGCCGTATATTCAAAATGGCTCAGTGGCAATTTTTTTTTTTGAAAAAATGGCATGGCCGCTCACCCTGCTGCTCTCCACGCCCTCATCGCCGGCGTCGCGACCGTCCCCCACCTCCGGCAGCTCCATGCCCACCTCATCACCTCCGGCCGCCTCCCCTCCCTCGGCCCCTTCCTCCTCCGCCGCCTCATTTCTCTGCCCTCCTCCACGCACCTCCTCCTCCCCCTCGCCCACCGCCTCCTCCTCTCCCTCCCCTCCCCGCCCCTCGACCTCTTCAACCTCCTTCTCCCCCCTCTTGCCTCGTCGCTCGACCCCTCCGCCGCCGCCCGCCTCTTCCTCCGCCTCCGTCGCGGGGGTCTCCTCCCGGATGCACAAACGCTCCCGCACGTCCTCAAGGCGCTCGCGCGCCTCGCCCCGGGCTCCCTCCCCCTCGTCGCCTCCACGCACGCGGAGGCCGTCAAGGACGGCCTCGCCTGCGGCGTCGTCTACGTCCGGAACGCCCTCATGGCCGCGTACTCGGCCTGCGGCCACCTGCCGCGCGCCATCCAGGTGTTCGACGAAATGCCGCGCCGAACCGTGGTGTCCTGGAACACTGCGCTCACCGCCTGCGTGGGCAACGACCGCCACGACCAGTGTGTCGGGCTGTTCACAGAGATGATCTTGGCCGGGTTCGAGCCCGACCAGACCACATTCGTGGTCATGCTGTCCGCAGCGGCTGAGCTGGGCAACCTGGCTCTCGGCAAGTGGGCTCATAGGCAGGTTGTTGCCCGGCAGCTGGACATGACGCTTCAGCTTGGCACGGCAGTGGTAAACATGTACACCAAGTGTGGCGCGGTGAGCTACGCGTGGCGCTTGTTTGAGAGGATGACGGCACGGAATGTCTGGACATGGAGTGCGATGATCATGGGGTTTGCGCAGAATGGAATGGCCCAGGAGGCGCTGAAGCTATTCGACAAGATGAAATGCACGTCAGTCGTGCCCAACTATGTCACCTTCCTTGGGCTGCTCTGTGCATGCAGCCACGCCGGGCTGGTTGACGAGGGGCGCCGGTTCTTCCATGAAATGCAGCATGTCTATGGCATTGAGCTGATGATGACACACTACAGCGCCATGGTTGATGTACTAGGGCGCAATGGCCGCCTAGAGGAAGCCTATGACTTCGTCATGGACATGCCCGTCAAGGCAGACCCTGTGGTCTGGAGGACATTATTGGGAGCCTGCCAACTGCACAGCTCCAAGGACAGCATTGACATCATCGACAAGGTGCAGGAGCGATTGCTGGAGCTGGAGCCCTGGAGAAGCGGGAACTACGTGATGGTCGCAAACATCTACTCCGACATTGGGTCGTGGGACAAGGCGGCAAAGGTGAGGAGGGTGATGAGGGAAGGAGGGATGAAGAAGATGGCTGGGGAGAGCTGCGTCGAGGTCGGAGGGCAGGCACACCGGTTCATTGCCGGGGATGATTCTTGCCCTCAATACCATGGGGCTTGTAGGGTTCTCGATGAGCTGAATCTCAACATGATAAAACTTGAACCAGCTGAGAGAATTTTGCTTATTGACGCTGACTAGTGAGTGCATCGCTTGCATTGTTTGGTTGCCTAGAACCCTTGCTGCAATTTTGCGAGCAATAACAAGTTTGAGAACAGTCTCAAAAAAATTCCTCGTGTATTTACTATAAAAATTCCTATATGGTGATGACTGATGAGTGATAGCTCACCTTCCATTTTTGCATTTCGCGGTTTCTTGGTTTTACACACAGGCCATTGTGTTAAGCGTTTTGATCCTGAAGGTTTCCTAATTGCCTAAGCAGATCCTCCATTTTTAGTGTTTTACCCTTCAAGTT
Organism: Olyra latifolia; assembly: GCA_036346145.1. NCBI lineage: Eukaryota > Viridiplantae > Streptophyta > Magnoliopsida > Poales > Poaceae > Olyra > Olyra latifolia. The sequence goes on along the minus strand of CM070523.1, from coordinate 52,487,424 downwards.
TCCCAGTTTGGCATGTAGGCCCCATTTTGTGTTTTGCCCTCTCGAGTTTTATGGTTGCATTTTTTTGTCGCATAGCACGGATACTCAACTAGCCTACATATCCATTGGACTGCACTGTATGTATCTCAGTATGTGCACTGTACCCCCCTTCAAATTCCCTATGCCTTCTGGTTTCTTTTGCATAATTCCCTTGCTTTTCCCCCTTTTTTATAACGGCATGTTATCGTTAACAAGCGAAACCCTACTTAAAATTTATTTATTTTTATGGTAGTTGAGAAAAATGTTATTCTTATTAAAGAGAATTTAAGGAAAAGGAATTGGGTATATAGATTTTTCTTTTATTTTTTTTGAACAAAAGATTTTTCTTTTACTTTTTATCAAGTTCAAACTTGGCAAGATCTTTTTAGTGGTTAAATTTGTGTGTGGAGATCATTGCTATATGTTTTTTGAGCATACATTGCTATATGTTTGAACTCAAATTTCAGTCAGAGGAACACGGGCCAGGATTAAACTTGGTGTTTCTTAGTGGATAGATGTTATTGGTCTTTTGACTGACTGTTAGACTGGTTGAAACTTTAGAAATAAATATTGATTTAAAAGAAAAGAGTTGAAATCACCATTGGAGATCATTTATACTATTTAATCTTTACTTTGGTATTGGGTATGTATGCAAAGAAAAAGATGTTGGCAACATTGTAATGATGCAGCAATGGGTTTGAGACAACCTTGTACAACAATAAGGTTCCTAATGTTGCAAGACGAGGGTATTCATGACAGCCTTATTGATGGCATGTGAGGATAGGGATTCTGTTTTGGGTGGGTAAGGGTTCTATGTGCTTGTTCTGGACTGTGATTGTCTATTGATATGGGTGGGGAGGCGGTGATGCATGGAGGAAGGAGTCGATGCAAGGTGCCTCTTTCTTCCCTCTTCTTGCAATTTTTTTTGGATTTTTCCTGAACATTATCATTAAGTTTTTATGCATTTACTTGGTATTTTCAGAGATACCATCACCATGTGCTTGACAAGATTTTGATTTGTGGCTGGCCCTGACAAGATGCTCCTCAAGGTGGACATGAGGGGCATTGACAGAAGCATGAGACTGTATCCCTGCTTATTATAGTCCTCTGAAATTCATAAGTTCTAGGAGAGGCTTCTGGAATTCTGCTCCTGTAAGCATTGGGGATTCTGAGTATTAGAATAATTTTGACTTCAAAAAAAAAAAGATGAGTATAATGCTACTGATAATTGCAGTGAGAAGATGCAATTGAGATACAGATGGCATCTATTCTTTACTGCTTAAAAAGAATATAGTGGTGGCGACAGCGGTAAGTCATTCTTCTCGACCATCCAATGGCCTAGATGTTATACAACACTTTTTATTGATTTGGAACGCTTTCTATTTTGGTGCATTGGTATTTTTAGCAGGGATTTTGTGACCATAGTTCAGAACCGGGCAAGTATTTGATTGGGTAGTAAAAAAGATTCCTCTATTTGCCATTGTCAAAAGATGTGTACTCCTCATTTTGCCACTCACCTGTCACTGACATGGCCCACATATCGGTGACACGGCCAGTGGGAAAATGAGGATACACAATCGAGCGTGGATGAAGTGGTAGGAAGTAATATAGTCCCTCCATTTTTTATATAGGGTGTGTTTTGGTTTGGCTCACAGACCAATGCCAAGAATGAATTCCCTCATATACCCTGAGTAACATGCTAGTATTAATCAGAGCACTGAATCAGCACACGCATGCATGCATCTGCATTGGCGGAGTGCCCACATATGACTTGCTGTGGGCAGAAAACGGGGCAAAGCCGGCACGCATGAGTAATAATTAATGCATGCCATGCAACTCAAGCACTAACCGTGGCAGGGGGCATCAGAGGAAAAAATCAAAAGAAAACATCCAGGAAAGTGTGTGCGCCTTGTATACCTGAACAAGGAGAAGAAAAAATGCGCCCTACATATAAAAACGAAGGGAGTAATATTCTTTTTATTCATAGCAAAGCACGGACACTCAACTAGTTGGTCAAACAAAGTTTTCAGAATTGACACAAAAAAGCAGATTCACCTAATTTTCATGCTGTTTAGATATGTAGAATATCATTTTTGTATCTCTAGGGTGCCACTTTCGCCATATTGCCTTTTCACCAGTTCGTTCATTTTCAATTCCATGATGAAAGCATTATTTCTTACTACTTCGCAGAAATGCAGACATGATGAAGTGTATTCTTTTGTGCTATATATCTCTCCCTTTTCTTTCATTTTTGAAATGAAATGCATTTTAGTGAACCTTGATCAATAATCTCACATTTTGGATGGAAGTGTATGAGCACTTTGACCATGTCAGATGTCACTTTTACTAAGAAACTGTACCTGGCACTTTAGGAAATCTTACAGTGCACGACATTTGTTTGAGAATGGTCAAATGGTTGTTGCTATGTGCTGCCAATGCAAAAACGAAATGAGCTCAAGCCTGGCACTGTTTACTAAACTCTGCACTCTGGTGGCACTGGCACATCACATTGGACTGAAACAGATACACCTGCAGAAATCTCGCTGACTTCATTTTTTCGATAACTTACATCCTGAAGCATAGCCATTTCTTAATGTTAAATACATTCCAGTAATTCAGTACCTCCATACAGGCTACTTCCAGTTCTTTTGGCTTGGCTGATTGTATAAGCAAACCTGAGTTTAGAGCCACCTCGATTCGGGATGCCGGAACAACAACCGAATCGGAAACCTCATCCTAAACTTACTTCGGAATAGGTTCGAGAGCTTCCATTTCAATGTTGGGTTGTTGTGGCATCTTAGGGTCTACGGTTTTGAGGCTGCTGACCTTATCGAAAGTCTCCTGTCTCTGAGAATTGGTCAGAATTTCTTTACTAAAGCGATCGGCTTACTACTGAAACGACTCAATATCACTTGCAGGACTACCTTCAAATATAACTTATCAAACCAATTTTATTTTTAGTTAACTATTAACCTTACCAAACCATGAGTCCAACCCACGTAGAGAATGGAGATCATGGCATCCATTGTATATATATAAATTATATGATTCAGGACTAACATTACATGCTTTAGTTAAATCTAGTTTGTAACCTGTAAATTGTAACAGGGATTTGTTGTCTGTGGAAATACTTTACGGTGGAATCACCTTATAGGCTTTTGATTAACGTGCTAATGTCATTGTTAATTTGTTACTGTGGTCTCTGGGGGTTTCACAAGAGAAGTCTATTCTGAGTAGCAAATTGGTTAATTTGTTGGCGGTTTTACTGTAGCAAATTTATAAGTTTTGGAAAAAAAAATTAAATAATCTAAAAAAAAATATTTTTACTGTAGCGGACCGCCGGCGGTCCGCTCAAACGAACGGAGCCTAGGCATGGTTCCGGTGTCTTACAGCTGGCTTACTTTTCAAAGTGAGCTGTTTACCTGATCACAGGTCATAAATCTTTGTTACAAAAACTTTGCCAGTGGAAGTTTGGTAAACCATCACATTCTTGCTTTACTTTGATTTCATTGTCAAATGGCAAAGCTCTGTTTATTCTTAAATGTACAGTAGTGGTAGTCCTGTAGATGATGTGTTGAGAGTGAACTCTCTCTTTACTTACGTGATTTCTTTATCATAGAATGAGAACTGTAGATAGGCGCTTCTTAAAAAAGATGTAGATAGGAGTGAGGATGGCATTGTCTTGAGTTGTACCGCTGTTTCAATTTAGGCTGATTCAAAAGGGCAAACCCTTAAGGTTTCATCTCTGGTGAGCCCTCCTCACCTTCCCGGCCGGCCCCTTCTCTCCCACCAGCCCAAACCCTAGATCCTGCTCGAGCCCTTTGCTGAGCTTTAGGAGCAGGTCACCGTGGAGGAGCTTGCCAAAGCTACCCATGGCCATGGCGAGGTCCGGTGGGGCTCTGCCTCTGTCCCGATCTGGCGAGCCCCTCCTTCTCCCCCTCCCAACCGACCCTTCCTCTCCCATTGGACCGAACCCTAGCTTCGACCCGAGCCCTTCGTCAGGCTCGAGGAGCAGGCTGCCGCGGTGGAGGAGCTTGTCAGAGCTGCTGTTGTCATCGTCCTCCACGTTGCTGTCGTCCCTGGCCTTCGCCTGCGCTACTTCCTTCTCCCTTATGCCAGTTCGGAGCTTGTAGATGAGCTCGTGCACGACGGCATTGGAGGAGGGGGAGAGAGGTTGTTGGCCACCAGAGTTGGGGGAGAAGGGAGAAGGAGATAGATGGGAGGAGGAAGACCAGGAAAGTAACGCTTTGGTCGTAAATTTGAAGAGACGGAGGGGTATGAAAGTTAAAACAGGTTGGAAAGGCTTTATGATGGCATGTTTGAAATGTTTTGCACCTTATAATGGCATGATAATAATTTATCGTTTTGTAATGACATTTTTGCTATAAGCAACTTAATAATGGCATGAATTCAATTAATCCAATAGAATAAGTCGATAACAAATTGAGGAATCTATATGACCATTTGTTTGTTTTGAGATTGAAAAGTGGGGAAAGGAGTGTGAGCTTCTTTCATGAGGGTTGTAAGAGCAACTATGTTCAATTCCTTACTACCATTAAAAAAGAAGAGAAGAAGAGGTGGAATATATATAGAGATTGGCCACTATATAATGATCTGGATCCACAGCATAGACACTGTAGGCAAACTCTGCATGCTAACCATGTTATGAATAGCACTTGTATTCATTTGGGGGCCAAGAGACCAATATATAAACACAGTACAAGGACAAAAAGAGAAAAAACCATATACAACAGGAAAGGCCCAACAGGCCCATATATATATATATATATAGATAAAGACTATAGAACACCTAGGTGTTCTTTAACTAAAGAACACCCACGTTTATAGGCTGCCACGTGTCCACCCTAGCCTTCCTCCACTACTTTTCCGTGCACAGGTTCCGGCAGACGCGGTTATAGTAAAGATGCGTATTAGATATAGTAAACTTTCTAAAAAATTATAGTAAACACGAAATAAATCTGAATCAGCTTGCTCCCCAAGCCTATCCACTTGCCACGTGGTGGAGGATGACGTGAGCATTTTTACCAAATTTCATTTGGTATTTTCGCAATAACTTTTGACTGAAAAATCCAATTTATAAATCGTTTTCATATTTATGTTCGTTACATTTTTTCGAACAAAACTAGACCGGTCTTGCCATATATATATTTTTATAGTAAAGTGGTTTACTATATTTTATAACAACATTTACTAGAGTCCGAACATTGTAAAATTGCAATATTAGTTACGTTCCAAATTCTAGTAAGCTTCTTATTAAGATATAGTGTATGCTATAGTAAATTTGTCCTGAGAAAATAGTAAACCACTTTACTATTAGAATATACATGCATGATCGGTCTTGTTTTATTGAAAAAAAATATCAAGAATACATATGTGAAAACGGTTTGTTAATCGGAGCTCTTAGTCAGCGGCAAAAGTGAAAAAAAAAGAAAAATAATCACGTCATTAATGCACCTATGCATGCACATGAATTAGTTTTGCCCAGTTTTTGTTCGTTAATATTTTTACTATTTTCTATGTGCAACTTTACTACAACGGATACACAGATTTACTGTATCGGCCCTGCTCGAGGCTGCACACATGGGAGAGGTGGGAAAGGTGGGGGACACGTGGCGCAATATAAAAGTGGGTGTCCTTTAACTAAAGAACACCTAGGTGTCCTTTAGCTTCACTATATATATATATATATATAAAACACCCCCCTCAAACTCATGGTGTGTTAACAACACTGAGTTTGAAGAGACAAAAACTATACTGTTGTTGAGTGTGCCTTCGTGAAGAAATATGCTAGCTGAATCTCTGAAGGCACGTACTGAAGAGCCGTAACCTGCTCCTGAACATGTGACCTCGCATAGGAAGTATCAACACCAATATGTTTGGTGAGCTCATGCTTCACCGGATCACGAGTAATACCAATAGCTCCTGTGCTGTCAGACAAAAGAGGAGTCGGTGTAGAAATAGGAACACCAAATTTCTCAAGTAACCAATGCAACCAAGTAACATGTGTAGTCAAAAGAGCCATAGCACGCAACTCAGCCTCTGCACTCGAACGAGAAATTGTCTTTTGCTTCTTAGTCTTCCAAGCAATGAGAGAACCACCAAGAAAAACACCATAGATAGAAAGAGATCGGCGATCCGAAGGATCCTTAGCCCAGATAGCATCAGAGTAAGCATGAAGCTATAAAAAGTTGGAGCGAGGAAAGAAAAGACAACGAGAGATGATTCCATGTAGATAGCGTAGAACACGGAGAAGATGACTATAGTGGAGCTGAGTTGGAGCAGATACAAACTGACTCAAGATATGAACAACATATGAGATATCAGGACGAGTAACACCAAGGTAGACAAGACTACCAACAAGGTGACGATACCGAGTACGATCCGAAAGAAGTTCCTCATCGGGGGGTCGAAGCTGAAGATTAAGCTCCATAGGAGTCTCAGCCGTCCGATGATTAGTAAGAGAAGCTTGAAAAAGAAGATCCCTAATATACTTCTCTTGGGGCAAAAAGATTCCATCTGGTGTGAAGGTAACCTCAATCCCAAGAAAATAACGAATAGGACCAAAATCAGACATACGAAACTGCTCATTGAGACGAGTCTTGACAAAATCAATGTACTATGAATCATCACATGTAATGATCATGTCATCGACATATAGCAGAAGAAGAGTGCGACCACAAGGCGAGGTGTGAACAAACAACGTAGGATCATGATCACTAACAGAAAAGACAGCAGCAGTGACCACCGAAGAAAAGCAATGAAACTAGGCCCGAGGAGCTTGTTTAAGCTCGATGAGGACATCTCCAATAACGATGCGACCGGTGCTCCCTCCGCTGCTTCATCTTTATCGCATGGAGGTCTGGATCCACAAGCCCGGTCTTTCAAGCCTCCCTCGAAGGTCCAGCATCACTAGATCAAGTTTCGTGGCACCACCGCGCACCAAGAACGACCTAACTTGAAGCCCAAGTCGCCATCAACTCTGGTTCGGCCATCCAGGAGCAGCCCGACTTCAAATGGGCATAACTCGGGCATCCGAACTCCGTTTTTAGCGATCCACCACTCCACGTAAAGCATACGAGATAAACTTTCCAACGGATCTGGCCCCATCTCCAAATTCGGTCCAGAGCTTCGGGAATCTACAGAAGAATGACACATTCCAGAAACTTTGGGTGTTGCGCCACCTTATTTTTGGGCCTATGGCCCATGTATCTTTATGGGTTGGTGGGTGTGGCCGTGGCCCTTGCTTTGGGCACCCCAATGGCTGCTGACGTCCCTCTATATATGGTCGTCGCCTCCGTATGTTGTTCTTTAGGTTTTGTTGCATTTGGTAGACCCCGCGTGCGTCCCTCCTCGTGCTTGCGTGTGTCGACTAGACCACCCGACACGAGAAACAGAATCTTACCCCTGGTTTGAGAAATTGGTTTGTATCAGATTGCTATCATCTTGTTCTTACTTGTTCTCGATTGCAACAGATTCAAGGATCGATCGTGTCTTGGCCTGGTTGATCGACTTGGTGGTGACATCGAGATTGCTCGGTTCCTAATCTCGTTGGTTGGTAGCCGATTCATCCGCCTCACTCCACCATAAATCAACGTATCTGTTCTCATCAGAAGATCGGGCACCCCCGTATGCGCATCAGGTGGTGTCAGAGCAACAGTTGCCTGGTGAGAATACTTTATCCTTTGTTAGATATATTCTTGTTTAGCCTAGAGTCTAGAAAAACAGCCACTCAAAAATATAGTTCGTCGTGTGTGTTTCCCTTTTGATCCAAGACCGTTTAGCCTTTACTATTGCTGCCTAGTTCTTAAACTTGTTGAATTTTCGTTGCATCGTCGAGTCGTTGCTGGTCTTAGTGTCTAGTGCCTTTAGGGTTTCTAGTTCGAGTCACGTAGCTGTCGCAGTTTTGTTCTTGAGTTCTTTTTGTGCCACCGCCACCATCCTCACACCAGGAGCTGCCATCGCCCATCATCCAGGAAACCACCATGGTCGTCCTATATTTTCCAACAAGGCTAACTATTTCCTTGCCCGTTCAAACCGCTGCCTCCACTTTCCATCCACCGTGAGCCGCGCATTAACTCCAGGCTACCAGATCATGGTGTCCATATAATTAGTGGATTGGTTACCTTTTTTTCAGCCACGTGAAACTTTCATCCCCAGCCAAACCACGTGCACATTCGTTAGTTGAACCTCGCCGCAATGCCACAAAAATAGGGGGATCCATTTCCCCAATTTCAGCCACGCACCCCATCCTTTTCCCGGCCAAAATTCGCCCCATCTTTCACGCCGAGCCACCCGTTCCTTCTTTGATCGATCACCGGCTCCACTTTCCATAATTTTCTCAACCGCATCTCCTTAGCCGCAGCCCACAAGAAAAGAAGGCCGTACTAGTCCACCTTCCATCCTCCTAGCCAAGCTGCGCCCCCATTCCATATCGCGGCCACATCTTCATTCAAAGCAAAAGGCAGATGCTAGAAAAGAAAAAAATAAAGCCACACATAAAATAAAAAAAGAGAAAAAAGGAACAAGTTGGTAAAAAAAGGAGAGAAAAAAAATTGAGGAGCTTCATCTTGGTGTTCTGCTGTGGTATCCTGTGACTTCGTCTGCGATTAGGCTCGTGTCTCTAGCACGATTTAGCCTAGGAGCAGCACAGTACTACCGTTGAACGTTCAATCAACTTGTTTTGACTAGTGTAATTTTAGTATTTCCTTGCTACATATTGATACCTGTCCAAGCTCCACCTCCTACTAACCTACAGGAACAGGACCTTGCAATCGCTTTGTCACCTTTTGAGTACATGTTACCGCCAAACTTCAATTGCACCTTTACTTGTTGCAGGGTCAGAACTTGTAAGAGATTGGTGGAAGCTTGAGTGTTGTGAATTACCACTTTTCCCATTCCAGTAGTACATAGGGACTACATAACCTTGTGAGTTTTCCCCTTGTTGCTACTAACCATGGTAGGTAATCGAAGCAATCATGGGAGCAATGTCGGCAGTGGGAGTGAACATGAGGCCCTCTCACTCCTAGAGAGCGGCGATGGGTCAATCACTTCGAGTGAGTGTGCAATCGGCATGAGCTTGAGACTCGCGCTGCCTTGGATGAAATTCGCACGCAACTGGGGCAACTTCTTGCTGCTGCTTCACACAACAGAGCACCCGCTGCTGTCCACGCTCCATGGGCTGCCCCCGCTATCCACGCTCCACGGGCTGCCCCTACCGTTCACCCACTTGGGGAGGGCCAAGAAGAGAACAACTACAAGGCTGATTCGGAGGCAAACGATGGGTTCAATGTGAACAATGATCAACAACACCGTCGACTCCGCTACAATCACCAAGGTATGGTAAGAAACCAGTAGGCTCCATGTGAGGTATGTGATGACTCAATTGCGAAAATGAAATTTACAATGCGTCCTTTTGCTGGTAAATATGATCCTGATGCCTATCTTGATTGGGAGTTAGCGGTAGATCAAAAATTTGCTTGCTATGACTTTGCTGAAAATAGGAGAGTTCGGGCTGATACTAGTAAATTCACTGATTTTGCATCTATTTGGTGGCAAGAAACTTGTAGAACCCAATGTAATGTGCCTATGACATGGGATGCGCTAAAAAGATTAATGCGTGCTAGGTTTGTGCCTACATACTATACTTGTGATTTGCTTAATAGGTTGCAACGCTTAAATCAGGGCAATAAATCAGTTGAAGAATATTATCAAGAATTGCAAATTAGCATGTTGCGTTGTGGGTTAGAAGAGGGTGAAGATGCAAAAATGGCTAGATTTTTTGGTGAGCTTAATCGTGAAATTCAGGACATACTTGAGTATAAGGAATATAATTCTGTCACCTATTTGTTTCAACTTGCTTTGAAAGCTGAAAGGGAAATACAAGGATGACAGCCTAGGACACGAGCCAATTTTGGAGGCTCTTCTTCGTCACGCCTGAATAAGCCCCATACAAGACCGTTGTCTTCCACTCCTGGACGTACACCCACGCCGACGGCACCAACCACGTCCACAACACCACGCATTCTAGAGGTGAACAAAACTGCGACACTTCCTACACCGGCAAAGAGTGCTTCCTCCGTTGCTTCCACTAGACGTACGAGAGAAGTGCAATGCTTTTGATGCAAGGGATTGGTCCATGTGATGCGTGACTGTCCAAATCAGCATGCCTTGATTGTTCGCGATGATGGTGAGTACACTAGTGCTAGTGATATTGATGAGGATGGACATGCTCTTGCCACTAACACTGCGGAACAAAAAGGAGAGATTTGTACTGCTGCAGCGTCGGAGAACTACTTGTCGCTTGTTGTCACACATGTACTTCATGCACATCCAACACGTGATGAATAGAATCAGTGCCAAACAATCTTTCAGACGAAGTTTGTTGTTAATGAGCGAGCAATACACGTCATTGTTGATGGTGGTAGTTGCAAAAATCTTGCTAGTGTGAACATGGTCGAGAAGCTTGGCTTGACTGCGACTCCACTTCAACAGCCCTACGAGACTGAATGGTTAAATCCTTGTGGTAAGGTTCAGATAACAAAAACTGTGCAAGTACCTATCTCCATTGGTTCTTATCATGATCATGTTGACTATGATGTTGTACCCATGGATGCATGCTCTCTTTTGTAGGGTAGACCCAGAATATATGATATAGATGCCATTCATCATGGTAGGACCAACCAATATACTTTCGTGTTTAAGGGGAAGAAATTCATTCTAGGATCCATGATCCCTACCGACCTACTTAAGATGCATGCAAAAGAAACTAAAAATGAGAAATAGGAGGGTGATTGTAGTGACAATAAAAGTGTGGCTAAAGAATTAACCCCACAAGATGTACCAAATGCTAAACGATCAGAACCTAAGTTGAAGGGAAAAGTTTTGCTATCAACAACTGTTTCTTTGTCTCTTGTTGCCACTAAGCTTTTATAGGAATATGAGAAGAAGTCGAGGACTACTCCAATTCAAGAAAGGGGGGATGATGAAGACATCTCCAACAAGGATGCGACCGGTGATCCCTCCGCCGCTTCATCTTTATCGCATGGAGGTCTCGATCCACAAGCCCAGTCTTTCAAGCCTCCCTTGAAGGTCCAGCATCACCAGATCAAGTTTCGTGGCACCACGGCGCACCAAGGACGGCCCAACTTAAAGCTCAAGTCGCCATCAACTCCGGTTCGGCCATCCAGGAGCAGCCCGACTTCAAATGGGCATAACTCGGGCATCCAGACTTTGTTTTCAGCGATCGACCACTCTACGGAAAGCTTAGGAGATAAGCTTTCTAACGGAGGCAGCCCAATTATGCCATGTTCAGCCCAAAATCGCGTGTACTGTTTACACAGTATAAAACCCGAGCCACCGGCCATGGTTCCCCAACCCCAAACCCTAGCCGACGCCGTCATCTCAGAGCAAAGGAAGGAGGAGGAAGAGAGGTTGCCGCCGTCCATCGTCGCCGTGTAGAGGTGAGACGTCACCACCGTTGTCCTCCGCAGCCGCCGCCACCTAGGTCGCGACGGCCGCGAGCCGCTCTCGCGCCGCCGACGGGCCTGCCCAACCGAGCCGCGCCGTGGTGCCGCTGCGCAGCACGCCGCCGCCGCCGCTGCCGCTCGCCAGGGAGCGTCGCCAGCTTAGCGCTATACCGCCACCCACCACCAAGGCCGCAAGAACCTAGCCGCCACTGCAGCTGCCTCTGCGACGTGGGTCCCGAGCCGAGAGCAGCCGCCGCTTCTATCGGCAGCGTCGCCGCTTCTTCGCCGGACCGCCGCCGCCTCGCCGCCAAGACCGCTGTTGCCGCCGCCGATTCCGCATCATGCTGCCGTTAGTTGGGCGGAGCCGCTGGTCTCCGCCGCCACCGGTCACCGCGCGCCCGCCCGCCACCTCGTCGCGCCGCCGTCAGAGCCTTCGCCGGGAAGCCGTCGCCCATCTTTCTTTTCTCTCTCTCCCCATCTCTCTTTCTTTCCCTCTCTCTGTTCTTTTTGCTTCTTCACGTGAAGAAGCAGAGCAGTGGCCCCTTTAATCCTTCGGCTGGTCAAAACAGTCAACGCGTGTACTGTTTATTTAAACAGTGTTCCTTCATCTTTTTGTATCTCTCAAACCGTAACTCCGATTCACACCAAACCAATTTTGTTGATCTTCTTTTAATCTAATCTATCTACTATATTTATTTCATAATTTTCTGAATTTTATTCGTTGCTGTTAATTTATCTGTGCCTCGATTTGCGTGTAGACGTCGCGGAGGAGTCCGGAGGGGATTTAGCCGCCGATTATCTGGGAACAAGCTACTCAGATCAAGGTACAAGCTAGATTCATATCGAACCCACTTGTTTTCTCTCTTTTTACTATTCATAGTTTTTCTTTTAAACTTGCATGCTAATTTTAACTTTACTGTATATGTTTGCATTAGTTACATCCGATGCCGTGTTAATCATTTGTTAACACGGTTAACTTTCCATTGTCGCCTAGTATGGATTAATATCGTATTATTGCCATCCTTGAATTTACTCACACTAGATGCTTATTTGCTACGATGCGAAATCCAGATGATCATTATGATGGGAAATCATTTAAAACCTTGGTAGAGAGAATCTACTCTTTATCGTGTGATTTTGGTTAAACTTAATTCAACTAAAATTAACGTGATGTGAGTAGACTCGAGGTTGTGGAATGAAGGGTGGTTGTATGTTTTGTGGTATGCCACCTCGGTCGACCTAAGGACCGAACTTCGTGGATGGACTGACCGGGCAAAACAGTACAACCATAGGTGTTAATAATGGTAATACCTTAGTTGTTACCTTGGGAAATCTAGTTTTGGGTTGTCATGACGGTATGGGCATGCTTGATCAGCACCGTATGTCCATCTGGCACACGAGGAGACTTCGGGTTTCGTGATGAAGCGGCCTGGGGTAAATCCTTAGTGATGCATCCTCTATTCTAGACGTACCAGGGATAATGGTTTCGTCTCACTCTTGGGTGAGTCCCATGGGTAAAGTGTACACACTCTGCAGAGTTAAAATTATCATGGTAGCCGTGCTCACGGTCAAGACCGGGCTTAGGCAGCTCTACTTGTTAGTCTCACCTTTTAATAATTAAATTGATGTAGAAGGTAGGGGCAGGGCGAATGCCGAGCAGTGCATTATAGGGAATGTATTGCCAGGGTTTTCGAGTAGAGTTGACAGCGATTGTCATTTATATTGCTATGTTGAGAAAACATGAGTTAAAGAAATGAATTTAAAGTTGGTTTAAACTATTGCATTACAACTGATAGGTTTGTTAAAAGTGCTTTTATGCAAAATAACCATCTCTAATCCTTTGTTAGCCTTGCATTCATTAGCTAAGGATATACATGCTTGCTGGGTATGGTTTATCCATACTCATTAGTTGTTCTTCAGATCTATACGCAGGTGACGACTCTGCCGAGTACGTGGATTACGAGGCAGGGTACTGTCGACGATTTGCGTCGGTAATGTATTTTATGGGGCGGTGAGAAAGATCACAACTACGATGGTAGCACAGGGAACCGGATTTATACAGGTTCGGGCTCTCGAGGTGAGGTAATACCCTACTCCTGTACTCGTGGATTGTATTATGATGGATCTCAAAGACAATGAGATGTTAGATCGCTAGATGATTGGATGTGTCTCTCGAACTAGGGGCCCCTGACCCCCTTTATATAGTGCAAGGGGCCGGGTTACAGATAGATTACCTAATTCGTATATGGAAGATACAGATATAACCGAGTCGTTTACACCTATATCTAAATATTCGAGTAGGAAACGAGTTCGTTTCCTTATAGAGCAAGTCGGGCCGCGCCAGCCTCCAAGCCCGCCTTTTGAAAGATCCGTGTGACTCGGCCCAAAGAGGTGGCACGTCCAATAATATATCTTCAGATACCCGGGGCCCATGTTGTCCACAAGAGTCCCTGGCGCTTCATGATCGAGTTGTCTTGATTCCGGGTTTAGCTTGCAGTCCTTCAAATGCAGCCCGAGTGATGTCACTCTTCGTTTAACTGATGAAGTTCCACTTCGCCGAGTAACCTGCTGATCAAACAACACTGTTGCAAAGGACTCAAGAAAAATCTCAAGTCTTAAAAGATGTCTGGTACCCATTCCGACTAATCGGTATGGTGGCTATTGGCCCCACGAGGAGGCATACCAAAAAGGTGGATGTTGCCGAGTGATCAGTGTCACCCTGCGTTATCCTCCCTGTTATGAATTATGACATTCGAGTCTGACGGGCAGAACCCGACATTCGGACCGGCAGGGGATATGCCACAACTCGCGTAGGGCGTTCAGGCGTCCTGACCCGACTAGTGCGGAGTCAAGCTAATGATTCTCGGAAGAATATGCTCGCCTCCAAGTTGAGGTCCTCCAAGTGGTGCTCGTCTTGATGACGAACGATCCGGAGATGTGCCACTTAGACCCAACTGAAGAGGTAACCTTTGATGTTCGCTCTGACTGAAGCCAAACCGACTTATGTCCCCAGGGGGCACATTAAGGTTGGGTTAATTACCCGGGAGGCGCCCAGTCTTCAAGAAATTGTCAACTGGCATAAGGCCCAACCAGGGACGCGCCCTTTTTTCCAACTAGGTTTGATCCGAGCGGCACCTGTACACAAGTTATGCCGTGTACAGCTTACGGCCCACATGGGGCGTGCTCTCTAGAACCTAAGTCTAGGCCCGAATATTGTAGCAACGAACCCAGGGCTTCGTTTTTTCCCGCCCAGCGCGAAGACGAAACGTCGCCCGTGGTCTTTTAACAAGTGTGCGCCATACTCCCACCGCCACGGGGCATCCCTAGCACGGCCTACCGGGATGCCAACCGTTGCTTTGATTGTTGCGCCATGTTCCTAGAGACATCCGTGTCAAATCTCGGGAACTGCTCTCATCGGGGTTCCCCAATGCCATTACTCTTTGAAATCGGTTCGACTTCCTGATTCCGGCTATAAAAAGAGGCCGGAGTGGTAGCCGCTTCTCATCCAGATTTCTTCCCCCGTCCCTCCTTCTCCTCCACATGCTCCAATGGAAGACGTAGAGTTGGCGGAGCTTTGGGCGCAGTTCGACCTCACGCTTGCCGAGATTGCTGAGGAAGAAGCCCATGCCCGCGACGTTGCGACCGTCGCGGTCTTGATCGAGGTCGTCCCGGCTCTCGCCGAGGTGGCCGACGAGATCGTCGAGGCACTGGTCCGCGGTCGTGCTTCCGACGCCGCCAGCGTCGCGGTTCTGATTGAAGTCGCCCCAGCTCTTGGCGAAGTGGCCGGGGTGATCGTCGACCGCGCTCGCCACCATCTCCTGTAATTTAGCCTGTAGGCCATCTAGGCTTAGACTCCCTCTAGATGTAGGAACTCGATGTGAATTACCAATGCACATGATTTTTTTTCAATATAATATATGCTAATCGGTTTTTCTTAATTCAAGTCATGCCTTTTGCCCGAGCAAGTTAGGTTCCTTTTACTAAGCACTCTGCCCAGCGCATCAAATTCCTTAGCTCCAGGAGTTGGCGCGGAACACTGTCTCCATGAACGCAATCGGGAAGTATGAGTGTTTCTAGGAAATAAGAGTTTCATTACTCAGAACGATTAACACTTAGGCTCAACATGGACTTAAAAAGAGAAAAATCGATTAGGTATCGTTTAGGTGCAGACTGCACCTAATTAGGTGTAGCCCCCGACTTACTGGCTAGTCGGGATTCGACTAGGGAGCAAGTCAATTTATCCTCACTAAGAGAAGGGGTGCGCGATTGCGCACCTAATTAGGTGTAGCCCCCGACTTACTGGCTAGTCGGGATCCGACTAGGGAGCAAGTCAGGTGAAGTTTTAGATAAAGGAGATTAGGTGCGCGATTGCGCAACTAATTAGGTGTAGCCCCCGACCTACTACTTAATTGAAGCACAAATAAGTAGCAAGTCCGAAGTTGAATTGCATAAAAAGGGATTAGGTGCACAATTGCGCACCTAATTAGGTGTAGCCCCCGACTTATTACTTAATTGAAACACAAATAAGTAGCAAGTCAGAAGCTGAATTGCATGAATATAAAGACAATGTGAACAAAAACTTATCTTTATTTATCTGTAAATATGTGTACAACGGTCGTCAGGTATAGAACCGACGTAATTGTTCGATGTTCTACGAGTTGTCCATGAGAGCGCAGTCTTCTCGCCTCAGTCGGTAAGCCCCGGGCGTGTCACCGAGTCAACAATGTACGGACCTTTCCAGCGCGGAGAGAGTTTGTGGTCACTCGATTGATTGACTCGAAGGACCAGATCTCCGACTGAGAAGGCTCGATCCTGCACATTACGATCGTGGTAACGACGCAGACCCTGGAGGTACTTGACCGACCGAATTGTTGCAGCGTCTCGAGCTTCCTCCAACCGGTCGAGTTCATCGATTCGATTGGCCTCTGACTCGTCTTCATTGAACCTTTGAACTCGTGGTGACCCGAACTGTAGCTCCGTTGGAAGGACCGCCTCAGACCCGTATACGAGAAAGAAGGGAGACTGCCCCGTAGCTCGGCTAGGACTCGTGCGGAGCCCTCTGAGTACGGCAGGCAATTCCTTCATCCATTTGGCCGCGTATGGGGTGAGCCGATCGAAGATGCGCGCTCTGACGCCTTGTAGAAGCATGCCGCTTGCACGCTCGACCTGCCCATTGCTCCGTGGGTGTGGCACTGAAGCAAAGCAAATCTTTATGCCCACATCTTCGCCCCAGCTTTGAAACTCGTCACTTCTGAACTGAGAACCATTATCCGTAATGATCTGAGATGGTGCGCCAAACCGATCGATGATCTCCTGGAAGAACTCGGTGGTTTTGGCCGCCGTAATCTTGGTCACAGGCTTGGCTTCAATCCATTTAGTGAACTTGTCAATGGCGACAAAGATGTGTTTATAACCACCCGGGGCCTTCTTGAAGGGTCCGACGATGTCGAACCCCCAGACTGCGAACGGCCAGGTGATGGGGATCGTCTGGAGTTCTTGGGCCGGCACATGGATCTGCCGAGCGAAAAACTGACAACCCTTGCACTTGCGGATGATCTCTTTTGAGTTGGAGACCACGGTTGGCCGGTAAAATCCTTGCCGGAAGGCTTTTCCGACCAACGTAGCTGATGCCGCGTGATGACCACACATGCCCGAGTGAATTTCGTGCAGCAGGGTGCGTCCTTCAGACTCGGGTATGCACCTTTGAAGTATGCCGGAGACGCTTCGGCGGTACAGAATTCCTTCATGCACCACGTATGCACGACTCCGACGTTGAATTTGCTCGGCAGCCCCCTAATCGTCGGGAAGCTTTTCTTCTTATAGGTACTCCAAGTATGGCTGCATCCAATCCGAGTCGAGGGCAAGAACCTCTGACTCGGGTTGTTGTTCCTCCGGTTGGGGTAATTGCTCCTACTGCGTGATGGAGGGGGTCTGATCTTGGACGAAAACTCCAGCCGGGACTGACGCCCGACTAGAACCCATGTTTGCCAGCTCATCAGCCGCCTCGTTGTCTCACCACAAGACGTGTATAAGCTCCAACCCATCGAACTTGTCTTCCAACTTTCTGACGTCCTGACAGTAGGCGGTCATGTTGTCGTTGACACAAGTCCAATCCTTTTGCACTTGGCTCACCACAAGCTGGGAATCTCCGCGAACCACCAATCGCCGGATGCCGAGCGATATGGCAATACGGAGGCCGTGGATGAGCGCCTCGTACTCGGCTGCGTTGTTTGAAGCCAGAAAATGAATCTGGAGGACATACTTGAGCCGTTCGCCTCCAGGTGATATAAGAACGATACCAGCCCGCTACTGTCAGTCGTCCGGAGAGAGCCGTCAAGTACATGTTCCAAGATTCGGCCTCTTCGACGGTCGGGAGCTCAGATCTCCGTCCACTCGGCAACGAAGTCGGCGAGTGTTTGTGACTTTATGGCGCTGCGTGGTTTGAACGAGAGCTCGAAAGCCCCAAGTTCCACCGACCACTTAGCGATCCTCCCAGTGGCTTCCCGATTATGGAGAATTTCTCCAATAGGGAAGGAAGTGACCACCGAAATTGGATGTTCTTGAAAATAGTGCTTCAGCTTCCAAGAGACGATCATGACCGCATACAGAAGCTTCTGCACCTGCGAGTAGCGTACCTTAGACTTGCTCAATACTTCGCTAACGAAGTAGACCGGGCGTTGAGCCTTATAGACGCGTCCTTGTTCTTCACGCTCCACTACCACCGCGGCGCTCACTACATGAGTGGTGGCTGCAATGTACAGCAGGAGCGGTTCCTGTGGCATAGGAGATGCCAAGACAGAGGGCGAGGTGAGGAACGATTTGAGATCCTCAAAAGCCTTATGTGCCTCAGGTGTCCAGACGAATTTATCTTATTGCTTCTTCAATAGCTTGAAGAAGGGCGACCCACGCTCGCCGAGTCGCGAGATGAATCGGCCGAGTGCAACCATGCACCCATTTAGACGCTGGACGTCCCTTTGGCACGTTGGGGGAGCCATCTCCATGATGGCCTTGATCTTTTTCGGGTTAGCTTCAATTCCGCGGTGCGATACCACGAAACCGAGTAGCTTTCCCGAAGGGACCCCGAAGACACACTTCTCCGGGTTGAACTTCATGTTGTATGCCGACAGGCTCTCGAATGTCTTCGATAGGTCAGTGACCAAGTCGGAGGTTACCCGAGACTTGACGACAACGTCATCAACGTATGCCTTCACGTTGCGCCCAAGCTGGCCATGGAAACATCGTTGAATGCAACGCTGGTACGTTGCTCCAGCGTTTTTCAGCCCGAAGGGCATAGTGACGTAGCAGAAAGCCCCGAACGGAGTGATGAACGAAGTCTTGATACAATCTTCTTCCTTTAAGCTGATCTAGTGATAGCCTGAATAGGCATCCAGAAAGCTCAAAAGCTCGCAACCGGCAGTGGAATCAACCACCTGGTCGATGCGAGGAAGTCCGAACGGATCCTTAGGACATGCTTTATTTAAGTCGATGTAATCGACACACATGCGCCAAGTATCATTCTTCTTTTATACAAGCACCGGATTTGCCAACCAATCGGGGTGAAGCACCTCCCTTATAAAGCCGGCGGCTAGAAGTTTGGTGATCTCCGTCTTGATGGTTTCCTTCCGATCTTGTGCGAACCGACGCAGCCGCTGCTTGATTGGCTTGGCTTTGTCGTGTACATTCAAAGAGTACTCGATCACCTCCCTTGGGACACCAGGCATGTCGGACGGCTTCCAAGCGAAGATGCTTTGATTCGCTTGGAGGAAGGTGACGAGCACCTCTTCCTATTTTGGATCGAGCCCTGTACCGATTAAGGCCGTTTTGGCCGAATTGGACGGGTCGAGCGAAATACGCTTAACATCTTCATCAAGCTTGATGCCTGACTTAGATGGCTTTTTGCTTGGCTGTTCGCCCTCGTCACGGAGAGTAGTGGCTGCCTGCCGGATCTTGTCCAACTCGGCGGCCGCTTCAGTTGACTGGGCGAAGTCGCAATTTTCCCGATCAAGGAGATAGAAAAACTTGACGTCTCCGCGGATCGTGATCACGCCCCGCGGACCTGGCATCTTCATGAGTAAGTAGGTGTAGTGTGAGACGGCCATGAGTTTGGCCAAGCCCGGCCTTCCCAAGATTGCGTGATACACAGTCTTGAAATCGGCCACCTCGAAGCTGAGGTTTTCGGTCCGGAAGTTGTCCCGAGTGCCAAAGGTGACCGGAAGAGTGACTCTTCCAATCTGCACTGAGGAGGTTCCCGGGATTATGCCGTGAAATGGCGCGTCGGTCTTCTGGAGCGCCGACTTTGGAATCCCCATATCGTTGAACGTCTTGGTGAAAAGAATGTTTAATCCGCTTCCACCGTCAACCAAGACTTTACGAAGAGGACACCTCATACCACGAGATCTAGGATGAGTGGATATCTTTTCGGACAAGGGATGTGGTCATGGTGATCCGAGCGATCAAACTTGATCAGAACTTTGGACCATCGAAGGTATTCGGGGGTCACCGGAGCAGCTGCATTAACTTCCCGACTAGTAAGCTTATGCTTACGTTTGGACTCGTATGCATCCGATCCCCTGAATATGTAATGAGCTCACGCTCAGCTTCTGGGTAAGCGTCACCCTGAGGGGGGTCACGCTTGTCGTCTCGCTTGGCGTCCTTCGGAGCATCTTTGTTGTGCTCCTCAGCGAACCTCTTCAAGACATTGCAATTCTTCGCCGCGTGCTTCCCATTCTGATGGAAAGAACACGGCGCCTCCATTACCTTGTTGTAGTCAACGGGCTGAGGCGGCTTTTGCCGACCATGGTCCGCAACCGCCACCAACTCTTCACCCTTGCGCTTCTTGTCCTTCTTGGAGGATGATTCGGGCTTGTCCTTCTTGCCCTCGTTCTTGCTCGGGTGGTCCTCTTGACGCTCAGCGAGAGCGTCCGAGGCGGTGGCATATCAATCCGCCAGGGCGAACATCTCCTTGACGGTGGTCGGGGGCTTCCGAGACATTTTCTTGATTAGGTCGGGGTCGCGAACTCCCTTCTGGAAGGCCGCAACGACGACCGCCTCTGAAATATCCCGGATTGTGTTCTTCATCTTGGTAAAACACCGAATGAAATCCCTTAGCGACTCATCCTTTTTCTGATAAATCTGATTAAGGTCCCATTGGGTTCCAGACTTCTCGTAAGTGCCCTGAAAACTGGCAACAAATTGGTTGCAAAGCTCTCCCCAGGAACCGATCGAGTTCTCTGGAAGGGCTGCGAGCCAACCCTGAGTTGGAGAAGTTAATATGACGGACAGATAGTTTGCCATCACATCGTATCCTCCGCCCGCGGTCTTGATTGCCAAAGAGTAAATCTGCAACCAGGCCTCTGGGTCCCACTCCTCGTCAAATTTCACTATTCCCTTGGAGTTGAACCCTTCGGGCCAGTTTACCTGACGGAGTCGGGATGTGAACGCTTTGATCCCGTCAATCAATCCGTCCCTAGGAGGAGGAGACTGGCGGGGAAGGATCCGGCGTGGCGGAGTGCGGCGCCGGTCTTGTTCTTGCTCCCTCCGCCGGGCTTCGATGTTATGGCGGAGGTCCCGACTTGTACTTCGGCGAGCGTCTTGCCCGCGAGATTTCGTGTGCCGACTGCGCCGAGTACTACTCGTGGCGATCCGCTTCGCCGAAGTCCGCTGTTGGTCCCGAGTACCCTGGACTGCCGCTGCCGTCACCATGGCTTTGATCCGATCCATGATCGGCGTAGCGGGGCTGTCTTCTCCAAGCAAAGGTCCAACATTGTTCAGGAGGGTCTTACATGTGAGAATGTTCTGCTGGGACGTACGAAAGACGGAGTGGTCTCCCATACGGAGTTGAAGCAGTTCCTCCCGGACTTCTCGTGCGCGACCGCGCAATTTGTCGCGCAGATCTTCTCCGCCTCCTTGGTTGTGTTCGGCTCCCGCCTCGTCTACGGGCGCCGAGTCGATCCGGAGGCTTGTCCATCCAGCACATAGATACCGCGACAGTCGGGGAAGCCGTTGACGCTCTCCTCCAACTCGGACTCTGAGTAAGAGAGGCTCAATTGGTCCCGATTTGTTGGATCATCAATGGGAGTGATTATGACTTCTACTTCTTGTGCCGGATCTTTTGGTCAGAAGAGGGTCCGACTGAGGTTCGGCAGAACGAATCCGCTGAAATCTTGCACCTGAATTGACCAATCCGAGTGACATGTCCACTCGGGAAGTTGACCTGGTTAGAGTTATCCCTGAGCCCAGACTCAGAAAACTCGTCCAGTTTGTCCTTGGCGTGTTCCGCTCCTTGGCCCAGATTGAAAAAGCTAGCGTGTTATCTCATGGAAAACAGCAGCCGCATTTCCTAATCCGAACGGGACGAACCACGATTGAGGGATTGTGATTCCCGACTGGATCCGAGCGCGGTCCAGATCTGGAACAAGGTTGCCACTTGGTTCTTTATCAGCAGAAGGAGCTGTTAAAGCAAGAGAAAATAGATCTCGACCGAAACCGAAGGAGAGTCCTGCGGTAGGCCAGTCGGAATTGTCATCATCAGATTGGATCTCTTCCGGATCAGAATTCAGAGGAGAGATCCTGAGGCGGCGAGGCTCGGCCGAAATCGCGTACCACCTCCCCCGGTAATGCGTGGACCGAACGAAGTTCGGCTCGCACAATCGTAATTCCCCGAAGTCACCGGCGATGAAGCCGAGATCTCCAAAGATGAAGCCTTGGCCGGGGGCGTAGGTGAAGACGAATCCGCCAATCGAAGCCATCGGAGTTGATGAAGTTGATCGTGACGCAAGCCCCTACCTGGCGCGCCAACTGTCGACGATTTGCGTCGGCAATGTATTTTATGGGGCGGTGTGAAAGATCACAACTACGATGGTAGCACAGGGAACCGGATTTATACAGGTTCGGACCCTCGAGGTAAGGTAATACCCTACTCCTGTGCTCATGGATTGAATTATGGTGGATCTCAAGGACAATGAGATGTTAGATCGCTAGATGATTGGATGTGTCTCTCGAACTAAGGGCCTCTGACCCCTTTATATAGTGCAAGGGGCCGGGTTACAGATAGATTCCCTAATCCGTATATGAAAGATACAGATATAACCGAGTCGGTTACGCCTATATCTAAATATTCGAGTAGGAAACGAGTTCGTTTCCTTATAGAGTTAGATATACGAGTAGAAAACGAGTTCGTTTTCTTATAGAGCAAGTCGGGCCGCGCCAGCCTCCAAGCCCGCCTTCTGGAAGATCCGTGTGACTCCGCCTAAAGCGGTGGCACGTCCAATAATATATCTTCAGATACCCGGGGCCCATGTTGTCCATAGGTACGACGATGGAGCTTCCGGCTACTAGTGTATCCCTAGTCAGATTCCTATGGCGTGTGGATGGGTTTACCAAGCCATCATTTTAAATTTCTATCTTCCGCTTATTACTATTTATATTAAGATAAATATTGTAATATTTGGTGTTTATGGCCAAGGTACTTTATTTTGTTAATCGTTGAACAACAAGGTGTGATTCCAGATTGCTCTAACTGTGCGTGCGTACTAGCTGTGATCCGTTGGGACTAGTACCGTAATGCACAGAGGGGTCGGCTTTGCTGAGTCGGGTCCCGACACGCTTGCCTTGTTGTACTGTTTTATCGAGAGAGGACTTATGATGTTAGCTTTTTGATCAAGTGTGAGAATGTTGGAGTTGATCTCAATTCGTGTACAAGACGGACTCTATTAGTGTCCTAATTGAGGATGCCCAAACCTAATTGGTTTCGGCCCTCTAGTGCACAGCGACTATAAATATAAGGGAGGGGCTAGCAATGAGCCGTGACAGAGCTAAGGGCTAGCTACTTCTAATCCAATCCGATCTAGAGATTTGTCGCTTGAGATCTGGGAAGGACCGATGCTGGCAACGAAGTCGTACCGTATGTCTCCCTGCGACCGCTATGGCTCTACTGCATCGATTCTACGTGATGGCTTCATTCAATCAAGGTTAGTACTAAGCTTCCACTGCTGTTAGTGTTCACGTGATTAGGCAATTGATAAAGTTTTAGCCAAAATTTCTAACACAGATATCCAACTTTCACATGGAAGGTCAAGGGGGTGTTTCCTTGTGATCTCTGGTCCTTCAATCATAGCGTACCCATCTCTTATTTGTTTTCCTTTTTCCCTTTTCTTGTGTGATCACATATACGGATACCATCTTCGGAGACGCATATTTCTCTCTCAGAGATTATATGATTACCTTTTCAAAAAAGATTATATGATTATCTGTTATCGCCTGAATCCTTTTCGGTGTATTCACTTCTAGTATAGACATACATGGTCCTGTTATCGCCTGATATTGTGGTCAGAAAATACCTCCCATGTAACCTGTTCCGGGGTCGAACATGCTACATATTTGTTTCTGCTTATTTTACTATGTGCCTGATAGACTATCTATCTAATTTTTTTTAGCAGACATTGTCTATTTAAATTTAATCCTTGTTGTTTTTTCGTTAACAATTAATATAATTGCTGTGATGGTGAGATAGGCCTTGAGAAATCGCTCATCAAGCTTCCTGCTGGGAACAGATAGACACCCCTTAAAGCCCGTCTTGTAGAAATAATTTGCATTGGCTTTCCACTTTCCAGTTTCCAGTAACGTGACTAATCAACCTCCAGTTAATTTGTGTCTCATAAAATGGGAGATGATACAGCTATACCGAACTTGTGTCCCACCTAATTAATGAGATGCATGAAATGGAAGAATAAGCAGCCCGGGCAGTCCAAACCAACTTCCTCATGAATCTGTTTCATTCATCCTGCTATTTTTGACGCATCGTCAAGCAAAATTAATATCTAAAGTCGTCCATCTCTGCAGAATTGTAAACCTCTAGTCTAATGATCAGTATGTTAATTCGGGGGCATAGTGTTACGTGCATATGGGCCCAAGCATAGGTTAGGGGCTTAAAGCTGCACATGGTGCTGGAATGCACTGTTCATATGCATAAACAGGCTCTGTTTCTTTTAACGGTTTCTGTTGGTTGGCGGTTTACTGTAGCAAATTTATAAGTTTTTTTTAAAAAATTTTAAATAATTAAAAAAAATAATCTAAACTTTTTATCAGAAGAAACCGCGTCACGATCACGGCGGTTTGCAAAAAGGAACGGAGCCACAGTTGCCCACGGCAACTAAGAATTATATCCGAATAAGTCAAGAAGTTAACATATGATTATATTAATTAGTTGTCATCTAATATAGATTGACTAAAATAAGATTTGGTTGTTAGCGATTGGTTGCTATCGATTAGATTAGTTTCCTTATTGTTAGGGGCTAGCCTCATCTATATAAAAAGAGAAGTTGTATTTTTCATATCAAATAATAAATTAAAAGATTGGTCTAATAATAACCGCACCACGTGACATCTTGTTGCTGGCAGCGTTCCCTCTCCTATCTCCGAGCACCGATTGTTACACATAGGTTGTTCTGCATTCGTGTAAACAGACGTAGTCCTGTTTTTTTTTTGGTCGCCCTTTCCTTGGAATTGTTCACCAATACCATGGGATTGGTAATCTCTTTTGTTCCTCTTCAGCTTAATAAAATGTTCTTTAAAAAAAAAGTATGATTCAGGAGTGGAAGAAAAGTACTTACAGCCAATCGGCCCAATTATTACGTAGCTCGACATTGTGGCCCAACTGGCCTGCTTATCCACAACCCCAAAAAAGGCCTATTAAGAGTTGGAAACATTTCTTCATCCAGATCTCAGCTATATATATGCCTAGGGTATTATTAGTCTTCAGGGGTTTAGAACAAGTTGTATTAAGGTTCAGGCGTAAACTGCATTAGTCAAAATACCCCTGTCAAGTTATCCAAAAGCTTAACTGTGTAATTTTATGGCTCATACATTGTACTTTCTTTAACACTTACTAGAAGTAAAACGACAAATCTGTAATTACAGTCAAAAGGTGCTGGTTATCACTAAACGTTTCTCTGAAAAATTGTTGAAAATTGCCTGCACTGTGTGTCGTCAGAACCAGCAAAGCTTCACTGTTTGGATCCAGAGGTGACCAAAACTTTTTTCAGAACGCAGGTTATTTCAGATGCAGCTAATAATTTGATAGGGGAAGTGACCAAGACATGACAACCATGTAGCAGAGGCACATTTCAAAGGTAAAAATTACAACAAAATGTTTATAAAATGTTTTGTATTTGAGGAATCCTGTAGAGGATTGTGTCTGGGGGGTGGGGTGGTGGTGGTGGCACTTTCTGCAAATAGTTTATTCATATTTTTTTATAACTAAATGGTTTATTCATAGCAATTTTCATTAGAAAGCTTTTCTGATCTAATTTTTTTTAATGGTTTTCTGATCAAGTTATGTCTGATGCAAGAATGCAAAGATGAAAGGTCAGTTCAAATCCATCAAAATTAAGAAGTGTTCTTATGAGGTTGTTCTCTTCAGCTTATCTTATTTTCTTATAAGATAAATTTTGAAAGCTTCTCGATGTAGCCTGAAAAATCCGGTGCGTTTCGTTTGACTTGTTTGTAAAAGCTTTAGGACTCAACTTCAGGAAAAAAGAACTCGCTGAAAAAGATAAAGTGTTTGGCTTTTCGATTCTAGATAGACGAAGAGAATAATTTTTATGTAAATTATGCACCTCTATGCAAGGTTAGGTACTTGGTTTTTTGTGCTAATACCCGATCTGCGAAATATTTTAGGATTGCACTGTCTCAAGAACCAATCATAGAGGGGACCTGCCCAACAACTAACACATGTAGGCTGTCTATACTCCACATAAAAGACAAACCAACATATGATTTTAAAGCCACTGGCTAAAGTTGGTTTGTGTCTAGTCTCTTTTAGGTTGGAAAGTATATGGTTGTAAGAAACTATATGAGATATATTCAATTTTTTATTAGTTAGTTCGACAAGATTTGGTTATTGTAGAACCTACTTCGTTTTGGACGCATACTTGATGTGTAAATTAGAGTATGAAAAATATACCTTTAAATATGGATATTTCAATAACAAAGTTTTGTGTATATATTACATAGAACCCTTGTTTTCTTATTACTGATACTTTTTTGTACCAGTTTTAGTTTCTTTTACTGTCTTGATCATAAGCTATTCCGAAATTTTCTAGAAACATTGCTAACTGTCTAGAAATAACCTTAATAAACTAACGCATTTGTTCAACAATTGCGACATGTTTTAAAACATAAAAATCATGAAACCTGTTGATTCCCCTTGTCTCCTGGTTGAAAGGCTCAAAGAATATTATATTATGTGGTTCGTCATTTGCTCTCTTCTTGGTTTTTTGGTCCCATTCATTCACAATCCGTTTGAGGGAGCTTTTGTTCTGCGCTATGCAACTGTTGAGAAAATTTCTAGTTTTGGCGTATCCATTTCGATTCAATGTTGGATCAGATATATGCTTCTATATTCAGATGCCCATATATACTACGTCTGTTCAATCGGGTCCTCCAATCTGTCCATCTCTCAAGACAAAATCCAAGAGCGAGCGGCTGTTACACAGATACAGTATAGGATTCGATGTGCAGCTCTAATCGTTTTCTTTTTTCCCCATCCTTTCACATCCATGAAAAATGTTGAATACATGGAATGTAGGTACAAAGTACAGAGCTCCGATCCCTTTTGAGTATTTTTTTAGCAAACCCTTTGAGTATTAATGAATATACTAGAAACCCTTAATTTACTTTTTAATCCGCGCGGCCTATGCAATTCTGGTTTGGAAAGTGGTCAGCTAACTAAGTAAGTCCTTTTTGGAGACGATTATGTAAAATTTAGTAGCTTTTGGACTTGGTTGATTAGGTGCTGTTCTGGAGTGGCCAACCCTGCAAGGAATCAACATTCTGAAACTCTTCTGGGGTACAGCCAACCTGGGTTTTCCAACAAGACCTTACACCTACCTTTGTGGTGCAAATTTTGATTCAACAGGAACAAATAATCGTCTAATGGCTGCGAAACAAATTAGTGAGAATAGACAGGAGCAGCAAATTCAGTCTAGAAAATGGTACTATCTGTTTTGGCTGGGAGTGCAGGAGGACATGTGCTCCGTGGAGCCTTGCTTTGCATTATTGCATCTGCATGGTCATTTGTCCATAGCCCTCTTCAAAGTCACAAAACCCAGAGGCCCCACGCTGGAAGCATAGGGAAGTACGATCTTGTGAACTCTTCACTGTTTCTTGTTCCACACATACAGTAACACCCCTAATGCAGCCGTTTCTATAGCTGCCACCTAGGTAGAATAAGTTGACGATATGGACGTGAATTGATAAAAAAAGAGAGCATGATCATTTTTATATAAGAAATGGTTTCTACGCTGGAAACAGGACTAGCAAGCAGTAATCTGCAGCATACGATGCTACATCCAATTGCAAGCAGATCATGACGCTATATATATATATATATATATATATATATATATACGTACTGTGTGCATGTATGGTCACAACACTACTTTAGCCACTCTGCTGGGTACATTCTCTGTGCAGTAGATTTTTAAGGCGCGCTGCTGCAATTCAAAGGCCACTCCACTAGTATGCATATTAATGTTCATAAGACTGGGAACGTCGAGTAGCTTCAGTGATTAGCATGCAGTGAAAGGATCAAGGGGTTAAGAGAGTGAATCGGTCTAAGTTAATTTTTAAGATTTTTTGGTTTATTTTTAAATTTAATTTCAATATTAAATTTTTCTATAGCTATATGCAAGAACTAACCAAGAGCAATTAATCTTATAGCAAGAAGCAAATTGCAGCAATGTAAATATAAGAAGTAAAAGAGATAAAAGATAAGGGATTTTTCCCCTAAGTTCGGGAAAGACTTTTCTTTTTCTACTCCTCATTAGATCACTCTTCACGAAGAGGAGTATCGTTCCGATTTTATTTGAAGTAGCCCTTCACCACTCCGATAGGTGGACTCCGATATTCACAACTACTTAGAGTCTCTCACAAACTCTCTTGAGAGATCACCGCTAGCACCAACTCCAAAAGCAAGAAACTTAAATAACAAGCTCGATGTGACTTGATCCGCCGGATCAAGCCTTCTATGGAAGAACATAAGGAGACATGGTACTCAAACTCTCATAAACTCACTCTAAAATAGAAACCCTAGTTTTATTGTAGCTCTCACTCAAATGGACTTCAGGATAGCATAGAGAGTGAATCAGCACGAAACAATGAGGTACTCTAAATCCTTAAATAGGCCAAACTCAAAAGACTAGCTGTTAGGACCCAGAAACGGGGAACCCACATTGTCGCCGTACCATATTGCACATGTTGTACCATACGACGCTAGGGGTTACCGTATGGTACTACTCCCTGCCGGACCATACGGTGTCCCCATAGCACCAACCCTATGGTAGCGCCGTCTGGTACCCCATACCATATGGCGTGCCAGAGCCCCCAAAGCAACCTCTCTAGAAAAGATGTGATGGCAGCGCAATCTGGTACGCCGTACCATATGTTGCACCTGCACAGAGCCAGAAGCCTTCTAGAGAAGATCAGACGGCACGGCACGCCGTCTGGTACCCTGTACCATATGGCGTGCACATTAGCACTTAGAAACCCTTCTTGAAAAGATGATATGGGGTGCCGTTTGGTACCCTGTACCATACGGCGTGCATATCAGCACTTAGAAACCCTTCTTGAAAAGATGCTATGGGGTGCCGTTTGGTACCTCGTACCATACGGTACCAACGAACTAGAACTTGACCAAAAACCATTAAGGACCTAAACACTTCTAACACTCTAAAACTCAAAGTGTATCCATGGAAAACAAGCTCAAATAGCTCCAAAACATCTCAAACCCATCTTAGAACAAAATAAACAAAAAAAAAAATCTAATTCTAGATGAACTCATCTTGACTCCTAAGTTTATGTTAAAATATCTTTAATCTTGTCCTCTTCACCACTGAGTTAACATAACTTCATGAGACCAAACCAAGATAATCTCGTCATAAACCACTAAGAGGGCTTTGAGCCATCACTACCAGCGATTTGGCTTTTACAGGCGGTTCCAAACCACTTTTACAAGCGGTTTTGGAACCGCTTGTAAGCAATCGCTTGTGATGCTAGCGGTTTTATACCCGCTTGTAGTACTGCTGGGTACCGGTTAAAAAGAGAAATAATTTTTTAGGAGGAGTGGGATTCGAACCCAGGACCTCACCTTTTTCGTGACCCACACCTCACCCTGCTAGCCAACTCATCCCACGCGTGCTCTCTGATGATATAAGACAAGCTTTCCTTTTAGCATTTCAAAAACTGGACTTTTACAAACGGTTCGGGACACGAACCTTCTACAAACTGTTCGGGACACGAACCCCTTGTAAAAGTCCTATCCCGACTCAGCCTTTTAAACCGCTTGTGATGGCACTATCATAAGGGGTTCGCAATGAACCCCTTGTGATGTGCCCCTTGTGATGCCTATATCTCTAGTAGTGCATACATGTAGAACGCATCTCTTACGCTCATAACAACAAGTCTTTGCACATTGCATTTTGTGATAAGCCTCCCCATGAAACTTCTAATTGTTGCATATTGGTCCTTCCCTACCTCTCTCCTTCCCTCTCTTGTCTAGCTCCTCTCTAGGTCAGCCAGCTCATCCTTACCTCAAGCTAAAGATGGATGGAAGCCACACTAGAGATGGACGGAAACCTCGTCAAAAACCTCGCAAAACCTAGGGTTTCGTCGCTGGTGATGGAAACCACGCTAGAGATCTCGGAAACCTCGGGGTTTCCGTCAACGTCGTGAGGTTTCCGTTCATCTCCGGCGCCGTGTTGGAATCCTGGGGTTTATGAGGTTTTTCGGTGACGTATCCGTCCATCTACAAAGTTTCCGGCTATCTCTGGCGAGGTTTCCGTCCATCCCCAAGGTTTTCGGTGAGGTTTCCATTCATCCCCAAGGTTTCTAACGAGGTTTATGTCCATCTACGAGTTTTCTGGAGAGGTTTCCTTGCGCCCCCTAAGTTTTCGGAGAGGTTTCCGTCCATCCCTGATATTTCCAGCGAGTTTTTCAGCCATCTCCCCGAGGTTTCCGATGAGCCGAGGCACAACACAAGTGAGCCGAGGAGCAGCTTGGTGTGTGCGGCACGAGCGAGCTGAGGCGCAGTCAGGAGCCGCGTTGGCGTTGAGGCGGAACTCGGGAGAAGTAACGTGCTGCTTGCTAGAGAGAGCAAGGTAGAAGAAGATGGATTGCATCATAGACGGAGGAAGAATGGAAGGGTTTTGTGTAAAAAAAAAACAGAACGTGTAACACATATCTTGATGCATGTTTAATGGTTGCCGATTGTGCTAGGAATCGCTTTTATAAGCGTGATAGGTTTTTCGTTAGTACATAATATGCATGGCACGGTTAGAGGTAAGCAGCACAACCTAGTTCCTCATTTTTGAGGCAGTATGAGCACCTTTTGAATAATTGAATTGAATAATTTCTTATTACCTAGTATTAAAGTTCTGATGCTCTTGCAGATTTGGTAGATGATTATCCCATATGTCGTATTCGATACAACTCCTTTTGTCGCTAATTATTTCACCTTGGCGTTTACTTGTACTAGACAGTGACTTGTTATTTCTTGTTGAGTGTACCATTTGATATATAATTCTAGTTTATTCAGCAGTTTTGTTGTTTGCACACTGCATAGAGATTATTGTTGCCTTGGTCATTGCGCGATTGCCGGCACAGGTTATCAATCTGTCACTAGTAGTAGCTAACCTAGTACCATGTGGAGGAGTTAAGGGAATCCTACACACAATATTTGGTTAACGGCTATCTGTATCTGCTCCGACATTTTTGCCTGGGTTTTGTACATGTTTACGTGTGATCGAGAATAACACAATATTCTGTCTTAATTACTTGACAGTTTTGTTCCTCCACAAGTCATTGACAAAATTTGCCACATCAAGCTCAGACTCTGAACCTGTCTTTTTTTAGCAAAGAGGGCAGGAGCTCTGCCAATTCTATTAAGAGGAAAGAAAGTTCATGCTGTACAAAAGAAGGTTAAAAGGCAAAAAGTCCGGTAGCGGTCAAAGAACCCGCAGCCGGCTAGGCTTAGATTTGGGAGTGCGCTTCCTCCCAAAGGAAGAGGTCCTTTTGAATTTTGGTGACTAGAAGAGATGGGTTGAGGGACTAGAAGCCATGTAGATGACAAAACCAGTGAAGGTGTTCCTGTCAGCTCCTAGGATACTCGTAGCGGCTTGGTGCCACCACTTCATGAGGCCATTGTGGGATATGGGATGGGCGGCAGCAAGGAGCTCGGGGTAGGATCTTGCAAGCACTCTAGTCCAAATTTCCATCGTGCAAGGGCATCGAAGGAAAAGATGGTTGGTAGTTTGCTAGACCTGATTGCAGAGGCCACAAAGAGAGATGTGTGGCCATCTCTTTTTCTCTAGGATGTCGGCCGTGTGAAGGGTTTTGAGTTAGTGTCCATGCGAAAAATCTGTATTTATTCTCTGCTTTGGCTCGCCAATAGAGTTCTGCATGTGTGCAAAGGGTGCTGCCCTAAAACTGCATCAAGTAAGCGGATTTGGCTGAATAGGAGCCGCACGGGGACGCGCCAGACGATATTATGAACCTGTCATGGGTTGGGTAAATACTGATAATGTGATTGCATTGCACACATAATAACCGGCTGGCAACCAGCCTAGGATGTGAAATCTTTGAAAAAAGAAGTGAAAATCAAATGTGATCTGTGCGGCTGAAATTCCTTAAAAGATTAATCACGCTAGAATATAATCTAGATGCACCACCAACTTACTAGAGAAAACGCAATAAATGGTGTGTCACAGGTTTCCTGCCTTCCATTGGAGCCATATTAAGGTGTGTGGAGGCGTTCAATGAGCTGAAAAGAGAAGCTAGCAAAGAAGCTCCACTGCAATAAATTTGGTCTCATGTTTAACCAGACTTACATAAATGCCATAGAATTGTATGACCATTTAGCTTACTAGTACAAAATTCAGAAGAGGTGAAATGGCACCACATGTATAGGGAATATTTGCAATAACCAGTCACCACCATTCCTTCATTTATTTCTCATCTAATTGACATCTCTATAACTTGAGCCTGGTTAAGGTTGTTAAATTAAGGCACTGAAGAGGAAAAGTTGCCGTTCATTCCTGAGATCCTGCGGCTACCATCACTGGGTTTGGTTAACTGTAGACTGTGACAAGAGTTTGTGGATCAGTACTATGCAACTCGTTGTTTGAGGCTGCAGAGCGCGTAGGAGCAGCATCAAACAAAACTGAAATCAGCGGAGGAATTTTTTTCCTCTGTTCGCTGGTGATTTTTAAGTTGTGTAAGATTGGCAGACTATTGTGAAAGTGCTCTATACCCCAGAAAAGAAGAAAAAAAGAAATGCAACAGCTTGCCTGAAACTGCTGTGATGTTTTCAGGATCCATATTAATTGTTGATCAGAGATGAGATGTTGGGATTAATTAACTGGTCTCTAGCACCAGCACACATATATGCTGTACGTACATGTTATGTGTTGTATTTTATGGCGCACATGTAGCTCCTGGGAATCTGAGCAAGTGCTGTGAAATAGAGTAGTGACATGAAACCCAGCGAGAAATGCATATGCATATTCGTGAGCAAGCAAAATACAGCGCGGGAAAACAATTAATTGCAGGAAAAGTATCACCAAGTAATTAAGTAAATAGTGTTGGAACTAGGATCGATCTGTAGCTCTTCGTCGACAGCGCATCGCCACGCACACCGTTCGCCGCCCGTACAGGCCGCCGAGCACGCTAATTATCCTGCCGTCGATGGCCGTGTGGCTCGCGAGCCGCACCTCGGCGCCGCCTCCCAACAGCACCTCGCCCACCACGGCAAGAATACGACTGAAATATGGCTCAACAATTTTGTGCGTGCTTCACGTCACACCTTTTCTCTGGCCCCTGGCCCTTTATTTATACTAATAGTTTACATAAGACCGACTAGGACTCTTACACATATAAAAAGACACTTTATCTCTAAAACAACTCCAACTCGTAGACGAACTCAAATCTAGTCTAATACAAAACGGACTCGTTGAACTTATCAAGATTATACCTAGCAATCTCCCCCTTAATCTTGATACTTTAACTTGTTGAAGCAGTCGGACACAGTTACGACATGCTCAACTCCACACGAGACATGGGACGGCGACACAGCTACTCAACGCCCTACTGCTCCTTGATTTCGACTTCAGGACGGCGACACAGCTACTCAACGCCCTGGTCACAACTCATCGAAACCAACTTACCTGGCTCAACTTCAAGACGGCGTCACACCTCCTCAACGTCTTGAACACAACTCGTTGAAGCCAACTTTTTCTTGAACTCGACTTCAGGATAGCGTCACAACTTTTCAACATCCTGAACTCAAATCATCGAATCCATATCAATACGAAGCAATGCTAGACTCATCTGTAGCTTGTCCCTCTTCCCATCCGATGACACAACAGACCGACGACTCTATCTCACCCAACTCTTCAGACTCACCACCTATGAGCCAACACTTCAGGAACTCGCCATCACACACAGCTTGCAACGCCTGCTCCCCATGACCCGCCTGATTCCCACGATGAATCAGCAGATCCGAGATGTCTGTCGCCCACATCTGACGACCTCTTGACCTCCTGCCAATTTCAATCTGGCAACGATGAACATGCCCACCTAACACACGCGTCCGATACGCCGCTGATCACAACCAAGCTCTGATACCAATTGTTGGAACTAGGATCGATCTGTAGCTCTCCGTCGACAGCGCATCGCCACGCACACCGTTCGCCGCCCGTACAGGCCGCCGAGCACGTTTATCCTGCCGTCGACGGCCGTGTGGCTCGCGAGCCGCACCTCGCCGCCTCCGAACAGCACCTCGTCCACCACGGCAAGAATACAACTGAAATATGGCTCAACAATTTTGTGCGTGCTTCACATCACACCTTTTCTCTGGCCCCTGGCCCTTTATTTATACTAGTAGATTACATAAGACCGACTAGGACTCTTACACATATAAAAAGAACACTTTATCTCTAAAACAACTCCAACTCGTAGATGAACTCAAATCTAGTCTAATATAAAACGGACTCATTGAACTTATCAAGATTATATCTAACAAATAGTGCGTGCAGTGATGTGCTTCTTGCTCCGCTAGTTAGTTAATCAGTACTGGTATATGCACGTACACACTGGCTTGCATTATTATACGTCAATCGATCTCCCTCTCTCTCTAGCTAATAGTTAATGCTGAATTAACGATATATAGGAATAATACATAAGGCTCCATGATTCGTTATCACTAGATGTGCTTTGAGATTCATGTTGTTTGGTTATTATACTTTTATATACTCATTAAAGAAAATATTTGAGACATCAAACTCCGAAAAAAGTTGAGTTAAACTTCAGCTTGAACTACATTTAACTATACTTCAAACTAGTTTAAACTGAGTTTCATATCTGAAATACTTTTTTTAGTGGATATACGAAGATATACACATCAAACATCACGAATTTCAATGCACATCATTGTTTTTGAATCATGGAGCCTAGGCTCCATGGAGCCCCAAACTGACTTCATATATATATATATATATATATATATATATATATATATATATATATATATATATATATGAGTTGAGTTGATACGATTAGCTTGAAATACGGAAGGCGTCGTGCTTCGCGTCTAGTTTAAAAATCCGAGACTCAAATGGCGATCCGAACCGTCCATCTTGATCTTCTCGTTGAAATCTCTTAGACAACCAAATTTCGTATTTTTAAAATTTTTTGCTATTTGTTTTGTATTTTTGAAAATCACCGATCTAATTAGTTGTGAAGCGTCCAATTTGCTGATTTTTAAAAATACAAAATAAATAGAAAACAAATTCAAAAAAATACGAAATTTGTTCGTTTAAGAGATTTCAATGAGAAGATTAAGATGAACGGTTCGGATCGGTCATTTAAGTCTCAGATTTTCAAATTAGACGACAAGATCTTCCGATCTTCCATGCTATATATATATATATATATATATATATATATATATATATATATATATATATATATATATATATATATATATATATATATATATATATATATATATATATATATATATATATATATGTATGTTTGGTGTGGAAGAGGAGACCATCCATGATCAGTACAGAGTGCTTCCAAGTGTAGCTGGTACCTATCTTATCGTTTAATTTGGACAAATTGGATGGACGGCTACGCCTTTATATATATATGTGTGTGTCGATAATTAATTGATTTGTTAAACGGCCGGGCTACTGACCGAACGAACACTAGTGATCGATGCGCATGTCATGTAATGCATTAGTGGCTCCACGTGGATGCATGCACACACAAGACAAAGAAATTAAAGAGAAGCATGTTCATGTTAATTGGCATGATTAATTAATTGTTTGTTCATCTTTAAAACCACCATCAACCACTCTCTCTACTCTTAAAGTCTTAACTATATACTAGATATTTCTTGATGAATTGTGAATAAAAGCCACAGCACCTTCCTGTCAGTAGCAGTAGCACAGGCAGGTAGAAACAAACTAGTAGCTAGCCTTGAGCCAGGAAGGAAGGTAGCCAGTAGCCATGGTTAAGAAGAAGCGGCAGCTTGGCCTCACCTCCCTCTTCAGCAGCAGCAAGGACACCACTACCACTACCACTACCACTAGCGCCATTAGTGCAGCTGCTGCCGGTGCCGGGTTGCTGTGCCCTTCTTCTTCCTCCATCTCCATGTCCTCCTCCTCGTGGCAATGGCCGTCCTGCAAGCAGCCCAGGACCCTCTCCTTCAGGCACCAGTACACCAACGACTCCGCCATGATGAAGACCATGAACTCTGCCTACTTCCCGGACTCCGCCGACTCCTGCTTCTCCAACTCCTTCGCCTCCCTCGACACCCTCTCCACCGCCTCCGACGCCTCCGCCAACGCCAACGCCAACGAGGCCGAGGCCGAGGCCGAGGCCGTCCTCCGCGCGCTGCGCTCCGGCCGCCTCTTCTTCGAGCCCGACGCCAGACTGATCAAGAAGAAGAAGGCCCTGCAGGCCGAGGAGGACGGCAAGAAGCAGGCGGCGGCGTTCGACGGCGCGACGGCGATGTGCATGGAGTCGGCGAACCCGTACGGCGACTTCCGGGCGTCGATGGAGGAGATGGTGATGAGCCACGGCGCCAAGGACTGGCGGTGGCTGGAGGAGATGCTGGGGTGGTACCTGAGGGCCAACGGCAAGAGCACCCACGGCCTCATCGTCGGCGCCTTCGTCGACCTGCTGGTCGCGCTCAGCGCCACCGCCACGCCTTCCTCTCCGACCAACAACTGCTCCTCCTTCAGCGACATTGCTGCAGTTGAGGAGATGAAGGAAGAAGAAGAAGACAAAGAAGCTTAATTGATCATTAACGCGACACATCACACACGCATGCAAAAGATCAAGGAATGGATGGATCAATCCGTATACATATATGCATGCAGGATCAAGATCAGACGGCAACTAACTAAGTAGCTGCGAATTTTGAGCTAGTGTGTTCATCATTCTTCCGCGCAGCCGTCGGATAAGACATGCATGCACGTACACCCATGCAGGCTGATGAAGCGAGAGGTTAGTTTTTCTTCTTCTTTCCAATCAACAAAGCTGGATTAGCTACATATTCTAGCCTAAAAGCTACTGTCAGTGTCAGCAGCAGTATGTACTGCTGGACTTGTTGTAAGTATATATATTGCAATTATTTTAGTATCACAAAACGAAATTAATGTATAAGCTAATTACATCTCCATCTCAATTTGCTGTACGTACGGATCCATTGGTTTTTTGGAGTGTAGATATACTGTAGCTAGTCGTTGGCCACCGTTTTGCTCTGCGCATCATGCATGTCCATCAATATATATATGGTGAAGTGACAGGTCTATATATAGCTTCACATCAAGATTCTTCCTCTCTCCCATTCTGGACTAAAAAATCAAAGAAATATATAGCTGCACTGCATGCACTTGATGGATGACACTAAATTCAGTTTGGAGCTGAATCGATCCTTGGTAATACTCCATCATTATAATGTGGACGTGATAAAAAAAAGACTAACCGCTCTCCCTTCAGAAGGCAAAAGTAATTCAGTCATGCTTCACCCGTGAAAACTACGTACTCATGCACTCACCATGGTAGTGTCCAGTCCAGCACTCTAGCTGCACTCTGCAGTGTACAGTGTAGCCTGTCTTGCTGAGCTGCGGGAGGAGAAACAATTAAAACACGAGTGGCCCGGTTTTTAAAAAATCTCAAAGCATCTTTCAAAACATATCGAACCAAATGAACCGGCTTTTTTTGGTACGCTGTTGAAGGCCTAGCTAGCTTTTTAGAGCAGCTAGCCTTGACCATTAATAATTAGTGTTATGCTTTTGGTTGCAGTTAACTTGCAAGCGCAGAGCAAACTCAATACATGCTATAGTTGAGTTGTATTAATTGCATGGTTAGTAATCATGCGGTAGAGGTACTGAACAATCTTCGATAATAGCAACCTGAACTAACTAATGATATACAGAATACAGTATGGATAGAATTAATTAGAGCATTGCATTGCGAGATGTGCATGTGAGCAGCTTGTCTGCATCTGCATCGATCTGTTTGCAGCGAGCCATCCACAGGACAGAAGACGTCGTCTATACTATACGTACATACGTCCCTGTGCGCCGATCTGGACAAATGAATCATGCAAACAATCATGGATTGGATGCTTTCATTGTTGGGCTTTTGCCCTTGTAGGCTGCTGGGTTTTTGGCCCAGCTCGTGTAGAGCAAAGAAAGAGGCAAGGGAGACAGCATCACTGCCCGTGCGGCTTCATTTGCCTAGGGTTCATCGAACCCTGCCGTTGGCTGCGGCGGCAGCTGTTTTGCTCGCCGTTTTGCTCGGGGGCGATGGGGCGCGTGGGCTACGTGGCCTCGACGTCCGCGTCTCTCGCCCCGGTTGGTTCCTCCCTCGCCTATATGTGTGGACTCCGCAGCTCTTGGCTTCGGTTCGGCTCGGCTCTTTGGTTTTTCCTCATCTCCTCTCATTGCTCTTCTGCCCTGGGTGCTGGTCGCCGATGGTGGAGCGGTCTTGCTGCTGGTGGTGGTGGTGTACCTCGTCGATTTGGTCCCCGGTGGCCACGGGGTGGTCGCCGTGGAGCTTGCTGTTGTGTTCTCTGTTCCTCGGGCTCCTTCCTTGGTCTTTGGCTGTGGTGGAGTGACGGCATCGTATCTCCGATTCTTTTCGTCGGTGGTGCTTCCTAGCACGGCGAATTGTTTTCTGGGACAGTGATTTTCACACTTTGCCTCGAATTGTCGGTTCGAATCCGACGCATCGTAAGTGTTCATTCACCTTTGTGCAGTGGGCCAATCGGTATTTGGGGACCTATTCCTGTGAATAGAGGCTAATATCGATTAGGGTGTATGCACTGTTTCTTGTGGGCTTGTAGATGTTCGATGATGATTGCATAGTTTGAGATGTTAAATGAATTGATTTAGAGCTATTGTGATATGTTGTTAGCACTGCTTAATGGTCCATTCATGTGATAAGTTTCTACCACTGTTTATGCTTTGAATCTTAAGAAAGATAACTAGTTGTTGTGAATTTCTAATTGGGAAATCTAGTACTGTTATACTCTGCTAGTTACATACTGTTCTTTGCATAATTGTGGTTCTGTTTGGGACTGTTCTGGACTGAACAACACTGATTTCCTAATCTGTCTTGTAGAGCTGTTTAGTTGTCCAAACTGTCTTTATTCTTGTCACATTTGAGATTATATAATCCAGACCTTAAGCAGTGCACCACTTCTTTGATCTTAGCTCTAAGTTCAATTTATTAACCCTGTGATATTAAGCTCAAATTGTTGTTGGATGGCTAACTTTGTTAGCAACCCCAATTTGCAATCTGAGAACACTATTATGAATAAAACTATGAGACTCTATGCTGGTTTTATTCCTTTGGCAGCATTGGTATATGTCTTTATCATGTGTTTATGTGCTCCTCATGTCAAATTTGAAGAATACATGATACTTGCTATTACCTGCTTGCATTTTCTACCTGCTGTACTTTATGTGAATTATTTAATTATCTTGCTTATACTGCATTGTTTACAACAATCCAGAAAACAATTTATCACTATGGCCTCTAATGGAAGTGATGTAGTTAAGCCTGAGATTTTCGATGGCTCCAGCTTTAAACGCTGGCAGGCACGCGCTAGGCTGTGGCTCATGGACCTGAAGGTCTTTTGGGTTATCTCTGATCCCCCAGTGCCTCCTGTCCCTCTCTCTGAGGAGGAGAGTAGGCGCTGGTCGGATGTGAACCACTCCGCCTTAGCGCGATTGTTGGCTGTCCTCTCAAATAGGCTTTTTAACATCTATTCAAACCATAAGGTAGCAAAGGAGGTTTGGGATGACCTAGAGCTCAAGTTTGCTGAGGGGGATAATGGGAATGAGAGCTTCATAGCAGAGAACTACTTAAACTATAGGATTGTGGAGAACAGGCCGGTTCTGGAGCAGGTCCAGGAGCTTCAGCTCCATGTGAGGACCTGAACCAGTTCGACTATCTTCTGCCTGAGAGTTTTCAAGTGAACGTAGTTCTCGCTAAGCTCCCTCCCTCCTAGCATGACTTTGTGACTGCTCGTCGACATATAAAGGAGCGCCTGACTATTCCTGAGCTTCAGGCAGCTATAAATGTCGAGGAGCGGGCACGGGCGAGTGGAGGCCCTAGGCACTCCTCGTCGAGCGTCCAGGCTCATGTGGCGGATGCCAAGAACTCCAACGCTACCGGTGGAAAGAAGAAAAAGAAGCCCCAGAACCAGACTGGCGCCAATGGCAAGAACATGAAGAAGAAGAAGGAGGATCTGGTCTGCTATGTTTGCGGCCTCCCTGGGCACATCGCTCGGAGGTGCCGTGAACGCAAGGGCAAGGGACTGGGTCCAGGTCAGCAGAAGGCCCCAAGGGCCGAGGCGCATGTTGTGGAGGCATCCCCTAGCTCCTCCACAGGGTATGTACCTAAAGCCTTTATGGCTGATTCATCACTTGATTGGTGGATCGATACGGGTGCTACGCGTCATATAGCTATTGATAGAACCTCATTTACTTCATTTCAGGGTCAAGATTGTGGATCCGTCTTGATGGGCAATGGAGCTTCAGCACGCATACGGGGAGTCGGCCAGGTCTGCTTGAAGTTGACTTCGGGCAAGACGCTGATTCTTCGCGACGTGCTGTTTGTGCCCACCATGCGACGGAATTTGATTAGTGGCTCTGCCTTGTGTAGACAGGGCGTCAGATTAGTGTTCGAGTCGAATAAGGTCATCTTGACCAAGTTTGGTACTTTCATTGGGAAGGGGTATGAGAGAGATGGCATGTTCAGTCTCTCTGTTTTATTTCAGAACAATCTTTCCATCTTTAATGTGGTTTGTAATAAACATCATGATGTATGGCATTCACGGTTATGTCATTTGAATTTCGAGGCCATTGTGTGGTTGAGCAAGATGAATTTAATTCCTGAGTATAGCTATGAGAAGGGCTCCAAGTGTGAGGTGTGTGTGCAAGCAAAGCAGCCTCAAAAACCGTTTCGTCCAGTTGAAGGGCGAAGCACCTCTCCACTAGAGCTAGTCCACTCCGACTTGTGTGAGATGAATGGGATTTTAACTAAAGGTGGCAAGCGTTACTTTTTCACTCTCATAGATGATAGTACTAGATATTGCTATATCTATTTATTGAAAGCTAAAGATGAAGCACTAGAATTCTTTAAGATCTATAAAGCTGAAGTGGAAAACCAACTAGGAAAGACTATCAAACGGTTGAGGTCTGATAGAGGAGGAGAGTACATCTCTAAGGAGTTCGCCCATTTCTGTGAACAAAGTGGTATCATTCATGAAACCACACCTCCCTACTCTCCCCAGTCTAATGGGGTAGCCGAGCGAAAAAATCGAACTATATGTGACTTGGTTAATTCCTTGTTGCAAAGTTCTGGTATGTCGGTTCGATGGTGGGGGGAGGCTGTTCTCACAGTCAATTATGTCCTGAATAGGGTGGCACCGCGCAATCGTGAGGTGACGCCTTATGAAGGTTGGAAGGGGAGGAAACCTGAAATGTCTCATCTTAGAACTTAGGGTTGCCTTGCCAAGGTTAATGTGCCCATGCCTAAGAAGAGAAAACTAGGACCAAAAACTGTTGACTATATCTTCCTAGGATATGCTAAGAATAGCACAGCCTATAGATTTCTAGTGGTCAAATCCGAGACGAGCGAAGTCACTCCAAATGACCTTATGGAGTCTCAGGATGCGACGTTCTTTGAGACTATCTTTCCTATGAGATCAAATGAGATAATCGCACCAGGTGGCTCTAGTGAGCATTACTCTATTCCTCCTGAGGTGGCTGAGCCTACTCCCGACGTGGAGTTGAGGAGGAGTAAGAGGCAAAGGACTGAAAAGTCATTTGGTTATGATTTTGCCATCTACTCTGTGGATGACGAACCACGCACC
Organism: Olyra latifolia; assembly: GCA_036346145.1. NCBI lineage: Eukaryota > Viridiplantae > Streptophyta > Magnoliopsida > Poales > Poaceae > Olyra > Olyra latifolia. Next base: position 52,445,466 of record CM070523.1, on the reverse strand, counting down.
CTCACTGAGGCTTTTGCATCACCTGATGCTGAGTTTTGGAGGGAGGCAGTCCGTAGTGAGATGGATTCCATCGTCGCTAATGGAACGTGGGAAGTCACTGATTTACCTAGTGGATGCAAACCGGTGGGGTGCAAGTGGATCTTTAAGAAAAAGAGGAGACCTGATGGAACTATTGAAAAATACAAGGCCCGCTAAGTGGCTAAGGGTTTCACTCAAAAGGAAGGAGAGGATTATTTTGATACTTATTCTCTTGTGGCAAGACTACCCACTATCCATGTGCTTATAGCCTTAGCAGCTGCGTATAATCTCCTAGTCCATCAAATGGACGTGAAGACCGCTTTTCTTAATGGAGAGCTGGAAGAGGAGATATATATGCAGCAACCTGATGGATTTGTGGTTAAGGGCCAAGAGAATAGGGTGTGTCGCTTGATTAAGTCCTTGTATGGTCTTAAACAAGCCCCCATGCAGTGGCATGAGAAATTTGATAAGACATTGACATCTGTGGGGTTTTGTGTAAACGAGGCTGACAGATGTGTGTATTATCGGTTTTGAGGGGGCCGAGGTGTCATTCTATGTCTTTATGTAGATGACATATTGTTGTTTGGGACCGACTTGGATGTCATCAACGAAACAAAGGATTTCCTTTCCTCTAACTTTGATATGAAGGATCTAGGAGAGGCTAATGTCATTCTTAACATCAAGCTTATAAAGGGTGAGAGTGGGATAACTCTGTCACAATCCCACTATGTGGAGAAGATCCTAACCCGCTTCGGGCATATGGATTCTAAACCTTCCTCTACGCCCTATGATCCTAATCTAAGACTTTGCAAACACACTGGTGAAGGTGTTAGTCAACACCTGTATTCACAAGTAATTGGATCCTTGATGTATCTTTGTAGTGCAACTAGGCCCGACATCTCATATGCAGTATGCAGGCTTAGCCGTTACACGGCAAATTCGGGAGATGATCATTGGGTAGCACTACGAAGAGTACTTAGAGCATCCATACTAGAAACTCTATCCCTATTTTCTCTCTCTTCTACTCTATTTTCTCTCTCCATTACTCTAAAATTCCTTCACACTTTACACTACACCCTAAAATATTTCTTTCCTCCACCAGAAACTCTATCTCTAAAACTCTATTTTTATACCCATATAGGGTTTCTACTACGGATGCTCTTAGGTACCTTAAGGGGACCATGAAGCTAGGAATCCATTACTCTGGCCACCCGGCTGTCTTAGAAGGATTCAGTGATTCTAACTGGATTAGCGACTCGGATGAGGTGAAGGCTACTAGTGGATATGTGTTCACTATAGCTAGTGGGGCGGTGTCATGGAAGTCTGCCAAACAGACTGTCATTACACGCTCAACCATGGAGGCTGAACTAGTTGCTCTAAATTCGGCGGCTGTGGAGGCAGAATGGCTCAAGGAGCTTCTTTCTGACCTACCCGTGCTGGAAAAGCCGATACCAGCAGCCTTAGTATATTGTGATAACCAGACTATTTTAGTCAAGGTTAAGAATAGAAAAGACAATATGAAGTCCTCGAGGCATATTAACAGAAGACTTAAGTCAACTCGGCATGCGAGAGAGACGGGTGTCATTGTTATAGAATACACTCAGTCTGGTAGCAATCTAGCTGATCCTTTTACAAAGGGCCTGCCTAGATCGACTATCGAAGCAGCATCGAGAGGAATGGGGGCTCATACCCTGCTAGTAGTAACCAACAGTGGTAACCTATATTGATAGATCGGAGATCCCGTGAATCAAGCTCTGGGAAACTAAGCTGTGTGGTACTGTGAGCACACCTTTCTAGGTCCCATTCGCTGCAGTGCTTTGTCTGTATGGAAGGTTGAGGTAAAAACCTCTTAATGAGTTCGGAGCCCTAAGGGCTAGGGAGCTGTCCTACAGAGTTCCTTGAAGAACAAACCTATGTGAGCTGATCGTGTGGTCGCGATCCGTGAGAGATTGGGGTATGCTCTCTAGTGAGCTCATGAAAAGATACAAGGACATGACCGTAAAGTCCTGCCCTGATAGAGGTGCAGATTTGCAGCCTAGTACTGTGTGTTATTCATATGAATGCTTGCACACCAAGGCTTTGGATCAAGGCGTAGTCCTCCACTGTCTGTGACAAGTTGGATTACCTATAACTAAATGAAGGTTCAAACCTATATGGTACCTACATTGAATAACAGTATATTAAACGAGCTTCACGACGATGAGATCTTTGTCGATTGAGGCAAAAGGGTGGGGATTGTTGGGCTTTTTGCCCTTGTGGGTCAGCTGGGTTTTGGCCCACTGTGTAGAAAGAAAGAGGCAAGGAGGCAAGATCACCGCCTGCGCGGCTTCATTTGCCTAGGGTTCATCGAACCCTGCCGTTGGCTGCGGCGGCGGCTGTTTTGCTCGCCGTTTTGCTCGGGGGCGATGGGGCGCGTGGGCTACGTGGCCTCGACGTCCGTGTCTCTCGCCCCGGTTGGTTCCTCCCTCGCCTATATGTGTGGACTCCACAGCTCTTGGCTTCGGTTCGGCTCGGCTCTTTGGTTTTTCCTCATCTCCTCTCACTGCTCTTCTCGCCTGGTCTTTGATCACGACGGTGGAGCGGTCTTCTTGGTGGTGGTGGTGGTGTACCTCGTCGATTTGGTCCCCAGGGCCACGGGGTGGTCGCCGTGGAGCTTCTTCTTGTGTTCTCTGCTCCTTGGGCTCCTTCCTTGGTCTTTGGCTGTGGTGGAGTGACGGCATCGTATCTCCGATTCTTTTCGTCGGTGGTGCTTCCTAGCACGGCGAATTGTTTTCTGGGACAGTGATTTTCACGCTTTGCCTCGACTTGTCGGTTCGAATCCGACGCATCGTAAGTGTTCATTCACCTTTGTGCAGTGGGCCAATCGGTATTTGGGGACCTATTCCTGTGAATAGAGGCTAATATCGATTAGGGTATATGCACTGTTTCTTGTGGGCTTGTAGATGTTCGATGATGATTGCATAGTTTGAGATGTTAAATGAATTGATTTAGAGCTATTGTGATATGTTGTTAGCACTGCTTAATGGTCCATTCATGTGATAAGTTTCTACCACTGTTTATGCTTTGAATCTTAAGAAAGATAACTAGTTGTTGTGAATTTCCAATTGGGAAATCTGGTACTGTTATACTCTGCTAGTTACATACCGTTCTTTGCATAATTGTGGTTCTGTTTGGGACTGTTCTGGACTGAACAACACTGATTTCCTAATCTGTCTTGTAGAGCTGTTTAGCTGTCCAAACTGTCTTTATTCTTGTCACATTTGAGATTATATAATCCAGAGCTTAAGCAGTGTACCACTTCTTTGATCTTAGCTCTAAGTTCAATTTATTAACCCTGTGATATTAAGCTCAAATTGTTGTTGGATGGCTAACTTTGTTAGCAACCCCAATTTGCAATCTGAGAACACTATTACGAATAAAACTATGAGACGCTATGCTGGTTTTATTTCTTTGGCAGTATTGGTATATGTCTTTATCATGTGTTTATGTGCTCCTCATGTCAAATTTGAAGAATACATGATACTTGCTATTACCTGCTTGCATTTTCTACCTGCTGTACTTTATGTGAATTATTTAATTATCTTGCTTATACTGCATTGTTTACAACATTCATCACATACATATGCAGGCATGCATGTTGGCTGCATATACTAACTCACTGATCCCCCACGTACTGTTAATTAACTAAAATCCAAATTGACGGAACCAACGATCGATCGACCATGACCAATCGGCTTAGTTTGGAACAAATATATTTGTATCCGTACGCGCGTCGTTAATTTGTCTCGTAGATCGGCCACCTGTGCTGCTGATCACTATGTAATTAATTAATGTGGAGATAGTAATAAGTATATTGTTCTGTAGCAGCTGTGATTGCATGTGCATGATATGTAGCAAGAAACCCCCACTATATGTATTGTGATATGGCGACGGTAGTAACCATCTTTGTAGCATGTGATAATAATTATAATTTTCCCTAAAACTAGCTGAGGACCCCGCGCAATGCGCGGGGACAATTAAGACAAAAATAATAAAATGATCACATCCCACTTTTTCATACTAAAGAGGACTTCATAGGAAATTAACTAATATACAATGTATTGTATATTATATATAAACAATAAAAACATAGAGCAATTAACAAATAAACAAACTTGTTTTGAGACATTTGGTGTATTTCATTTAAAAATTGGGAACTGGTCTCCATCGGAGAAAGCCAAAAAAAATGTCTCCATCAGAGAAAGCCAAAAAAATGCTGGCACACGTATGCGGTTACAATGGACTCTATAGTAGTGCAAAAAAACACTGATGAAAAAATGATAGCTAATTTCCATTGGAGAAAGCCAAAAATATTGCCACAAGAAACACAACTTTATATTTTTTATAATTTTTGAAATTTTTTTATAAAAATTTATGAACCTTATTCGTACAAACCATGGTTCCTTTCTTGTTATTTTAATTATTAAATGGCGTAGATAAAATAAAATAAAAGTGAAAAAGAGATTAAAAAAACGTTTTCATAAAACTCAACCTTTTCTAATTTTTAAAAGTTAAAAAAATCAAACTTTTTATGGATTTTTTTGCCAACTATGGTTCATTTCATACATGTTTTTTTTGGGAAGTTCTAAATGGCCTACGAAAAAGGAAATAGTAAAAGAGAAAAAAGTGAGCGAAAACATCTAAATAAATTTAAAAATTTTCAATTTAAAAATTTTCCAAATGAATTCTTTTTTTAGTCCAACTATGAATCCATCTCTAATGGTTTCCTTTTTGGATTTCATAAAAGGCCTAAGAAAAAAAGGAGAGCGAGAAAAGAGAGTGAAAACATTTCTAAATTTAGTTTCTCTAATTTAATTTTTTTTGAAAAGATCAAAATTTTTATGGACTTTCTTTGTTGAGCAATAGTTTCATTCTTTCGATTTTTTTAAAAAAATTAAGTCGCCTAGCTATACAAAAGAAAATAGTAGAGGAATAAAGAGAGGAAAAGTTTTTTTATGATTCAATTTTTTCTAATTCAGATTTTTAGAAAATCAATTTTTATGGACTTGTGCAACCATGGTTCAATTTTTGTAAGTTTTTTTTGTAGATTTTATAAATATTGGAAAGAAATAGGAGAGGGGAAAAAGAGGATTCCAGCCAAGGTCGTCAGCTGACCGAGCACTGAAGACCAACCAAGCAATCACTCCTTTTCATTCAGCTCTGCGTGCGAATTTCTTTATAAGTTCGAACGTGGACCGTAAAAATGTAACATGTACGCGCTAAAATATGGGGAGACGGGGATTTGAACCTGGGTCGGCAAATTAAAAATTGGAGCAGGAAACTATCTGAGCAAACAACCCACCTTGATGAAAAATTTACAGTAGAACTTTTTTATATATAAATGTCGAATGGACGACTGGATGTTCGTCATTCCGAACATTGGACGGCCAGCAGCTTTGGAGCGACGTGTCCGACAAATAAATGTGTTACGTGTCAGGCTGGGAGCGACTGAGCCGTACATCTACACAAATATATACTATAAATGTCGGATGGACGACTAGATCTTCGTCATTCCGAACATTGGACGGTTGGCAGCTTTGGAGCGACGTGTCCGACAAATAAATGTGTTATGTGTCAGGCTGGGAGCGACTGAGCCGTACATCTACACAAATATATTCTTAGATGGATTTCTATGGATGACTCCTACGTTGTATATTTTTTTTCTCTTGAGCATGCAGATTGGGCCATGAATGGTTCGCCAGCTCTTTACTATTTGGGCCGATCGCGCCGCAAGGGGAAGAAACTAACCCTCATATTTCGATACTTGTGGGCCCAAAAATGCTACGCACCAGAATTCGATGCATTCTTTAGATCTGGCCCATTACATTTCATTTCAGGCATTTTCAATTCTTTCTATCATAAGGTATCTAGCATTTTAAATAGCAACTACCAAATTAGGTTTGAAAAGCTTCAAGGGTTTGGGAAGAGGGAAGGGAAGGGAACAGTTTGAAAGGAAGTGGAGGGTTTGGAGCATTTGGTTTGGGTGGGCTTCAATAATGTTTTGAGAAGCCGGGACATTTGATCGATTTGGTTGTATAGTGCGTGAAAGATACAAGTACTAAAATTAAGTGTTTATATGGTCATAATTCCTTACTACCTATACCAATTCTCTCTCTCCCTCCCTAGTCCCTCCTTCCTATGGATTCCTATCCTCCAGCTTTTTTTTAGTCTTCGTCTCACGGACAATGCCAACTGAGGGGTAGCAAGTGATCATAAACATGTATATGGACATCTTTGACAACCAACAAGAAGAAAGATGAATAAATCAAACATATTCATCAAAATGACTCGATGGTAACACATTGTACGTTCACCTTGATGTTTAGTGCAATAATATTATAAGCCCCAAGATCCTTAATTTGTACTAGGGAAAAACCAAACCGCATGTACATGTAGTTACATACATGCATGCATGCGACCACCGAATATGATCCATGATTCATGTTCTACCCTCACTTCCCTTCATATGCTATTTTGTAAGAAAAAGTCCCTCAAATTTTGAAATAAAAGCAATTGGGTCCTTTTTCTTTGTCCCCTCTACCTCTCCTCCTCTCTCCTCCACTTGGCATACTAATCTGGGGGCAATGCTGCCGCCTGCCGGTGACCACCGCCCCTTTGATCCCTATTGGTGACCACTGTGGCACCGCATGAGCCAGCAACATCGCACCCACGCCGAGCCGCACGGAACCGAGCGGCTGTAATTACATGCAGTAACTCCATGCATACATGCATGCAACCAAGGTAGTTAGAGTCGGGATCCTAAGTTGGATCGATTTTTCCTGGAAAGAATCGAATCGTAGTATCCAATCGTAAAATCGAGGATTCTATCTAATTTGTAAAATAAATATATATTTTGTTCTCCACTGTACTTTTATATTATATATATATATAGTTGAGCTCCGGTGCTTTGCAAAGCACCGAAGACACCATGCTTTGCGTCTAGTTTATAAAATCCGAGACTCAAAATGGACAATCCGAACTATCCAACTTGATCTTCTCGTTGAAATCTCTTACATGACCAAATTTCGTATTTTTTGAATTTTTTTGCTATTTGTGTTGTATTTTTGAAAATAAGAAAATTTGGACACTCCATAACTAATTAGATCGGTGATGTTCAAAATACAAAACAAATAGCAAAAAATTCAAAAAATTACGAAATTTGGTCATGTAAGAGATTTCAATGAGAAGATCAAGATGGATTTATCATGATTCGATTGAATCACACACTAATTAACATTATAGTTGCTGTCAATTATCAAAAATAGCTTCTAAACCTTATCTGGAGTAGTGGAGTAGGATCGCGATTCTACACGATTCTACGATTTGGATCGCGATCCTACTCCGATCCTATGTGATCCTGATTCACTAAGCGACTCGGATCGACATGCTTCCATAGGATCGTAGAATCGCACAACTCTACGAGTAGGATCGCGACTTTAACTACCTTGCATGCAACTACATGTACATGCCCCATATCCATGCTCTTTGTACAAAAATGTAGAGAATATATCATCGATGTTACATAGTTGTAATTCCAGTGTACATTGATGAACAACCAACTGCATGCATGCACAATGCATATATATTGGGTAGATACTTCATAATTATACTAGGAACACCTTGGACTGTCTAGACTATCCAAAATGCACCAAACTTGATGTGAAATCATGCACACAAACCCTTCTCTTTTGCAAATTCCTCCTTCACTCACTCTTGGCCTTCTCCTATCCCCCTTTGACACTCGCGCTAACAACGTACTGCACCCTTATTCCCGGTTGCGAGTGGTGATCAACAAGTTCATGACCGAAGTCAGTGCTAGCTCATGGCCAAGGATAGGGGCCCATGGTCGACGAGGACACCGTATTGGTCAAGGCAAGATGGGGCATGGTGGGTCGGGCTCAAGGCTATGACGGCCTGGGCTAGAGGGTGCGTGGCCAGGACGCCATGGTGGTCCACGAAGGTGGGGCCATGGTCGGCGGCGGAGAGGCTAATTGATTGGTGAAGGGAAGAGAAGGGGAGAGGAGAGATGATAAGAGGAAGTGGAGGTAAGAGTTTGAAAGGAGAGTGAGAAGCGGGTTTTCACGAATTTCTTGTACCAATCTTGATGCACATTGGTTAGGCTGGATAGTACGTAGGAGTTTCGTGTAAGGGCTTGTTTAGGTGGTCTAGGAAAGGGAAATCAATCCCTAGGGAGGTTTTTTATGCCATCACAGAACTCGAGGATAATTAATCATGCCCCACGTCAGCCATATTTCAACACCCCACGTCCCCACCCCTCGCCTGATTGCTGAGCCACATCCCCAACCCACCACTACTCTCTCTCTCTCTCTCATTCACTTCTCTCTAAAAAAACCTAACCGCTAGGACCGCCACCTCCGCTAGGGACCTGTTGCTGTGAATCGAAGGTCATCACCTCGTCGTCCTCGTCTGCCTCGCCATGGTTCTGTCGCCGCCTCGTTGTCTTTTCCCACTTCACCCAGCGCCACCGGACCTTGAAGGCAGCCACCTCGTCATCCTCCTCCGCCTCATCATCTTTTCCTACCTTGCCGGGGATTCGTCGCCGCCACTGGGCCATGAAGGTGGCCGCCGACATCTTCTTGCTCCTCCTTGCCAAGATCCTCTATGATGTCTTGGAGCATGCGATCCTTCTCCGCCTACCCGCTCACGCCTCTTTCTCGACTTTTGGTTTTGTTAGCCGCACTGACTCCTAGGAAACGACACGGCGGCTCAGTAGAGTCCGCCATGGAGTGAGGCGGAGGAGGAGGTGGTTGAGTGGTGGAAGCAGTCAGGAGTCCACGACTCATGCAAGGGAGGCGAAGCTGACGTGTGAAATTTCCCAACCTTTGCAGGCGTGGATACTTTCCCTAAGAAATGATGGGGATTTTTTTCTACAGCATGATCCAAACAGCCCATCCTGTTGTTCCAGGAAAATTTGGCCTAGGGGTTTTGATCCCTGAGAACTGCCAGGGATCCCGGCGGGGATGAAGTTTCCCAAACAAGCCCTAAATTAAGTGCAAAATCCATGCACGCTCCATATATTGGCATGCAAAGACGGACAGCAATTTTTTATGGATCAGCATGAAGTAACTAGCTAGCTAATTACTATTATATCAATATATATGGATAAACAATTCCTTACTAACGTGAGTAGCAGAGACCATATCTGGAGAGATGAGAATCAATTAATCCAGCCAGCCAGCCGGGTCTGCAAATGTGGTAGAAGAAGGAACTAGAACCAGACCCGGCAGTCGGTGGGATGGAACTCCGGCGGCTTGGCGTTGGCGCCGGCGGTGGCGTTCCGGCGCTGTAGGCTGAGCTGGCATTCGATCTTTGACTTGGGGCCCGGAACCGTGAAGGCCCAGACCTTGAGCTTCATCCTGGCGCTAAGGTTGAGCTGGACGGAGAAGGTGCCAACGGTGGCCTCCCTGCGGAAGCCGGCGGCGGCGACCCCGCCGACGAGCTGGTGCTGGCCAAGGAAGGCCGGGTAGATGTGGGCGATCTGGCGGATGTCCTGGAAGAAGGGCGGGAGGTCGGCGCGGGCGAAGCGCTGGCCCTGGTAGTAGGCCTCGGCGGCGACGGCGTCGTAGTGGATGGCGATGCGTTTGTTGGGGTTGCGCACGGCGACGGCGAGGGAGAGGTTGTAGCGGAGGAGCCAGGTCCTGGGGGTGAGGGTGAAGTTGGCGAGGTCGGCCGAGGCGGCGGTGGCGTGGATGAGGTGCGGGCGGAAGAGGAGGTAGAGCGCGAGGGCGACGAGGCCGGCGACGAGGAGGACGCAGGCGAGGACGCTGAAGGCGCAGCTGAGGAGGCCGCAGAAGAGGCAGCGGCATGGGCAGCACAGCAGCGACGTCAGCCTGCTGCCATTGCCCATGATGGTTCTCGATCGAGCTAGCTACCAGCTCGTCCTACCCGCCGCGCGCCTGCCTAGCTTGTGGAGAGATGGATGGCCGGAGAAGATGCATGCAATTGGCAATTGCGAGCGAGCAGAGGAGAAGGGACGGAGATCGATTTCGATGCATGGATCCGGCCATGTTTGTCGGATCGGAGCAAGCAAAGGGGTTGGAGTGGAGCGGAGCAATGCGAGGAGGGTGATGGATGCATCATGCATCTGCTTCTGCTTCTGCTTGCGCCATGATGCATGCAATGCACGATCGAGCGTCGTCCTCATTGGGTTTGCCGGGTCAGTCTTGGGTCGTCGTCAACTGCGCGCATGCATTTATGTGGGCCCCAGGTTTTCGGAAAACCTGAAGCCTCACCCGCGCTAGCCCAGAATCTGTCTTACCAACGTGACAAGGCTGGATTGTCACATACATATCGTTCTAATGACATTTATTACATTATTCAAAGTACATATTGACTTAATTTAAATAGGTTGTTTAGCTAAATATTACAATACCAAAATATACTCTTATCAGAGTCTAGCAAATGCATAATCATTAATAAAATAGAAATGTTCAGTCTCGAGGCTGTACCCAATCCACCAGGCAAGAGACTAGAGTTCCGCCTAACACCCATCCTGCATGTTTGCCTCCTAGATCTCCTCATCTCCATCGCAGTAGTCCGGATCTTTATCCCCAATGTCTTTATCTAAAAGAGTGAATGGGTACGAGGGTAAGCACGCAATCAAACCGCACTCGTGATCTAAGAACCCACCTAATGCAATATAGTGATACAGGATATTTGGTGGAGACTAGGCTATTTTATTTGCAAAAAGCTAGAATTGCAATAATTAATACTTAAAATTCATGTGACTTAGCCATTTAACAAATCAAAGACGTAATGTGCTAATATGCAAATTGTTCAATAACTGGGAGGTTTCAATGTGGCAACACCGTATCCTTCGGTATGGACTACGTGTCCCAAACAGGTGGCAGATCCATTCTATCGCTATGGACATGGTCTCTAAAGTGGTAGACTAGTACCCATCGCTATGGCGTACTATCTCCAAAACAATTGGCGAGCCCGTGCCCATAGTTATGGTGTACGTCTCCTAAAACAAGTGGTGGCAGACTCAACCTCATCACTAAGAGGCGTGATCCCCTTGAGCTCAACTAAGGTCTAGACTCGTAGGTCAACATATCATCAAGTAATGCATGAGACTATGATAGACTAACAATACTTCACAGTTAGGCAGAACTGGCACCCGAGTACATGAGCCTTCGCCTGGAAATATCGGATTGCAAAGGATGCTCGTGAATGGGGCATTACACATCACCATAGTTTATGTACTCAAGATTCTGTGTATTAATTTTAGTTTCACATTGCATTTGCATTTAGGTGTTGCGTTGTTTCTAAAATAGACTGAATATGGTCATGACACACACCATGACAATGATGGGACCAACCCATGCGAGGTACCTACTCCATTTACGCTGATAGTTGTGATCAGCCATTCGTTGCAGCGTTGATAGCAAGCTATTCCGGTGCAACGTTGATTGATTCATCATACTATACAATAACCATTGATAGACAAGCTCAAATCATTAAACTCTAGGGGTGGGTTCTTTTCAGCTTTTCTTATCTACTTATCTTGTGTAACCTCGTCACTTCGAGAATTTTTCGAGATAGCCTCGAGAGCCGGTTGGCCTCCAATTTTGGGGTTTAGAGAGCTTATAGACACGCCTACGAGATAAAAAAAGACTCAAAAAGTAATAAAAAAGTGAGATAAGTCAAATAAGACACGGGATAAGTAGGATAAGCTGACTTATCCTACTTATCTCGTGTCTTATTTGACTTATCTCACTTTTTTTATTATTTTTTGAGTCGGTTTTTTTTTATCTCGTAGGCGTGTCTATAAGCTCTCTAAAACCTAAAATTGGAGGCCAACCGGCTCTCGAGGCTATCTCAAATAATTCTCGAAATGACAAATAAGTAGGCAAATAAGTGGACAAATAAGCTGAAGAGAAGGGGCCCTAGGCTTCTCTAGGCCTAAGTATTTCCAAAGACTCATTAGTGAGGGGTTTTAATTTATTTCTTATGTTCCAAATAATAGGATATGAAATTATACCAAGCATAGAGTTGTGCCTACTAACACAAGTAATCAAATGGATAATATCTAGATCAACTCTATCAGCATTTATTTCACAACTTGCGAGCTCCGTGATCTCAACCGTTGACAGCTGGCGCCGTCTGTGGGGATCGACAACTAGCTTCTGCAGCAAAGATCCTTGAGATGGCGAACTCTCAAGACAACCAAGACGTCCGCTTCGACGACCTCAATGACCTGGACGAGTACTGGTCTGATACCGAGATCGTGCGGATCATTGATCCGGAAGGACACACCATGGAGGAAGCTGCTTCCCCATGGATGTCTGCCGCCCTTCAAGCGATGACGCAGGCGAGGGATATGTTCCCGAGCCCCTCTGGTTCCGAGAGATACCGGAACAGGAGATGCTCGCAAGACGTGAGGACACCGATTCGCATGAGGGAGTTGATATTCCCAACACCCCATTCGAATCCGATCCCGAGACGGCTTCCCGCGGAGATACCGTCATGACCCTTTCATGTCTGGTGCTTCCACGAGAAGTCAATATGGCAGATACAACCAACACGCCCGCTCTTGCGAACCGGGAGGACGAGTCACAGTGCCGCCTGGAGGCCGCGCAGGACTGGCTGGCCAGCTCGATCGATCGAGCTCTGGCAAGCCGTCGCGATGACCCAAGGCCCAGTACTCGGCCTACTCCCGTTCACCGCGTCCGAGATCTCCACCACAGTCCCGCTCCTCCGACCCGATCGGCAGGAGTCACCAACACCTCCAGGCTCTGGCGCGTGTGGTTCGGGATCTCCGACCGGACTTTGATCAGGCTGCTGAACTGGGCGTTACCGTGGTGGAAAACCTGGAGCAGCTGGCGGGTGATCTTCCCCATACTGCTTCCTCCCGGAGAACTTCCCGGGAGAGTCGTGCTCCAAGAAGCAACCGCTCCCGTCGTGACCTTCGTGAGGCCCTTGTTCGCCGAAAGAACGACAAGGCACCCCGTCGGCACGATGACCGTCCTTCGATGGATGACCGACGGGCTGAGCGTCGCCACGATGGCGACACAACCTACAACTCCGCCCGGGATCGGAGGCAAACCGAATCTCGGGAAAGAGGTGATCGTAGCGAGCACCGACCCCGCGCCGACCGGAGTAGCACCCCCTCGGGCACTCCGGGGCCTCGACGCGGCGGCGTGTTCTCATGGCTTGGTCCCCTTAGGGGCCACGACAGCCGTGGCGTTCACACTGGCGACACCCGGGCAAACCACGGGTGTCCCGCCTTCTCCCGAGCATTGTGGGAAGCAGCGTGGCCGCTGAAGTTTAAGCCGGACCACATCGAGCGGTTCAACGGGACACAGAACCTGGACGTATTTCTCTTGGTATACGCTACTACCGTCACGGCCGCCGGCGGTGATGAGGACGTGATGGTCAAGTACCTTCTCGCTGTGTTGGAGGGGCCCGCTCGAACCTGGCTCTTCAACCAGCGGGAAGAATCCATCCGCAGCTTTCAGAAACAAGTCAAATGAAGCGCACCAGACTTTCTAAGCTAACTTGAGAAATTCTCAAAGTTTATTGTATAAGTAAATAAGAAGATAAGCCGAGAGATTAACCCTTTATAGTTCTAATGACTTTAAAGGATTAATTTATATTTAAGTTTTAAATTTTCAAAAAATTTTACTAATCCCAAATTGGGATGTTACAATTTAGCTTTCGGCCATCTGTATAGGGAATTTTTTGTTACAATTTTACCAATTTACCAAAATTTTACCAATTTACCAAAATTTTACTAATCCCAAAATTGGGATGTTACAATTTACCAATCGCCTGGGCATGGGCGATCGCCCGGCGCAGGGGCGACGGGTGCCCAAAAATAAAAAATCACGGGCCAGCAAGTATTTAAAAAATTTTGAATAAAAAATAATATAAAAAAATTCTCTGTATAGGCAACCACGAGCCTGCAAGGAATTATGGGCCTCTGTAAAACCCATCGTACTTCAATCTTCTTGTTAGAAAAAGGTACATTTTAGTCCATGAACTATGGCCCACATTTATTTTGGCTCCTGAACTCTAAAACTGGGTTAAGTCAGTCCTCGAAATATCAAAACTAGGCATGAATGATTCCTTGATAGAGTCAATGGTGGTTTTGACTGGCCAAATATGATTTGACCAAAGTGTTATATGCTTTTTTACATAAAAAAATATTTGAGAAAATTGCACTGTTGCTACCTACACTTGTAAAGAATCTCACTTGCCCTCCAAACTTTTTCTTCACTTTCTCGGTTCCTTAAATTTGCATCCGTTAGCACCGTTGCTCCCAAAACTATTAAGATTCTTTTAAATGTTGAGATGGCTGTTAGTTGCCTTTCTCGGTCCCTTAAACTTGCATCCGTTAGCACCATTGCTCCCAAAACTATTAAGATTCCATTAAATGCTAAGATAACCATTAGTTGCTTAGGTAGTTGCCACATCCATTGTGTTAGCAAGACACATGCTCAGAGGTTAGCTCAATCATCATGACCATACATTTGGCTTGAAACAAATGCTAGGATTCTTAAGCATCCCAAAAAAGTTTTCATTACCTCCATCAAAGAAAGAGCTTGATTGGATGCAAGTGCCAACGGGCTCTTTTTTGTTTGTAATATTCTCTTAGACCCTTAGGCTTGTAATGTGTTTGTAATCTTCTTTTAGCTTCTTGGGCTTGTATAATTTGTAGCACTTATTTTTCCCCATTTCTCCTTTTTTTTCCCACCACAACTTTTTTGTCTCTTCGTAATGGTCCTTTTGTCCCTCTTATTAATGAATTGGAGGCAATTCTCTGGCTTTCTTTAAAAAAAAACCACCCACCATCACTAGACCATCAACTAGTCCGACTGATGTTTTACAAGCTCATGCTTGCAAGGAGTTTGGCTCAGGGTTGTCATGTCTCCGTGATTTGGTTGGCATCGGGTTGTTTGCCAGTTATCAATAGCCTATGGGATTTCTTTATCGAATAAAAAATACCATAGAGGAGCCGTAAGGCAAAATTTATGAAGTTCATAATTTTTTTGTCGTATAACCTAAAGCAGAAACGATTAAAAAACTATGGGTTTGGGTGCTTGAACATAAGACCTCTACTATCCAAGTTCCAACCTTCCCACTTGTCTAGCTACATCGATGTGAGTGTATGTGGCCATCAATACACCTTTATAAACATCAAAATTTCACAAGATTTATTCAAAAGGAAAAAAAATATTTGCTTATTTACTCAGGCGGTGAGGGGACTTTGGCAAAAAGCTTTTCATGATCAATGCTATTGTATGGCGATCATCAAGGAGACCAAGGCAACAAACTTTACAGATCGTTCCTTCCACTAGGAATGTCGGGATTCAAACAATGATGTTCAAAATTTAGTGAGATTTGCTTGTGCTCCTAAGGAGGGTTGCCATGTTTGGTTTGAATACTAGCTAGAGAGTTTCATTAATATAACTTTGAGCTCTAATCCCGAATAACCCTTATCGAGAGTGGATCTCCCCTTTATACATGTAGTTTATGTACCCTAATTTCCCATCATCATGCTACTAGAGTCCTGCATCCACTACTATAGAAACACGCAAAAATACCAACGGAACAGTACCGGGTAGATTTAAACCGGTACTAGAGTGAGCAGCAGTACCGGTTCGTAATTTTTTAGCTGCAGTACTAGTTCGTGGCTCCTTCTAGTACCGGTTTGTAACACGAACCGGTACTGAAGAGCCCTCTGGCAGGTCAGCTGGCATGGGACTTATTAGTACGGGTTTGTTTTAGAACCGATACTGGAAGGGGGCTCTCAAGTACCGGTTCGTGTTACCAACCCGTACTGGAGCCCCTCCAATACTGGTTCGTAAGCCTCATTTCAGAACAGGTCAAAAGGAATGCATATTCTATTAATATCAGAATGCGTGAGTGGGTGGGTTGGTTAGAAGGCTGAGGTGGGAGTCACGAGGTGCCAGGTTCGAATCCCATACACCAAATATTTTGTTTTTCTGGGGGCTAGTAGTACCGATTGCACCTCAACCGGTACTGGAGGTACCGATACAGCAGGGGGTTTGGAACCGGTACAACAGCCTCGTTCTCTAGTAGTGATCTCTGTCCTGTCACCAACCACACCTAATTGCACAACCCCCTCCCCCAAAATTATCCTCCTTCCCAACACATCTCCCAACCATCCTTGACTTGTCTCCACCTGCCATCGCACTAGCACCGTTGCACTTTTGATGCCACCTATGCCCTAGCCAACGCCACACCCTCACCAGCTCTATCATCACTCTTGACACCACCCATGTGGTCCATGCTGCATCCTCGCCTAGGCTTCACTACTGCTCTCGCAACCAACCATGACCCAATCCGTGAGCGCATTTTCCCTAGCCCTGCTGCCACTGCCCACACCACCACAGTCACTTCTGTCATGCCTCAAAAGCCACCACCATCTCATAAATCCTCTCCCTCTACCCCTAGGCATAACCCCTCGGCCTGGTGATGTTTTGGGTAGGGTTTCCATCAAGTCGGTGAGGATCTGGTTCGGTTTCCGTCAAGTCGGTGAGGTTTTTATTAGGATTTCCGTCAAGCCAGTGGGGCACCGAGTTTCTAGCAAGACTTGGAGGTTTCGGTGTGGAGCAAGGTTTTGGGCGAGGTGGCGGGTGGAGGTGGAAAGTAGAAAGAGGAAATATAGGGGGTTTTTTTAAAAAAATATTAGACATAAAAAATGTAGTTGTAGTTGGCGGGTGGAAAGATGAATGAATCTTGGAGCATAATGGAGAGCAAGGATAATGCATTGAACTATATGAGTTTCCTCACTATAATCTGAAGAAGAAAATGTTTACCAAGTTGAAACCTCTTGTATATACAAGTTGTTGGAAAAATCCGAGTGAACACTCACTCATGGTGTCTCATACACAAGCACACAAGGAACAAGAGCACAAGAACACAAGAAAATTTTGTGCAGCCCAAACTATCTCACTTTGGAATACAAAACACGCAGACGGACTCCATTGCTATCTTGCCTCGCCTTGGTCACCATCTCTACACAACACGCAAACGGCTCCTGCCATCTCGTCACACCGCTTGTTGATGTTCCCTTCACATGGTTGCCGCTTCTTGACTGAGGCCTTGCAAGGTATTGTGGCACTGCTCCTTAATGTATCACTACAATAACATCGTCTTCTCTTCTTACACGGTAGGCTTCCAAGGCCGTCATAGGCCCACGCCAACATCGCTTATGACCGTGCCCGCCTGGCACATGTGCTCTGATGAGGACATCCCTTCACTTGATACAACTACACCTACTATATTATAGGGACCAATTACTCGGGCGTGAGCACGTCAATTAAATTATTAGGTGAACACGTTCCTATGTATTCATACAAATGATGTACAGAATAGGATGCTACTTAATACTTGAGATGATTTTATTGTCCTCAGGAACAAGTAAGATGAGTCACAAAGGATCAAGCATCACTCAAGTCATAAGCATGAGTTCGAGTTCGACTCTGGTTCGGCCATCCTAACAGATGTAACTTTTGATCCGAAAAGTTGTTTGGGGGCCATGAGTACTTGCTGGAAAGCATTTTTCGTCATCTTTCCAACGGATCTAGCCTCACCTCCAAATTCCATCTCAGCCAATGGGAATCTGTAAAACAATTGGTGTCCCTTTTCCAGTCCGAGTCAAAGTGGGCCTTGGGTCTTGTAATTCGAGTCGTATTTGGCCCACCTCATTGGTGGCTAACATCCTCCTCCTCCTATCTTATAAATAGCTAGTTGCAGTCTCTTTTAGGGTTTGGGTTTTGTTAGATTGAAGTTAGCCTCTACTACTTTACCTTTAAAACGTGTGTGTCCACTCATCTTCGGAACCCTAGCAATTTGTGTTTCTCAGAGTTGGATCTTAATACATATTCGCCAGGCCGTCAACGTCGACTCTAGCTGAATCAAAGTTCATCCCACTCATCAAAAGATTAGGACCGCAGTTGTTATCAATTGGTATTAGACCACAGGTTGATCGGTGAGAGATTTCTAGTTCCTTTGTATTATTTTACCTATAGCCCAGAAAACCGCAAAAAAAAATTAAGCAATCGTCTAGATCCAAGAGAGTTTGAGCCTTCCGCTATTACTGCTTAGTTTTTGGCTTGTTGAGTTTTTGGTTGCATCATCGTGTCGGTTGCTGGTCTTAGTGTCTCTATCTTAGAGTTTTGAGTTTATGTCACATCTATCGTCACCATCGCTTTCAATATGTTAAGTAGGAGTCTGAGCCAAGTTTCCTCCTTGAGTTCGAGTCAAATTAGCTGTTAAGTCCGAGTGGAAAGGCTGTCAAGTTCAAGTCGAATTCACTGTCAATTCCGAGTGAAAAAAAAGAAAGGTGAAAAAAAGGGGTTGTGCTTTGGAAAGTTTGGGAAGAACCCACCTTCATAATCCAAACAAGTTCTGTGTGTGTGTCACACAAGTATTCTTTTAATTACCTTTATAACCTTGGTGAAAAAGTATGTGTCGTGAGTACTTTTCCTAGAAGCCCTTGAGTCAAGTTAGAAGTTTATACGGCTCGAGCAAAAAAAAAGGGAAAAAGGAGGAAAAATACAAGAAAAAATAGAGCTCTCTAACTAGTTGCTTTGTGTTTCAGTGTGCCAGTTGTTATTTTTGTGATGTCATTTGTGCTTCGGCTCGTGTCTCTATTACGGTTTGTTCTAGGACCAGCACGGTACCATCGTTGAGCGATTATTCAACTTGCTTTGGTTAACGTGGTTCTAGCTTTCCATTGGACTGTTGTCAGCCACCTATAGCTCCACATACACTGCTACCACTAGGTACTAGTGTCGACGATTTGTGTCGGCAATATATTTTATAGGGCTATGCGAAAGATCACAACTACGATGGTAGCACAGGGAGCCAAATTTATATAGATTCGGGCCCTCAGGGCGAGGTAATACTTTACTCCTGTGCTTGTGGATTGTATTATGGTGGATCTCAAGGATGCTGATGATGATTGTTGCGTTGTTGGGTGTTGGATGTCATGCTGAACTAAGGGCCCCGGACCCCCTTTATATAGTGCAAGGGGCCGGGTTACAGATAGAATCCCTAATCCGTATATGGAAGATACAGATATAACCGATTTGGCTACGCCTATATCCATGTATTCGAGTAGGAGACGAGTTCGTTTCCTTGTAGAACATGTTAGGCCGCGCCAGCTTCCAAGCCCATCTTCTAGAAGATCCAATTGAGTCGGCCCAAGGAGGCGGTACGTCCAGTAGCATATCTTCGGATACCCGGGGCCCATATTATCAACAACTAGTGCCCGGCATCGATACACCTAACTTCTAGGAATTTTTGTCTCGTTCAGTTGCTGTTGTCTTCTGCTAAGCTTGGTAAGAATTGGTAAGAACTTGATAGAACAGGTGGAGAGTGAGCTACTTGTTTAGCCACTTCCTAGTAGTTGTAGGGGCTTAATTTATGTGATTATATTGCTTTGCTTGTTCCTAACAATGTCAGGACCTACGAACAATGTCGAGCCACATTCTCCTCGCACCACGGCCATCATACAACATTTTGAGCGCCGAGTAAAACAGCAAACTGAAGGACTTGAAGACGTGTGAGTTGTTAATGATCGTCTTGGTTAACTGGAGGTGGTCCAAATTGGCACCGTGACTGCCATTACTGCTGTCAACACCTCTCTCGCTGAGGTTTTGAGGCGACTCAATGCCACGGGACATGCACCTCCTGGTGATGATGCAGGTACTCAGCGTACCAATGACCATGGTGTCTTAGGCAGTGCGGCAGATGAGAACGAAGTAGACTATACCGTTGACACCAAGGTTGATGACGTAGACGCTCACCTATGACATCGGCTACGTCGCAATCACACCGGCATGGCTCCTTTGCCTGCTTGCTGAGAGGTACGTGCCTATAATGATTCACTAGGGAAGATGAAATTCACTATTCCGCCTTTTGATGGGAAATATAATCCTGACGCTTACCTCACTTGGGAATTAGCTGTTGAACAATTTATTTGCCATGAATATCCTAAGGAGAAAAGGATTAGGGCTGCTACTAGTGAATTAACTGATTTTGCTTCTATTTGGTGGAGCGAATATTATCGTAGAAATCCAAATGCTACACCAGAAACTTGGGATGCTTTGAAAAGAATCGTGCGAGCTAGGTTTGTTCCATCATATTATGCACGTGATTTGTTAAATAAACTGTAGTAACTGAGGCAAGGTAATAAACGTAGAAGACTATTATCAGGAATTGCAAATAGGCATGCTATGTTGTGGTTTAGAGGAAAATGAGGAGGCTGCTATAGCTAGATTCATGGGTGGGTTGAACTGTGAAATTAGAATATTTTGGATTACAAGGAATACAATTTTATCACCCATTTATTTCATCTTGCTTGCAAAGCTAAAAGAAAAGTGCAGGGACGACGCGCAGGCGCAAGGACTAATATTTCTGCAGGTTGTACTAACTCATGGTCTCCTCACACCACCGCTGCCCCAACAAACAGCCCAGGCGCACCCTCCTCCTCCAACAACAAGCCACACCCTTCTATATCAACTACAGCATCCAGGGTACCCGAGGCAACCAAAGGGTTTGTCCAAGTGTCCTCTAAGGGCTCTTGTTCTGTTGCATCAATGGGGCGAACAAGAGATGTTCAATGTTATCAATGCAAGGGGTATGGCCATATGCGAGTGAATGCCCAAGCAAGCATGTGCTGATTGTGTGTGATAATGGTGAATTTCCTTTTGCTGGTGATTTCGATGAAGATACATATGCTATGTTTGCAGCTAACCATGCAGGAAATAAAGATGAGCTTAATCAAGAAAAAGAGCACATCGAAGCTGAACATGCAGAGCGCTATGAGAGTCATTGTGTAGCATGTGTTGAGTGTACAAATGGAGAAGATGGAGCAAAATCAGTGACATAATTTGTTCCACACCAAATGTGTGATCAAGAGAGTGCATGCCGTGTGATTATTGATGGGGGAGCTGCAACAACCTTGCAAGCTCCAACATGGTTGAGACGCTCTCGTTGAACACCAACCGCACCCTCAGCCATACTACATTCAATGGTTCAACAGTAGTGGTAAGGTAAAGGTAACACGGCTGATGATAATACAATTTGCTATTGGTTCTTATCATGACTTTGTTGATTGCTATGTGGTACCTATGCAAGCATGCTCTATGTTGTTATATAGTCCTTGGCAATATGATAAGGATACTATGCATCATGGTAGAACCAACCAATATTCTTTTATGCACAAGGACAAGAAAATTGTGTTATATTTAATGTCTCCTGAGGCTATTTTAAAGGATGAGATTGCTAGAGCTAGTAAGGAGAAAAATCGGGAGCATGCTAAAAGTGAAAATCAGATTGTGGCAAAGGGGTTTGAGCAACATAAAAATAAAAAAATCCAACTCAGTTCGTGAGAACGAAAACAAGATTAAATTGAAAGGTGCTTGTTTTCTTGCTACCAAATCTGATATGAATGAACTTGATGCTAGTAGTTCTCCCTGCTATGCGTTGCTTTGCAAAGAAGCTTTATTTTCGTTTGAGGATATGCCTTCTTCTTTTCATCCTGCCGTCACTGACCTTTTGCAGGAGTACACCGATGTTTTCCCAAAGGACATTCCACCGGGTTTACCGCCAATGCGAGGAATTGAGCACCAAATTGACCTCTTCCTCGGGGCATCTTTGCACAACCGAGCGCTGTATAGAATTAATCTGGAAGAAACTAAGGAGATATAACGCCAAGTTCAAGAACTGCTTGACAAAGGGCATGTGTGTGAGTCTCTTAGTCCTTGTGCTGTTCCGGTCATTTTAGTACCTAAGAAAGATGGATCTTGGCACATGTGTGTAGATTGTAGAGCAATCAATAACATCACCATTAGGTATCGTCATCCTATTCCTAGGTTAGACGATATGCTTGACGAGTTATGTGGCTCTACAGTGTTCTCTAAAGTGGATTTGCGTAGTGGGTACCGCCGGATTCGCATGGAATTAGGAGATGAATGGAAAACAGCTTTTTAAACTAGATTTGGTTTATATGAGTGGCTAGTAATGCCTTTTGGCTTAACTAATACACTTAGCACTTTCATGAGATTAATGAATGAAATTTTACGAGCTTTCATTCGCAAATTTGTCATGACATATTTTGATGACATTTTCATAAATAGCAAATCTTTAGAGGAACATCTTGATCACTTGCGTGCTGTTTTTAATGCTCTACGTGATGCACGTTTATTTGGTAACCTTAAGAAGTGCACCTTTTGCACGGATCGAGTTTCTTTTCTTGGCTATGTTGTTATTCCATAAGGAATTGACGTAGATCAAGCCAAGATTGATATAATACAGAGTTGGCCGACTTCTAACATGGTCACACAGGTGCAAAGTTTTCTAGGACTTCCTAGATTCTACTGTCACTTCGTGAAGGATTTCAGCACCATCGCTGCAACTTTGAACGAGCTTATCAAAAAGGGTGTGCCATTTGTTTGTGGCGCTGCACAGGACAACGCATTCAATACATTGAAAGATAAGTTAACACATGCATCCCTACTCCAACTTCCAGATTTTTATAAGACTTTTGAACTAGAATGTGATGCTAGTAGAATTGGTTTGGGTGGCGTATTGTTACAAGGAGGAAAACCTATTTCATATTTCAGTGAGAAGTTGAGTGGGTCTAATTTGAACTATTCTACTTATGATAAGGAATTATATACTTTAATTCAAACTTTGGAAACATGCAGCACTATTTGTGGTCTAAAGAATTTGTTATACACTCTGATCATGAATCATTAAAGCATATTCAAAGTCAAGCTAAATTGAATCGTAAACATGCAAAGTGGGTTGAATTCATTAAATCTTTTCCTTATGTCATAAAACACAAGCAGGGAAAGGATAATGTTATTACTGATGCTTTGTCTAGAAGTTATACCATGCTTTCACAACTTGATTTCAAAATCTTTGGATTGGAGACGATAAGACAGAAATATGCGCAAGATGTTGAATTTAAAGATGTGCTGCTGAATTGTAAAGAGGGAAAAAGATGGAACAAATTTGTCCTCACAGATGGATTTGTGTTTAGAGCTACCAAGGTATGCATTCCAGCTAGCTCCATGCAATTTTGTTGTTACAAGAAGTGTATGGAGGCGGGTTGATGGGACATTTTGGCATGCAAAAGATGGAGGACATACTTGCTGGTCATTTCTTTTGGCCAAAAATAAGAAGAGACGTGGAACGATACATTGCTCACTGCACTACATGTCAAAAAGCTAAGTCACGACTTAATCCTCATGGTTTGTATATGCCTATACATGTTCCTAGTGTGTCTTGGAAAAATATTTCTATGGACTTTGTTTTAGGACTGCCTAGGATGAAGAAAGGGATGGATAGCATTTTTGTTGTTGTAGATAGATTTTCGAAGATGGCACACTTCATATCTTATCATAAAATTTATGATGTTACAAATATTGTTGATTTGTTCTTTCGTGAAATTGTTCGCTTGCATGGTATGCCAAACACAATAGTCTTAGATTGTGACACTTAATTTCTTAGTCACTTTTGGAGAACTCTATGGGCTAAATTGGGGGCTAGGCTTTTATTTTCTACCACTTATCACCCCAAACTGATGGCCAAATTGAAGTTGTCAATAGAACTTTATCTACCATGCTTGGGACTATTTTAAAAAAAGAACATAAAGATGTGGGAAGAACGCTAGCCTCATATTGAATTTCTTTATAATCGCTCGTTGCATTCTACTACTAAGCAGTGCCCTTTTGAGATTGTTTATGGTTTTGTACCTTGTGCTCCTATTGATATGTTACCTCTTCCATCTTCGGAAAGGACAAATTTTGATGCTACAAAACGTGTTGATTTGATGTTGAAAATGCATGAGACAACTATAGAAAGCATAGAGCACATGAACACTAGATATAAATTGCTAGTAGTAAAGAAAGAAAGCATTTAACTTTTGAACCTGGTGACCTTGTTTGCCTGCATTTGTGAAAAGATCATTTTCCCAAGTTAAGAAAGTCAAAATTGATGCCGAGAGTTGATGGTCCTTTCAAAGTAATAGAAAAGATTAGCGATAATGCCTATAAGCTTGAGCTGCCTGTAGATTTTGGGTTAATCCTACCTTTAACATTGCTAATTTGAAACCATATTTGGGAGAAGAAGATGAGCTTGAGTCGAGGATGATTCAAATGCAAGAAGGGGAGGATGATAAGGACATCCCTTCACTTGATACAACCATGTCTACTATATTACAGAGACCAGTTACTCAGCTTGAGCCCTACAATTAAATTATCAGGTGAATGCGTTCCTAAGTATTCATAGATATGATGCATAGAATAGGATGCACATAATAGAGATGATTTTCTTGTCCTTAGGAACAAGGGAGATGAGTCACAAAGGATCAAGCATCACTCAAGTCATGAGCACGACTTCAAGTTCGATTCCGGTCCGGCTATCCTAATAGCACCGATTTCAAACAATGTAACTTTTGATTCAGAAAGTTGTTTGGGGCCCATGAGTACTTGCTGGAAAGGATTTTTTGTCGTCTTTCCAATGGATCTAGTCTCACCTCCAAATTCCATCTCAGTCGACGGGAATTTGCAAAACAATTGGCATCCCTTTTCCAGTCCGAGTCAAAGTGGGCCTTAGGTCTTGTAATTTGAGTCGTATTTAGCCCACCTCATTGGTGGCCGACCTCCTCCTCCTCCTATCTTATAAATAGCTAGCCGCCGCCTCTTTTAGGGCTTGGGTTTTGTTAGATTAAAGTTAACCGCTACTACTTTACCTTGTAATCGTGCTTGTCAACTAGATAGCCCGTATTACTCTTCTTCAGAACCTCACCAATTTGTGTTTCTCAGAGTTGGATCATAATACATATTCGCAAATTTTAGTTGCCTGTTCATCTTATTCTTGCTAGTTCTTTGATTGCTTGCAGGAATAAAGACTCTCGTGGTCAGGTTAATTGTGCTATAGCGAGATCAATAACCCTTTGGAGTTGGTATATCGGTCGCTAAGGTGCAACGTCCTAGACGGTTGTAGTCGGGCCGTCAATGTCGACTCTAGCCAAATCGAAGTTCACCCCTCTCATTGAAATATTGAGACTGCAGTTGTTATCATGCTCGATGTGCTGTTGTGCCACCAAGCGCCACCAGTATCACTACCTCTCTCTGATACCAATCGTTAGAACATGCCTTGTAGAACACTCACTCATAGTGTCTCACACACACGCACAGGGAACAAGAGCACAAGAACACAAGAAAAACTGGAACAAGAACACAAGAAAATTTTTTTTGTACTACCCAAACTATCTCGCTTTTATGCTTCCTTTCCCTTCTTTAGGGCACTCCCAATGGGTTGTAACTAAGCTTATAACTAAGTGCATTACTTGCAAGATAAGAAACTAGTACTACAATGGGTTGTTACTAAGCTTGTTACTAAAATTAATTAGGTTGTTTCATGCTTGTACAAATCTATGGACCTTCTATGCCATGTCATGAAAACATATATAGGAACAGCTGCACCCGTTGCCATTGAATTTGTACTAGACATGTGAAGTTATCCAACAAAAAAATATGGATGAAACAAATGCATCAAAAAGAAAAAAAATAATTTACAAAATACTTCAATATTCCCATAGAAAATTAGAAAAATAGCATGACTTAAACCAAGATTAAAATATGTTAATTGTCACCAAACCTTTGCCAAATATGCTCAACCAAGTCACTTTTAAGCTATGTACGAGTTGGACGATCCCGAATATTAGAATTTCTTCGTAGCATGTCAGCAAAGGCAGGGATACCATCATAAGAGGTTTCCGGTGGTAGAACGATTGATGTACTTGCAGATTCGTTCAAATCAATAGGATCAAGAGACAGTTGTCTCTCGTCTTCAATTATCATATTGTGGAGAATTATGCAAGCTATCATGACGGTGTGTAGATCTCCCTTGTCATATAGACGCGTTAGGCGATGCAAAATACAAAAATGAGACTGCAGGATACCAAATGCTCTTTCCACATCTTTCCTTTCTCCCTCTTGATGCTGTGCAAACAACTTGTTCTTCTCAGTTTGCGGAAGTGGTATTGTCTTTATGAATGTAGCCCATTCTAGATATATACCATCTGCAAGATAATAGCCATGGTTGTATTGCCTCCTGTTGACATGGTACTACACACAGGGAGATTTACCTTTCAACTCCTTTATAAACAATGGAGATTGACTAAGGACATTTAAATCATTATTCTATCCAGCTACACCGAAGTATGCATGCCATATCCAAAGATCTTGCGATGCAATCTCCTCAAGAATGAGCGTAGGAACACCCTGATCACCACGTGTAAATTGACTTTTCCAAGCAACAGGATATTTTTCCCAATGCCAATGCATACAATCGATGCTACCAAGCATCCCTAGAAAGCCTCAACATTCACCAATTTCCAACAAACGCTCCACATCTTCAGGAGTAGGGTGTTGCAAATATTGTGCACTGAACATAGCAATAATGCCTTCTGCAAACTTCTTCATACACTCCATTGCGATGGAATCACCAATCTTTAAGCACTCATCCAGTCTACCATACGGCAATTGACGAATAGCCACCGTACATTTTGGCAAACGTGATAGCCATTAGCGACCAAGAGCATCCATCCTTGTAGTAAAGTAGGAAGACCATTGGCCTAATGCAGTGACAATATATAGGAACAATGATTTCCTCATCCGAAATCTTGTACGAAAGGCCTTATCAGAGTAAAGTGGGGTTTCGAAGAAGTAATCATCCACTAGACGTTGATCGATGGCATTCTGCACGAGGCCTCTTCACGTACCTTCTTGGACCCCTCTGATTACTAGATGTCATTGATTGAACAGCTTCCATGGCATTCTTCAATTGTCCCGTGATCTGCTCGGTGAGGGAACCCAATATTTCTTCCTTGGCAATGAAATCGTCGATATTGTATAAGTCAGCATTGTCAAAAGTGTCTTCTAAATCAGAATCCATTGGATAAAATGTAGGTGACACGTGATGTGCACTTGGCTTAACAGGATATCTAGCCTTATATAGATGGGCAAAGCTATTTAGCCATAAGACACGCATTGTAGGAGCAGCAAAAAAAGTGTTGTGTTCACATAGTATGTGTTGTGGGTGTCACCCCACGAACAGAAAACAGAGCTGTCCCCGATGCGCGATCCCGCGCACCCAAGACAGCTCGTTGAGACTCTCGTGCTCTCACTGGTAACGCTCGTGGATGGAAGGAACACTACGCGTGGGCTCGAAGAATCTGTCTATTATCTGCGTCGTCCTCCCCTTAAATAGGGGCGGGATTGTACAGCGCCATGCAATGGCGGTCTCTTTTCTTACAGACCCCGACCAAGGACCCGCGGGTCATTTCCTCACTATTTTACATGCTTTGCCCCCTACCTGCCCTCACGCAAGGGGCATCGGGGTCATCCCGCAACACATTAGCCATACTCTTTACGGCTTTTCCCTCCTAAAAGACCACCACTGCGGGTCATATGGGGAATTACACCCAGCGATACATTCTGACTCGGATCATGCGGCCGACATTCATTCGGGTACCCTGACAAGGCGTCAGACTTGTCGGCGCGTCCTGCTTGCTTCGCCCTGCTGCGGGCGGTGACGTTCGCTCCGCCACCCTTCGATTCCGTCCCTCTTCCTTGGGTTCATCGGACGTTGGCTCCGCGTGAGCTTCCCGGCTTGGGCTTGCTCCTCGTTCTGCTCCCGCTGCTCCGCTTAGCCCCGCGCGTGCTCCGCGCTCCGCCCGTGTCCTTCACTGCCCCGCCTATGTTATCCACAGCTTCGCTCGCGCCCTTCGCCGCTCCATCCTCAGCTTCGCCGGGCCTTGCACGAGCTTCGCTCCGCCGTTCCTGGACTCCGCGCTCTCTCCCTTAGCATGTCTCGGCCGCTCTAAAAAACAGAGAAGAGGGGGGCGGGGGTACGGCGGAGACGGACCCTTCCTTCGCTCCCAAGTCCAAGGGGGTACCTATCTCTGGCCTACAACAGGAGCCCCTCATGGTTGAGGGCTTGCTTCACCATGCCCTTGGCCATGCCATAGATAGGGCTGAGTCCTGATACTCTCTCGGGCATGTGGAGCGAGTCTCCCTTTTAATAGGCGGCTGACGGTTGCGCTTCCCGAGGCCTCGAGGCGCGCTCGCCACGGCGGCATGCGCCCGTTGGCCCG
Organism: Olyra latifolia; assembly: GCA_036346145.1. Classification (NCBI taxonomy): domain Eukaryota; kingdom Viridiplantae; phylum Streptophyta; class Magnoliopsida; order Poales; family Poaceae; genus Olyra; species Olyra latifolia. Next base: position 52,417,238 of record CM070523.1, on the reverse strand, counting down.
TCGCTGAGTCACGTCGCCCGGTCCTTTCGCATGTCAGCAGTTACTCATTGCGACTCTTAGGGTTCCGCGCCGTTGCCAATCTACCCATTAAACCGCAACGCGCACGCCTCCCCCTTTTGCGGGATTGGCGCCAGGTGTAAACATCGAGGGCTAAGGCCAAGCGCGCCTTCCCCTTATAACCACGGGATCCTGGGGGTGATGGGTTCCGTTTCTCTTGGCTTTCGTCCCCGGCTCCTTTTCGTCTTCCTCTGTGAAACTAACCACGGCGAACAGAGGGGGGGTGAATGAGAGCCTCGAATTTTTTACGGCCGTTCTTTTTCGAATTCACCGGTACCCCAAAATGTAAACAACTTGACAACTATGTGTACCCCTAGCATGAATGAGAGTCATGGAATATGTGGGGATTTTTCACACACAATCCTGGTTGTCAAGTGTCCAAAAGAGAAGAATCAATTCAAACCTTACTTTAAGAAAGGAGATCAAGCCAAATAACCAAAGTGACTTTCAGAAAAGCAAAAAAACAGATTTATTCTCACTTGGAGGAGATGGATGGTGGCTTTCTGGTGCTCATCAAATTTTGGAAATTTTTCTCCCTATTTCTCAATGGGTCGTGCACAACTTTACCAAAAATCATCTCAAAACTCCATGTAGATAAATCATGAAAATTCAAACATCACAAGCTGCTTTCTGGAAAGCAAAAACAGAAACCCCAGAGTTTGTTTCCACTTGGAGCAGAGGGATGGTGGGTTTCTGGTGCTTCTCAATGTTTGGAAATTTTTCTTCCGATTAATCAATAAGTCATGAAGCACTCCACCAGAAATCTCCTCAAAACTCCTTTTACAGAAAATATGAAAAATCAAAAACAACGAGCTGTCAAGAACATCGAGCAGAAAGTTTGGGGCTCGGTTTTCACCTCACTGCTCCCAAACGGCGCAAGAACAGGACTCCAAATTTTTATAGTGAATAGATATATGAGTCACGCACCTTCTCCAACAAGAATCACTCAAAAAGGATTTTTCTAGATTTTTATAACAATCAAACACTGCCTGCTGCGCGAAGAACAAGACAGGAACTTTAAGAACAGACTTGAGCCATCAAAACATATAGAATAGAAAAGGAGGCACGGGAGTTTTTCAGGGATGGCTTAAGATCGAAACAAGAACACACACAAATCCCACAAGATCATTTCACTCTACAGTATTTAAATGCTGAATTTAAATGCTGAAAGTAAGTGCAAGAACGATATAAAAACGCTGATCTATTAGCTCATGAATGTAACTACAGATCAGGACCCGGAGACGCAGCCCCACACACTCACACAGAGACGAGCTCCTCAACTCACACCTATGTTGGCTGGCTACAAATGGCTCAAGGGACACTCTCCAAGTGAAGCCTTGGGGTCCTATTTATAGCCCAAGCCACATATTTGTGAAAAACACCTGAGGCGGCCGAAACCCCGAAACACACTCCGGTCTCTCTCGACGAATCTCAAGCATTGCCAACCACCTCCAGCGCTCCGATGCTCCCAAGACTTCGACGAGGTCGTGCACGAGCGACGCCCAGGTGCGGGCGCCTAAAAACCTCCACCGCAGACTCGCGACCGGTCCTCCAGACCACCGCCAAATTTCCCTGGCGGTTCTTTTCATGGCGCCAATCGCATTGAGACCATCACCGCGTACACGAGAACAACACGAACACAAGGAAACAAACCGATCTCCGACGGGTTACGGTTCATCCGAGCAGTGAAAACAATGCGAGCACGACAGAAATCGACCGACGGACGCCGTCCGTGATCTAGGAAGCGATTCGCCCGGGAACCAGAGGTTCCGTGGACCGTTAAGCGCAACGCCTAAGTGCAAGCTCCAAGCGCAGGGGTTCAAAACTTCGCAAGAATCAAATTTGTAACATGCCAAATCAAAAGTGGATTTGAATTTTGAATTTAAACGAAAACCACCACATGCTCATCACTCATGACTTCACATCCTCCATTCCGCCGCGCCCGTGTCCGGCTCGCTACTCTCCTCTCACCGATGGCTCCCCGCCGTGCGCCGCAAGTGAAGCCGGTCCTGAGTGAGGAGGCTGCTGCCGCGTTGTCCCCGGCGTTGGGGCGCTCGTCTCTGGGGCCAGACGACCTGGATGCTCTGTCGGTGGAGTTTGGTGTTCACCGCTGCTCCATGCGAGCCCCAGGTCGGGAGGAGACGCCCCGCCCTCGAGCCGACGAGGCGGTGGTGTTCGCTGCTTTCTTGGAGGCGGGGCTCCGTTTCCCCGCCACGCCGCTGGTGGTGGAGGTGCTGCAGTTCTTTAGGGCAGAGCTCTCACAGCTGACGCCCAACGCCATCGTCCGCATGGCGGTGTTGGATTGGGCTTTCCGTCCCGCTCCTGTCGTGCTGACCGGGCGCGTGTTTTCTCTCATCGAGGACGCTTTCTGGCAGCCCAAACAATAAAAGGCTGGTGAAGGAGATCCCCGTCGCCGCCGCCAAGGGGAAATGGGAAGCCGGCTGGATGCAGCGTTGGTATTACCAAGCTCTCGACGGTTTGGACTTGCCTCTCCGCACTACCATGGGCCCTATGCGAGCGATCCGATCGCCCAACCTGGAGGCGACAGCGGAGGAGGCTGGGCTCCTTGTGTACCTGAAAGCCCTCCGCTATCAGAGCACCATGCGCGACCTGGCGGAGGAGTTTTGCCTCTGCCGCTTCGAGCCCCTGGCGAGGAACCTCGCCGTCACCTTGGAGTGGCCCGCGGATGGCACGCTGATCGCCCACCGCCCTAAGGGACTCAGATCTCGGCGCTGGGCGGCGGAGAGGCGCTGTGTGATCTCTGGCCCCTGCCGCCATGAGTACGGTCGCCATGGAGACAAGGGGCGGGCGCAATCCTGCGTCGCTCAATGAGGGCTTGTCAGCTCCTCCGCCTCGCACTGGGGCTCCTCGGAAGCGGGCCCGGTGATCTCGCCCGCCCGCAGTCAGGCTCCTTCAGACGAGAGATGCGCGGCGCGAGCGAAGACGACGATAACTTTGACACCGACGGGGAGGAGGAAGAAGAGGAGGCGGAGGGAGATGAGCGGGGCTCCTCCGTCTCCGCCGCGGCGATGTCCTCCGCCCCGACACGTGCGAGCGGCCCTTCCCAGGGGGCCGGGCCGTCCGGAGCGCGCTCCCCCGGGCTCTCCTTCTTGAACATCCCCGGGGTGGAGTTCGTGGACCTCAACGATGATGCGGAGGCAAGTAGCCCCACCCCGGGGGTGGCGTACGTCCCCTCTCTGGAACACGCCGTCTCCCCAGGAGGCGGAGCGCGAGATCCCTCCGTGGGCGTCGTCGGCTCGTGGCCCGAGGGGGCGCGTGACATCTATGCGAGCACCGCTCTCCCCGATACCCCTCCTGGCGCCGAAGGTCTGACCCCCGAAACTTTTCCCATGAGCTCCTTAGATGGCATCGATCTTTCTGGGCTTGATCTGAGGGCGCACACAGGGGAGGGGGCGTGGAGATGACGGGCGCGGCGGCGGCTGCCGGACCTCCTGCCGCGGGGTTGGACGCTGGGCCTCCCGCCCTTGCTGAGGTGGGCAGTGCTGGGCCCTCGGTCCCGGTCGCCGGCGACGCTCCTCCCGGGGCCGGGACATCAGCGGGCGAGGGGGTCTCTTCCTCCGGGCCGCCAGTTCTCGGGGGCACGCCGGAGGCTTTGCCGGCTCCTCCGCCGCTTCCCCCGGCCTCGACATGTCCGGGTTCTTCGGCCCTGCCTCAGGGCTTCGGCACAATCCGAGGTGATTCGAGGCCTACTTCGGGGCTCGACACCTCGGGGCTCTCCCCCCTGGACTTCCATAGCCAGGCTACGGCGGCCCCGGCACTGAGGAAGATGCGTGGGGCCTTCCATTCTGAAACGGACTCTCGGTGCCTCTTCGGTGGTATCAACGACCACGTGCCGGGTGACGCCGCCACCGACTTCTTCATGAAGGTTCCCCGTCCCCGTCGCCTCCTCCGCATGCCCCTCAGGGGTTTTACTCTCACCGACGCCGCTTATGCTGCCGCTTTCCCCAGAGGTGCTTGTGGTCATGAGGTGTCCAGCGGGTTCAGTGAACACCCGCGCTACCTCCAAGTGAATCGGGCTCGACGAGGCCCTTGCCTTGCGGAGGAGTCGGACGCGAGAGGGCTCGCTGGAGGGGCCCCGCGATCTTCCACCGAGACCTGGCGAAGGTCCAGAAGAGCCGAGTCGAGCCGGATCTGCCGCCTGAACGCGAGCCGAGGACCTCGCTTTTCCATGAAGGCCACCTCGCTGCCATGGAGCAGTTCTCAGGCCAGAGCCGAGCGGAACGAGGAGAAGAAGGAGGGCCACATCGAGGAGTTGAAGGATCTCTTGAAGGTGGCGGAACTCGCAAAGAGATGCTCAAGAAGGCCGCGGAGGAGCATCCTCGCCAGCTCGCCGCCGCTAAGGGCGAGGCTCAAATGAGCCTTGTGAATGCGCTGGCGTCGGCGGAGGCGCTGCGAGACCGCCTGAGCTGCCGAGACCCCGACTTCGGGATTCGGGGCGACAGCGCCTTCCTCCGGCAACTCCCCGCTTTGGGATCGACGATCGAAGCCGCACCCGCGCCCGGGCGCGAGGCCATCAAATTCCTCCAGAACTCCGCTGACTCTTGGGGAGCTCCGCCGTGGCCTTGAAGCCATTGCGCCCGCTGGGGCTTTGAAGACGGCGCAGCCTCGGTTAAGGGTCGCACACACGCCCAAGAGCACTTCGTGCTACCTCCTTAGCCGCTGGCCTCCCGGGTTTTCGACATCGCGTCGGCCGAAGGCTTCTCCGCCGCCTTCGCCTAGCCTCTCGCTTTCATCTCCGACTTCGAATCACCATGGCGAGGCAGCGGCGGGGAGTCCGTCTTGGCGAGCCCGAGCGGCGCTGAGTGCTTCAAGGTCATGGCTAAGCGGGCTTGCCCAATGAGGCTAAGGGCAAGGAGAAGCACCCCTCAGAATCTTGTATTTTCTCCTCCCTCTCCTCGTAGACCTTTTGCTCAGAATCAGATTTTATTTAGTCTATTTGCGGCGCCCTCATCTTGCCGGGTTCGCTCCAATATTTTCCCCTTTTTGATTGCTCGCCGAACCCCATGAGCCGGCGGACATCCCGCTGTCTTGGCATAACGCCCCACGACGCTTTTTGCCGCCTATTTTTGGTAGCGTACAGGTCGTGGCGCTGCCTTGAGCCCAGGCCAATGGCGGCTTCCGTGACGCTTCGGTTTTTGCTTTACCATTTATGATCATGCGTGTGGTCGCGGCGTTTGGGGCTCCGTGTCCCGCCTTTCCCCAGTAGAGCTCGCTTCAGCTTTCGAGGTCCCTTAATGGCGGGCGGCCGGCTCGGCTGGCCCGTCTCGCAGTATATAAATGTGTCTTCTCCGGCGTCCCCGAAAGCGCTCCCGACCCCGGTTCCTGAGTGCGCCGCCATGTCTCAGCTCTCCGGCTTCTCGTCCCTGTCTTTGATCGTCTCACTTCCCGACCTTAGCGACGGTCCGGCGCTGGCCAGGGCTCTTGACGCGAGACTCGCCACCGAGGTGGGGGCGAGGGGAGGCGTCATCGGCGACTTGGCGGGCCTAGTCGTCGGGCCTGTTCTTCCGGGCGCCGACGCCTTGCACCCGATCATCGTCTCCGACGGGGAAGACGACGACGCCAATCTTCCGGCGTCGCCGCCCTCTCCCGCAAGTTCCGTCGGGAGCAACGATGCGCCGGTGGCGAGGCCGGCCCGCCTCGGGCACGCTCGCTTTCGCCAGGCGCCAGGCAGGGGGAAGGCCCACTGATCAGCGAGCAGCCGGTTTGGACGATAGTCTAGGTAGCCCCTAGGGGCTTTTGTATCACTTTACCCTCTCCTAAAAGAATGCTATTGCCTTTGCTCCGGGAGTTGGTGTCGAAGGAGTGTGTTTTGTGCACGTGTCTTCGGATGGTGGCCGCCAGGACGCGGCGGAGCGTCCGCAGCGAAGGAGTGACACGGATTTGTCCACGCGAGGGAGCGGGTGGGACGTTAGCCCGACCAAGCGCTCGTCGTGGAGGTAACGCGTTAGACTTAGCTAATCACGGGCTCGTCGATGCGAGGGAGCGGGTGGGACGTTAGCCCGACCAAGCGCTCGTCGCGGAGGTAACGCGTTAGACTTAGCTAATCGCGGGCTCGTCGAGGCGAGGGAGCGGGTGGGACGTTAGTTCGACCAAGCGCTGTCGCGAGGTAACGCGTTAGACTTAGCTAATCGCGACTCGCCGAGGCGAGGGAGCGGGTGGGGCGTTAGCCCCACCAAGCGCTGTCGTGGAGGTAACGCGTTAGACTTAGCTAATCGCGGGCTCGCCGAGGCGAGGGAGCGGGTGGGGCGTTAGCTCGACCAAGCGCTGTCGTCGCGGAGGTAGCGCGTTAGACTTAGCTAATCGCGGGCTCGTCGAGGCGAGGGAGCGGGTGGGGCGTTAGCCCACCAAGCGCTGTCGCGGAGGTAGCGCGTTAGACTTAGCTAATCGCGGGCTTGTCGAGGCGAGGAGTGGTGGGGCGTTAGTTCACTAAGCGCTGTCGCGGAGGTAACGCGTTAGACTTAGCTAATCGCGGGCTCGTCGACGCGAGGGAGCGGGTGGGACGTTAGCCCGACCAAACGCTCGTCGCGGAGGTAATGCGTTAGACTTAGCTAACCGCGCGTTCGCTTTCTCCAGTCGCACCACACTGCATGCACAGGGACAATGAAATTTTACGTGGAAACCCCCGAGGGGGAAAAAACCACGGGTGGGGGCGCTAAACGGCCCCCGATTGCAACTTTTTCATTCATGGATACATGTGTGCACACACCTTTTTTTTTTTGGGAGGAGTACATTCGGATAGTTACATTACGGGTAAAACCTCTTGAGCGCGTCTGAGTTCCAGGTCCTTGGTACGTCTTCGCCCTCTAGGGTGGCAAGCCGGTGTGCCCCCTTCGCCGTGGATTCCTTGATGACGTAGGGGCCTTCCCATGTGGATTCGAGCTTGGCAAACGTCGGGGCCGATCGTTTGAATACCACGTCTCCCGGCACCAAGTCTCTTTTCCTGACCTTCTTGTTGAACGTCCGCGTCGAGGCCTTGGCGTAGGCTTTCATGGTGATCGGGGCTCAGAGTCGCGCCTCCTGCTTAGGTCGTGCGTGATGTACCGCCGTGTCTCAGATCGGCCCTTGATGATGCGGAGGATCGGCTTTAATCTCGGCGGGTGAGACGGCTTCCTCCGAAGATTAGCTTTGAATGGGAGAAACTCAGGGGGCGGACGCGGAGGTGCGTCGCGCCCAGAGGACTTTGGGTAGCTCGTCCGGCCATGCACCCTTCGCTGTGTTGTAAAGTCTTTTCTTGATGCCGTCTAGCAGCAGGCCATTAGCTCTTTCTACCGCGCCGTTCGCCTGCGGGTGCCCGACTGACGCGAAGCAGATTTTTGTGCCGATGCCCTCACAATATTCTTGGAACTTTTTGGACTCGAACTGAGTTCCATTGTCCGTGACTATCTCGTAGGGAACCCCGTACCTGCAAACGATTGTTTTCCAGAGGAACTTGGTTGTGGCCTCGGCTGTTATCTTCGCCACTGGCTCCGCTTCAATCCACCGGGAGAAGTAATCGATGGCGACGATTACGAACTGTAGGCTTCCTCGGGCTTTGGCCAGCGGACCAACGATGTCGATTCCCCATTTTGCGAAGGGCCAAATCGGGGGCACTGGGTGTAATTCGCTGGACGGGGCTTTCTTCTGCTTAGTCATCCATTGGCAGGCATGGCAATGCTTGACCAGGTGCTCCGCATCTTGTAGAGCCGTCGGCCAATAAAGGCCCATCCTGAACACCTTGCCCGCGAGGTTCCTGGGGGCCTGGTGTGCTCCGCAGGTCCCTTCATACGCCTCGCGCAAAGCTTCGATCCCCTCCTCCTAGGATAAGCAGCGAAGCCATGGAGCGCAAAGCCCTCCGCGGAATAGGAGCCCCTCGATTATGGCGTACTTCTTTGCCCGTGTCTCGAGCCGTTTGGCCTGTGCTTCGTCTTGTGGGAGGGTGCCGTCGAGGAGGTAGTCAGGTATCTCGCCTCGCTAATAGTCGCCGCCGGTTGCCGGAGTTATGACGTTGACTGGGAGGCGATGGAGGGTCCGGAGCACCTCAAGAATACGGACGAGGGTAAGCGCCCGACCGGACCCGCTTTTGCCAAATTCGTCGGCCCGCTCGTTTCTGATGTGGAATCGCACGGATGGAGAACCCGTCGAATGTTCTTTCCATCGCCCTTATCACCTCGACGTATTTCTGAAGTTGTTCGTCCCTCACCTGATACTCCTTAGAAACATGTCCTTCGATAAGCTTTGAGTCAGTTCTTAGGATGGCGCGCCTGGCGCCCATGGCCTTGGCCTTGCAAATCCTCAGGAGAAGTGCTTCGTACTCGGCTGTATTGTTTGTCGAAGGGAATTCCAGTTTCGCCGCGAACTCGGCTACTTCTCCACCCGGGGTCGTGACGATGGCCGCTATTCCTGCGCCATGCACCCCCTAGGATCCATCGGAATTGACGAGCCATACGTCCGCGTCGTCGTTGCTGTCGGGTGTCAGCGAAGTCCACTCCGCGACGAAGTCGGCCAGGACCTGGCTCTTGATTGCGGTGCATGGCACGATGGTTAGCTCGAAGGGGGCGAGTTCGACCGCCCACTTGCTAACGCGCCCTGAGCTTTGCTTGTTCGACAGCATGGAGCTTAGCGGGTACGCCGTAGGTACTTTGATCCGGTTCCCCTGAAAGTAATGCCGGAGCTTCCTTGATGCCATCGATAGTGCATACACCAGCTTTTTCATCTCCGTGTAGCGCAGCTTCGCTCCCTGCAGGGCCTCGGAGACGGCGAGACCGGTTGTCGCCGAGCTTCCTCTCGCGACGAGGGCGCCCGACCGCGGAGGGTCCCGCGGCGAGTAGAGCGGCGCCTCGCTTTGCTTCGCCGGGCCAACGTATGCAGCTTCATGAGGCCCCGCTTCAGGCTATCGAACGCAGCTTGGCATTCTCTTGTCCAGGAAAAAACCTCGCTCGTTCGCAGGGCTCTGAAGAATGGGAGGCTTTGCTCCGCTGACTTGGGCAGGAATCTGCTGAGCGCTGCGAGCCGCCCCGCCAGTCTTTGAACGTCCTTGACGCTTTTTGGCGGTGCCATGTCTTGGATTGTTTTAATCTTTTCGGGGTTGGCCTCGATACCCCGCTCGGACACAAGGAATCCGAGTAATTTTCCTGCACGCACACCGAAAACACATTTTTTGGGGTTAAGCTTCACTTTTTCTTCCAGTAGGCTGTTGAAGGTTTCGCCTAGGTCCGCGACGTGGTCCTCTTTCTTCGCGCTTTTGACGACAATGTCGTCGACATAAGCCTCAATGTTTCGCCCGAGCTGCTTAGCAAAGATTTTGGTGATTAGCCTAGCGAATGTGGCCCCCGCGTTTTTTAGGCCAAATGGCATTCGCACAAAACAGTATGTGCCGAAGGGTGTGATGAAGGCAGTCTTGTCTTCGTCTTCCCTCCGCATGTACACCTGATGGTATCCCGAATACGCATCGAGAAAACTCATCATCTCCGATCCCGAGGTGGAATCGACGAGCTGGTCAATGCGAGGCAGAGGGAAGTCATCCTTCGGGCATGCCTTGTTCAGGTCGGTGAAGTCGATGCACATCCTCCATGCCCTGCTGGATTTTTTAACAAGGACCACATTGGCGAGCCATTCGTGTGGATGGCCTCGCAGATATCCCAAAGACGGGCAACTTCTCCACTTCGCTTTGCGCGTTTGCCTCTCCGTGGCGAGCTTCTGAGCTTTTGCTTTTTAAACCGGCGTCGCCGATGGCGGCCGTGTTCGATCGTAGCTCTCTGCACACCGGGGATGTCCCCCGGACCCCATGCGAACACGCTTTCGTACTCCTGAAGGATTTGCAGTAGTGCTTGCTCCTCCGCAGGGGTGAGGGCGGCGCTAAGGGTGACCGTTTTATCACCATCGGGCTGCAGGGCCACCTTCTTCGTTTCTCCTTGGGGGCGCGGTTTGGGGAGCCACTTGCTGCGCTACTCGGCGGGAGGATCTTCTTCCATCGCGTAGACGTTCTTGACCTGAGGGGGCCCTTCCAAGTCTATTCTCCGAGCGAGAGCTTGATCCCCCCGGATTGTGATGGTACCGCCGGGCGAAGGCATTTTCATGCAAAGGAAACCATGGTGTATGATGGCCCCGAAGGAGGTCAGCGACCCTCGCCCCATTATAGCGTTGTACTGGAAAGGCATGTCAACGACATCGAACGAGACGAGGCGAGTGACGCTGGACTGCGGTGTTACAAAGGTTACTTCCAACTCAATCTGAACGATAGTGCCGACCGGGTTTCCTCCAAAACCTACCAGCGGCACCTCCGACCTCCTTAGGCGGTCGCGGGGGATCATCATCTGGCTGAAAGCTTCGATGGAGAGGATGTCGGCTGCACTCCCCCCGTCAACTAGCACCCTGCGCACCTCGCAGCCCGCGATCATAGCGGAGACTACCAGGGAGTCTTGATGGGGAAAGTGCACCCCCGCGCGTCCTCGTTGGTGAACATGATTGGCTCGTGCTCTTGCTGGGGGACGAAGGACGGGTTGATCCCGATGTGGTTGATCTGCCTGGCATATGCCTTGCGCTGCCTTTTGGAGGGCATATGCAGAGAGGACCCCCAGGTGATGGTGTTAATGACGCGATGCATATGATTTATTGCTCCGTGCGGCGGTGGTCGCCGGTGTTCCGGGAGTGGCGGGGGCGGTGGCGGGAGGGGAAGTACTTCGCCTTCTCTTTTCTTGGCCTCGAAACGCCGGTACCCTTCTATCACTTTGCAATGGGCCGAATTGTGTGTGCCATTTTCGCCATGGTACTCACAATGGTACCTCCTCCTGACTACCTCCTCCCGCTTGGGTGCCGGCCGGTCATGCTTGTCGTGCCCGGCGGCGGGCTTCGCTCTGCTTGCTCGGTGCTTCCCCTGTCGTCGCTGCTCAATTCGCTCATCAATGTAGTGAACCCTTCTTCCCTTGTCTTTTCCTTCGCGCTTTTGGGCACGGGTCCTTCCCTTTCCCCTTGATGTGGGCTCCTTCTCCTGATCCTTCCGGCGGGGGGTTTGCTTTGATGATTCATCCCGTGGTTTGTCTTCCCTCCGGGAGTTATCCTCCTCCGTCCGGACGTACTCTTTCATTTTAGCGAACAGCTCCTCCACGGTGCGGACCTCTTTCCGGGCTAGCCTCTCCGCCAACGGTCCCCTTCGCAGCCCACACCGCGCAGCGTTGATGATGTTGGTGTCGCTGACCCCCCGGATCTGGCACTTGATCTCGGAGAAGCGCTGGAAATAACTTTTGAGGGATTCTCTTTCGCACTGCCTCACAGCGAACAAGTCGCTCTCCTCTTTCATCCTGTCGAAGTTTCCCTGAAAGTTGCTTTCCATTTTGGCGCGAAGCTGGGGCCAGCTTTCGATGGAGCCTGGCTCGAGGGACGAGTACCATGAGAGGGCGATGCCTTCGAGTGCCAGGAGCAGCCCCTTGGCCTTGATGTCGTCGTCTCCCCCCGCAGCCTCCACGGCGGTGTCATACACGCGGAGGAACTCCCTGGGGTCTGCTTTGCCGTTGTACGGTTTGATGGCGGGAAGCTTAAAGTTTCCTGGGGAGGGCCATCTCTTTGCGCGGAGCCTGGCGCAAAGGGGGTTGGGGTCGTCGTCGTTCCTGGTTGTTCTTGCGCGTGTCGGGAGAGTACCTCCTGGTCTGGGCTTTCATCTTGAGACACCGTGAGGCCTTGGTTCGTCCGTCCCTGCAGGCACTGCACTTCTGCCATCAGCTTTTCGTTTGCCTCCATCAACACCCGCACGTTGGGGTCGAGTGTTTCCCGCGTACTCCGGGCCCCTCGTGAGGTGGCTCCTCCCTTGCGGCCGCCTGCCCGCCGCCCCGGGTGGTTTAATGCCTCCGCCGCGTCCCTCTCCGGCGGTTGTCGACGCTCGCGCCACTGCGCTTTCGGCGCTGGGGCACGCTATGAAGTCACCGCAATAGGCGGCAAGCGACGACCTCCATGATGTCTCCAGCGGCGCGAGGGCCCAATCCTCCTCGTCCGGCACCTGCAAGCGACTGCGTGTCTGGCTCCTCAGCGATCTCCCTGACTCTCCGGCTGCAGCCCCTGTGGTAACCCCTTGGGACATGGTCGCGGCCTTCCTCTTCGGCGGCATGGTCGTCGGCGATTTGTCGAACAGCTTGGGAGCGATGGCTTTCTCTAGCAATCGATCCCCACGGACGGCGCCACTGTTGTGGGTGTCACCCCACGAACAAAAAACAGGTCGCCCGATGATCGCGATCCTCACAAGACCCAAGACAACTTCGTTGAGACTCTCGTGCTCTCACCGTAACGCCAGGATGGAAGGAACACTACGCGTGGGCTCAAGAATCTGCCTATTATCTGCGCTGCCCTCCCTTAAATAGGAGCGGATTGTACAAATACATGCAATGGCGGTCTGTTTTCTTACAGACCCGACCAACGACCCGCGGGTCATTTCCTCACTATTTTACATGCTTTGCCCCCCACCTGCCCTCACGCAAGGGGCATCGGGGTCATCCCGCAACACATTAGCCATACTTTTTACGGCTTTGCCCTCCTAAAAGACCACAACTGCGGGTCATATGGGGAATTACACCCAGCCGACAGTTACAGACCAGACTGTGCCCGCCTGACATTCATTCGGGTATCCTGACAAGGTGTCAGACTTGTCGGCGCGTCCTGCTTGCGTCGCCCTGCTGCGGGCGGTGACGTTCGCTCCGCCACCCTTCGATTCCGTCCCTCTTCCTTGGGTTCATCGGACATTAGCTCCGCGCGAGCTTCCCGGCTTGGGCTTGCTCCTCGTTCTGCTCCCGCTGCTCCGCTTAGCCCCGCGCGTGCTCCGTGCTCCGCCCGCGTCCTTCACTGCCCCGCCTGTGTTATCCATAGCTTCGCTCGCGCCCTTCGCCGCTCCATCCTCAGCTTCGCCGGGCCTTGCACGAGCTTCGCTCCGCCGTTCCTGGCCTCCGCGCTCTCTCCCTTAGCATGTCTCGGCCGCCCTAAAAAAACAGAGAAGAGGGGGGCGGGGTTACGGCGGAGACGGACCCTTCCTTCGCTCCCAAGTCCGAGGGGGTACCTATCTCTGACCTACAACAGTATGAAACCAACAAAAAAATTATGTTCACATAGTATGAAAGCAAATTATTTGTGCTCACATTGTATGAATTAAAAAAATTAGTGTTCACATGGTAAGAAAATAAAAGAATTTGGCATATCTTGCAATCATTTCACCAAAATTAGTGCACCAGCAAAAAAACACATCAAAAATACAAAACAAAATTCATGTTGTAGCAAAAGACAAGTAGGTTCTTCTGGTTTGCATCATCAGCAAAATTCATGTTGTAGCAAAAGACAAGTAGGTTCTTCTGGTTTGCATAATCAGAAAAGCCTACGTGATTTTTTCTTTCTAGCTACGGCTGCTGAATCGTTGCATGGTGAGCATCTTCAGCTCCACGAAGCGCAAAAAAAAAAATGCTGCTGATTTTTTCTTTCTTTCTCGTTTGCCATGGCCTTCCTCTTCTCCTCCAGCAGAGAGACCAAAAAAAAGATGCGGTTTTAGATTTCCTAAGATTTTTTTCACATATAAGCAAACAAACTTCTACACAATCAGAAATCCATGATGAATGTCCCTGCAGCATGTTAGATGAAAATCATACTAGCCTCATTATGCTATTTGGTCATGCCAACCACTATTTTTCCCTCTCAGGTCAGGATGCAAAAGTGTAAAGTACAGAAACCAGCTGGAAAACATAACTTATTAATCAAACTGAAGTACATACCTATTTTTTTTTACCAAACAAACTGTCTTTCAAACTCTCCAATGCACTAGCACGCTGAGCCTTTGCATAATCATTCATCGCACTAGTATCACAAGCAAAAGATCTTTGTAAACTTCAAGCATCTTGTTCTCTCTATTAATTCTTGCTGTTTCTAGCTTCTCAGTAGACAAGCGTTGCTGGGCCTCCACTAACTTCTTCTCACGATCTTCGATACCAGCCGCTTTAACGTCACTTAACTTTTCTACTGTATCCCTAATGGCAACCACAGCCTCTGGGACCTCCGACGCCTTGCGTTTACCTTTCCGTTCGGCCTTGGCTACCTTGCAACCAATTGGACGTAGTATGTCTTCCACATCAATGATATCGTTCAACACTAATGAACTCTTGTTATTTTTTGCCCTCTCCACGTATGCACACCACTTTGGTTCATCACGAAGAATCCTCCACAAGTGCTCAAATTTGAACTTCTCCTTGTAATCAACTTCATACTTTTCCATTGCTTTGTCCCTCTTTTGTTCATCTGACATACCACTTTGGTATACCGCATTGACAGATATCCAAGAACCATTATAATTACTAAGCTTCGTCCTCACGCGGTGCCAACACATCTTTAGTCGGCAAGCTTCCCTCCTCCCATCTTTTGGGGTGGTGCTGCTGTATGTAGAAGTGACTTCCTCCCAATAATGCTCGGTTTTCTTATTGTTCCCGTCAATTGGATAATTTGAATTGTTCAACCAAGCGCTAGCCTACAATTACACAATTGCATATTAACAGGTAAGTAAAAAAATACAAAATAATAGATAACATGACTGAAAAAGTAAAATAATTACCAATTTTATGTCTTCATCTTTTGTCCATGCCAATCGTTTATCGGTCCTTTCAATTTCAGCATCATCCACATCTTCAACCTCAATGTGGACTTGGTCTTTTTTTGTAGGTGGTGCCGTTGGTGATGGGGTTCCTTTTTTGGAGGTGGTGGTACTGGTGATGGGGCTTCCATAGTGCTATGAGGCATAGATGATGATGGAGTCCTATTGCCAGGTGGTGAGTATGGAAAATGATGCGAAGGAATACCAACATAATGGAAATTTTCTTGGCTAGGTTGGGCATGAACAAAATGTTGGGTAGGGGAGAAATTAAATAGAGCAGGTTATTGCAAGAAGGGTGGACAATGTGGACTGTTCAAGTAATTTACGAAACCACCGAGAGGACGCGCATCCATTGACTGAAATTAAAAAACACATAATTGACTGAAAAGCATGAATGTACAAACAATTCCATTCCACAATAACCGGCAAGAAAATCTCAGCAAAGATGCTTGTAAAGATTTTAACATTTGATCTCATAATATCTCTCCATACATGCTATATCAATATAATCTCATCAGTCACAAAGTGTGTGTAGTGCCATGCATCAATATATTTTAATTTGCACGTACGTAGTGCTGAAACCTTGATCCTATGTAAGCACAAAATGCGGGGATTTTCACATATATATCCCTTCATAGCTAATAAATTTTCACATATCATCATACATATACATAATATTCTTGATTTCTTTCTTTGGTTCTTTCTAATCACATCACATAGGTTTAAAGCACATCCTGGAAATGGAATCAATGAACAATTATCTCAAATCACATCACATAGACAAGGAGTATGTCTTTGTTGCAAACTCAGACAACTTGGGTGCTACAGTTGACATCAGTATCCAAATATGTAGGTCAAATTTAAATTTCAACAAATCTGAACTAAACACACAAGTGCAAGTGCAAAATTTTTTTACCTTGGTGTAGGCTTCATCTTGGATGGAACTTGCTGCTGAATCCAACCAAGTAGACGCGCTTGGAGGGATGGTCAGAGAAGATGATGGATGAGATACTTGTCGGCGCTTCGTTCCCTTCTCATTAGCCATCACTAGAGCAGTAGGCTGAGTTGTCGCAATGGTTGAAGATGATAGAAGGTGGGAAGGAGGGGGACCAGGTAGGGGCAACGGGAAGAAGGGCCGCGAGGCAGACGAGAAGGAGGGGCGGCAGGAGGAGGGGCGACGGGGAGTAGAAGCGGAGGGGCGATGGGGACCAAATGGGGAAGAAGGTGGAGTCCGTGAGATTGGAGAGGAGTGTGCCACACCGGATCGCTAGAACACGAAGGACGCCCCCAACGCGAGTTTTCTTCATTTCTAATGCCCTGGATATAGTGAAGCAATTGTTTCTTAAAGTAACAACGAGTTGCTTGTCGTGCACCCCGGTATTTCTACCGGCTTGAGTGACCAAATACTAGTCCCAGAAGATCATACCTAGTATTGCACTTAAGGACATTTGGAATATCATCGCAGGCATTGCATTTAACTAGAATTTAACAGTTTACATAGCATAAATATTCATCCCAGTAGACATAGACGTTCACATAGTCTTGCACAGGGCATAGTTCAATAGCATAAAGAAAACACAGCGAAAGACTTCAATACGATGATATTCCGAAGTTGACCTGGAACGCGTAGCTAATCACCTTGACCCTCCTGGTCACAACTGGCACCGTTGCTGAAATCTTCACCTGAACAAATAATCCGTGGTCCATATAATGAGTATACGGCTACCCAGCAAGCAGTCCTTAATAAATGAATGCAAGGTCAATGGATGGGTATGGTTATTTTGCAAAAACAACACCTACCTACTTGTTTATTTGTTCTTGATTCATTAAACACATAGTAACACACGAGCGTAGCCAAAGGATGGCTAACCAGCTCAAGAGAGGCAGTCCCTGGCTACACTACCATCAAGTTAATTATTTAAAACACATTGGACTACCTTGTGTCAAACTCCTTTCCCTCGCCCATAACCGCGGGCACGGCTACCATGATAGTTTTAACTCTACAGAGTGTGTACACGTTCCCCACAAGCCCTGTCTCATCCCGAGAGAGAAATAGTACAAAACCGTTCACTGCTTTCACCTGCCCCATAATGTACCCTTTCTTTTGGTTTCACGCCCCATACGGTACACTTCAACCAGTCGACAACATCGCGACTCCTTCATCGGACTCGATAGCGCATCAGATGAGGTTAGTCCCCATTTAAGCCATTCGGAACCAGTGATCGCGAATCACGTCCGTCCACTACGAGTACAGCGGAAGCTAGATTTCCACAGCTAATAGATTAGGGCCAGAAGGCACAAGTGGCTGTACGGTTCAGGTTCGGTATAGTAGTCACAAGTACACGGTCCTTATATGACAGAGGAGACCTGCACGTCTCAACTACAAGCCCAAAATCCGCCTCTTCTGGGTCTCCTCAGATCAACACACCACGTTGATTTTAATTGATTAGGTTTATCAAAACAACACCACTAAGCCGAGACTCCACGGATAAAAGTTTAATAATGAGTAAAACCTATCAACTACCAATCCCAAAAGCATGGCTAAGCAACTGCACAAAGGATAGGTTAGTAAAACAGTACTAAGAGGGCTAACAATGGTAGGCTACATCATATCAGTAGAGGACTAATATGAAATCGGAACAAATAACACATACGATGATAGTTTAAGCATGCAATGTAAATAAACATGAAATAAATAGAATTTAGCAAACTAGGAATTCAATATGAATCTAGCTTGCCTTAAAAGAAGGTTGGTTCTGGTTCTCCTCCTTCGAACGGCTCCGAAACGTCTCCCGGACAGCAGGTGCACGTCGGTTCTATGCGAAAAAGAATTTAAACGGAAATAATTAACAAACACAGTGAAAATAGTATGATAAAAATATATAAAATTCTTGGAATTATTTATGATTTTTGGGCTCTGTAATCATCTACATCGGAGTTCCGGAACTCCCTAAACAATTCAGGGAAGTTTGGGAGAAAATAGGAAATCCCAGAAAAGATTAAACCCGGTTAACCGGCGGTTAACCGCTCCAAAAACCGAGGAAAACCTAGATTTAACCGAGCAGACGGAGCGGCTGACACGGTGGGCGCGGGATGCGCGCGGGGCCAATCGGAGATGGCCACGCGTCGGCGGCGGGTTGGCCGGAAGCGACACGCTACCAGCGGGACACACGGCGCGGTGAGACACACGGCGACGCTGCGTGATTGGCAAATAAGATCGCGGAGCTGCTCGGCTCGTGAAAGACGGGCAGGCGCAGCAGCCAACGGTAGTGGACCGCGTGGCGGCGGCGGGCGCGGATGCGACGCTGCGCGACGTGTGGTGGCGGCGGCGGCGGGACATGTGGCGTCCACGCCATCGGGCGGCGGCGTGGTTCGCGACACGATGCGACAAGCGGCGGATATAAGCGCGGCGACGGCCATCCGGGCGACACGCGGCGGACGGTCGACGGCCGGGCGCTGGCGGTGTGCGGCGAAGCGTGCGCGGCGGCGGCGGTTGGCGGCGGCTGAAAGCGAAGCGGCGTAGCAGCGCCGGCGGCGATGGCGGCGGCGGATTCTGGCCAAACTTCGGCGCACCATATCTTGGTCAATTCTCCACCAAAAATTGCGATCCATATATCTAAATTGATAGCGCGACGAGCTCTACAACGTGTTGGCTTTAGATTTAGGGTTTGGCTACTGGAATAGGAGAGATACCTCGATTTGCTTCGGGTTTGGCACGAAAATCGAGGGGCGGCTAGGGTTTCGTAGGGGCTGGGGTGTGATGGCCAACCAGGGAACCTCTAGGGGGTTTATATAGGGCTTGGGTCGTGCTAGATGAGCCCTAATATGGGTTGAGTTTGAGTTGAGATAGAATTAGGTTTTAGATAGAGATTAGGAGTCCTAGTGGGCCTAGGTTTAGGGGAAGTGGGTTTGGGCCTAGCTAGGGCCTAATTAGGCTATCCAAGCCTGGTTAGGGCCTTTTCCTATTATTATTTTATGTTTTTATGTTTTTGTTTCCTTTATTCCTAACATGTGACATAATAATCTTATTAGGAATCACATTGCTTCTCTCTCCACTTTAATTACGGTCCATATCAGCTCCACATCAGATTAGTTACAAGATTAGAAATTGCATTGGGATTGCCCTTATCTAGGCAAACAACTGGAAACTCCCATGCAAGAATTAACTCCTAATTACATTTGGTGCAGCTACTAATACTAATTAAACCAGGCCACTAACTATGTAAAAAAACTAGCCACTTAATGGCACTAAATATGCAAAGAAAACTGATGTAGTCAGATTATTTCAACACAAGTGCCTCGATTGTCCTAACTCTAGTGTATTACCCTGTCCTGTGATGTACATGTTTGCTAGAAAGCTCCATGGAGTGGACAAGATTCCAGGTCACCATCTCATTCTGAATTCGATCTGCAGCTCGACAGGAACGTCCTACTTACTTGTTCTGAATTAATCTGCCTATATATCAACTCATCTATTATTCCTTTTCTTTTCCTCAAACCTTTCACCCTTTGGAGATGCATGCCCACCTAGCTAGCCATTTTTTTTTTCTCCAGGGCCAGCCATTGCATATGCTTAATTAAATCATCTCTAACTACGACCTTGCACCAACCTACTATACCTACCTAGCTATTATACTGGATGGATCATTCCTTATTTTTTCTTTCTGCTCGACCTGGCTTTAATTTTCAATTTTATATAGTTGGCTTAATAAGTAGCACATGTATATATGCAGCATGAGCAATTCAGCGTTGCCCAGTGTACTTGCTAATCAACCAGCAGGCTTAATAGGTGCATGTTGCTGATGGATTCGGTTGCATATTCGAAAATATCATAGGAAGCAAGAGGCCAATGTTCGGTGAAGATGAGACACGGGATTTTACCTGAAAAATCCTTGCAGAAGAAAACAAAAACCACGTGCAAACAGAGACGAAATATCAGCACGTATAAAAAGAGAAATTACAAACACAAGCCAATTTGTGTGATTCGGCGCGCCGACACATCTTAAGCCATGCTACATGTATTTATAGGAAAATGGAATCATGTATGAAGGATTAATCGATCTAGACTAATTGCATGCATGCGCCCGCCTAGTAGCTTAGCTTATTCCTGTATGAGATGAGCAGGTAAGTTTCGCATACACAAACAAACATGCATGTACGTACACCACCAATGAATTAACCTTTCTTCTCCGCCCAAACAAAATGAAGCCAGCGCTCCTCTCTTCTCAAAATTAAGCTCAGTTTCACGTACTCTGTTCGCAAGCAAGTATCTTGTCGATGCATATATGGATCACTAATGAAGCATGCATGCTAGCTAATTGGCTCACACATCGACGACGCAAGGCGCTGGGTGCTGGAACGTGAAGCCGCCGCCGGAGTTGTAGCCGTAGCCCCCCTGGCCGGCGTTGACGGTCAGCAACGCGGGGCACCTGACCCTGAGGTGGTAGGGGCCGGTGATGAAGGCCCCGGCCTTCCAGCGTATCCACCCCTCCACGCGGACGGTGATGAGCAGGTACCCCGCCGCCTTGCCCTGCGTGATGGACAGCGCCAGGTTGGGCGGCAGCGTGACGTCGGTGGCGGAGAGGAAGGGCGACCAGATGGAGGTGTCGAGGTGGCCCTGGTAGATGACGGGCAGCGCGGTGGGCACGGTGATCTGCAGGCCCTTGTACTCGGCGAAGGCGGCGGCGCGGTCGTAGAAGATGCCGACGCGGTCGTTGGGGTTGCGGGCGGCGATCGTGGTCTGCATGGTGACGGTGAGGTAGGAGGAGGCGTAGGGGGAGGCGCCGGCGGTGACGTTGAAGCAGGAGACGATGACGTCGTTGAGGGAGAAGTAGGGCTTGGTGGGGCGGAGCACGAGCCAGACGATGAGCACGATGAGGAGGAGGAGGAGGTTGATGGCCACGAAGGCCGCGCAGCACCGCCGGTACAGCCGCTGCCGGTCGCAGTCCTTGTGGTGGTCGCAGTGCTTGATCGACATTATTCACAGCAACCTAGCTAGCTAGGATCTTCTTCTTCTTCTTCTTCTTCTTGGTAGTTGTGGCTATGGAACAATCGAGGAGGAGGAGGACGAGGATTATTGAAGAGGAAAGCGTGGAGGGTGCGGTGTATATAAGCCTAGGCAGCACTGCCACTGACAGTGCAAGTGAGTGTGATAAGAATGAGTGCCTGTGCCTGTCTCTGTATGCCACAGGCACACTATGTGTACTGCAATTGCTGTGTTGTAGCTCAATCAGCATTGGCAATCGTGGCATCAAGTTCATCTGAATCTGGTTGCGATGGAGTGCATATTAAGCTTCCTAATTATATCTCTTAAATCTGATTACTTAGTTGCCTATTAATCCCTCTCTTGATGACTTGGCTTTGTTTTTTTTTTTTTAGCAAAGGGCAGGAGAACTGCTATCTATTGATCAAAAGTTGTAAAGACAAATAAATTTTTGGGGGGGGGGACAGGGCCCTCCCCATGGGGCATGATCTCCTATATTAACCTACAAAATAACGAAATCGGCACCTGCGGCCGCCCACAATCTCAACTCGTCTAGGAGGTGGTGAAGGAAGGGAAGCGACGACCGTTCGGAGGAGCGGAAAATCGTGTTTTTCCGCTCCAGCCAAAGTAGCCAGATGGTTCCAGATATAATGGAAAGGGTGCCGCGAGAAGGTCCTGCTTGGAGAATGTCTGCTTCCCACCATGTTGGGATGGAGTCGGAGTGACGCCATGACGTAGGGTGAAGTAGCTCGATCCCCAAAAGATTCGCCAGCGGCCTGCATTTAAGGTACTGAAGTTGCAGAGGAGAAAAGGTGTTCAGGCGTCTCTAGGTCATGGTAGCAGAGCGGACAAAAGTAAGCGTTAGGAAGTTGTTCGTTGCAGGCATCCGCCGTGAGGACGCTTGCTGTTGGAGTAGAAGCCAAAGGAAGAATTTGCACTTGGAGGGTGCCCAGTGCTTCTAGACTCGTGCTAGGGCCGGTGTGGGGCGGCGGCCGATGAATTGAAGCCTGTAGGCGGACTTTACTGAGAAGGAGCCATCGTTGGTGAACCGCCAGAGCCATTGGTCCGCGCGCCGGGTTAGAGAGACTGGGTCAACCTTGATCAAGAAATGAGTTCTGAAACCATTTCAGGGGTGAGGACTCGCCTAAGGTCGGAGATCCAGGTGTTGTTTGAAAGCGCGTCCCTGACCAAGCGGTAGCGCCTGGGAGTTGCGCTGTGCAGTTTCGGAGCCAGCCACCTGGGAGCAAGACCAGAGAGCCAGCGGTCCTCCCAAAATAGGGACGAGGAACCATCATGCAGCTCACAGGCCCCCACCCGGGAGGTCGCTCGCGGGTCGTTGGTCGGGCGACAGGGTGTCAATCCACGGGCCAAGAGGAGGTCTTCCTAAGCCAAAGCCAGGAGGCGGAGGGCTCGTCTTGGCGGGCGAGGTCAGCACCCCAAGGCCTCCGGCGTGTTGGGAGCGAGCAAAGGACCAATTGACTTTACAAAGGTCCCATGAAGAGGTAGGGGACCCTTTCCAGAGCCAACCGCGCCTGATCTTGTCTATCTTCTGTAGGACGGAGCTGGGGGGTTTGATCACTAAGAGGATATACATTGGTAGGGCCGAGAGGACGGCCTTGAGGAGGGTCAAGCGTCCACCCTTTGACATGAAGGGGCCTCTCCAGCCAGCCAGCCTGTTGGAGATTTTGTCAATGAGCGGTTGGAAGTGGACGTGCCGGAGGCGTTTAATGGAAAGTGGGAGGCCCAGATATTTTAGGGGGAAGGTAGATCTAGCAGCCGGCAAGTTTTGGAGGATGTCGTCAAGGTCAAGGTCGTCACACCTGATGAGGGCGGCCTGGCTCTTGGTGAAATTGGTGCGGAGACCAGAGATGTCGCCAAAGAGGTCTAGTAAGTCAGCCAAGGCAGCCAAGGTTGACGCGTCTTGCCTGGTAGGGCGAATGAAGATGGCGGCGCTGCGCAAAAAGGAGATATGGGGCCAGCCGAGGCCTCGATGGGGACAGATCCCATGCTCAGGGCTTTCATGAGAAGGACACAAGGGGGTCAATGGCAAGGTTGAAGAGGAAGGGGGATAAAGAGTCTCCTTGGCGTAATCCCCTGCGGTGGTGGATGGGGGCTGAGGGGTGGCCGTTGAGGAGGACCCGCGAGGAAGAGGAAGCAAGCGAGAGGAGATCCATCAAGGCCATTGCGTTCCGGCTGCATGGGCGCTGAGGTTGTCGAGGAGGTAGGTCCAAGACACTGAGTCAAAGGCCTTGGCAAGGTCGAGTTTTAGGAGGAGGGCAGGCGTTCCGGATCTGTGGAGAGATTTGGCTTTGCCTTGGACCGAGAGGAAGTTGTCCTGTATGTGGCGTTTTTTGATGAAAGCGCTCTGGCAGGGGGAAACGAGATCGTCCATGTAGGGGGCAAGTCTCGTGGAGAGGATCTTGGTGAAAAGTTTGCCCAGACTGTGAATGAGACTGATAGGTCGGAAGTCGGAGGGGGAGGTAGGTTTGTCCTTCTTGGGTAGCAGGACGATGATAGCGTCATTCAAGGTCTCAAAGCCTCGCCCATCGAGGTTGAGGAGGCTCCGGAGGGCCGCCAGGAGGTCTGAGGAGATGAAATCCCAGTAGGATTTGTAGAAATCTCAGGTGAAGCCATCAGGGCCTAGGGCTTTGTCGTTAGGTAGGCTAAAGACTACCTCCCTGAGCTCGTCCAAGCTGAGCTGTTCTTCTAAGGCGGAAAGATCCAGAGAGGGGAGCTCGAGGAAGTCCCAGTTGAAACGGCGACCGGGTCCAGGTCTGAGGTGGGGCTATCCCAGACGCATTTGAAGTGGTCATGGAGGATTCGTGCCTTCTCGTGGAATTCGGAGTGTGTGCCGGATGGGCTCTAGAGGGTGTAGATGTAGTTTTTCCTCCTCCAACCGTTAGCCCTCAGGTGAAAGTACTTAGTGTTGGCGTCGCCGAGTTTAAGCCAAGATAGGCGGGAGCGCTGTTTCCATTTGATTTTCGCAATCACGCTGAGCCCTAAGCTCCGAATTTTCAGATGCCGTCTTAGGTCTATCTCCGTAGGGGAGAGCTGGCGGGATTCCATGGCCAGATCGAGAAGCCGCAGGACCTCTGAGGTGATCGCGAGTTGGAGGGAGGTGTTGCCAATGTGGGTGCGACTCCAAGATTTAAGGGCCTTGGCGGTACGGAGGAGTTTGGTGCGGAAGCGTAGGAGTGGGTGGGAGGGGAGATGGGGGGAAGCCTCGCACCAAGCTTGCTTGGCGGTCTCAGAGAACCCCGGCAGGCGGATCCAAAAGTTCTCGAAGCGAAACCTCACAGGGGAGGAGGGAGGATCTCGGCTGTGAGGAGGAGGAGGCAGTGGTCAAAGGCTGAGGAGGACAGTGGGAGGAGCGAACTGGAGGGGAAGAGAAGTTCCCAAGCAGTGTTGCAGAAGGCTCTGTCAAGCTTAACCAAGGTGGGGTTGTCTTGCTCATTGCTCCAAGTGAATCGACGGCTAGAGAGGTGGAGCTCCTTTAGGAAGCAGGTGTCTAGGGCAGTGCGGAAACGGGACATGAGGCGGTGGTTGAGGTTGAGGTTGTTTTTGTCTGGAGGCTTTGTAGATCAAGTTGAAGCTTTGTTGGTAACCAAAGGATTGAAACAAGAGAGAGGTCAGGTCGTCAGCAATTAAAGGTGAAGAGGAGATGAGACAGCAGGGTACAGGCAGGTAGGGTGTCCATATCAAATCAGCTGCGCGCATGTTCAATTCACAACCAAAAAATATATAATTAGAAGAAAACAACGCTCCTATTTCTTTCAGTCCCAAAAAGAAAAAGTAGGCATCCGCAACCCCGCACATACGTACGTACATATGCATCCATCTCTTTGAACATATCAAACGAAAAGAAAAGCCAAGGAAGAAATGCAGTGAAAATTCCGCAGTACTCTGTACTTATATATGTATATATACATGCATACACAGTTCTATAGTTGGAATTTGATTTATATGGGCACGAAAGGTATAACTAATGCAGCTTTAATAATAATCTTAAACAAGACAAGAGCTAGCTAACAGCTTTCAACCGAAACATGACATAATTTTCAGAATGCCATTTGTATTGTCTTGCTGTCAATGCATGGAGACATATCTGAGCACTAGTACTGGTTGGTGGCAGATCAGGGTCAAGAGGCAGTTCCAGCCTCCAGCAGTGAGAGAGAGAGTATGACAATCACCTCTTCAGCATGGTCATGCAAGGGCAGTCAAATCTGCGGAATAATCCACAGTTAGAGCTAAGGAATAATTAGATAAAACCAAGGAAACAAAAACAGTAGGTAGCATGCGCATGGCAACAATAATTAAGCAGCAAATAGACAGGCAGAGTTGTGTTGCAGTGACTTTGGACATGCAAGCACATGTGGCAATGTTTTGTGAGACTTGACGTACACACTTCACCTTCACCCTCTAGATTTGACATGGAACTAATTAAACTCGCCCCCAATAATTTCAGGAAAAGAAAAGGTGCACCTGATGTTGCTGTTTGCAACGATGAATAAACAGTAACAGCAGCGAAAGACAGGTGCATTCTAGCTACCCGGCCTCTACTTTCAGACCAAACATTCATACCTTGTACTACCAAGAGAGGCATTACACGAAATCAGGGGGTATAATTGATACATAAAAACAAATGGAAAAGAACATAACATGCATAAACCTTTGGTCTGATGCGCGCTTGACACTAGCTCTCAGGTCAATCAGCATCACTTTCTAACCCACTGTTAAGTGCGATGCTGCAATGTAACAAGTCATCGTTTTCCATCAACCTCGACCTGCCTGCTCAAAAGGAACATCATGGTGAGGCGCACTACCACTACCACTAGCACTAGCACCATGGAGAGATTATTCCACCAATTTTTTTTTCGTGAATTAAACTAGGCTGTCATCTCATTAACGCGGGAAGACAGTTTTAATTACAGAGACAAGGGGTGAAGCAGGCCCTCTGACTGACCGGCAAAAGGTTAATTTACACGCGCCAAATTCAGATTACTCCACCATACATACATATATATATAATCTCCTGCGCAGTATGTTGAAAGAGGGAATCTCACGTACTCATCAACGGCATGAACATCACAGAGGTTTTTAGTGAAATTAGGATTACAATCAACTAGGGAACCCAATGATAAAAAGGGAAAGTAAGCAAATACCACAAACTAACCAGCTTAATTGCGCTAGTGTAGGTTGTAGAGTGAAGTGGACACTAGACAAAAGTTAAAGAAGATCGAGCATGGAGCTTGCAGGAAGCTGAATCCAAGTATATCCCAAAGCAAAGCTGCCTGACAAATTAAAGGGGAGAATATCACAAAGAGCCTGCAGGCTGCAGCCACAGACGACGTGTCATCTTCATCTTCCGGAGCCTGCATTGCGTATCGAATTTTACCCACAAAATTAATATCGCTTATAAACACTAAACTTCAAGACGAGGAGCTATATAACGAATTAAAAAGAAGCTGCAGAATGAAGAAGAAAGAAAAGAGAGAGGACGATGGTGGGCAAGCCATCATATCAGAGCGCGACGCAAAGGGAGAAGCAGCAGCCTCGATCGTGGACATGGTGCGATTACGATTGTGAAACAGACGGACGGTACCAGCAGGCAGCAGCAGCTAATTTACACCCAAATCTTGTACACTGAAAGGCAATCCGCCCCTCATCTCATCTGATCGCCATTTCCGTATCCAAACACTAAGGTAGTGTTTTTTTTCAACGTTTACGTTTTCGTTTCTTATGTTCTTTGGAAATTTATTATTTTTGTCAGCATGTCAAATCTTTGGCGTTTGGTAGCCGAATTTCAGAGATCTTACTATTTCTTCTCAAAGCTCTCAAAACCATTTTTTCTATAATTTTTGATCCTCGGATGTTCTTATCGGTAGTTTACAAATTTCAGGTTTAAACGCGAACCGCAATCAAGAACCGTAGAAAAAACACTACTTAAGATAATGGAGCGACTACTCCTTGTTTCTCCTGTAAACGTTGCTATTTTTTTTTTTGGAGAGAATAAACGTTGCTATTACTGATAGAGGCGGATGATTTGGTAGCCGCTCCACCTTCACTACATACACCAAGAATCTCCGCCACAACCCAATGCTTATTTTTGCTCAACGGCCTAGCTACAAGGATCCAGCCTGACCTGCAAAGACATTTATCCACCTATCATCAACAAATGGTTTTTGGGCAAGCAAACTAGTGCAGTCTGTTACACTTTGACTGCATCACAGTAAAAAAAAACATTTAATTTCCAGCAAGCAGATGAATTGCCTCAGACCTTTGTTCGTGTTAATAAAAGTTTACAAAATTCAGATGCACTAAACAATTGTAGTTACTAGAACATCAACCATCCCTGGACAAGTGCTTCCATGGCAAAAATTTTTTACACCATAAAATTTTTTCTTTTTTTTTATACCATAAAAACCGCTTGGTGATGCTCTCTTTCGCCTCTCCTTGCTTTACCACCCGGCATGGCGACCACCACGCCACGCCTGCTGCTCCTCCTGGCCCCGGCCTCCTCTTCAGCTCTGCCCCCGGCGCTCCCAGCTCCGCCTCCGGCGCTCCCTTCTCCGTTGCCTGCCAGCTCAGACCCCACAGCAGCTGCCCCCCAACGCGCATCCCCTACACGCTGGAGCGCCATTTACTCCGGCGAGCTACCACCTGCCCCACACGCCACCTACGCCACCATTACTGCGGCTGGCATTGCCCTTCCGGGCTGTCTTCAATGCCCGCAGCCGAACGGCGCCAGTTCCCGCTCCCCTTCTCCCTCTCCACCACCTGCTCCACACCTCCTGTCCTCCATTGTTGCCCCATTGAAGGCCATGCCCTCTTCCCCCTCCTGGCAAGTCGTCGGCCCCAAGAAGCAGAGGCGCCACCTGGGTTTGCCTCCCCCGGCGTCGCGCGCCTCCACGCGCCGCTCCCCCGCGCCCGCCCTCCGCTTCAAAACCTCGCGACATGGCCCTTCTCCGGCGCTTAGAGGAAGGTGCTTCCGCTGCTTCGCCTCCTCCCACCTCGCCGCCCATTGCCGTGACCCAATCATTGCCGCAGATCTGCCGCCGCTCAAGCACGCCGCCAAGGAGAGTCGTCGCGCCGCCTTCGCCCCACCACCCTCGCTCCAACATCCGCCGGCCATCGTCCTCCTCCCCGCCATGGCACACATGAGGTCGGGCTCGCTGCCTAACGTCCCTCTGCGCAGACCTCGTCGGCTTCCCAGAGATCCGCCCGACGCCGCCGACCTCCACGCTTCACGGTCACCGTCACCGAGACCGGCGGCCCCACCTCAACCCGCATTAAATGCGCCCGCGCCATCGACGTCTTCACCGACATACCCGAAAGAGATATCCGGGTCTCCCACTCGCCACCTCCGCTTCCTTGCGCTTTCTCCTACCCCGAGCAAACTCGCTTTGCTGCCGTACTTCTTCCGCACAACTGTGCGTCTACTCACCTTGAGGCGCTCCTGGCGATATCCACTCTGCATGGCCACCGCCAGGCCCGGTTCCGAGTCGCGTCTTCCTCGGCGGCTCCTCCATGCTTGGTCGCCGTCCGTGGTCGACCGCCTCTTCGCCGGCGTCGGTGGCTCGGCGTAGTCGAAGATGTCCTGTGACTCGGACCGACACCTCCGCCTTCCGGCCAGGGTGTGGATGCACGACCGGCGGAAATCCCCTCGAGCTCGACCTCTCCGTCATCGACTCCTCGCCTACATGGAGGCCGTCGAGCTGGGACCGCGGTCCCACCCGTCTTCCCGGCGCACCCCGTTCGCGCCCGCGGCGCTCCTCCTCCTCCACATCGACACGATGGAGGACTTCTCCGTCTGTCCGCAAGAGTTGGTGGGCGCGCCGCGTGACCTCTACCTCTGGCGCCTCGGCCAGCCGGACTCCACGCCATGCCCTCCGTCGCCAATCGCGCCTCCGAAGCCGCCGAGCACTTTTTCCGCCCTTCCCGACGCGACTTCGGGCGACGACGACGAGGGCGCCAACCAGTGCCCGGCGCGCCATCGCCGGGCAAAGCCCGCTTCGGGCCCTTCCAGCGACTCTCCACCGGCGCCACGACGTCGCAGCCGCTCCCCTGCCGTCGAGAGAACCTTCATGCCCACTGTTCTGCTCGCGCGCGCTGGCGACGCGATCCCCAGCGCCCGATCCGCCCCCCGCCGCCACGCTTCGCGCTCGCCGCCAGCCTTCGCCGGGCCTCCTCCTCTCTCCTCATTGTTTCGGCCTAGCCGGCCGCCGCACGCCACCCCTGTGCCTTCCCCGGACGATCACAGACTGCCCGCGGTGCAGACCATCCGCAATGCCATTTTCGTTTAGCCCACATGCCCCGGCCGTTTGAATTTTCAACGCCTCGCGCCCGCAAGACTTCACCATCAGCTCACCGCCACAAAGTCGAGCCGCAACCACCGGTAGCCACGGCCCACCAACCGATCACGCCCACCCAGACTTCGGCTGCTGGCTGTCAGCGCGGCCACCACTGCCACACACCGCCAAGGTCTCACGAATAGCCCCGGCGCAGCCAGCTTGCTCTGCCACGCCCAGTCTCCTTGACACCCCACTCATGTCCTTGGGCCTCTTCAGCTTTTTGATCTGACCCCCTTCTCTGGGCCAGATCCCCCCGTCCCTAGCCCTACGGGCCCCTCCTCCCCTTTTGACCCAATGATGCTAGAAGCTACCCTCCACCCTGCCGCCACTCCAACCGACATTCACTCTCTCTTAGATAGAGTTTCAGTCTACCACCCTCCACCCCTCCTCCCCTCTGCACCCCGGTGCAGCCCCCGGCCTACCCCTCCGACCTCCGTTCGCCGCAGCTCTCGCCTAGCCAAGGGCCTTCCTGCTCCCTCTGGCTTCTCCCCTGTCCCAGCCATCCGTCGCGCCCAGGGTGTTCTCACTCGCAAGCTCGGACTCCCTCAGGCAGACTCCGTCGACACTCTCGCTGAGCAGCTTGGAGCACTATTCGCCTTTCCCCTGGAGCATGGGACTCTCTCCGCGGTTGCCGACCTTTGCGGACTTTCCTTGCCCACGATCGATCTTCCAGCCTGTGGCCCCGGCGTCGTGGAGGAGCTCCCGGTGACTGCCACCTAGATCCCTTTCTCGTCTCCCCTGTAGTCTCCCTTCCTCTATGTTTATCACTCGTCCTAGTTAGCCCCACCTGCGTGTGGGTCGTGTGGATCCCCACCTGCGTGTGGGTTTTTTTTCTGTTTTTCATCCACCTTCGTGTGGATCCTTTATTTTGGTTCGTTTTTTGTCCACCTGCGTGTGGACCTTCTCCTGTTGTTAGTTGTTTTTCCTGTCTGCCTTCGCGCGTCGCCCCTGCGTGGGCTCCCCCCTCCTCGTCGTCCCCCTGTTATTTATGAAGATTGTCAGTTGGAATGTCCGTGGCCTCAACTCCTCTGCGAAGCGTTATGTCGTCGCCGACCTTGTCCGATCTTCCCGCCCTGCCATCCTTTGCATTCAAGAATCCAAGCTTTCCTCCGCCTCGCCCCAACTACTCTTGGAGATCTCCAGCAACCGACTAAGGAACCACCTCCTTCTTCCTGCCCAGGGCACCAGAGGGGGGCTCATTGTCTTCTGGGACGACACCCTCGTGCACCTTTCTGACCAGCTGATTCTCCATCACTCAATATCAGCCCGCGTGACGACTCCCACGAACCCTGACGGGTGGATCATCTCCAATGTCTACGGCCCCCACACTGACCCTGAAAGAGAAACATTTCTTCAGGAGCTGCTTACCATCTCCAACCACTACTCGGCCCCTTGGTTGATCCTAGGCGATTTCAACCTTATCTACAAAGCTTCTGACAAGAATAATCTCAACCTCAACAGGCACCTCATGAGCCGCTTCCGCTCCATCATCGATGCCTGCCACCTCCACGAGGTCCACCTCTCGGGTCGCCGTTTCACCTGGAACAACGAACATCCCAACCCCACTCTTGTCCGGCTCGACCGTGCCTTTTTCAACCCTGCCTTGGAATCTTGTTTCCCCAACTGCTCCCTTATCCCCATATCCACCTCCGCCTCTGACCACTGCCCCCTTCTCCTCACCCTAGAAGGCCTTCCCCGACCTCCCAAATCCTTTCGCTTCGAGAATTTCTGGCTCGCTATGCCGGGGTCCTTCCAGGTTGTCCAAAGAGCCTGGACTCAACCGCCCCAACTTCTGCCTGCCCATCCTCTCTCCCGCTTCAGGCTCAAACTCCGCCATACCGCTGCCGCCCTCAATTCTTGGAGCCGCTCCTGCATTGGCAACACTAAGCTCCAGCTTCTTATCGCCAACGAGGTCGTTCGTCTCTTCGATGTGGCTATGGAGCAACGTGTCCTCTCCCCCGAAGAGTTTGCTCTTCGTCGCAACATCAAATCCAAAATACTTGGCCTCAGTGTGATTGACAAAATCAAGTGGAAGCAGCGCTCCAGGCTAACCTGGCTCAAACTAGGTGACGCAAACACCAGATATTTCCACCTGAGAGCCAACGGCCGCTGTCGAAAAAATTTCATCCACTCCCTCTCTAGCCCAGCTGGCATCCACACAGAGCATGAAGACAAGACTAACGTGTTGCACCATCACTTCAACTCCATCTTGGGAGAAGCAGCCACCTCAACCTCCCCTTCCGCAGGTTGTTTCTTCAACTGGGAATACCTAAATCTGCCTTCCATTAACCTATCCGCGTTGGAAACACCGCTCTCTCTTGACGAACTCAAAGAGGTCATTTCTCATCTTCCCACCAACAAGGCTCCTGGCCCGGATGAGTTCACTTGGGCTTTCTATAAATTCTGTTGGAGTATCATTTCCGATGACCTCTTTCTAGCCTTGCAATGTCTCTTCAACCTCAACTGCCCAGGTCTTGAAGCTCTCAATAGCTCCCATGTAGTGCTGCTCCCCAAAAAAGCTGATCCTACTTCCGCAGCCGACTTTAGACCCATCAGCCTCATCCACAGCCTCGGCAAGCTCTTCACCAAAATCCTCTCCTTACAACTGGCCCCCTACATGAACGAGTTGATCTCCCCTTGTCAAAGCACCTTCCTGAAGCAGCGGCATATTCAGGACAACTTCCTCTTCGTCCGGAGCAGAGCCAAGCTCCTTCACCGCTCCAACTCTCCGGGCCTCTTGCTCAAGCTCGACCTCGAGAAAGCCTTCGATTCGGTCTACTGGCCCTACCTTCTCGACAATCTCCGTGCTCGCGGGTTTGGAGTTCGTTGGCGCAATTGGATTGCCCTCTTGCTTGCCTCCTCCTCCTCCAAAATCCTGCTCAATGGCCACCTTGGCCCCTTCATCTTTCACCAAAGAGGTCTCCGCCAGGGCGACTCCCTGTCACCATTTCTTTTCAACCTCGCCATCGAGCCCCTCCCCAAACTGCTCGAGCTGGCCACCGAAGAAGGCCTCCTCTCTCCCATTCGTGGCCTTCCTGCCAATCTTCGTGTATCACTCTACGCGGATGATGCGGCCATCTTTATTGCCCCAGACAAGTGCGAAGTAGCCTCCATCACTCTACTTCTTCAACTTTTCGGGGAGATCACCGGGCTTAACACCAACTTCTCCAAGAGCCAGGTAGTCCCCGTCAGGTGCGACCACCTTGATTTGGACGAGATCCTTTCCGATTTCCCCGCTCGGCGTGCAACCTTCCCTATTCACTATCTAGGGCTCCCCCTCTCTGTGAAGCGCCTCCGCCACGTCCACTTCCAGCCGCTCATTGACAAGGTTGCTAGCCGACTCGCTGGCTGGCGTGGCACAATGATGTCCACAGGAAGGCGTCTTACCCTCCTCAAAGCGGTCCTCTCCGCTCTTCCTACCTTCTATTTCTCGGTCATCCCGCCTCCCCTGTTTGTTATTAAGAAGATCGATAGCCTCAGACGGGCTTGGCTCTGGAATGGCGCTGACTCAACGGCCGGTGGTAAGTGCCGTTTAAACTGGAGGACCGTCTGCTCCCCTACCTCTCTGGGGGGTCTGGACGTCCTCGACCTTGGTCGTTTCTCCCGTGCACTTCGTCTCCGTTGGCTTTGGCTCGCTAGATCCTCTCCGGCCAGGATCTGGGCGGGCTATCTAGACCCACCCCTACCTCCTGACAATGATCTTTTTCAAGCCGGAGCCACCTCCCTTCTTGATAATGGCCAGTCTCTATCCTTCTGGAACGATTGCTGGCTCCAGGGGCTCGCACCTCGGATCCTGGCCCCCCAACTCCACCTAATTTCCTCCCGAAAGAACCGCTCAATTGCTGATGCCCTCGCCAATAACAATTGGATCTCTGACCTCAGGCGTGGTTTTACGCCTCACCTCGTACCGCAACTCATTTGGCTCATTCAGCTGCTCCACCAGGTCCCACTTCACCTCGAGGCGAAGGACCAGGTGGTCTGGTGTTTCTCGCCAGATGGCGGCTTTTCGGTCAAATCGGCCTACGACCTTCAATTCCTCGGCCGTTGGGCCCCCTGCCTTTCAACATGTCTGCAAGCAGTGGGCGCCTCTGAAATGCAAATTCATTTTCTGGCTCCTTCTGCACAGGCGCGTCATGACTGCAGACGCCCTTCTTCGCCGACAACTGCTGAATGACTACTTTTGCGCCCTCTGCCGTCGCAGCTTGGAGACGCCAGAACATCTCTTTCTCGATTGCAGTTACTCCTCCCTAGTCTGGCTTCGTTTATCCAACGCAATCAACGTCCAACAAGTCAACCCGGCCGACTGGAGCCATGCCTCTTCCATTACCAGCTGGTGGATGGAAGACATCATCGCCTGCCAGACCCCACTCGGTTCCCGCTCGGCCATCCTCGGTACCCTCTGGCACCTCTGGCTGGAAAGGAACAGACGTATCTTCCAACCTTCAGAGCGCCCGGTAGCTGCCCTATGCGACTCGCTTCTAGACGACCTTCGGCTTTGGGTAGCCGCTGGTGCTCGTTTTGTAATATCCTAATTGTACTACCTGCGGGGGATTTTTCCCCCAAGAGTTGTACCTTCTCCTTAATTAATACATAGGCAGTTCTCCTGCCTTGCCTCGAAAAAAAATAAAAACCGCTTGGTCCAGATAGGTTTTCTCCAATAAGCTGGCTAATGAAACTTGAGCTTATAAGCCCCAACCGACCAGCCAGCTTCATCTTATTTGGAGTTGGAGCTCCAAGTTGCCTTAGCTTCAGCTGACAGTACCATAGCTCATACATAGATCAAACAGTACTCTCTCCCACATCAAAAACAG
Source organism: Olyra latifolia (assembly GCA_036346145.1). NCBI lineage: Eukaryota > Viridiplantae > Streptophyta > Magnoliopsida > Poales > Poaceae > Olyra > Olyra latifolia. The sequence continues at coordinate 52,383,428 of CM070523.1, read as the reverse complement.
GTATTAGATGACCATAGATTAGGGTCCAATGCAAACAGAATGCTTGTCATGAAATCTGCTATGTTCTTTTGATATACTCCAAAATTTCTGAACCAGGTGAGCAGGTGTGCACATGGTTTGCCAAAGTATCCAATTAGAATCACTACACTATGACACAATATTAAGGACAATGCAACTGCCCTAGAAAAGTGCTTTGGGTGGCAGGTCATCTGCTGGAGAAACGTATTCTCGACACTTACCAACTGCCCGATAAAGTGCTGACAGGAATGAGTTTCCCCGACAGATATAACTATCGCCGGCAGTTATCTGCCCTGGATACCCGATGAGTTTTCCCGACAGATATTGTATTCACGACAGTTATCTGCCTTGGATGCCCTGCACATCCGCGACAAATATTTCGATCCAGAGGCAATTGTTCTACCCTAATATCTATAGGGCATCCTCGACAGTTAATTTTTTTTGCTAGGAAGATATAGTCTACAATAGCAATTAATACGCACCAAATTCACAGAACTGGAATGATAGATTGTGCAGGTTGAAACAACCATCAAATTACAAATTTCATAGGCATTCATCGATACACATCAAACATTTCATTGACACACACCAAATTCATCGATACACACCAAACTCACTACACTATGACACAATATGGCATTCATTGATACACATCAAACATTTTAGTTTAAACGTGCATCAACTCATCATATTATATTAAGATTCTCCAAGAAATTCCATTACACAAATACATAACTATATATATAGAGAGAGAGTTGTGCTCCCGTCAGTCGCGACTGACGGATCGTTCGTCAGTCGCGGCGTATTTTGCGAAATCGGTGATCGAATTCGATGATCCGAACCGACCATCTCCTTCATCTTGCTGAAATCTCACCACCGACAAAATTTCATATTTTTTTTTGATTTGTTTACTATTTTTTCGTATTTTTGAAATCCGGGATTATTGGAGGGTCCACAACTAATTAGATCATGGATTTTCAAAAATACGAAAAAAATAGTAAAAAATTCCAAAAAATGTGAAATTTTGTCGGTAGTGAGATTTCAGCGAGATGAAGGAGATGGTCATTTCGGATCATCGAATTCGTCACCGATTTCCCAAAATATGCCGCGACTGACGTGAGGCTCCGTGAGAAGGTGGACGAAAGAGGCCTTGTTGTACCTCACTCCCATCTTCAATGGGGTCTGCTCTTTTTTTAGGAGAGTATGCCAATATCATCTTAATGAGGTGTGGGGCTTTGCATCGACATTCGTTGGGCTTTCCTCTGCGGGAACTGCGTCCGCCTTGTTGTGCAATAAACCCTCCGTAGAAGACTAGTGATAGGTGGTCCATGAGCTTTCGGAGAAGGGTAGCCTAGTGTGTAAGCATAGCAATGAACCACGGCGAACCCTCGGGCGACCCTTCTAAGATAAGGAGGAGATCCTCGAGAGTGGTGACCCTTTAACTCTTCCATCGACTTATATATGTATCGAATGCTCATACGGAAAGTGAACTCTGGTGCGGAACCGGGGGTTGCTCGAGAAAAAAATCCTTTCTTTCTTGTCCACTCTAGGGGTGCAGACACACTGCTTGCGGATTACGGTGTGCGGTTACAAGAATGGCAGGAAGTGAAGAGTACCCGACGATATTCAGGATGAATGTAGACCCATCGAGCAGGGATAATCATTCCGGTCCTGGGAGAGGTGGCGACACCAGTCTAAGTTGAGGGAAGCCAGCCAATTGAGTCACTAAAACGACCGCTGGAGGCGCACCCTAAGTGAGAGGATCAATATGTCGCCTAGAGGGGGGGGTGAATAGGTGTAATTTAAAATTTCAGAAATAAAACCTGTGGAAGCTTTTTATCAGTATCGGATAGTCCGATGGTCTGAGCTCGGACAGTCTGATGATGTTCGGACAGTCAGAAGGTCAATTTTATCTGCGAGCATAAAAACCAATCTAGGACCTAGCTGAAGCAGATTGGTTAATTCCTTTGCAATAAATAGCAATAAAAACACTAGAGGAGCACAAGTAAACTCACAATCTACCACAAACCTTAAAGCACAAGTAGATCAAACAAGAATTGTAAACTAGGGTTTGCAAGAGCTCAAGATTAGAGAGACAAACAAATTTATCCCTGAAGTTCAGATTCTTGAGGGAATCCTACGTCTCCGTTGAGGGAGGCTCGGTCACACTTGAGCCCGGGTTACTCTTGACCCTAATCCTCTCGAAGGTCCGCACAAAGCTCCCTTGGTTCCACTAGTCGGCTTCTTCCCTTGCGGAGGCGAAGTCCAGGCCTTCACAATCCTTCCCTCGACCACCACATGTCCCGGTGGCTCAAGGGCAACTCCTAGACCATCTAGGAGCCCTCAAACTCCAAGAGAATAGAGTGGTAAAATGTGGGGGAAGATAAACAAGTGGTCAAAGATGAACCCTAGAACGTCGGTGCACTTGAATCTTCTTCTTCTTCTTCCTCTCAACCCTCACACTTGATTTGAATGAAGGAATAGGAGGGGAGAGTTGGAGGAGTGAGCTTAGGAGCAAGAGAGAAAGCTAGGGCTTTGAATGCAGAAGTAAATGGTGACCAACCCTTTGTCCGAAGGGGTTGGTGGGTATAAATACGAAGCCCTCAAAATCTGACCGTTACAGTCAATTCTGTGTAATATCGGACAGTCCGATAGTCAAGGTTCGGACAGTCCGATAGGAATGTTCAGCACGAAACAGAAAATCCCAAGGTCGCGAAAATCAGACAAACCTGGATCACTGTCCGAGAAGTATCGGACAGTCCGATAGTCGATTATCGGACAGTCCGATAGAATTAAGCACTTTGAATAGAGAGTGCCAAGGACGTAAAAATCGGACAGTCCGAAGGTATGTGTCCGAGGTGTATCAGACAGTCCGATAGTTAACTATCGGACAGTCCGATAGAATTTAGCATTGCTAGACAGAAAGGCTTAAAGATCAAAAAATCGGACAATCCAAGCCTGTCTGTCTGAGGAGTATCAGACAGTCCGATAGTCAACTATCGGACAGTCCGATAGAATTAAGCACTGCTGGACAGAGAGACCCGGAGATTGAAAAACCGGACAATGTCCAAAGGGATATCGGACAGTCCGATAGAAAATGATCGGAAATTCTGATACTTAAATGTATAAATTGACTTGAAATGAGATGCTATAGAGATGTGTGTTGACCTACGTGCTAGATTTCAAACTTTGAGCACTTTTTCTTCTAAACACCCTCATTTCGTCGCTCCCCCTTAATAGTACGGTCATCCTTAGGACTCAATAAATTATAAAACCTACAATCTAGATAATCTTGATCATCACTTCGTTTGGATCTCCAAGCCATCACCAATCTTTATCCTCCTTTTATTTTGAACTTAGAACAGAGGTATCTCTCAAACAAAACATATTAGTCCATGCACATATTGTTCATTAATCACCAAAATTAATTAAGTGCCTAGACGCACTTTCAATCTCCCCCTTTTGGGTGATTGATGACAATATGTGTAGCTTGCAACAAAGTATGCAAGATTTGCTGAACAATTGCAAGAATTGAGTACAATTTTATATATAGTGCAAATATAGGGCATATAGTTTCATCTTTTAAAGCTCCCCCTAAATGTGTGCATTTTAAAATGAAGTATGATGAACAATATGCACTAAATCAGTTTAAACTTGGGATTTCTAACATAGATTTATCAGCATAATTTAAGCATATGCATATGACATACATGAGGCACACAATATAACATCCATAAGTATTTCACATAGAACATCATCCATAGTGATAGAAGTAGCAAGATCTAGCCTATTACAATAATAAGCAGTTCAACCAACACAAAAGATTAAGTTTAACAGCCACAAGTTTAACAACCACATCACACAAATAAGATCCAACAAGACAAGGAACAATCCAAAAAGACAAGGAACAAGGAAGGCTAAAGATATATAGTATGTAATCATCTTCCAAGCTATACCATTCTCTCCCACTTTAGCATCAAGACACCAAAAAGGAAAGAAGGCTGCTTAGAAGGCCTTCACTCCTCATCCTCATCGTTGTCATCGTCCTCTTCTTCTGCTAGCTTATCTCCAAACAGCTCTCGAATCTCCTGATCGGCATCACTAGATTCCACTTCCGAGCCATCCGGTGAACACTCAAGATTTAGGTGACGCTGAATCTCCTTTAGCCGGTGAGTGTTCTTCTTCCTTGCTGCTCTTTCTGACTTCCCCAAGCAAAAGATGGCTCGAAGAGCATGGAGAACGGGCGAAGATGCCTTAGGCTCTGCGGGGGCATCAGCTGGAGGAGCAGCCCTAGAGGAGGAGGCACCCCTGGAGCTAGAAGGACGGGCCCCACCAATTGGTCTAATTTGGTAAGCTGTGTGAGACACCTTCTTGTGAAACTTGAGCCCACTAACCCTTTCAATCATACACATGATGTACGGGGCATAGGGGTAGCTCCTCTTGAAATCAAAAGATGCCAGACTGATCTTGTTCCAAATAAAATCAACCACATCAAACTTTCTATCCATCTCACCTACACGCTCAAGGAGGTTTCTAGTGAAAGAGGAGATATTTGAGCGATCCCCTTCCTTTGGGGTGAGAGTCTTCCTGAAAAGCTTGTTCAGCACATCATAGAAGGGCTTGATTCCTACGGTTGTGCCCAACTTGCAGTATCTTCCTTCTTCATAGAGGAAATCTATCTTATTTGCATCCATAAACCCTTCATCATGCAGTTTCTCCCTGTTTCTCAGGGCACCAGCAGGAAATCCAAGCATCTCTCCAAACTACCTCTTAGTGGTGCTGTACCACACTCCCTGAGTCATCCACCTCAGGGTATAGACCCTGTCTCTCTCAAAGTAGACCGTGGCAAAGAATTGGGCCACGACCTCCACACTCCAATCATACTTAAATTCCATAATCTCCCTGAGATCGTGCTTCTCCCAGGCATGGATTACTTGATTAAAAATCTCATTATTGGCCTTCTCCATGTGGTCCCAGTCTATCCATTGCATCACAATCACTGGTTGCTTTTTGTCTAGAATCACACTCTCATACCAGTCTTGGTGGAAGAAATTCCAAAATCTCATGTCTGTAAACTCAGTCTTCTCGTAGACCAAGGGGTCTCTGTTCATCTCATGGCGTGCTGAGCTCCCCCCTCAGAGGTGACCACCCTCCCCGCATCTTGCCTGTAAACTTCTGAGGAGCAGTGAGGAACAAGGGTCCAATCTCATCCTGAAAGTGCATCTAGGCACATAAGTGATTTTGGTGATTAATGACAAACACATAATGACAATTATTAGTAAATGTGTAAATACTTGGCTAAGTAATTGTCTAGTGACAAACCTCTAATATGATTGTGTTGCTATGAGACTAACATGTTTATTGTCAAGTTGAATATTAGTCTCATCTATTTAGAGGACATCATATATGCCAAGTGGACAATCTATCCATTCTAGCAAGGTAAGTCTCACACATACAAATAGGATGGGTAAGCAAAGATGAGGTATGCAATCTCGGTAACCTTCTCTATATATATTTATTATTGCATTCCTCTTGTGCAAGTGCATAGTGAGCTTCAAGTAACATATTGATTATATATATGCACATTGGTTGATTTCATATCTATTTGTGCATATATACTTACTTGAGTTCAATATGTGTCTTGTTTCTCGTATGCATGTCTTAATTAGAGTTAAACTTCACATTGGTATAAATTGACTTGGTGCATGCTTGCCTTGTTTGTATATCTTCTCATGCATTTTCTTTGGTGAAGTTTAATCTCGAGTTGGATCACATATTTGCTCATGCTCTAAATGTTAAATGTACATGTGTAATTTTTGTATATTTTATCATGTGCTCTTTTAGTAAAGATTGTGATCCTTGTCCTGGTTTAATAGTTTCATCATATTGGCAATCGTCTCTCTAGTGCATCTAGCTCCATAATACATTCATCATGATGCACTTAGTAGGGAATCTTTCTCTTATCAAGTGTTTCCATTTAATATTGTGTCTCTTTATGTGAAACACTTGTGGTACTAAATTGCTCACAAAAATCAACTTATTCATATTCATTGAGCTTTTGAGACTAATACCTTTCATGAGTGGTTTAGAAAGATTTAGGTCCCGTGAGTATGTGTGATGACTAAGATATGTCAAAGGATGACGGTTAAGCCGAGGTCAATAAGACGACGGTGTCACCAAGAGTTGAGGACTAAGGCAAGATCGACTTGGCGTGGAGATTGTCGGGGAGGATGATCAAGTCAAGGTCGATGGGACGAGAGTCTCATGAGGTGAATCGAGTCAAGTTGGATAAGGCGAAGGCTTCATCAATCTTTTAGTGAAGGTCATCATGCATAATGAAGAAAAAGACGGCAAGTGACTATTCTAAACTTGTATTATCTTTGATTTAATTTGAGTCTAAGGATTGCCGTGCTATTAAGAGGGATGCGATGGAGAATGACTTCTAGATGTGTCAAGTGCTCAAGTGATCCATCCTTATGAAACCTAGAGAGAGTGTTGTGTTGGTGTCGGAAAGTGAGAGTTATAGGTCTCCCTTGTCTTCCCTGTGAATTCTGCATTTATCCTTTAGAATTTGAGAAGTGGGACCTTGTTGGTTGTGTAGCTCTCGTTCTTAGCTTTCCGTAGAGTCTAAGATTACCCAAATCGGAGTCCGGAGTCAAAAGTTATGCCCGTTTTCGTCGAGATGTGCAGTGGCTGTTTTCAGCACTCGGACTATCCGAGGTTCACTCGGAGTATCCGAATGACTCAGACTATCCGAAGATTTTATTCGGACTATCCGAGTTGACCCTCTCTGTTCGTCGGGCTGTAATTATTCGGACTATCTGAGGTTCACTCGGAGTATCCGAATGACTCGGAGTATCCGAAGTTTGTTCGGACTATCCGAGCTGGGTCTCTCTGTCTCCATTACCTGTAAATACTCGGACTATCCGAATATCACTCGGACTATCCGAACTTACACAGAACTGTCTGTAACGGTCAGAATCCGTTGACGCCTCTATTTAAACCCCTCTCTCTCCCCACTTGAATAGAGCTGATATAACACCATTTCCTTGATCTATCCAAGTGTTCTTGAGCCCCTTTAGAACCCCTCTACCCTTAGATCTTTGTGATCCCCTTTGGAGAAGGGTTTGGAAGAGTTGGAAGGAGGGATTAAGGGAGAATTGGGAGAAAGGTTGGGAGGTGATTCCTTTGTGGAATTAGTGTGTTCTTGAGACCTAGTGACCCCTCCACTATTCGATCTAGGTGATCCCCTTGGGAAGAAGGGTAGGGAAGAGTTGGGAGGAGGTGTGAGTGTGGATTAAGCAAGAGTTGATCTTTGAGCACTTGTGGTCATCTCCAAGTTCATTCTTTGTGGGCATTTGTTACTCTTGGAGGTTGAGGACTCCTAGACGGCTAGGAGTTGGTCACGAGCCACCGAGCTTTGTGTGGTGCGCCGTGACAAGTTTGTGAAGGCTCGATTTCGCCTCCGCAAGGGAAGAAATCAAAGGAGTGAAGCCGGCGAGTGCATTGTGCAACACCGGTGAGGGAAGGGTTGAAAAAGACCCCGGCTCAAGTGTGACCGAGTCGTCTCAATGGAGACGTAGGATCCCCTCAAGGATCCGAACTTCGGGAACAAACATCTTCGCGTCTCCATCTTCATTTCGGTTTTATCCCTTTCACTCTCAAGTTTGATTTACTTGCTTATTTTACAATTGAATTGATTATCTTGTCTTGTGTGATACTATTGCATCTATACTTGCTTGTGAACTATCTTTGGTGCAGATGGTATCCTTGAATTTGTGATATTTGAGTTGAATTCGAAGTCACTCTGTATCATTCGAACTATCCGAATAGACTTCGGACTATCCGAGGTGAACTCGGACAGTCCGAACATATTGTTTCCGCTGTGTTTAATTTAGTGTTTAAATTTTGTAATCGCCTATTCACCCCCCTCTAGGCGACATCCCGGTCCTTTCACATCCTCTGGAGCTTCCTCCTCTGAGCTGCTGTCAACACTGTGGGCAGGAGGAGGAGACGAAGGAGGGACACTGCTCTGCCCTCCGGAAGGAGCCGGGGCAGGAAGATAGAGAGTTGGAGGAATCTGGGAAGCAGGGCCGAGGCGGGACTTGACCCGACGCTCAAAGGTAGCAATACCCTTGCCCTTGTCCCTACTACTTCCTTGGCGAGGATCCATGAAGAGAAAAACTGAAACAAGGTGGCAAGGATTAGATAGGAGAATGATGAAGTTAGTCTGATACTTAGAGTTAGTTACTTCTGTTTCTGTCACTATCGGACAGTCCGACGACTATGTATCGGACAGTCCGATTAGGTTCGGACAGTCCGATAGTAAACCATCGGACAATCCAATAGAATCCATCGGATAGTTTGATACCTAACAGACTGCAAGAACAACAACTAACCCTAATTTCATAAAATTCATGAAATCGACTAAACTACAGACAATGTCTTGACACAATCGGTTTCTAGATATTCTTTGGGGGGATTTCTACCCACAAAAACAGTTTGATAACTAGGGATTTAGGAGATTTCAAGAATTTAACCCTAGTTACCTTGAAAGAGGATGAAGGGCGGGTAGATCCCAAATGCGGTTGAGCCGGGCGCCGATCCTCACTCCCGGAATGCCGAGGTAAAGGTTCTTGGCGTAGATCCGCTCCCCAACAACGCGAATCTCCAAGAAGTGGGAGACGGTGAAGAAGGAGACCGACGCGGTAAAAATGAAGAGAGAGGGGTGACTGTGTGGAGTGGGGTGAAAGAACCGATCCCCACCCCTTCTTACAGTTGCCACTCACATCGGATAGTCCGATAGTGAACTATCGGACAGTTCGATAGAGTTCGGACAGTCCGATAGAAGGACATCAGACAGTCCGATGACACCCAAAACTGAAGATGAAAGGACTGAAGTTCAAGGATAGTGGAGAGGAGAAAGAACTAGAGTGGTAAGTTAAGCAGGTGTCTTTTCACCTATGACCAGTAACAGCGAATCAAGGTGAACAATGGTCATAGATGAATTGACTATGTCAAAAACTTAAATTCGAAATCAAGTCAAATTGAAACAAGGATTTGTAAAACATATTTTGGTTTTGAAATTCATTTTCCATACACCAAATAGTGTGTACAAGATATCAAGCCACATTGCTAGAATCAAGGATATTAAGTTCATTTCTAATCTCACAAAAACGCTTCTCATCTAGTGGTTTGGTAAATATATTGGCTAATTATTTCTCGGTTCTCACATGGGATATATCGATGTCGCCCTTGGTAGAATGGTCTCTTAGGAAGTGGTGGCGAATATCGATATGTTTAGTTCTAGAGTGTTGGATGGGATTGTTAGCTATTTTTATAGCACTCTCATTGTCACACAAAAGTGGGACATGGTTTAGGTTAATCCCATAGTCTCTCAAAGTTTGCCTCATCCAAAGCAATCGGGCGCAACAATGTCCTGTCACAATATACTCGGCTTCGGCGGTGGATAGGGCTACGGAATGTTGTTTCTTTGAAGCCTATGATACAAGTGATCTTTCTAGGAATTGGCATGTACCGGAGGTACTTTTCCTATCCACCTTGCAACCGGCGTAATCCGCATCCGAATAGCCGATTAGGTCAAAGTTTAACCCTCTAGGATACCATAGGCCAAAGTCTGGAGTATGAACTAAATATCTCAAGATTCTTTTAACCGCCACTAGATGGCCCTCTTTAGGTGCGGCTTGAAATCTCGCACACATGCACACACTAAGCATTATATCGCCTAGATGCACAAAGATAAATGAGTGAACCAATAATGGAGCGGTATACCTTTTGGTCGACGTTCTTACCTTTCACATCTAGATCAAGATGCCCGCTAACTTGCATTGGTGTCCTTATTGGTTTGGCTTGATCCATCTAGAATTTCTTAAGCATGTCCTTGACGTACTTAACTTCGCTAATGAATGTTTCTTCCTTCAATTGTTTCACTTGTAGGCAAAGAAAGAACTTCAATTCGCCCATCATAGACATCTCAAACCGTTTAGTCATTAATCGACTAAACTCCTCGCAAAACAACTCATTAGTAGATCCAAGGATGATGTCGTCTACATAGACTTGACATACAAAAATATCTCCATCTATAATTTTAGTAAATAGAGTAGGATCGGATTTACCCATTTCGAAGCCCTTTCTTACCAAAAAGTCCTTTAGGCACTCATACCAAGCACGAGGTGCTTGCTTTAGTCCATATAGTGCTTTGCGGAGCTTGTAGACGTGGTTGGGGTACTTAGGGTTTTCAAAACCCAGAAGTTGCTCAACATAAACAAGTTCGAAGAGCGGTCCGTTGAGAAATGCGCTCTTTACATCCATTTGCTTAAGTTTAAAGTCATGGTGAGTAGCAAAGACGATTAATATTCTAATTGCATCTACTCTAGCTACTAGAGCGTAAGTCTCACCGCAATACAAACCTTCGATTTGGGTGAAGCCTTAAGCAACCAATCTTGCCTTGTTCTTGATCACCATTCCGTGTTCGTCTTGTTTGTTGCGGAAGACCCATTTGGTTCCAATTATGTTTTGCTTGAGTCTTTCCACTAACTCCCACACTTCGTTTCTTGTAAAATTGTTGAGCTCCTTTTGCATAGCTATAATCCAATCGGGATCTACAAGTGCTTGCTCTACCTTGGTAGGCTCAAAAGATGAAATAAACGAGTAAAATTCACAAAAATTGGAAAGACGAGATCTAGTGGACACTCCCTTATTTATATCACCGAGAATATTGTCGATGGGATGATCTCGTTGTATGCTTTGATGAACTCGAGGATGAACTATCGGTTGTGTGGAATTGTCTTCGGTGTCTTTATCCTCCTCTTATTGGTCTTGATCTTCTTCTTGATCATGTGTGGAAGTGGGAGGTTCGGGTTGGGTGGATGATGGTTCATCCTTGTCATCAACTCCTTCTTGTGGTCGAACATCTTCAATTGCCATCTTCTTTATTGCCTCACAAGGTGGTTCTTCGCTGTCTAGCACATGTGAATTAACTTGCTCCCTTTGAGAGCCGTCAGTTTTATCAAATGTCACATCACGCAAGATCTCAACAACACCGGTGGTATTGTTGAAAACCCGGTATGCATAGGCATTTGATCTATAACCAAGCAAAAATCCTTCATCTACTTTAGGTGCAAACTTAGAGGATCTAGATTTCTTATTCAAAATAAAACACTTACTTCCAAAAACTCTAAAGTAAGAGATGTTTGGTTTGTTACCGGTTAGTAGCTCGTAGGAGGTCTTCCTAAGTAACTTGTGAAGATATAACCGGTTTGTGACGTGACAAGCGGTGTTGACGGCTTCGGCCCAGAATATGTCGAAAACCTTGTACTCGTCAAGCATCGTTCTTGCCATCTTGATGAGGGTCCTATTCTTCCTCTCGACTACCCCATTCTGTTGAGGGGAGTAAGGTGCCGAGAACTCGTGCTTGATTCCTTCCTCATCAAGATACTCTTTCACACCGGTGTTCTTGAACTCTGTCCCATTGTCGCTTCTTACCTTCTTGATCTTGACATCAAACTCATTTTGAGCCCTTTTCATGAACTTCTTTAGCTCCCCTTGTGTAATACCAATTTGAGAAAAAAAAAGAGGTGGACCGGCCTGGCCTAGCCGGCCCACTCCTCACCGCCATAAAATCAGGAACGAGCCGGAGGGCTCTAGAACCCTCTTTTTTTTTCTCTACTCACACCACCCTGGTTTCTCTCTCTCAATCTCTCTCTCGGCCTCTCCTTTCCCCGCCCGAACCAGCAGCCGGTGCCCCCAGTCCCACTCACCGCCGTCGCACCACCACCACTCTCACTCCACCGCACCGCCAGCCGATGCAGCCCAGCGCGTCGCGCCTCCGCCCTCGCCGTCGTGCTACCCGGCGCCGCCAGCAACCTGTCCACCACCACCGTCGCCGTCCCAAAGACCGCCTCCACCACCTAGCTAACTAGCTAACGCCGCCATCCTTGCCAAGGCCGACGCCTCCTGGCAGTGTGCTTGTGTCCAAGCCCAAGCAAGGAGGAGGCCGGCCAAGTAGGGGAAGAAGAGGAAGGAATTTAGGGTTTGGGCCAAATCTTCATAAAGGTAATCAATTGATGATTTTCTCTACAAATTGATGTTTCGATTGAGGTTAGAATGAGTTTTGTAGAGGGAATAATGGAACTCTAGTTGGAAATCCTTTGATTTAGAGGGTGTATTCACCATGTAGTATGTTCCTACCTGTTTTCGGGGCATATAAGTCAAGCTTCAGGGTGAACTCGTATTGTAGCAATCGTAGCTTATGTTCTCATCTTTCCATCGAGTCTAGGAACGCAAGAATTGGCCAAGTGGTTTAGGAGTTAGGACCCCCGCTAGCTAGCTGTTTGGAAATTCCAGATTTCCGGATTTTTGGGCGAATAACTTGGTATCAGGCGATCCTAGAGTTAGGGATTGGGGATTAGACAATTATTATTCTTTTGTTATCGAAACCATGTGTTAAGCAATTCTGCAGGCCTTGATGGAATTTAGGAGACGTTGCCGCCTCGGGATTGGAAACCGTAAAGTTGGAATTCGAGCTAAACGATGGAATCGCTTATACGGTAGGATGAGGCGTATACATGAGCTGCTTATGACAAGAGTCAAAACTTGATCAGGTTGTAAGAAAGGTAGGTTATGTTTCTCAGCTTTCCATAGTGTCCTAGACCGCGTTAATTGGGCGAGTGGTTTGAAAATTCTCGCCAAAACAGTATTTCTGACCGGTTACGAAAACAATGCAGTCGTTGTCTTCTGAAATCTAGGAGTGATAGAAATAGAATTGGAGTTTTTATTCAACATGAAAGTTGTACATAATTCTCTATAGATGTTCCAGATGTATTTATTTGTCATGTTTGGTTCAACGGTTTAAAAGTTATGGCCTAGGTAGGTAAGGATTAAATGGTGATTGTTATGGATGCGTTAGATAATACTGAAGGGTTTAGGAAATTAGGAAAGACTAGACTGCTTGACGTTTGGTATTGCTATTATATGGCTGTGAACATGGTATGCTTGTTGTGTAGGCGATATCGTGGTTGGGGTCGGAGCCGTCTTCGTATCTCTTGGCTTCGTTCGGTATAGAGGCAAGTGCATATTTATTCAAAGCGACTTCCTGTTTTGTTTTTTTCATTGTGAAGTTTCTTTAAGACATATTTATATTCATGCATATAACTTGAGTGGGTGAATTAAACTTTCTAAAGCATGATGATACATGGTATGTGATTATCTGTGGACTTGCATCATTTTGCATTCATGTGCATGGGCCAAGTCGGTGAATGGTCATAGGACTAGTTCGGAGCGCCTCGGGCCAGGTCGGTGAGAAAGCCATATGACCATGACTTGGGCTCTAAGTCCTACGGGAGTAGGCACTCCACGGGAGTGGAGATTATATTTGGACCCCGTATGAAAAAGGACCGGGCAATAAGGGTGTCATCGACGGGTGAACCCTCGCTATACCGGTATATGCTACAGAGAAGAGGCGCAACCTGCATTGCATTCCACTCATGAAACTGTGTTCGTTTATGGATGATATGATTGGTTCGGATATGGATGATACGTGTGCATGGCATTTATGGGTACCTGATTAGATATGGATATGGTTGACCTGTGTTAATGATTGTGTTTCAATGTTGTTGATATGACGTTTTTATTTCCATATACTCCTTTGATTATTTATGTATTTATGCTCCTTTGATTAAATATGTACTTGCTGGGTCTTGGACTCACTCTTGTTCTTATGTTTTTTTTAGGTAACTCCCGACGATGGCTCGCACGGGAAGGGTAGCTCACCCACACTTCCACCACCTTCACTGAACTAACTAATTAGTTGTATAAACTAAAATAAGTAGACTAGTGGCTGAACTTTAACCAACTAGTGTATGCCTATTTGTGTATATGAGATAGTAATGTAACTGTGCTAGTCTGTGGTATCTGTCTCCACGGTTTACTAAGGGCTATGGTAAGTAAGATTGGTTGGCACCATGTGGGTTAGTATGGATTGTTGGACTTGTGGTTATGTGTGCTGATAAGCACTCGGGATGGTTATTTGTTATGATGGGAACTACTTATATGAACTGCTTCTTTTGCCTGCTGAGTGGATGTCCATATTTTAGGGGAGATGCTATCGAAATTTTTAAGAAATCAGGGAGTTAGTATCATCTTGGGCTCAGTAGGAGCCGGGGTGTTACACCTTGAGTTTTTGTCTTATCATGAAGGAAGAATACCCAAGTAAAGCGAGAATAGTCATCTACCACTACTAGACCATATTTGTTACATCCAATGCTTATGTAGGCGATAGGTCCAAATAGGTCCATATGTAGTAGCTCAAGAGGTCTTGTGGTGGTCATCACGTTCTTGGCGGGGTGAGGTACCTCTATCTGTTTCCCAGCTTGGCAGGCACTACACACCCTGTCTTTATCAAACTTGACATTTGTTAGACCGATAATGTGATTGCCCTTAGAGAGTTTGTGAGGTTTCTCATACCAACATGGGCTAGTCGGCGATGCTAAAGCCAACCCATACTAGATTTAACCATTAGGCAAATCCTATAGTCAGGCTTATCAACGGAAAAGTCCACAAGATAAAGCCAACCCTTAAGATGACCTTTAAAGGCTATTAAACCATCACTCCTTCTAATGACTTTCACACCATCAAAAGAGAATACACAATCGTAACCCGTAGCACAAAATTGCGGTATGGATAATAGATTGTATTTTAAAGAGTCAACCAAAAGTACATTTGAAAGATAAAGATTATCGGAGATAGCAATCTTACCTAAACCAAGGATATCACCTTTACCATTATCTCTAAATACGATGCTCTCATGAGCAAGGTAGTTAAAGTCGCGATCCTACTCGTAGAATCGTGCGATTCTACGATCCTATGGAAGCATGTCGATCTGAGTCGCTTATTGAATCGGGATCACATAGGATCGGAGTAGGATCGCGATCCAAATGGTAGAATCATGTAGAATCCTATAGAATCGCGATCCTACTCCAGATATGATTTAGAAGCTATTTTTGATAATTGACAGTAACCATAATGTTAATTAGTGTGTGATTCAATCAAATCATGATATATCCATCTTGATCTTCTCATTGAAATCTCTTACATGACCAAATTTCATATTTTTTTGAATTTTTTTGCTATTTGTTTTGTATTTTTGAAAATCACCGATCTAATTAGTTATGGAGCATCCAAATTTGCTGGTTTTCAAAAATACAAAACAAATACCAAACAAATTCAAAAAAATATGAAATTTGGTCATGTAAGAGATTTCAACGAGAAGATCAAGATGGACCATTCGGATCGTCCATTTTAAGTGTCAGATTTTATAAACTAGACGCAAAACACGGCGTCTCCGATGCTTTGCAAAGCACCGGAGCTCAACTATATATATATATATATATAGAGAGAGAGAGAGAGAGAGAGAGAGTGAAGCTAAAGGACACCTAGGTGTTCTTTAGTTAAAGGACACCCACTTTTATATTGCGCCACGTGTCCCCCACCCTTCCTCACCTCTCCCATATGTGCAGCCTCGAGAAAGACCGATACAGTAAATCTATGTATCCGTTGTAGTAAAGTTGCACACAGAAAATAGTAAAATATTAACAAACAAAAACTGAGCAAAACTAATTCATGTGCATGCACAGGTGCATTAATGACGTGATTATTTTTCTTTTTTTTTCACTTTTGCTGCTGAGTGAGCGCTCCGATTAACAAACCGTTTTCACATATGTATTCTTGATATTTTTTTCCAATAAAACAAGACCGATCATGCATGTATATTCTAATAGTAAAGTGGTTTACTATTTTCTCAGGACAAATTTACTATAGCATACACTATATCTTAATAAGAAGCTTACTAGAATTTGGAACGTAACTAATATTGCAATTTTACAATGTTCGAACTCTAGTAAATGTTGTTATAAAATATAATAAACCACTTTACTATAAAAAATATATATGGCAAGACCGGCCTAGTTTTGTTCGAAAAAAGGTAACGAACATAAATATGAAAACGATTTATAAATTGGATTTTTCAGTCAAAAGTTATTGCGAAAATACCAAATGAAATTTGGTAAAAATGCTCACGTTATCCTCCACCACGTGGCAAGTGGATAGGCTTGGGGAGCAAGCTGATTCAGATTTATTTCGTGTTTACTATAATTTTTTAGAAAGTTTACTATATCTAATACGCATCTTTACTATAATCGTCTGCGGAACACATGCACGTGAAAGTAGTGGAGGGAGGCTAGGGTGGACACGTGGCAGCCTATAAACGTGGGTGTTTTTTAGTTAAAGAACACCTAGCTAGGTGTTCTATAGTCTTTATCTATATATATATATATATATATATATATATATATAATAAAAGTACAGTGGAGAACAAAAAAATATATTTATTTTACAAATTAGATAGAATCCTCGATTTTACGATTGGGTACTACGATTCGATTCTTTCCAAGGAAAATCGATCCAACTTAGGATCCCGACTCTGACTACCTTGCTCATGAGGTTGATCGTAGGCGTCAAGTTGAGAGAACATCATTTTCTCTCCGGTCATGTGGTGAGTGCACCCACTGTCGAGCACCCAACTTGGACCACCGGAGAGATATTCCTACAAGAATTATACTTTGGTTTTAGGTACCCAAATCTTGTTGGGTCCTCTTAAGTTAGTCACAAGAGCCTTTGGGACCCAAATGGATCTCATCAAAGGTGTATTTCTATTCTTAGGTCCTACTCGGTAAGCTAGCACCCTACCAATCTCATTTTTTCTAAGAACATATGAAGCATTGAAAGTGGAGTGAGATGCATGAGCAGAAGGCCCTTGTGCCTTGACAAAGTTGATGGGTCTTGTAACCGGAGCTACCACAATGTGGCCCTTTTTGCCCTTGGGGGATTATAGCCGAGACCGGCCTTCATGTAATTCCTCTTTCTCTTGTCCAAATATTCATCTAGGCCCTTACTAGCCTTGTAGGACTTTTGTAGTCCATCTTCAAGGAACCCCTTCAACTTTTCATTCTCACTTGCTAACTCTTGCATAGTGGCAAAGTTAGCCACACAAGCATTTATATCAATATTATAGCATTTGTCACATCCATTGCTTGTGAAAAGAGTAGTGGAACAAGTTGCAATTGAACAAGTTGCAATTCAAAAGATCATCAAACTTTAATACAAGAGTCTCATGTGCTTCCTTTGCACCTATGAGATCCTCTTTGAGTGAAGCATTGTTGATCTCGAGAGAGACAACTTTGGACTTGGCCTCATTTAGTTCTTTGACCAATTCCTCCACTCTTAGTTTCTCCCATGCAAGATTCTCCTCGAGTTGGAGGTTTCTCTCCTTCTCAAGGATGAGTAAGTCCTCTCCTTTTTCAAGGAGTTCCTCTTGTTGCTCTACTCTTTCCATAAGTTCAGTCATTTTGTTTAAGTCAAACTTCTTAAGCATTTTCAACATACTAGAATGACTTAAATCAAGCTCATCCTCACTATCATCATCACAAGAGTCAATAGCAAGGTTAATGCAGGATTTGGGTTGTACCTTTCGGCCTTTGGCCGTGAAGCATCGTGGAGTGACTTCATCGTCACTTAAGTCGCCAAATAGCGACTTGGTTGATGGTGTCACGGTGGTGGTGGTGGAAGCAAGTCCAATGCAAGTGATGCCTTCATCTTCGGACTCGGAGGAGGAGGACTCAGAGTCGGAGTTGGAGTCCCACTCCTCTCCAATGTGACCATGTCCTTTGGATCCTTTCTTATAGTACTTACTCTTCTCCTTTTTATAGTGCTTGTCCTTGTTCTTGTCCTTCTTATGAGGGCACTCGGTGATGAAGTGGCCAACTTTCCCACACTCGTAGCAAGACTTTTTGGAGGATCTCCCCATCGATCTTGATCCCTTTCTTCCTTTGTCCCCTTTGTAGTCACTCTTTTTTAGGAATTTGTTGAACTTCCTCACAAAGAATGCCATCTCTTCTAAGCTCATGGATCCATCCTTTTCATCCTCGCTTGAGCTATCTTCTTGCTCCTTGATCTCCTTTCCGGCCTTGAGAGCAATGTTCTTTTTCTTGCTTGATCTTGCAAGTTCCTCTATGTCTTTGGCCTCCTTAACCATCATCTCATCACTTAAGAGTCGTCCGAGGACGTCGTGGGGAGTAAGAGAGTGATAGTTGTCTTTTTCTCGGATTAGTTGTACCAAGTGGTGGTTGGTTGGAGTGATAGCCCTTAGTAGAATCTTCACCATGGCATGGTCCGTGTTGTCCTTACATCCAAGCCCTTTTGCCTTATTTACAAGCACCATGAGTCGATCAAACATGGCCTTGTAGCTCTCCCCATCTTCCAAGATGAACCTTTCCAACTTTTCGTTGATTAGTTCGATCTTGGTCTCCTTCACGCTTGAAGTCCCCTCATATGCTATCTTGAGGGTGTCCCAAATTTTCTTTGCATCTTCGAGCCTGTCAACTCGGTTGAACTCACTTGGGCTAAGAACCCCAAGCAAGGCGTTGACGGCTTGGTAGTTGCGGTAGAAGCTTTGCTCTTCGGCGGGTGTGAGCTTCTTCGGATCCTTGGGTGCATAACGTGTTTCTACAATCTTCCAAACAGAGGGATGAAGAGATATCAAATACATCTTCATCTTATGTCGCCACTGAGGGTAGTATGTGCCATCGAATTGAGGAGCACGCCCCGTCGGAATAGTGACATGAGATGAAGACGAAGGATTGGGATAATCAAAAGAAATTGGAACCCCACCGGCATCACGAGGGTTCTCGTTGAGATCTCCCGTAATGCTACTTTGATTCTCTGTCGACATATTAGTTCTCCAAGCGGTTAAGCCAAATAGGAGATTAAGCTCTGATACCAATTGAGAGGATCAATATGTCGCCTACAGGGGTGAATAGGCGTAATTTAAAATTTTAGAGATAAAACTTGCAGAAGCTTTTTATCAGTATCGGACAGTCTGATGGTCTGAGCTTGGACAGTCCGATGATGTTCGGATAGTCCGAAGGTATGCCTCGGACAGTCCGAAGGTCAATTTTATCTGCGAGCACAAAAACCAATCTAGGACCTAGCTGAAGCAGATTGGTTAATTCCTCTGCAATAAATAGCAATAAAAACACTAGAGGAGCACAAGTAAACTCACAATCTACCACAAACCCTAAAGCACAAGTAGATGAAACAAGAATTGTAAACTAGGGTTTGCAGGAGCTCAAGGTTAGAGAGACAAACAAATTTATCCCGAAGTTCGGATTCTTGAGGGAATCCTACGTCTCCGTTGAGGGAGGCTCGGTCACACTTGAGCCCGGGTCACTCTTGACCCTAATCCTCTCGAATGTTCGCACAAAGCTCCCTTGGTTCCACTAGTCGGCTTCTTCCCTTGCGCAGGCGAAGTCCAGGCCTTCACAATCCTTCCCTTGACCACCACACGCCTCGATGGCTCAAGGGCAACTCCTAGACCGTCTAGGAGCTCTCAAACTCGAAGAGAATAGAGTGGCAAAATATGGGGGAAGATGAACAAGTGCTCAAAGATGAACCCTAGAACATCGGTGCACTTGAATCTTCTTCTTCTTCCTCTCAACCCTCACACTTGATTTGAATGAAGGAATGGGCGGGGAGAGTTGGAGGAGTGAGCTTGGGAGCAAGAGAGGAAGCTAGGGCTTTGAATGCAGGAGTAAATGGTGACCAACCCTCTGTCCGAAGGGGTTGGTGGGTATAAATACGAAGCCCTCAAAATCTGACCGTCACAGTCAATTCTGTGTAATATCGGACAGTCCGATAGTCAAGGTTCGGACAGTTCGATAGGAATGTTCAGCACGAAACAGAAAAGCCCAAGGTCGCGAAAATCAGACAAATCTGGATCACTGTCTGAGAAGTATCGGATAGTCCAATAGTCAATTGTCGGAC
This sequence comes from Olyra latifolia, assembly GCA_036346145.1. Classification (NCBI taxonomy): domain Eukaryota; kingdom Viridiplantae; phylum Streptophyta; class Magnoliopsida; order Poales; family Poaceae; genus Olyra; species Olyra latifolia. Next base: position 52,363,514 of record CM070523.1, on the reverse strand, counting down.
AATCCGATAGAATTAAGCACTTTGAACAGAGAGTGCCAAGGTCGTAAAAATCAAACAGTCCGAATGTATCTGTCCAAGGTGTATCGGACAGTCCGATAGAATTTAGCATTGCTAGACAAAAAGGCTTAGAGATCGAAAAATCAGACAATCCAAGGCTGTCTATCCGAGGACTATCGGACAGTCCGATAGTCAACTATCAGATAGTCCGATAGAATTAAGCACTACTGGACAGAGAGACCCAGAGATTGAAAAACCGGACAATGTCCGAAGGGGTATCGGACAGTCCGATACTTAAATGGATAAATTGACTTGAAATGAGATGCTATAGAGATGTATGTTGACCTACGTGCTAGATTTCAAACTTTGAGCACTTTTTCTTCTAAACACCCTCATTTCGTCGCTCCCTCTTAATAGTACAGTCATCTTTAGGACTTAATAAATTATAAAATCTACAATCTAGATAATCTTGATCATCTCTTCGTTTGGATCTCCAAGCCATCACCAATCTTTATCCTCCTTTTATTTTGAACTTAGAACTGAGGTATCTCTCAAACAAAACACATTAGTCCATGCACATATTGTTCATTAATCACCAAAATTAATTAAGTGCCTAGATGCACTTTCACTAAGCCCAGCTTCTCGGAGCTGCTATTGCAAAATACGGCTTCCTTAATATCCTAATTTCAACAAAGGGGCTGGGCTGCTCGCCTTCATAGAAAGGCGACCGGGCCTAGATTAGATGTTCGTCTTTTTATAGAATAGAAAGAGAAGGTAAAGGAGGGAGGACATAGGAAAGAGGGATGCCTTCAATAAATCAATTGATTTGTCAACACTTTTCACATAGGATGCCCCAGGAAAAAACAACGGCCGAGATTGATAGGCCTGGGCTTGCAGGTGCAGGCAATTTCAAATTCAAGAACTTAAAGTCAGTTGTCATGAAAGTGAAAGGATCTACTTATTTCGTGAAAAAGAATCAAGTGATGTTGAGCAGGTGGGCTTGTTTTCTCGGCTGCCGTCAGACCTAGTCCTGAGCTAACTAGACGGGAATGTGTTGAAAAAGAAGTAGATAGGCAACTAGTCTCATATGCAAGCATAGGACTTTTCTTTCCAACAACGTGCCCGGCCCAGTTTGATTTGAAATGGTTTCTTCCCTCGAATGAATCTACTTCTAACTCAAGCTTCGTATCTAGTGGAGTCAATCGATCTTCAATAGCCAACTGTTCTTGCACTATTGTTGCTACCATCGAACATGTCTTTTATTCATGTTGGAGCAGAGCTTGGATCGGCGGATCAACTCAACTGCGCACGCGAGCTGCAATTTCAGAGAAACACTCCGTGCCGGATGAGCTGCAGTGCTCTGAAGCAAAGTTCAGAACTCAGGCCAAAAACAGAGGAAGAACAGAGGAAAGTTTCAGTGTTTTGGTGCTGCCCAATTGCCGCAGCGATTTTCTGGTTTTCTCTTGATTAAAAGGGAACAAACACCACTAGCCACACGTACTCAGATCCACCATCCGAGACTTGCGCAGCTTCACTCGACGCACGCACGCACACTTGGTCCACTACCTGAAATAGTGGCACCAGCCCCTAACTGCAACGCACGCCTAACAAGAAGAAATCAACACGACCAAGAATTCAGGACCAGCAACAAAATGACTCAACTCATGTCAGGTTTAAACTAAGCTAACAAACACCCCCCTAAACCTGACACTAATTATGCAACTTTTACAACACCAAGTTTCTGTCTCATCTCCACAAATTGATTTCTAGGCAGAGCTTTGGTGAGAATATCCGCGAGTTGTCCTTCAGTTCTGACGTGTTCGATCTCCACTGTCCCATTCTCGACACACTCTCTAATATAATGAAACCTTGTGTCGATATGCTTGCTCCTCTCGTGGTGAACTGGATTCTTGCTCAGCGCAATTGCTGATTTGTTATCCACCCTCAACTGAATCTTGAGTGGAACTTTCCCAATCAGCTCACCAACCAAGCGACTCAACCAGACCCCTTGACAGGCTGCTGTAGCGGCTGCAATATACTCTGCTTCACAGGTTGACAATGCCACCACCTTCTGCTTGTGAGATGCCCAAGTGACGAAGCTTTGCCCAAGGAAGAAGGCAACACCGGATGTACTTCTCCTATCATCAACATCACCGGCAAGATCACTGTCACTGTAACCTGTTAGGCTTAAATGGGTTGAGTCTCCACGCTTGTAGCAACATCCATAATTCAGTGTGCCAGACACATACCTAAGTATGTGTTTCACTGCAATCCAATGTTCACTACTAGGCGCTTCCATGTACCTGCTCACAATTCCCACGGCATATGCTATGTCTGGTCTTGTGTTCACAAGATACCTCAAGCTCCCAACCACACTTCTAAACTCAGTAGCATCCATCTCAGTGCCCCTGTTATGTTTGCTTAGTTTCAGCCTTGGCTCCATGGGAGTGGCACATGGGTTGCACCCCCCCAAACCAGCAAACTCCACAACCCTTGCAGCGTAGGCACTCTGGCACATGGTGATTTCACCATCCTTTTGCTGAACTTGAATTCCTAGATAGTAGCTCAACAATCCAAGATCTGTCATGCTAAATATCCTTTTCATTTGTTCCTTGAATGCTACAACACTTGCAACCCGTGTGCCTGTGATAATTAGATCATCCACGTACACACCTACTAGCAGCACTTCATCATCCATCTCTCTGCGGTACAAAGCATGTTCCACAGCAACTTGTTTGAATCCCAAGGATTCCATCACAGTATCAAGCTTGCAATTCCAAGCTCGAGGTGCTTGACGCAGTCCATATAATGCCTTTTTCAGCCTGCACACCTTGCTCTTTTGCTGATTATCCTCAAAACCGGGTGGTTGTTGTACATAAACCTCCTCGACCAAATCTCCATTGAGAAAAGCCGAGCGAACGTCCATATGGTGTACTTTCCATCCACCATGTGCAGCCATTGCAATCAACACCCTTACTGACTCAATTCTGGCCACTGGAGCAAAAACTTCATCGAAGTCAATCCCCTTTCGCTGTGCATAGCCCTTTGCTACTAAACGAGCCTTGTGCTTGACAACATTGCCTTCAGGATCTTTCTTCAATTTAAAGACCCATTTGAGACCAATCGATTTCTGTCCCTGTGGAAGATCAGTCAGTTCCCAAGTATCGTTATCCATAATCGACTCCAGTTCAGCCTCCATTGCTTTTCGCCATGGTTCTTCCCTCAAGGCTTCTTCCACATTTGCTGGTTCTTCAGCCGATAGCAGACACAAACCACTGTACTCCAACTCCCCAACATCTTCAGTGTGATCATAAATATCAGTGAAGGTTCGATATCTAGGTACCTGACCTTGGGAATTTGGGGTAGCATTGGGTGGCGGTGTCACGAACTGAACTCCATTTGGCGAAGCTGCTGTTTTCGATGTCGACGGACCTGATCCAGCTTGATCAGTCCATGATGATGAAGATGTTGGAGAAGCAGGCGCTACACCAACATGCTCGGTGGAGAACTCGACAGTGGCACCAACATGCTCGGTGGAGAACTCGACAGTGAAAGTCAGTGGGCTTGGTGAAGCTTGTTCTTCAGTGGCCTCCCAATTCCAAGGCTTGTGTTCCTCGAACACTACATCCCTGGACACATGAACCTTCTTGTTCACTGGATCATACAGCTTGTAGGCTTTGGCTCCCTCCTCATATCCCAGAAACACGACCGGGATTGAACGATCAGCAAGCTTGTTTATACCAGCTCCAAGCCTTTTCATGTGTGCCAAGCAACCAAAAACTCTCATATGATGCACTTTGGGTTTCCTACTGAACAATGCCTCATGTGGTGTCTTCCCATTCAGACTCTTTGTGGGCGCACGGTTCAGGACATACACTGCAGTCCGAACTGCTTCACCCCAGAAATGTGCAGGCACCTTCATAGTCTTGAGCATGCACCTGGCCATCTCAACCACTGTTTGATTCCGTCGCTCTACCACACCATTTTGTTGTGGCGAGTACGAAGCTGTAGTGTTCCTCTTGATGCCACAGTCATCACAAAACTTGCCAAACTCCAAAGAGACAAATTCTCCCCCCCGATCTGTTCTGAAAACTTTCACAGTTGCATTGTGTTCATTTTCAGCCAAAGCCTTGATACGCCTGAAACTCTTCAGTGCTTCATCCTTGGTTGCAATAACATCCAACCACATGTATCTGCTGAAATCATCCACAATCAACAAGAAATACTTCTTACCACCAGGAGTAGGTGGAGTGATTTGTCCACATAGATCGCCATGAAGAAACTCCAAGGGTTTTTCTGCTCGATGTTCAGTGGCTGAAGGAAATGGCACCCTGTGCTGTTTTTCCAAGAAGCAACCATCACAAAACTCCTGTGGATGCTCTATCACTGGAATTCCCTCTGCCATATTCCTGTGACCAAGATCACGTAGAGCCCTGAAATTCAGGTGCCCATAGCGCCCATGCCATAACCATGCTGCGTTGCTTGCCTGGGCAAAATAACAAACAGGTTCTGTGCACTTGAGCTGCACTGTGTAGAGCCTGTTTCTTGAACGCCTCACACGGATCAGCAGCGATTGCTCTGCATCAAACAACGACAGCAATCCATTTTTAATGTCTACCTTACAGCCTCCCTCATCAAGCTGTCCCAAGCTAATAATATTGCATCTCAAGCTAGGAATGTAATAGACGCTGGTTAGCACCTTGTGCCCATTCCTACTCTCAAACATCACAGCGCCACGGCCACAAATTTCTGCCTGAGTGCCATCACCAAACTTCACCATTCCCCCAACCTCCTCATCTAGAGATGTGAATAAATCCTTAGCACCGGTCATGTGATTACTAGCACCAGTGTCTAGATACCACATTCCCTCGCCACCGTGATTTGGAGTCACTCTCTGCTCATTGAGAAGGATTGTCTCAGTGACATTCGGTGTGCATACCTTGGTGGTTATTGGTACTGCCTCCTCAGCACAAGCCAGCAGAAGCGCCGGCTGATCATCACCACCGGTCACCAACAAAGCCTCTGCTTGCTTCTCCCGCTTCGGTTTCCTGCAGTCCCTAGCCCAATGTCCATATATACCACAGTTATGACATTTTCCCTTTTTCTTACCACCGGATGTTGGAGATTGATTCTTCCCTTTGTCCTTTTGATCCTTGGGCTTGCTCTGGGGAGAGTTCCCCTTCTTCTGGCCGCTTGATTGCACCTCGCACGACTCCTTCTTCTTGGATCTTGCGAGCCATTCTTCTTCAGTAAGAAGCAGGCGCCCATTTTTGTCACCGCCGGAGCCCAGCTCATAGCGGTCCTCCACGAAACGCACGATGCCTGTCGGCTCCTCGATCGACAACGTGCTCAAGTTGAGCATCGTCTCAATCGCAATCGCCACTGCATATACCGCGGTGGCACCACTCGTAAAATTTCTTCACAACTCGCTCCTCCGCAATGTAAATGCCGAGGACTCGCAAGTTGTTGACGAGCCCGTGAGCCGCATGGAGAAATCATCCACCGACTCGCCGTCTTTAAACGTGATGGACTCGAATTCAGAGCGCAACCTTTGGGCCGTTGCCTCCCGAACTCGATCCACCCCCATCCGCATCACCTTCACTGTGTTCCACGCCTCCTTCGCCGTATCCTTCACTGCCAATGTCGACAACATCTCCGGCGGCACAGCCCGGAGAATTGCGGACAGCGCCAGCCGGTCGTCGCGGAAGTCCGCGTTGCCCGGCTCAATCGCCTCCCACAGGCCCTGTGCCTGCAAGTTCACCCGCATGACAAGAGCCCAATCAGTGTAATTGGTTCTTGTCAACGTGGGGTAAACCACCGAGCCACCCGATTCTTTGACAACGCGATGCACCACGATGTCCCTAACACCGTGCTCGCGTTCGTCATTCAGCAGTGCTCTCGGTGGTGGCGGTGTTGCAGCCGCCGCTGCCGCCAACGATCCTCCCGATCCGTTCCGGTTGTCGCCGTCGCCGTCGCTGCCTTCCGACGTGGACATGATCCTCAGATACCGTCACGGCTCTGATACCACTTGTTGGAGCAGAGCTTGGATCGGCGGATCAACTCAACTGCGCACGCGAGCTGCAATTTCAGAGAAACACTCCGTGCCGGATGAGCTGCAGTGCTCTGAAGCAAAGTTCAGAACTCAGGCCAAAAACAGAGGAAGAACAGAGGAAAGTTTCAGTGTTTTGGTGCTGCCCAATTGCCGCAGCGATTTTCTGGTTTTCTCTTGATTAAAAGGGAACAAACACCACTAGCCACACGTACTCAGATCCACCATCCGAGACTTGCGCAGCTTCACTCGACGCACGCACGCACACTTGGTCCACTACCTGAAATAGCGGCACCAGCCCCTAACTGCAACGCACGCCTAACAAGAAGAAATCAACATGACCAAGAATTCAGGACCAGCAACAAAATGACTCAACTCATGTCAGGTTTAAACTAAGCTAACAATTCAAACATATTGAAAAGCTCCTCAGTCTGAGCCAGAACAAAGCTCAGATGATCCGCTTTTTCACGTAGGATCCTTGCCATTGCTAGTCTGATACGATGCCAATATATATGTTACGGGGATAAAATAAAAGAAGAAGGAGACCGGCTCTATTGCTACACTGCATCAACCCATGTTGTAAGCTCCGTCCTGGAATCTGGACCCCCCCTTCCTTTGACCAACGGGTCCTCGAACCCATGGGGGTTACGAATCATTCATTCATTTTGCGGTAGCTTACGCGTAAGAAAAAGGCCTCCTTTCCAGCCTGGAAGATCGCTTCGCTTCTAGCGACTAGCTTCTACCTACAATGGCTAAAGCTACATTGGTTGATTCAAGGTGGACGGAGCCTCCCATCAGTCGGGGCATATTTTGTGAAATTGGTGATCGAATTCGACGATCCAAACCTACCATCTCCTTCGTCTCGCTGAAATCTCACTATCGACAAAATTTCACATTTTTTTGAATTTTTTTAACTATTTTTTCGTATTTTTGAAAATCCATGATCTAATTAGCTGTGGACCCTCCAATAATCCCGGATTTCAAAAATACGAAAAAAAGTAAAAAATCAAAAAAAATGAAATTTTGTCCGTGGTGAGATTTCAGCAAGACAACGAAGATGGTCGGTTTGGATCATCGAATTCGATCACCGATTTCGCAAAATACGCCACGATTGACGGGAGGCTTCGTCCACCTTGAATCAATCAATGTAGCTCATGGATTTTCAAAAATACGAAAAAATAGCAAAAAATTCAAAAAAATGTGAAATTTTGTCGGTGGTGAGATTTCAGCAAGACGACGGAGATGGTCGGTTCGGATCATCGAATTCGATCACCGATTTCGCAAAATACACCGCGACTGATGGAGGATCTGTCTGTCAGTCGCGACTGACGGGAGCACAACTCTATATATATATGTAGTAGCACTAACGTACTCTTGAGAGTATAGAAGGCTTCCTTATAATTTTTTAGCCATTAGATTAATCAATAAACACATGTGTAAAAATCCCCACAACAAGCCCACTGGTGGCTCTGCATGCATTCATGCAATAATGTCAGTGCTGATGTCATCGAAGGTGACATATTTCTTCTGTTTTTTACTATATCTTTTAATTGACATATCCGATTGACGAGTGATTTTTACCTACGTGTTCCTCCTGACATTTTTACGAACAAAACTAGACCGGTCTCGATATATAAATTTATTCTTTACTACTTCTTATATAGTACTTTACTACATACATATAGTGACGTTGTTTTCAATTCAGATGCACTAAACAATTGTAGTTACTAGAACATCAACCATCCCTGGACAAGTGCTTCCATGGCAATATTTTTTTATACCATAAAAACCGCTTGGCCCAGATAGGTTTTCTCCAATAAGCTGGCTAATGAAACTTGAGCTTATAAGCCCCAAAAGACCAGCAAGCTTCATCTTATTTGGAGTTGGAGCTCCAAGTTGCCTTAGCTTCAGCTGACAGTACCATAGCTCATAGATAGATCAAACAGTACTCTCTCCCACATCAAAAACAGGTATTAGATGACCATAGATTAGGGTCCAATGCAAACAGAATGCTTGTCATGAAATCTGCTATGTTCTTTTGATATACTCCAAAATTTCTGAACCAGGTGAGCAGGTGTGCACATGGTTTGCCAAAGTATCCAATTAGAATCACTACACTATGACACACGTGCAAGTGCGCTAGCTATCATTTCTAGTATATATATACACACGGTAAACTTGCTCTCAGTAAGCACCAGCAGCTAGCTCGCTCTCATGGCTCCCCAGCTCTCCTCCCTCACTGCATCAGCAGGCATGTGCTTAGTTTCAGTTCTTGCCATAGCTTTGCTAGTGCTCACCCTCTACATCTTTGGCGTTGTTGCAACCTTCGCTGTGTTCTGCATCAAAGAGTTTGCACAGAGAGTTTAGTCTCATCGGGACTATGCTCCGCCAGCTCAAGAACTTTTTTTTGAGAAAACGGGCAGGCGCTCTGCCTTTTCAATTAAGAGGAAGAAAGAATAAACTGTACAGGAGGGAGGGGTGCACGAGGGCACCCCCGAAACACAAAAGGAGATTACACGGGAGTGTTGAGACCCCTAAGGGTCAAATCCTCCCTGATGAGATTCACCACCCAATGAGGGGAGGCTCTAGAGTTTTGGAAGATCCTCCTATTCCTCTCCTTCCAGATATGCCAGATGGTGCAGATGATAAGCCCATTGAGGCTCTGCCGAAGACCTTTGGGAGTAAGCGAAGCGGTCCGAGACCACCAAGGAAGGAATTAGCCCCTGTTGAGCGAGTGAGCCTTAGGGTGGAGAGGAAGTATCTCGCGCCAGACTAGTCGGGAGGCACAAAGATGGTCTGCCGTTTTAGCGGCGATCGAGCATAGCTGGCAGATGGGTTGGTGTGGCCAGCCCTTGGCACTTAGGACATCTGCGGTGTTGATACGTTTGTGGCAGAAGGCCCAGACAAAGAATTTGCATTTGTTCTCTATGGTTGCCCGCCAAATGACGTCAACGGCCTCAAAGGGCAAAGACCCTAGGAACTGAAGTCTATACACAGACTTGGCAGTATAGGACCCTGAGGGGTATGCGTCCAGAAAATGCCATCTCTTTGTCCGAGGTGAAGTTGTGTATGGTTGATGAGGCCCCACAATTCGATGAATTCAAGCAGTTGTCGGGGCGTGGAGAGGTGCCGAACCAAGCCAACCCATCTGTTGTTTTCTAGGGCATTGGCGACAGAGAGGTGCTTTCTCCGCGCAAGGGCGTAGAGGTGGGGAGTGGAGAGACAGGGGGCTTGACCCTAAAGCCAGCGATCGTGCCAAAAGTCGACAGAGGCCCCGTCTCCGAGAGTAATCACTGTCGCCGCCCAAAAAAGGGTGAGATCGACATGGTTGCAGGGGAGCTGGCATGAAGCCCAAGGCTTGTCCGGGTTAGTCCATTTGAGCCAAAGCCAGCGGAGACGAAGGGCGTGATGGAACCTGGTGAGGTCGAGAACCCGAGGCCACCAAGGTCAAGCGGTCTACAGACGGTCAGCCAGTTGATGTAGGAATGGCCGGCTGGGGTGTCACTAGTCCCACTCCAGAGGAAGGCTCGTCTGATCTTGTCGATCTGCTTGATGGCCCATTGGGGAAGCGCGAATACCGACGCAAAGCAGGTGGGTAGAACTGTGAGTGTGGCTTTGATCAGGGTAAGACGTCCAGACTTGGAGAGCAGCTTTCCTTTCTAGATGGAGAGCCTTCCACGAACCTTGCCGATGAGAGGAAGAAACTCATTGCATGAAGGCTTACGGTGGTGGAGAGGAAGTCCAAGGTAGGTGCAAGGAAAGGATTCCTTTTTGCCTGGGAAATTAGCCAGCACCTCTTCCATGCCAGCTCAAAAACTTCGACAGGCTCTTGGATGAACATGTGAAATATGCTCTTCTGCACCGTACCTGCAGGCTGGTCTATCCTGGGCAGTGGGCACAGTGAGTTTTTCACCTCTGACCCAGCTGCTGTCGTTGAGCACATCCTCAAGACCCGATACAGTAAGGTGATTTTCCATGCCGATCATCTTTGCCACTTCTCTCGCTTTCTTCGGATTAGCATGCCAATAGATAGTCTGTTTTTTTTTCGGCCAGATGTTTAACTCCTGCAAGATTTATACAAAGGATGCCAAATTTGAGTAGTATGTTAACTATTAACTACATGCTACAATACGATATGATCTGATTAGTGTGTTTTCAAGGCAAAACAAAGTATAAATGAATAATTTAAACTTCAGCTAAAGCTAAAACAGGATTATATATCTAATAGGCATGGGAGCAAATTGAGTAACCATAGGGGGAATTGAGCCCGTGAGCACAAATTTTGATGATGTTTGAGCTTAATTCGCAAGGGACCTTCAACACCCAAATCATGAAGGATCTCTTTGGGGATGGAATTTTTGCAACGGATGGGGAGAAATGGCGGCACCAGAGGAAGCTAGCAAGTCACGAGTTCTCAACCAAAGTGCTACGTGACTTCAGCAGTGGTGTGTTCAGAATGAATGCTAAAAAACTGGCAGAGAAGATATCATTGGCAGCAGCTAATAGAATTACTATAGACATGCAGGTATTTCTTTTATAACTATGACCAATACAAAAGAATATTAATAACTAATAAAATCCTGTTTGTACTGTAGTTTAGGCTCTGTTTTAATTCAGAACCAAACTTACACAGCAGGAAACCGGCTAAGCTAATTTGTTCTCAAAAGTAAACTGGACTACTGGAGCGATATATACTATCGAACACTCCTGAAATGGGCTGTCCATTATTCGGTTTTCTGAATAAGCAAACCAACATAGGTACTAAATTGAATTCGGGTTTAAAATTTGAAAAACTTTGTCCCAAACGTTGAGAAGCTTAAAATGGTTGAAATACAAAGTTCGGACTCTGTTTGGAATTTCATACAAAGCAATTCAATTCCTGTGGGAGTCAGGAAAAATTCCAGCATTCCAAACAGGCCTCGGAGACCAACTTGGTAGTTCTCCCAATTCTATCTTTTTTTTAAATTGCAAATCAAGTCATTGTCACACAATTTTCCTCAGGACCTTTTGATGACAACAACTATCGATTCAATCTTCAAAGTGGGGTTTGGCTTTGAGCTCAACACACTCTCTGGATCAGATAATTAATCTAGCGTTCAATTCAGCAAGGTCTTTGATGAGGCAAACTCTCTTGTTTACCACCGATGTGTTGATATATTCTGGCAACTGAAACGGTATCTTAACATTGGTCAGAAGCCAAACTCAAGAGGAGCATTCAGATCATCGACAAATTTGTGATGCAGCTGATCCATCAAAAGAGGGAGCAAATGAATAGACGTGATTATGTAAGGGCTACGAGACTCTACCTGTACTATAGTTTGTTACAGTATGTATGATATATTGCCCTTTCTCTCATATTTTTGGAATAACACCTAATTTGAGGCACCAAGTAAAACTTTGTATCAAAATAGCAGATTGTGGTGATCAACCATCTTGAATTTACATCCTAGCATATATGCAAGACTTAATAATATATATACTGCATGACATCTTGAATTCACAGCTTTGGTTTTAAAAATAATGTGTGTGGTTGCAAACCATGCATAAGAAGAATTGCACTGATCTTGGCAACACAGTGCAGCAACAAATCATCTGTAGACATGCTAAATACCTGCTAAATCATCTGTAGACAGGCTAAATACCTACAAGACTAAACAAAGGAATGATACATTATCTATTACCTGTGCAGTACTCCACCAAGTTTCTACGAGGGAAGAACAAAGGTGTCGCTTTGCCATGAGGTTCTTACGGGGATTTAGGTTTCTCTGGCAGGCTATGCGATCGCATAGTTAATCCACTAATAGCCGGGACTAGGATGCATCGCAGACAAAAATTTATTTCCACTAGGCTAGACGAACTGCAAAAACATTTGTTCCGTGCACAAGATACAGAGTCCCCACCAGATTCACAAGAATGGCCAATTATTCATTGCACTAGACAACTGCGGGGTAAAAGTAAAAGAAGAAACAGGGGAGGTTTGTACCGAGATGATGTTGGGGGTAGCGGAGGTGGAGGAGGGCGACCTCGGAGGCGAATTGGCGCTCGAGCTCGGCGGCGAGGGCGGTGTTCTCCTCGGGTTGGCTGACCATCTTGATGGCCACCTCACGACTGCCATACCTGCCGGAGTAGACGCGGCTGTGCCTGCCCGATGCGAACTTGCTCCGGACCTCTAGCTTGGACAGGTCGGCGGTCCACAGCTCCTCACCGCCGCCCCGGATCTTGGCGCCCGGCGGAGCGACCAGGTACTTGGAGCACGACACTGCCTTCTTGTACTCCCCCAGAGACAGCCGTCGCTCAAGCCTCTTCCCCTGCCCACCATTACCGCCGGCCTTCTTGATCGGCTATAGGAGCAGGCATCGGGGCCAGATCTGGTCAAAGGTGGCGCCTCGGCTGCTGTGGACAACATGGGTCCCGGGTATTTGGAGACAGACGATTGGACACACCACCTCCTTAGGCTAAGTCGCGTGGATCTTCCAGAAGACGGGCTTGGTGGACGGCGCGGCCCGACTTGCTCTATTAGGAGTAGAATCCTAATTCTACTCGAATACGTGGAGATAAGCGTAGCCGACTCGGCCTTATCCCTTATCTCCCTAATACGGACTAGGAAACCAATCTATAACCCTACCCCTTACACTATATAAAGGGGATCGGGTCCTTAGTTCGGCATAGATACATCCCACATCATCATCTGTGATCTCATATAATCTCGGCGAGAACATACGGTCATTGTGATCATCCTTTGATCATTGTGATCAACACCCCATAATACAAATCCACGAGCACAGGAGTAGGGTATTACCTCTTTTCGAGGGCTTGAACCTGTATAAATCCTGCCCCCTGTGTTACCATCGAGTTATGGTCTTTCACATAGCCCTATAAAATATATTGCCGACGCAATTCGTCGACAGTTGGCGCGCTAGGTAGGGGCTAGCGTCACGATCAACTTCATCAACTTCGATGGCTTCAATCGGCGGATTCGCTTTCACCTACGCCCCCGGCCAAGGTTTTGTCTTCAGAGATCTCGGCTTCCTCGCCAACGACTTCGGGGAACTTCGGTTATGTGAGCCGGATTACATTCGGCCCACATACTACCGGGGGAGGCTGTATGCGGCTCCAGCCGAACTACACCGCACCAGGTTGCCTCTTTCGGATTCCGATCCGGAAGAGATCTGATCTAACAACGACGATTCCGACTTCCCCACTGCAGGGATTCCCTTCGGCTTCAGTTGGGATTGTGAGCTTTTGGTTCTGCCAGCTCCTTCCGCTGATGAAGAACCAATCAGCGATGCTATTTCTGACCTGGATCGCGATCGGATCCAATCGGGAACTGCAACTTTTCAGTTGTGCAACAACCCGTTCGGATTGAAAAACTCGGCCACTGTTTTCCATGAGATAACACGCCGCCTTTTTCGGTCTGAGCTAAGGGGCAGAGCCCAACAGACACTTTCTAGGACGAGCTTCCCGAGTTCTGGCTTGGGGATAACTCTAACTGGATCTGCTTCCCGGGTGGACATTAGAATGCCACTCGGATTAACCAATTCGGCTGCTAGATTTCAACAGATTTGTTCTGTCAAATCTCAGTCGGATCTTCTGCCAAGCGATTCATCACGGGAAGTGGGAGTTATAATCACCCCCACCGATGAGCTAACAAGTCGGAATCAGTTAAGCCTCTCTTACTGAAGCTCCGAGTCGGAGGAGAGCGTCAACGGGATCCTGGACTTCCGCAGCATTTACGTGGTGGATGGACAACCTTCCGGGTCGGCCCCGCGCCCAACAGATGAAACAGGGGCCGGGCATACCCCGCAAAGGAGAAGATCTGCCCGATAGATTGCGCGGTCGGGGGCGTGAAGTTCAAGAGGAATTACTCCAAGTCCGTATGAGAGATCACTCGGTCTTCCGTACACCACAACAGAATATCCTTGCATGTAAGACCCTCTTGGACAACGTTGGTCCGTTACTCAGGGAAAACAGTCCCGCAACGCCGATCATGGAACAGATCAAAGCCATGGTGACGGCAGCGGCTGTCTAGGGTACTCGGAATGAACAGAGCGACTCGGCCAGAAGCCAAACTGCCACGAGTAACACTCAGCGCAGTCGGCGCACACCAACTCGCGGGCAAGACGCTCGCCAAAACTCAAATCACGACCTCCGCCTCGACATCGAAGCTCGGCGAAAGGAGCGAGAAGAAGACGAGAGGCGTCATCATGATGACGATAGAGATGGTTTCGCCCGAAACCACGACAGAGACGATCGTCACAACGACCACGCTGTGCGTCGTGGTGACCATCACTAAGAAGACCGGCGCCGCACCCCGCCGCGTCGAATACTTCCCCGACAGTCTCCTCCCCCTGGGGACGGAATGATTGATGGGATCAAAGTATTCACACCCCGACTTCGTCAAGTCAACTGGCCCGAAGGGTTCAACCCCAAGGGAATAGTAAAATTCAACGGGGAGCGGGACCCAGAAGCTTGGTTGTAGATTTATTCTCTGGCAATCAAGGCTGTGGGCGGAGGTCATGATGTGTTGGCAAACTATCTACCCATCATGTTGACTCCCCCAACTCAGGGTTGGCTTGCAGGCCTTCCAGAGAACTCAATCGGTTCCTGGGAAGAGCTTTGCGATCAATTCGTCGCCAATTTCCAGGGCACTTACGAGAAGCCTGGAACCCAATGGGACCTTTATCAGATTCATCAGAGAAAAGATGAGTCGTTAAGGGATTTCATTCGGCGTTTCACAAAGAAGAAAAACACAATCCGAGAGATTTCTGAGGTGGTCGTTGTCGCAGCTTTCTAAAAGGGAGTTCATGACCCCGACTTAATCAAAAAGATGTCTCGGAAGGCCCCAACTACTATCAAAGAGATGTTCGCCCTGGCTGACCGGTATGCCACCGCCTCGGACGCTCTCGCCGAGCACCAGGAGGATCACCCAAGTAAAAATGAAGGCAAGAAAGACAAGCCCTAGTCATCTTCCAAGAAGGACAAGAAGCGGAAGGACGAAGAATTGGTGGCAGCCGCGGATCATGGTCGCCAGAGGCCGCCTCGGTCCAACGACTACAACAAAGTAATGGAGGCGCCGTGTCCTTTCCATCCAAATGGAAAGCATGCGGCAAAGAACTGCAACATCCTGAAGAGGTTCGCTCAGGAGCACAACAAGGACGCTCCGAAGGACGCCAAGCAAGACGATAAGCGTGATCCTCCTCAGGGTGACGCTTACCAAGAAACCGAGTGCGAGCTCAACTACATATATGGGGGATCGGATGTATACGAGTCCAAACGTAAGCAAAAGCTTACCACTCGAGAAGTCAATGCAGCTGATCCGGTGACCCCCAAATACCTTCGATGGTCTGAAGTCCCGATCAAGTTCGATCACTCGGATCACCCCGACCACATCCCATGTCCAGGAAGATATCCACTCATCCTGGATCCTGTGGTACGAAACGTCCGACTGCGTAAAGTCTTGGCCGACGGCGGAAGTGGGTTGAATATCCTTTTCGCCAAGACGTTTAATGAGATGCAGATTCCAAGGTCGACGCTTCAGAAGACTGATGCACCGTTTCACGGTATAATTCCGGGAACCTCCTCGGTGCCGATTGGGAGAATTTCTCTTCCGGTCACTTTTGGCACTCGGGACAACTACCGGACAGAAAACCTCAGCTTTGAGGTGGCTGATTTCGAGACTGCGTATCACGCAATCTTGGGATGGCCGGGCTTGGCTAAATTCATGGCCGTCCCGCATTACGCTTACCTGGCTATGAAGATGCCGGGCCCGCAGGGCGTAATCACAGTCCGCGGAGACGTCAAGTTTTCCTATCTCCTCAATTAGAAAAACTGCAACTTGTCCCAATCGGCTAAAGCGGCTGTCGAGATGGTCAAAATTCGATAGGCGATCATCACTCTTCACAACGAGGGCGACGAGGGCAACGTGCCAAGCAAGAAGCAATCTAAGTCAGGCATCAAGCCTGATGAAGATGTCAAACGTATTTTGCTCAACCCGTCCGACTCAACCAAAACGGCTCTGATCGGGATAGGGCTCAATCCAAAATAGGAAGAGGCGCTCGTCACCTTCCATCAAGCAAGACGGGGCATCTTCGCTTGGAAACCGTCTGACATGCCGGGTGTCCTGAGGGAGGTGATCGAGCACTCCTTAAACGTACACGATAAAGCCAAGCCAGTCAAGGCAATCACCAAACTTTTAGCCTCTGGTTTCATAAGGGAGGTGCTCCACCCTGATTGGCAGGCAAATCCAGTACTTGTGTAGAAGAAGAATGGTACTTGGTGTATGTGTGTCGATTATACCGACTTAAATAAAGCATGCTCCAAGGATCCCTTCGGACTACCTCGCATTGACCAGGTGGTTGGTTCCACTGCTGATTGTGAGCTTTTGAGCTTTCTAGATGCCTACTAGGGCTATCACCAGATCAGCTTGAAGGAAGAAGATTACATCAAGATGTCGTTCATCACTCCGTTTGGAGCTTTCTGCTATGTCACTATGCCCTTCGGGTTGAAGAACGCTGGAGCAACATATTAGCGTTGCATTCAGCGATGCTTTCACAACCAGCTCGGGCATAACGTGGAGGCATACGTCGATGATGTTGTTGTCAAATCTCGGGTATCCTCCGACTTGATCATCGACCTGTCGGAGACATTCAAGAGCCTGTCGGCATACAACATGAAGTTGAACCCGGAGAAGTGTGTCTTCAGGGTCCCTTCGGGAAAGCTACTCGGTTTCGTGGTATCTCACCGGAGGATTGAGGCTAACCCGGAAAAGATTAGAGCTATCATGGAGATGGCTCCCCCAACTTGTCAGAGGGATGTCCAACGTTTAAATGGATGCATGGTGGCACTCGGCCGATTCATCTCGCGGCTCGGCGAGCGTGGGTCGCTCTTCTTTAAATTGTTGAAGAAGCAGCAGGACAACTTTGTCTGGACACCCGAAGCACAGAAGGCTTTTGAGGATCTCAAATTGTTCCTCACTTCGACACCTGTCTTGGCATCTCCCATGCCACAGGAGCCGCTTCTGCTATACATTGCGGCTACCACTCATGTAGTGAGTGCCGCGGTAGTGGTAGAACAGGAAGAGTAAGGACGCGTCTAAAAGGCTCAACGCCCGGTCTACTTCGTTAGCGAAGTATTGGGTGAGTCCAAGGTACGCTATCCGCAAGTGCAGAAGCTTTTGTATGCGGTCCTGATCGCCTCTCGGAAGTTGAAGCATTACTTTCAAGAACATCCAATTTCGGTGGTTACTTCTTTCCCTATTGGAGATATCCTTCTGTTCGGGGAAGTATGTGGCCCATCGAGATACGGCCCACTAACTTACCTCCGGCCCCACGAAAAGAACGCCCGAGCTTAGTAAGCTCACGCCCGAGCTTGGCAAGCTCGCGCCCGAGCTTCCCCACTCCGAAGCTCAAGTCGCTCGCTCTCCCTAGGGCTTCCGGCCCGGCTCTGATCGAGCAGATCAAGGTCGCGCCAAGACATGTCCACGCCAAGGGGTCCCTAGGTCACCGCAAGTTAAATCTTGACGCGTACCAAAGCACGCCACAAACCGGCGGCGGGTTGGTGGCGGTCGTCAATCAATCGACTTACCATCCGCCTTATAGAGAAAGACACGTATTGCCGGGTAGCGGTCCGAACGACGATCTGGGCAAGATGAGGAAATACACCCGAATATCCGGCGGGCCTCATGCGTCCGCCACGCCTCGGCATGGCAAAGCAGAAAAGGTGACTAGTGACCGAAGGATAACTCGGCGCATCTAGCGGACCAAGGTCGAGCACTGGCGGGGCAGACCTATAAAAGGCGCCTGAGCCACAACCAACAAAGAGGACGGGGACGGAGAGATAGATTTAGAGCACTTAGCCACCGTAGAGCAGGAGCACTTGCACCCACGTAGGAGCTCTAGTTCAGGCGGTAGTCCTCCATATCCAGGTACTGTAGGAACACACATAGTGTCTTGAGCACTTATTGTACTCGAGCCCGGGCTTCCCGAAGCCCGGCCTCACCCTCTTGTACTCGTTTAAGCTTGGCATTAAACGAAGACTAGACGTAGGGCTGTTATCTGACATTGGAGGCCCGAACCAGGATAAAAATCCCTTTGTCACACTAGCTCGCGCGTCCAGTAGCGTCGATGTTCTTCCTCGGCGCCCGGCCAATGCCGGCCTCGATCCAGGGACGGGGCCGCCTCGAACCTCGCACCTTCTTCTTCCTCATCGGCCTACGGAGGCTCGCTTCCTAGCCGCCGACAGCTGGCGCCCACCGTGGGGCCTGATTGCGGTCTTCTCCCCTCGATCGAGTCGAGGATGGCCTTGTTATCATGCGATGACGACGATGGCTTAGACCTCAACTTCGACGACTGCGACGATCTCGACGACGTCGATGAGTCGTACGAAAGATGCAAGCTGGTTTTCTCGCCGAAGCCCAGGCTGACGAGATGGAGGTAGAGGCATCGCCCACCTCAAGAGCAGCTGTTCGTCCCCCAGCATTGCCCGGCCAGGGCGGCACTTCGCTGACTCACGTCAGCGAGACCCTCATGGAGGGACTAGAGGCACCGCCACCAGTGCCACAGCCGGGCGGACCACGCACATTCGTGGTCCTGCCCGAAGAGGAGGATCGGTCTTGTGCGTGCAACAGGCTCCCCGGCCCATCAGGGTAGGCAGCGGACCAAGGTGTGCCCATGGTGGTTGAAGGTGCCGACGGTACCGCCTCCGTGGGTGACACCGATATGTCCCCCTCGCGGGAGCTGCCTCACGCCACGTCTTCACGGCGTCAGGTGAAAGGACTCCGCACCAGACGCGCGCTGACCTAGGCGAGGAGCACCAGTGGCGTGATACCGTTCGGAGCCTCTTCATGGGGTCGGTCGGGCGGACCTTGATGGACATCCGCCATAGGCTTACCGGCCCAACGCCCGCCACTCGCGCCGCGCGCGCACCCTCGCCCACTACCACTATCACCAACCCAGTTCTGCGCAGTCAGCAACGGGTTAGGGCGATTGCCCAGGTCATGCGTGACCTAGAGAAGGATCCGCGTGGATTCACCACGGCCGACCTAGGCGCTGCAGTTGCAGACGGCCTAGAAGAGCTTGCCGGGGACCTCGGCGAGCACCTGCAGGCCCAGTCGCACACTAGCGGCACCTCAAGGCGGCGCGGCCAGAGCATCCGGTCGCGTCAGCAGGCATCAACGTCCACGGCGGGTGGCGCTCCCCAGTGCACCCAGGTGGAGTATTTTCCTGCCTCGGGCCACTTCTGGGCGGAAGGCCCCCCGTTGGTAACAACAGGGCTGCCCCAGGGTGTCCGGACTTCTCCCGAGCTTTACGCGAGGCTCCTTGGCCCCGGATGTTCAAGCCCGGGAACATCGAGAAGTTCGACGAGAGCAAGAATCCCGACGAGTACCTCGCCGTGTGTACTACCGCCATCTTGGCCGCCGGCGGTAACGAGGCCGTCATGGTCAACTACTTCCCTACCGTCTTGGAGGGAATGGCCCGAACCTAGCTCTTTAACCAGCGTCGAGGTTCTATACGCAGTTGGGAACAGTTGCAGGAAGTGCTCCGGAAAAACTTCCAGGGCTGCTACGCGCGCGCTGGAAAACCCGACGACCTCAAGCCCATGGTCCAGAAGACGGGGGAAGGTCTGTAGAACTACGTCTGCAGGTTCGTCCAGGTGTGCAACACTATTCCGTCGATCTCCAACGAGGCCATCGTCGAGGCCTTCAAAGAGGGGGTGCGGAATACCCATTTCACAGAGGACCTTGAGCTCCATCCGGTCCACACCGCAAACGATTTATTTCAAGCTGCAGAAGGATACATCAACGCCTCCGAGGCGGTGGAGCGCAAGAGAGGCAAAGCGGAGGAGAAGGCGGCGGCCCGGGCCGGAGCAGACAGCAAGAAGGGTGACACCGAGAAGAAGAAGAAGAAGAAGAAGAAGAAGAAGAAGAAGAAGGAGAAGGAGCCCGCCACCCCGAATTACGTCATGGCGGTGGAGCCCGAGAGGCCCGCTCCCCCTAAGCGGCCGCCTCCCCGGCCAGCCCGCCCGGCAGGTGGCGGAAATGGCCGGGGCGAGGTCCAGGGGCAGGGAGGAGCTCCCCAGCCCCGGCCTCGACCGGTCCAGGGGCGAACCCTCCGAATAACCGCTACTGCATTCTCCATCGCCAAAACGGCCACGACCTGCGTAATTGCAGGACGTGGGCAGCATGGTTGGAGGATTTCTACGCCGGACGTGGGCCCATGCCCGAACTCCCCGACAATGGAGTTCCGGATGATCGGGCGCCCCAGGGTGGCCACGGTGACGCCTTCCAGGAGGCTCGCAGGCACGTCGCCGTGATCTTCGGCGGCGCATCCGCCTACAGCTCGCGACGCGAGCTGAAGGCCACTGCCCGAGAGGTTTACCACCTCGAAAGGGGTAAGCCCGGAGACGCACCCAAGCGGTGGTCTCACCAGTTGATCACCTTCTCCAGGGATGACTGTCCCCCCGGAATGACGAGGCCTCAGCGCCTGCCGCTCGTACTCTGTCCTACCATCAGCAACACGCGAGTCGATCGCGTACTGGTGGACGGTGGAAGCTCCCTGGACATCATCACGGCTCGAGTCCTCGAGCAGATGCAAGTCCCACAGTCCAAAATCAAGGACATAGCTATTCCTTTCCAAGGCATCGTCCCGGGGTCATCCCCGCAACCGATCGGGCAGATCGTGCTGCCCGTAACGTTCGGGGCCCCCCAGAATTTTCGGACAGAGTACGTCACCTTCGAGGTGGTGGACTCCGGGCTTCCGTACAACGCCATTTTA
Organism: Olyra latifolia; assembly: GCA_036346145.1. Lineage (NCBI taxonomy): Eukaryota > Viridiplantae > Streptophyta > Magnoliopsida > Poales > Poaceae > Olyra > Olyra latifolia. The sequence continues at coordinate 52,342,697 of CM070523.1, read as the reverse complement.
GGATGCCCCGCGTTGTCCAAATTCATGGTGGCCACCCACCACGGGTACCACTGCCTGAAGATGCCGGCCCCTCACGGGGTCATCACGATCAAGGGCAGCCACAAGGCCGCTATGGCCTGCGATGAGAGCGCCCTAGCGATGGTCGGACAGCTCCCAGAGCGCGGCCCAGCTAAGGCCAATCGGCCACCAGTCCGCCCCAAGGTGGCCCTGCAGCCACAGGAGCCCACCAAGGCAGTCCCCTCTCCGAGGATGACCCCACTAAGGTCGTCCACGTAGGGGCCAACCTCGAGCTCGTTGCCTTCCTCCGAGCTAACGCAGACGTGTTCGCGTGGGAACCGTCCAACATGCTCGGAGTCCTAAGGGAGGTAATCGAGCACAGGCTACCGTCCTGCCTGATAAAAAGCCTGTCAGACAGGCCTTACAACGCCTTCCCAAGTGGAAAGCCGATATCATACAGGAGCAACTCGGCAAGCTCCTCCAAGCCAGTTTCATCCGAGAAGTCGAGCATTCCGACTGGCTCGCCAACCCAGTTGTCGTCAAGAAGAAGGGCGGGAAATGGTGAATGTGCATCGACCATTACGACCTCAACGCCGCCTGCCCCAAAGACAATTTTTCCCTACCGCGCATAGACCAACTGGTCGACGCAACGGCGGACTCGGCGCTTATGAGCTTCCTGGATGCCTACTCAGGCTATCACCTGATCGCGCTGGCAAGGGAAGACGAAGAGAAGACAGCCTTCGTGACACCTTTTGGTACCTTCTGCTACATGACCATGTCGTTCGGTCTGAAGAACGCGGGAGCCACGTTCCAGCGGTTGATACAGAAGACGGTCCCTGATCAGATAAGACGCAACGTAGAGGTTTACGTAGACGACATCGTTGTAAAGAGCAAGGTCCCACGGGACCATGTGACCGACCTTCAGGAAACGTTTACTAATCTCAGGAAACATCAAGTAAAGTTGAATCATGAAAAGTGCGTTTTCGGTGTCCGGTACAGGATGTTGCATAAGGGCTAACCCCAAAAAAATCGAAGCCATCGAGAATATGAGATCGCCAACCTGCACCAAGGAGGTGCAAGCCCTCACCGGGCGGATGGCACCTCTCAGCAGATTCATATCTCGTCTCGGCAAACGCAGTGCATCTTTCTGCAAAATCCTGCGTAAGCACGATGGTTTCGAATGGTCAGAAGAAGCCAAGGCCGCTTTCAGCGAGCTAAAGCGCTATCTGTCCAGGCCTCCCGTCCTAGCCACGCCAAACCTCGGGGAAGCTCTACTCCTCTATTTGGCGGTCGCCCCGCAGGCTACGAGTGCTGTACTAGCAGTCGAACGCGAGGGCAAACAACAACCCGTCTACTACGTAAGCGAGGTATTGCATGGACCTAAGGAGCGGTACCTCGAGGTTCAAAAACTCTTGTACACATTGCTTATGGCCTCACGAAAGTTGCGTCACTATTTTCAAGCCCATCCAGTCAAGGTCCCAACAAGTTTCCCGCTAAGAGACATCATTAGAAACCCCGACGCGAACGGGCGGGTGGCAAAGTGGGTGGTCAAGCTTGGTGAATTCGATATCAAGTTCATACCACGCATAACGATCAAGTCCCAAGTCGTGGACGACTTTTTGGCTGAATGGACCAGGCCGGCCGACCCTTCTGGAGGCTCGCCCGAGCTAGCATGCCAAGAAGCGCACTGGACCATATTTTTTGATGGGTCGCGCCAATTCGAGCGATCAGGTTGCGGATTTGTTCTCATCTCCCCCTAAGGAGAACAAATTCAGCATATAGTACAGCTTCATTTCCCCGCAACGAACAATGCTGCGGAGTACGAAGGCCTCCTAGCCGGCCTACGAGCATGCACTGCGCTCGGCATAAAACGGCTAACAGCGAAAGGGGATTCGCAGTTGGTCGTCTGCCAGGTAAACAAGGAGTTTCAGTGTTGCGACGACTCAATGGCGCGATACTTGGCAGAAGTGAGAAAGCTGGAGAAGCACTTCACGAACTTCGAAGTGTGTTATGTTCCTAGACTGGCTAACAGCCTAGCCGATAAGCTCGCAAAGCTCGGCTCCTCAAGAAACCATTTCCGTGGAGTGTTCGTCTGGCAAAGACCTACTAAAGCCCTCTATTCCTCCGAAGAAGAGGCCCCCGAGAAGACGGTTGCCTCGACCCAAACGACTGGTACCATTTCGTACCTAGAGCAGCGCGACACCTGGATGACGCCATTCATCCAGTTCTTGGCGCATGGGACACTGCCACAGGACACAGCTGAGAAATCCCGGCTCCAAAGACAAGCCCGACCTTACCGATTACTCGGGGGCTTGTTGTACCGAAGGGGTTCTAACGGCGTACTTTGCAAGTGCGTGACCCAGGAGGAAGGCAAATTTCTCCTCCAAGATATCCACGACGGGATCTGCGGGGCCCACTCCTCTTTCAGAACCCTAGTGGGAAAAGCCTTCCGCATGGGGTACTACTGGCCCACTGCGTTGACCGACACAAGGGAGCTAATAAAACGCTGCCCAGCCTACCAATACCACGCCCGAGTGTCCCACCAGCCAGCATACGAGCTACAGACTATGCCGCTGACCTGGCCATTCTCGACTTAGGGAATGGACATACTTGGCCCATTCCCCAGAGGCCTAAAGGGATGCGCGCACCTGTTCATCGCCATCAACACTTTCACTAAGTGGATCGAGGCCGAACCAGTGTCGAGCATATCAGTCCAAACAGCCAAAAGGTTCTTTAGGAACAACATTGTGGCAAGGTTCGGCGTCCCGAACAAGCTGATCGCTGACAATGGGACACAGTTCATAAGCGAGCTATTCCAGGACTACTGCGAAGAGCTCGGCATGAAGGTCGCCCTAGCCTCGGTGGCTTACCCACAGAGCAACGGTGCGGCTGAACGTGCAAACGGGCAGATCATGCAGGGCATTAAGCACCGAGTATACGACGCTCTCGTCGAACAACGTCAAAACTAGGAGGAGCTACCCTCGGTGCTTTGGACAGCCCGGACAACTTCCAATCGAGCTACTGGAGAGACCCCATTCAGGCTCGTATACGTCTCGGAAGCGGTCCTACCCGCCGAGCTAAGACTTAGTTCAGTTCGCATTGATTTTGCAGGTCAAATCGACAACGACGAGGAACGACTGTTGGATCTCGACCTATCCGAGTCCTGCCACGAGCAAGCACTATTGCGAGTGGCAGCATACCAGCAATCCCTACGACGGCATGCGGCAAAAAGGGTACAGACCCGGACCTTGCAAGTGGGTGACCTGGTTCTAAGACGAGTTCAGAACCTAGCCAACGCCAATAAGCTCACCCCGAGATAGGAAGGTCCGTACACGGTTGTATCAGCCACACGCCCGAGGGCTGTAAGACTGGCTATGCCGGATGGTAGAGTCCTCAACAGCTCCAGGACTATCGCTCAACTCCGGAGGTTCTACGCTTGAACCAAGTTCGTAAGTCTTCTTTCTCGCCCCCTTTTTTCCCGTTTCCGTTTTTTCTCTCCCTAGCGAGCCCCCAAACAACCCCCAGAAACCTAAACCTACGATCGGGCTTGGGAGAAGACTCGAGCTGTCTCAACACACATTGGCAGAATAGCGGTTATGCAGAATCTACACCCTGGGATTCCCTTGCACACGGGTAAGCCGATGTCCATCGCACCACGCAAGACCCCGCGCGAGCAAACGCTTTCTGGCCCTATATCATATGCCCGCATAAAATTGTTGCAGCCCGGGATAACTCCAGAGCCCAACACTCTGCCTCTTACAAAGAAACAGAGCAAGGGCCACGAGCTCCGTTCTAAGGACGCGGTCTCTCTAAACCGCGACCGACCTTCTGTCAATCCAGAAGCTCGGCCATGGCTCGGGGGCCAGGGTTGATTTTTCAAAAAATTGATCTCTCTAAACCACGACCGACCTTCTGTCAATCCAGAAGCTCGGCCATGGCTCGGGGGCTAGGGTCGATTTTTTAAAAAATTGATCTCTCTAAACCACGACCGACCTTCTATCAATCCAGAAGCTCGGCCATGGCTCGGGGGCTAGGGTCGATTTTTTAAAAAAATTGATCTCTCTAAACCACGACCGACCTTCTATCAATCCAGAAGCTCGGCCATGGCTCGGGGGCTAGGGTCGATTTTTTAAAAAAATTGATCTCTCTTAACCACGACCGACCTTCTATCAATCCAGAAGCTCGGCCATGGCTCGGGAGCTAGGATCGATAGGACTATACCCCGACCTTCAAATCCTTTATGCCTATACGACTACTTGTGTTTATTTGCAAGCAGGAAAAACGATAAAAGAAGGAGGCAAAACAAACAAATATATTGCTCTTTGAAATGGCTTATAAGCCGATTACAGGAAACGCGCAGGACCCAACGCTTCGACGATCACGTCGGCCACCTCGGCGACAGCCGGGACGACCTCGATCAGGGCATCGACGGTGGCGACGTCACGGGCACGAGCTTCTTCTTCAGCAACCACGGTGAGGGCAAGATCGTAATCTGCCCAAAGGACCTCCATGAACTCTTCATAGGTCATGGGAGCAGGCCGGGCGTCCTCCGGCGGCGGCGCATCAACAGGAGCGGCGGAGTGAGACGGAGACGCCATTGCAGCAGAGGTTCACCAAAGGAGGAGGAGTTGTAGGAAGAAGTCTGGAATGAAAGTTGGTCACCGCATCGGCCTCTTTTTATAGCCAAGCTCGGGAAGTCGAAACGACTCCAAGAGTAATGGCATCGGGAGGCGACTCAGATGTGAACCGTTTCCAAGATTTGACGCGGATGTCCCTCGGGACGTGGCGCAACAGTCAAATCGACGTTCGGCATTCCAGGAAGAAGACCGATCGGAGGGGTGACAAAGGAAAAAGACCAAAACAAAGCAATAACATTACTTTTAAAGGGGTATCTACAAAAGGGCAAGTCCGATCACAGCCAAAGAAAAAGAAAAAATACAAGGGCCTATGGCCCGGGCCGGCACCTAAGCTTACGTAGCTCGGCCGCGGTTTCGTCATGACGATCCTGAAGCTCGAGGAGGGCCCTCCGAGCGGTCCACACATTGGTCCGAAGAGACTCGTTAGCCGTCTCCAACTCTTGGACGGTATCCCGATGAGTCTTCAGCTGACCCTCCGTCACGGCTGCCGCCGACTTCACCCGGGAAAGCTCCGCACTGAGAAGATCCCGCTCCTCCGCCCCACGAGCAGCCTCGGCAGCGTGGCACGCCTCCACCAACCGAAGACGCTCCTCGAGCTTGGTGAAGCGGTCACATTTGGCCTTGAGGGCCTCCTGCGACCGACGGGATACCTCCCGGCATCTTCCCGCGCCGCAGCTAGGGCCGCCTCCGTCGCCGTAACATGAGCTTCGGGGCCCTTTGCTCGACCGACCCGAATGAGCTTCTTCGGCTCGGTCTTGCGCTGCCGGCTCACTGTCGCCAGCGTACGCCATTCGACTTCAGGACCTACCGCTCGGCCTCATGTTCAGCCCTGAATGCACACGCGAGGCCAACAATCTCGCGGTAGGTCTACACCAAGAAAGCGGGCTCAGAAAAAGAAAGGACCAAAGCGGGTCGCCACAGGACTTTAAAGGCCAGGTTCGAAGGCACTTACCCGCCTCATGGCCGCCGCGAACTCAGACTCGTACCGAGGCTGGGTGGCGCGCCTAGGCGCAGGCAACGCCATGACCAGGCCACCCGAGCTATCGCTCGAGCTGCTTGATTCCTCGGTGACCTCCCCCACGAGCTCAGCCGCTCCCTCTACGGGCTCGGCCGCTTCCCTCGCGGGCCTAGCTGCCTCGATGGCCGGAAGGCATGGCTCGGGGGCAAAGTCGTTTTCACCCCGGCATCCGCCTTCAGCTTGACCACCTTCATACTCGCCAGCCACTCCGCAAGGGACTGGCCGGGCATGGGCTGAAGCTGGATGGACTCCTTCCGGCGGCTTCCGGCAAGCGACAGCTTCTGCTCGACCCACGCCGGCGTCACCATGATCCACCCCGCGGCGACTAGTGGGGCTACGCTCAGTAGGCGCACCGGGATGGTACTGACCACCGTGATAACCCGAACAGGCCATTTCCAGTCGAGCGAGAGTGTGTTGCCCATGTCCAATGGCGGGACGGGCAGACCGCGCTCCGCGAAGAACTCCGCCAGACCGTTGAAGTCGATTGGGCGCCACCGGGACCTAGTCCGCCCCTTGACGCGGAGCGGCGCCAGAACCAGCGTCCCGTAGTCCGCCACCACCTTCACGGTCACGGTTGGGCAACGCACATCGCTGCGCACCACCGGCGAAAGACGGAAGGACCCCGAGCGCCGGCACTTTTCGGCCCTCGGGCGAGGCTCGTCCTCCCGATAAGCTTCCACCAGCTGCACCGGGATGACCCTCTCAGCCCCGGCAGTCATGGCGACTGAAAACAAAAACAATCGAGCGCCCCTGATCAACCCGAGAATCGTGATGAGCAGAGAAGGAAAAGCCAAAGAGCACGGCGACCTACCGGCGAGCTCGAGATCCGTCTCCGCCGACCCGCCGTCCAAGGGATCATCATCCAACACCAACCGACGTCTCTTCGGCGCCGGCTGGGTATCCCGCGCGTCGGCAGAATCACGGTCCCGGGAACCTCTAGCCCGGGCTGGGTCAGGAACGGAGGCAGGAGCCCGGGCCGCCAACCGCCCCGCGCTGACAACCTTGTCCTGGCGGGAGAGCCCAGTCCGCTTCTTTAGGGGCGGCTGCGTGCTCGCAGCCCGCTCTTGCCACGCCGGGACCAAGCCTGCGCTGCCGCCGCCCGATGAGCTCGCAGGGAAGGCGGCCCCTGGGGCTGCCACCAGTGCGGTGGTGTCGGGCCCGACCTCCTCACCCACTTTACCCTGCAAACAAGCCAGTGAACATCAGCCCGCGCCCATAGAAGGCCGCCTCCAGGGGCGCTTGGCTCGCGGAACACATACCTCGTCGAAGACGTTCCGAATGCCCGAGCCCGATGGCTTGTTGTGGTTCGCGGGAAGCAGGAGCCCCACGGCCTGGACCACGTCGTCCTAGGGCAGAGCTGCATAGAAAAAGGAGAAAACAACAGAACACGTCCAAAGAAAGTACGGGCAAGCGACTGCGGGGCCGAAAAAGGGAACTTATGGGAAGTGCCTTCGCGGGTGAGATCGTCCCACTCGCGGATTCTGAAGAAAGGGTGAACCCGCTTCCGCAGCGGGCTCACCCGATGCTTGATAAAGTCGGCTACGATGTCGTAGCCGTTCAGTCCTCGGCCGGCCAGCTTCCGGATCCTAGCCACCGAGACTGCCTCCGCCGGCTCCAGTAAGGGGCGGGGCAGCGTTAGCTTCCCGGGGTTCGTGTTTGCGAACCAGTGCCCGCAATCACTAAGCACCTTGGCGTAGTACCACCGCAACGCCCACCCCCCGACGTTTTCCTTAGCCTTGAACGCCAGGTACATGGGCTTCATGTCGCGGCGCAGCTTGAAGTAGGCACATCCCGCCGTGTCGCTCCCACCGGTCGTGGTCAGCTCGTAGAAGTTGAGAAAAGGGCTGACCGTCGGCTCCACCCCGACGAACGCCTCTCAAAGATGCGCGAAAATCGTCAAGAACAGGATCGAGTTGGGATTGAGATTCACCAACTCGATCCCGCACTGAGCCAGAACGGCAGCAAAGAAGTCGGACTCCGGAATCCGGAACCCGTGGATGGCAAAAAGCACGAAAGAGATGACCTCTTTGCTATCAGGCGCAGGAGTCGTCTCCTCGTCGGCCGCTCTCCAGCCGCCGACCTCGATGAAGCCAGCGGCGGCCAACCCCTTCAGGGCGTCCTCGAAAATAAGACTCCGGGTGAAGGGCGCCATCGGAGGAGGAAGGTCGGGAGGCGAAGACAGCAGAAAAGCAGAGGAACTGAAGAAGAAAGGAGGCAATAGCGCAAGGAAGCGTAAAGGAAGCGACGCGAGGGGGCAAATCACCTCTTATGATCCGGGCGGAAGGCGGACTGTCGCTGTCGCTTAAAAGCGCGAAACCAAGGGGAAAATAATGGCCAGCGCATAATCTGCGTTCGGTTGGAATTCCGCGAGGCGAAAAACCGCTACAAGCAATGCCATTTTGCTCGGGCGATTACCAATAAACCTCCGAGCGGCATGTCTTCGTCCCGCTCGAGGCTCGGGTGCTAGATGTTGGGGGAAGTACGTGGCCCATGGAGATACGGCCCACTAACTTACCTCCGGCCGCACGGAAAGAACGCCCGAGCTTAGTAAGCTCACGCCCGAGCTTGGCAAGCTCGTGCCCGAGCTTCCCCACTCCGAAGCTCAAGTCGCTCGCCTCCCGGGCTTCCGGCCCGGCTCTGGATCAAAGCGGTGCGTCGCGCCGCATCACAAGATCGCCACATCTTGGTCCCGCAGGTCATCGCAAGTTAAATGCGGCCGTATTACCAAAGCACGCCATAAACCTCTGGCAGGTTGGTGGTGGGTCGTGTCAACGGTCAGCTTACCATCCGTCCCTATAGAGAAAGACACGTATTGCCAGGTAGTGGTCCAAACGACGATCTGGGCAGGATAAGGAAATACACCCGAATATCCGGCGCGCCTCGTGCGTCCGCCACGCCCGACGCAAGAAAGCGAAAGAAGGTGACTAGTGACCAAGGATAACTCGGCGCATCTAACGGACCAAGGTCGAGCTACAAGATGGCGGGCCACCTATAAAAGGGCGACAAAGCCACAACCAAAGAAAGAGGGCGGGGGCGAGAGATAGACTTAGAGCACTTAGCCACCGTAGAGCAGGAGCACTTGCACCCACGTAGGAGCTCTAGTTCAGGTGGTAGTTCTCCATATCCAGGTACTGTAGGAACACACATAGTGCCTTGAGCACTTATTGTACTCGAGCCCGGGCTTTCCGAAGCCCAGCCTCACCCTCTTGTACTCGCTTAAGCTTGGCATTAAACGAAGATTGGACGTAGGGCTATTACTCGACAGTGGAGGCCTGAACCAGGATAAAAATCCCTGTGTCACACTAGGTCGTGCGTCCAACGTGTCGACGCCCTTCCCTCGGCGGCGCCCGGCCAGCGGCCGGGCCTCGGTCCAGGGGACAGGGCCACCCTCGGGCCTCGCACCCCCTTCTTCTTGCTCATCGGCCTGCGGAGGCTCGCGTCCCAGCCGCCGACACCTTCATAATCGGGAAGCCACTGGAAAAATCGCTAAGTGGTCAGTGGAACTCGGGGCTTTCGAGCTCTCGTTCAAGCCACGCAGCGCTATTAAGTCACAAATACTCACCGACTTCGTTGCTGAGTCGTCGAAGAGTCCGAGCACTGGAACATGTACTTCGATGGCTCCCTCCGACGACAAGGCGCGGGGGCTGGTATCGTTCTCATAGTTCTCATATCACCTGGAGGCGAACGACTCAAGTATGTCCTTCAGATTCATTTTTTAGCTTCAAACAATGCAGCCGAGTACGAGGCGCTCATCCATGGGCTCCGTATTGCCATATCGCTCGGTATCCGACGATTGGTGGTTCGCGGGGATTCTCAACTCGTGGTGAGCCAAGTACAGAAGGATTGGACTTGTGTCAACGACAATATGGCCGCCTACTGTCAGGAGGTCAGAAAGTTAGAAGATATGTTTGATGGATTGGAGCTTATACATATCCTACGGCGAGACAACGAGGCGGCAGATGAGCTTGCGAACATGGGTTCTAGTCGAGCAGCAGTCCCGACTGGGATCTTTGTCCAAGAGCTTCACGCCCCCTCTATCACACCGCAGGAGCAACTACCCCAATCGGATAAACCATTACCCGAGTTAGAAGTGCTAGCCCTCGACTCGGACTGGATGCGACCTTATTTGGAGTATTTGTAAGAAGAGAAGCTTCCCGATGATCGGGGGGCTGCTGAACAAATTCAACGTCGGAGTCGTACATACGTGGTACATGGAGGAATCCTATACCACCGAAGCGCCTCTGGCATACTTCAAAAGTGCGTATCCGAGTTGGAAGGAAGCGCCCTGTTGCGTGAAATTCACTCGGGTATGTGCGGCCATCATGCTGCTTTAGCTACATTGGTCGGCAAAGCCTTTTGTCAAGGGTTTTACTGGCCAACTGCTATCTCAGACGCAAAGGAGATCGTGCGGAAATGTGAAGGTTGCCAGTTCTTCGCTTGGTAGATTCATGTACCGGCTCAGGAATTTCAGACGATCCCTATCACCTGTCCGTTTGCCATCGGGGGGCTCAACATAGTCGGACCTCTTAAGAAGGTCCCGAGTGGTTTCGAACATATCTTCGTTGCCATTGGCAAATTCACCAAATGGATTGAAGTTAAGCCTGTGACCAAGATTAGAGCAGCTAAGGCCACCGAATTCTTCTAGGAGATCGTCGGTCGGTTTGGTGTGCCCTCTCGGATCATTACGGACAACGGCACTCAATTTAGAAGTGACGAGTTTCAGAGCTGGTGCGAAGATGTGGGTATAAAGATTTGCTTTGCTTCAGTGGCACATCCTCGGAGCAATGGGCAAGTCGAGCGCGCGAACGCATGCTTCTACAAGGCGTCAAGATGCGCATCTTCGATCGACTCAGGCCATATGCAGCAAAGTGGATGAAGGAATTGCCTTCCATACTCTGGGGGTTTCGCACAAGTCCCAGCTGGGCAACGGGGCAGTCACCTTTCTTCCTTATATATGGGTCTGAGGCGGTCCTCCCGACGGAGCTATAATTCGGGTCGTCCCGAGTATAAAAGTTCAATGAGGACGAGACAGATGCCAGTCGGATTGACGAACTCGATCGACTAGAGGAAGCTCGGGATGTCCCAACTATTCGGTCGGCAAAGTACCTCCAAGGGCTGCGTTGTTACCACAGTCGTAATGTGCGGGATCGAGCCTTCTCGGTTAGTGATTTGGTCCTTCGGATCAATCAGATGAGTGGCCATAAACTCTCCCCACGCGGGGAAGGTCCGTACATTATTGACTCAGTGGCACGCCCGGGGGCTTACCGACTAAAGCGAGAAGACGGCACAGTCCTAGAAAACTCGTGGAACATTGGGCAATTACGTCGGTTCTATACCTGACGGCCGTTGTACACACACTTACAATTCAATAAAGATAAGTTTTCGTTTGCATTATCTTTACGCTTATACAATTCAGTTTCTGACCTGCTACCCATTTGTGTTCCAATTAAGTAGTAAGTCGGGGGCTACACCTAATTAGGTGCGCAATCGTGCACCCCTTCTTTCTCTTTTTATCGAGATTGATTTGACTTGCTCCCTAGTCGGACCTCGACTAGCCAGTAAGTCGGAGGCTACACCTAATTAGGTGCAGTCTACACCACATCGATATCTTTCTTGTTAAGTTCTTATTGAGCCTAAGTATTGTTCGTTCCGAATAACGAAACTCTTGTTTCCATGCAACACTCATACTTCCCGACTGCGTTCTTGGAGACAGTGATCCGCGCCAACTCCTAATGCTAAGGAACTTGATGCGCTTGGCAGAGTGCTTAGTAAAAGGAACCTAATCTGCTCGAGCAAAATACAGAATGAAACAAAGAAAGATAACTTGTATTATATTAAAGGAAATGTTTACATAACAGTGAATTGATAATTTACAACAAGTTCCTATATTTACAGGGAATCTAAGTCTAAATTATCTACAAGGGACTCGGCTGCCGGCTTCACTTCCTCAAGCAGGGCCAACGCCTTCTCCTCGGTGCAGGCGAAGCCGTCCTTGACAGCTTCAAGCTCTACTCGAGGATAGAGCGACTTGACAATTCCCAGCGCTTGGCTGGTGCTCATCAAGCTGACTTCCCTGAGCCAGGCCTTGAGCTGCTCGAGGGCGTCGGTCCACCTCTGGATCAGCTCGGCCTGGTCGCTCGGCTCGGCGTCGCCAGCATACAGCCATCGCCGAGTGGGCTCCACGGCCACAGGAGCTCTTCGTATGGCGCTTGAGCAGTCTTGGCGTTTTCATGCAAAACGTCATACTGCGCCTGCGTCTTCTTCTTGTATTCTGTCAGTAAAAACACACATACAGTTATACAGTTGTATAACACTGGAGATTCGAAGTCGGTCGGGTTAGGGGACTTACCCTCCAACTCGGCGACGGCTCGGGCCTCCGACTCCTCTAGGGCCAGCCCCTGGTCCTGGGACCTCTTCAGCTCTGCTTGGGCGGTGGCCTCAGAGTCCTTGGACTTGGCCAGCTCCTCCCGCAGGCTGGCGATCGTGGCGTCCCGAGCTGCGCAATGAGCAGAATGTGATGTCACTCGGTCGCGCACAAGTTATATAATTCTGACTTAGGTCGGGATACTTACATTGAAGGGAGACTGCGAGGTCGAACTTCTCGTCCTGCAGCTCCTTGATCTTGGCCTGCAGCTCCCGACGCTGCTTGGACGTCTCAATCTGGGTCTCAACTATTTGCCCCTCCACGGCTTTAATCCGTTCTATTTGGGGGAGGAAATAGTTGAGAAACTTGGATTTCCTTTCGAAAAAATCGCCAAGTTCCTGCAAGAAGAGTAAAACAATAACTACTCTACTTCAAGTCGATAATTTTTACTCTGCTAATTGGGAGACTTACCCTGATCAGTTTGCCGCATGCTGCGGCGTGCTCGTAGGAGATCACCCTAGCCTTCTCTTCGGCTTCATCATCAAGAAGAGCCCAGTCCCCGGCCTCGTCCCTCTAGGCCACCGAGAATGTGGGCTCGGACTCCTCCAGGGGAGATGGAGGCCGGCGTGGAATTTCTTCCACCGGCTCGGCCTCCTCGCCGCCCCCGTCAGTCGGCTTCGAGCTCGGGGGGGGGGGGGCGGCGGCGTCATCTTCTCAGACCTTGGCCTCCGACATGGCTTCAGTCGGCTTGGTCAGCGGAAGGTCCGTGTCGGCTGCTGGAGGTGAAGGAGGAGAAGGAGAAGAAGGAGGGGGAGGAGATGCCGCCCGACTGGGCTCAGCAGGCTTAGGTGCTGGCTCGGTTGGGCAGTCCGTCGGAATTTCCTCCGACGGTTTCCTGAAAGAAGGGAACACTTTAGCGTAACAAAACATATTAAAGACTACCAAGGAGTGACAGTCATACTTATTGGCTGGAGATCTTGATTTTTATACCAGTGCCCCCCTGAGCGGAGGACCCGCTTGAGGAGGCGTCGGGCGGGCCACTCAGCCTGGCCTGGGGCGCTGTAGGCTTAGGCGTCGAGTACGCCCGCCTCTTCTTCGGCGACATCCTGCGACCCGCCCTCGAAGGATGAGCCGCCTGACTGCTCGGCCTTCGGGTCAGCGCTGGCTGGCTCGTTCCTTCCTTGGGGGCTTCGTGAATCGTGGGGCCCGAGCCCGAGCCCTGTCGGTCGCGCTCCTCGGGCGACAGGACGTCCTCCTTCTCGAAGGAGACTGGGCCCTTGCCCTTCTTCGCCACGGGAGCCTCTTCAGACTCCTCGCTCGGGCGCTTCTCGCCCTTGTGAGCAGGGGCCTTAGTTGTCGGGGTGAGGGCCACGAAGGCCCGGTGGTCCTGCACAGAAACACAGCCTTCATGAGTTAGTATAATGGCAATAAAACTACTCGGCGGGCATTAAACAAATATGAAGATTACTCGGCCGTTACCTCCGGTGGCGGATTGACGAGGGAGAAGCTTCGGAGACACCCTTGGTTGGAAATGGATGTCCCTGTGCTGAAGAACTCCGCGAGTCGGTCGGCGGCATCCGGATGGGGGATCGGGGTGGCCACCTCCCGAGTCGGATCGGTCGGCTCGGTGTATTCGAACCTGAGCCGGACCCTTTCCTTAAGAGGCTAGACGCGGTGCATCGTGAAAGATATGGCGATGGCCACGCCGGTCAGCCCCTCTTCTTTCAGATTTCGGATCAGGCTGAGTAGCTCGGTGACCTGATCCATTTCAGAGGAGGGGGGAGAAGAGGTCCAAGAGGGGGAGGCCCGGGGCTTTCTCCCGTCAAAGGAAGGGAGACCGGGGAGAGGGTTGGAGCAATAGAACCACTCCTGGTTCCATCCCTTCAGGGAGGTCCGGAGTGGCAGGGAGAAGTACTCCTTTTTGAGGCCACTCCGGAGTTGGAATCCGGCCCCGCCGACAACCTTAGGGGCACTGTCGTTAGGGAAAGCTTTCAGGTGGAAGAGGTGGCGAAAAAGGGCGAAGTGGGGAGCAATCCCCAAGAAAGCTTCGCAAAGTTGAACAAAAAGAGAAATTTGGAGAATGGAGTTAGGGTTCAAATGGAAGAGCTCGATTTTATAGTGGTTGAGCAGACCACGAAGGAAAGAAGAAGCGGGGACTCCGAACCCGCGAGAAAAGGACTCGAAGACAACTATCTCCTCTTGACGAGGAGTAGGGGAAGACTCACCCACGGCGGCACACCAGCCGATGAGCTCGTATGCCGGGAGAACGCCGGCGTCGACTAGGGCCTGCAGCCGCTCCTCGGTGGTGACGGAGGTTGCCCAGTTCCCCGCCATCTGAGAGAGTGTGGTGGGGGATGGGGACGGCGAGGTCGGAACTTGGGATTGGTGGCAGCGGCGGCGCTAGGGTTGCTCTACAGCGGCAGAAGTAGGAAACCCTAGCAGGAGCGCTTCGGGGAGATGAATGGACTTGGGCGCACAATGCAAGCGTAACCGTTCAAATGCCCGGGTGTGCTCTATTTAAGAGGAAGTGGGCGTCGTTTCAATTTTTCACGCTGGGCGGGAAGGAATGAAACCCTAATCATCGCTTCAAGATTCGGGCCTGGACTTAGGTTCCAGAGAGCACGTCCCACGTGGGCCGCAAGCTGTACACGTCATTACTCGGGTACAGGTGCCACTCGGATCAAACCTAGTCGGGAAAAACAACGTGCCCCCAGTCGGACCTCATGCCAGTTGTCAGTCTCTGAGGACTGGGCGCTTTTCGGGTTATAACTCAGCTCTTAATGTACCTCCTGGGGTCAATAGTCGGTCTGACTTTTAGTCGGATCGGGCATCATGAGTTACCTCTTTAGTCAGGTCTTAGTGGCACATCTCTGGATCGTTCGTCATCATGACAAACACCACTCGGATGACCTTGACTTGGAGGCTGGCGTATTCTCCTGAGAATCACTAGCTTGACACCGCACTAAGTCGGGTCAGGGCGCCTGAACACCCTAATACATGAATTGTGACATGTCCCCTGTTGGACCGAATGTCGAGGTCTGTCAATCAGGCCCGAATGTCATGATTTGTAACAGGGAGGATAAGGCAGGGTGACACTGATCACTCGGCTACATCCACTTTTCTTGGTATGCCTTTTTGTGGGGCCAATACCTCTTTGTGGGGCCAATAGCCAGCATACCGACCAGTCGGACTGGATACCAAACATCTTTTTAGAGGCTTGAGATTTTCTCTTGAGTCCTTTACAACTGTGTTGTTTAATCAACAGGTTACTCGGCAAGCAGAACTACATCAACCGAACAAAGACTGGTGTCACTCGGATTACACTTGATGGGCTACAAGCTGGACCCAGAATCAAAACAACTCAGCCACGAAGCACTCGGGGCTACTGTGGACAACATGGGTCCCGGGTATTTGGAGACAGACTATTGGACGCACCACCTCCTTGGGCCAAGTCGCGTGGATCTTCCAGAAGAAGGGCTTGGTGGACGGCGCGGCCCGACTTGCTCTATTAGGAGTATGATCCTAATTCTACTCGAATACGTGGAGATAAGCGTAGCCGACTCGGCCTTATCCCTTATCTCCGTAATACGGACTAGGAAACCAATCTGTAACCTACCCCTTACACTATATAAAGGGGGTCGGGGTCCTTAGTTCGGCATAGACACATCCCACATCATGATCTGTGATCTCGTGCAATCTCGGCGAGAACATATGGTAATTGTGATCATCCTTTGATCATTGTGATCAACACCCCATAATATAAATCCACGAGCACAGGAGTAGGGTATTACCTCTTTCCGAGGGCCTGAACCTGCATAAATCCTGTCCCCTATGTTACCATCGAGTTGTGGTCTTTCGCATAGCCCTATAAAATATATTGCCGACACAATTCGTCGATAGCCGCTCAGCTGTTGGAGAGCAACAGCGGTGGAGCAAGCTGAAGCCGCCAGCGATGCGGGCAGTCACGCCGACGGGGAAGAAGGGACAGCGCCGGGGGGAGTACGGACGGCATCGGTGAAGAAGGGGAGGACGCGAGAAGCGCCGACGGATGAGGAGAGACGGCGGGGCGGCGTGGCAGATGCGTCCGGATCCGGTGAGGACTGGGGTGGTGCCGGTCGGTTGGCCCCTCAGCCCAAGCGCTCTGGTGAAGTCGATGCGGAGAGAAGAAGGAGAGGTGGGGTGGCACCGTGGCGCTAGAGAGACTACGACGGGGGCGATGAGGAGCAGCGGCCTGGGTTTGGGGCGAGAGACAACGTGGAGGGACCGCGGGTTGAGAAAGTGTAGAGTATAGGGGTGCAGATAAAAAATTAGGGAGCTCGATAGCCATTCAATCTGGGATCAAACGGATGTGGAGAATGCTGGATCCGTGCTTAAAATAAAGAAATCTCTAGGTTGTTCGCACTCGCAATCAGACGTTGCACGTTGGACGTTGAATCAAGGCCAACGGATAGATCGGATAGTCATTTTTTTCAGGTGACATGGATGCATTGGTTGGCCAAGATTCCATCCACTATAGTATATAGATAATTTCTGAAACAAGATTCTTGACGGAACCAATACACCAAGAACGCGCGCAAGGAAGCAACTCGATTACCTGCACGCTGCAGTCTCCACCATCGACGATGACGGACGGGCACCTGGATGCTGATCCCGTGGGACTTCGCCGGAAGTTGTCGCCGGCCTCCTCCTGCACGCTCCATCGCGGATTCCCATAAACGTACTGCTACCTCTTCTCAATCCCAGCCTCTAAGAAAAACCACCAAGCCGATCGTCGTGTGCCACGTCATCGATGTCGCCGCACCGGATGTGTCGTCACGCCGCCTCTACCATCCTGGCTTCACCTTCACCTTCACCTTCACCTTGAGAGGGCCGTCATGCATCTCAAGTCGGACAAGCATGCATGGGGTATCCACAATTTTAAATAGGGGCTCATTGTTGGGATGTGCAGACCGCATGGCTTCAGCCATATTATCCATAGAACATGATATGTCCTTAACCACATTATCATCAAACTTTGCTCTCTTCCTTTTATCACCCTTATCTCTTACAGAGCACTTCAAAGAGATACTAGCAGCAGCATTATTGCCCTCTTGTCAGGAAGACTGTGAGACCATGTGGAGGTCTTCATGTTGTGATGAGTATATATATTACTTGATTTAATTTGGTTGAGAAGTTTGTGTTTGAGACTTGTTTAGAGTCGGACGAATTTATGTTTTAACACGCACAGTTTCACGGTTTTGACTGTTTCATGGTGCTCTTTTGTTCGAATGATTTTTTGGTCTTCATAGCTCTTGTAGAGAATTTCCAAACGAAGGTTTTTCATTTTGGTCAGAAAGTCATTGATGCATGGATTAATTGATATAATTTTTGTAAGCTGCTGTCTATTTCTGGTGTAGTTTTGACTGGTTGTGATTAGTGCTGATTTCGGGTTAATTAGGGCTAGTGCATGATTATGGATGATAATATGCTGACTTCAGGGAGGTAAGTGAGATTTTTGTGAAGATTGTGTTAGTCCATTTGAGTGTGGGTTTGGAGCCAGTTGTGGTCGTTGGCGGGTACCGGGACTAGGTTGGAAGAACCGAGGTCTAGAACGGTAGAAAATGTTGGCGGGACGGTTGTGCTCAAATCGGGTTCACATGTGGGCATTATGAAGATGGACTTGCGGCGGCTCAAGGTTTTCGCTTTGGGTTGGAGGCCCGATTGCGCGGAAATGGAGCGGTCAAGTCAAGTGATGAAGGTCCGTTGCATCGGTTTGACCGGGTTTTTATGTAAAGCCTATGTGTGAGGCTGGTTAGAGAGTGAGTGGATTGAGTGAATCTTAGCTCTTAATAGGATAGTTTAGGTTGTAAACAACTCATCAATAGTAGGGATTCACCTGATAGACCTATATAAGGAGGGGTGGAGGGATGCCTCTCCCAAGTCTTGGCTAGGGTTTTATATGGTTATGTCCTGCTCATTGAGAGCTTTGCCCACCTAGCTGTGGCTGTTAGAAAACCCACCAAGCAATAGAGATTAAGTTCATCAAAATTCTTAGCTTGTTCTTACTTTGTTCTATGGTTTAAATCTAGTTTTTCTTGGTTGTTTTGTTTGCACCATATTTTCTTACTTCTCATCTTTCTACTTACTGAAAACTTGTTGATAAAGAAGGTGTTATGGTTCCTCGTATCATTTATATTATCTGGCAACTCACCAAGAAAATTTATTTATTATGTGTTTTGGTAGATTCAATTTTTCTGTGCAGCAGTTCTTATTTATTATGTAGAAAATTTATCCGATATGATTTTGAGGTGATTCTTATTGAAAAGGTTGCAAGACTTTCATATCTACCACTCCCTTCAGGTGGTATTGGAAAAGGAGTCACAGTTTGTGAGATACAAAGGTTTTACTGAGTCCCAAATATTTTGTCTGAAATTTTTGAGAGACTAATTTTGTTATTTTTGCTCTATTTTTATTTCTCTTAATTTGTAGGTGATTTTTGGTGAGTATCTTTGTGACTCTCTGTTCCTTTTAGAGAAAAATATTTAAATTTAAATGATCACGCTTTTAGAAAAATCACCTCTTGACCAAGATATATTTCTGCTGAAAGTTCTCTCTTTTCTTTTATAAAAGCAGCAGGCATTGTTATAATTATTTCTCTTTTTCTAAAGTAGTTTTTTAGTTGATTTCTTTTTTGTTGGACTCTCAACAACTAGGAGCACCCGACAAAAAATACACATGACCACTTGAGCCATGAATTTTTATTCATGGCAATTTTATTAAAGGTATGTGCTGCTGTTTGTAAGATGATCTATAGTTGTTCTTGATTGTTGAGAGTTCTTTTGCTTGGTTTCATTGTTCTACTTATTTCTTGGGGCATGGTGTTGAAGAAACCGTCAATTTTAATTTGACGTTTTTCAATTCCCCTTCTAACCGCCTAGCTTGGTCTTTCAAAGACTGGTCTGAATCATATTGCCATGCTGGATCAACTTCAGTACGCTCACCATTCTTGTCACCAATTATATTGTCATCCTGAGTGGTCGGGCGGTCAAAAGGCGTTTGGAGAACATTGAACTCCCAGTTGCATGCTTATCCTGAAAGATAAACTCCATCTCATCGTAACAATGAAGGTTGACATTAATGAACTTCACCCTTTTATCTTTGGCCTAACAAATTTGGAACAGGTGCAAATGGTGAGGCATCTCCTTGTTATATTCATATATGTATTCATATTGAAAACAACATCAATATGGATAGAAAGCTTACATTAGTCATTCGGACAAGTTCAGTCTCATCGTAGAGTATCTTTTTCTCGGTGTCATCAAAATTAATTTGTGCCACTTAAGTTCTTTGCATCTAGTATAAGCTTCCATTGGGCTTTTTACTTGTGGAATTTGTGGCACACTTGACGTTGCGTAAAGTTAGTGTGATACCTCACATTAATCTACCTTGCACATCCCTTGTGATTCACCTCTTAAAAATTATTTGTCTTTCTTCAACTTGGATTTTTTTTCCCCTTGTAGCAACGTAGCATTTCCTCCACAACTTGGGGCTGCCACACCATAATATTTCCTGCCATAGCCTTGTAGCAGCACTCAATACACCTTACACATAAAAGAAAACAAGGATATGTAGAGTTTAATTCTATATGCAGAAATAAACACCAAGTGCAAGCATAATATAGGATATCCAAAACCATAGTTTACAAACAGATAAATAAGTAGTTATATCGAAAATTACATCATAATAAATTCGTATAGAAAGCTCCAGTAACATAAATCACCCATGCCTAGAATTATTTCTATTTCTCCACATGTCAACTGTCATTACGTTCCTTTGGTGAAGCACATCTTTTTGTTCATCATGCAAATCTCTTTGAACTCTGCTGGCTGATCGTGGGTAGTATTCGACCCAATTTTTCTCACTGTATACAAGTTCGTCAGGTCCACCATTTAGCAAGATCCAGTTGTGAATGATGCAACATGCTATGACCACTCTGACTTGTGATGGTAGGGATAATAAGGTCTAGTTGTAAGAATCTTGAATCTATTTTTTAAAAGTCCCAAACACCCTCTCAACACTGGTACGTAAGGATGAGTGCCTTAAGTTGAACAGTTTATTTGGTGTCTGAACTTTATTACCCCTCCATTCACGCAAATGCAAGAAGGAGAAGGGGCAGGGGTGCTGGACAACGGCGTTGGAGGGGAGGGCGACGGTGCACTACTAGAGAACTCACCTTTAGTACCGGTTCGTAACTGGCTTTAGTACCGGTTTTTGAACCGGTACAAACCATTCGGGACTGATGCTCAAGGAGCATCAGTCCCGGTTCCCTCATCAGTCCCGGGACTCTAGCCTCACCCTTCTAACCAACCCACCCACCATCACGTACTGATATAAATAGAATATGCATTCCTTTTGAACTTTCCTGAAACAAGACATCGATGCGGTTAAGTAACACGAACCGGGACTAATGAAGGCATCGATGCGGTTCGTGTTACGAACCGGACTAATTATCCGTGCCTTTGGTACTGGTTAAGATCACGACAGGACTAATATGAGGCATCGATCTGGGTTCGTGGCTCCAACCGGACTCTCGCTATGCCCAATGAACCGGGCGATCTGCATCTGTTAAGCACGGGTTCGTCCAATCGATATTGATGTGCTGATATGAAAGGTTAGTTTTTTAGTAGTGGTGGCGCGAGCTATATATGGCAGGAGCATGAATCGGCGACGCTAGGAGGGGACGGACATGGAGCTGTCAAAGGCGGTGGACTGCGAGAGGAGTTGGCACAAGCCCAAGATTCATTAATTGTCGCGTGCCATCAATATCCGAATGGGCCCTCCTGGCCCTGAGAGGCAAGAATTTTGTGAGACAATACAATACGTACCAAACGCCACACCTAGCTAGAAAACTCCCTAGCCTGAGATCCAAACGCGGGCACGTACAATTTACGTAGCTCACAGCGATCGAGCGAGTGCACACATGACACATGCATGTTGAGTACGCAGTAGGTAGTAATTAATTAGTGCAGTAAGTAGTGGCCTGGTCAGATGGGGAATTGGGTTGAGGGTGCATGTGTGCCGTGCTAGATGGTTCCGAGCGAGCGAGCTCGTTCCACGCCATAAATTAATACACGTATATATGAAAGTTAAATTAATGGATGAGAGAACAATTCAATGAAGAAGAAGAAGAAGAAGAAGAGCTAGCTGCATCAGGCATGGGCGCTAGCCAGGAGGAGGATGAACAAGACAAGTAATGGAAGTACGTACGTACGTAGCAGCAGGCAGTACATACATGTTCCCCTGGCCTCCGACGTCGTCGTGCTTGACTGCGTCCGGCCTCCAGCCGTCGCTCTCTGCATCGATCTCTGACTAGCAACCATAGCAGCAGCTGCTCCTCACCGTCACCATCCACAGGACCTTCACCATCCAGAACAAGAGAGTTTACATATGGGATTATATATGGACTCCGAAGAACTGGTCCAAATCCCTTTTAGGACTCCAGCAAAAACTTACTTATAAGGGGGTTGACGCGCGCTAGCTATCAAGTTAATTAGACCTAATATAAGTCAGGCTTGAGCTTGAATTCAGTCTATCCCAAGTCTCAACGTACACCGCACACTGCAGCTCGCTCACATATATATCGTCGATCGGTATCTTTCCTGAAGATGCATGGATCCCTGCATGCCAAATTTATTTAACTAATCACGTCAGTAATCTAACCTGCCAGCCCTTGACATCGTGAGCAGTAAAAAGAGCTAGCGTTTTTGCTGATTCAGAGCCGCATGAAAATCCGGTAATTAACATGGAATTAATTAGCCTAAAGTTAAAGTTGCAATTTTAGTATATTGATCGATCGATTTATACCTCCGTATGTTTTTCTAGTGTTAATTTTAGTAATTTTGAAGGAAGGCCGGAGCTTGTTGGGCAGGCTATTGACCTGGTTCACTGGCGACTCCATCCACCATGCAGAGCACATACACAGGCACAGACGTGTTCAAAGCACGCGCGCTGCTTAATTGCATGCACTATTAATTAATTACTATACTACTCCACTATTATTCCATTTTGCTCCACCGTACGTAATCTTTATACAACTATTAATTATTATATTATATTGCAATTAATGGAGTGCTTTAATCTCTTGACTTGTTACTCCTGCAGATTAGAATTATACTTGTTCCACGCTGCCCTGCATATATATGCATGCTCATGCTCTACTCACCCTCCTCCCATCAAATTAATCGCAGCAATTAGCCCTATATTATATTATATAGCTAAGCTAGCGAGCTAATTGCTTCATGGAGCGTGGCGGCGGGCGGGCCCGGGAGCTGCAGGGGCCACGGCCGGCGGCGCTCAAGGTCCGCAAGGACAAGCAGCATAAGATGATGAGGAAGCCGCCGGTGCCCCATGCCCAGGTGCGCCAGCCCGTCATCATCTACACCGTGTCGCCCAAGGTCGTCCACGCCAGCCCCACCGAGTTCATGTCCGTCGTGCAGCGCCTCACCGGCTCCGCCGCCCCCGCCGCGTCCTCCTCCACTCTCCCGCTGGCGCCGCCGTTCCCGTTCCAGCTCCAAGCTCCGCACGAGCAAGCAGCGACGTCGTCGCCCGCACGGAACGCCGTCACTGCTGGAGGAGCGCTGCCGCCGGTGCCCCCGGCGAGCTTCTTCTCTCCGCCGGCCGGTGGCATCAACCAGCTGGGTGAGCCGATCAGCCCGGCATTCCTTGACCCCTACAACTCAATAGCCGGTGCAGCTCCGATGTTACACTACTGCTTACCAGGTCCAGGTGCGCCGTCGCCGTCTCCACCTGGTGCCGCTGCCTACCACTGGGATCTCTCCGGCAATAACCACCAGTATTACAACCCCAATCCCAACCTCTGAATGTGCCCGATGCATTGAGACTGATCAAAGGTGATTGCTACACATATATAGGAGGATCCGGAAGAGCTAGGCTGCAAGAGGGAGAGAGACGACACAGGTAGATAGATAGATAGATAGATGGATATATAGTGCATGTCTTAGCTTCAGTACTACTTACAGTAGCTTATACTAGCAAGATTCATCAGAGCTCTCTCTCTCTCTCTCTGTGTTCTTCATCTTCCCCCATTTGTAGTTTTTTCCTCCCTAGCTAACAGCTTGGTGACCCTCTTGAGGCACCCCACCAGTTTGGAGGTGATGGATCAAATTGAGGCATGGAGGATACTACTCACTTCATTCTTTTTTGTTCACATACATACATGTACCATGCATGCACACTTGTGTAATGATCAATTGATGGATTCCATTTTCATTAACTGTATGCTGTATGCATGCTTGTATATGCGTGTTTCGGGGCCAGGCTGCCCTCTCCTAACGCTGCCAAAGTTCTACGCCCTTCGACGACGCGTCAAGGAGCCAGCCCGCGAACTTCGTCATCGGGTGGGTTGTTCGACGACAATCCACCGCGCTTTCCTTGAGTCACGAGGTGATCAAGCTTTTTTTTCTTTTGTGGATATGGATGCCGACGAATGATGATATGTATATTGATGTGTGTGTGCATGCATACATATATATATATATATATATATATATATATATATATATATATATATATATATAGAATAGCTAGTGTGCTATGGATAGCACAGAGAGATCCGTGCTATCCACGACTTTTGGAAATTCCGAGACTGAAATAGATGATCCGAACCGTCCATCTTGTTCATCTCGATGAAATCTCACTACACACCAAATTTCAAATTTTTTTGAATTTTTTTACTATTTGTTTCGTATTTTTGAAAATCGCTGATCTAATTACCTATGGACCCTCCAATAAGTTCAGTTTTCAAAAATATAAAACAAATAGTAAACAAATTCAAAAAAATTTGAAATTTGGTGTGTAGCGAGATTTCATCGAGATGAACAAGATGGACGGTTCAGATCATCTATTTCAGCTCGAATTTCCAAACGTCAGGATAGCACGAGAGATCCGTATATCCATAGCACACTCATCTCTCTCTCTCTCTCTCTCTCTCTATATATATATATATATATATATATACTACTACTACTACAGATCGGCCATCGGTCCGGTTCTAACGGCCATCAGACGGTTTTTGAACCGAGCAGATATCCGGGATCGATGCCCCATGGCATCGATCCGGTTCCCTCACCCAGTCTTGATATAGTATCGATGCGGTTGGAGGCCACACGTGGCTTTAGCCGTGCCTCGCCAAGCCCCACTCGATGTCGGTTGGAAGCACCAACTGGTAGTGATAAGCTGCTGTTCAGTCCCGATTGATTCCTCCGACCGGTATTGAGCAAGCACACGTGGCTTTACCCCGTGCCTCGCCGAAGCCCAGTCGATGCAGTTGGAGGCACCAATCGGTATGCGATAAACTAACTGTTCGATCCTGTTGGTTCCTCCAACCGATCTTGAAAGCAGCACCACTGAGCTATAAATAATATATATATATATATATATGCGTGTGAGGTAATATATATTATATATGTGTTTGTGTGTGTTAAGTCTAATATTATTATATATATATATATCTGTGTGCTAAGTCACAATTAATTAAAGCACATATAATCAATCATGTATAACTGATAATTAAATCACAGAACTTTTATTAACAACTTTAATTACAACTATTAGGTATCACAATGACATTCATTACAACTTTAATTACAGAACGTTCATCGTGATCTTTTATGTGCATCGCTCTTGGTAGCCATAGATGTTGACCCCGACAGTTCACCGGTCTTTATCGAAGGGCCCCACCTATTTGCCGTCGGAACGTGAAACTCGCCTCTTGGATTTACGACCTTATCGAAAATCCAGCCGACGAGTTGTTCTTGGATCGCTCTCACGATCGCCGCGAGAAATCGGACGACATTGCAAGTCGGTAGCACCTTCGCCGGGATGTGCATAATATAGCACACATAGTAGCATATATATTGGTGCTGACGGTGACACCGCACTGTGGTAAAAAAGCTAACAGCGTGAAATGGTTGCATGGAAATGAAGTTAACTAACTCAAAAGCTACCCCGATGGCATATATACTCGAGAGGCAAGTGTAATATCGAATTCCTCGTTGAATTCGCCTACGGTTTTAGTACGGAACCGTGCAAATGCACTACACACGTGATTGCAAATTGAACAAGATTAGAATTTGTTTAAAATGGAGTAGAACGAGCACAATAATGGAAAGAACAAGAATACCGGTTGAGAATGTCGATCAAGTTTTTGTACTTTTCAACTGGTCTCCTCAGCGAGTCTATAACTGTGATCATACTACGATCTAGCTCGATAATGAGAAGAATTCAATGAAACCTGTACATATATATGGCAACATAGGTAACTAATTAATTCTAACATCGTGTTGTGGAAAAAGATTAGAACGAGGCGGTACGAAAACACTTACTCAAAGTTGTAGGGTAAAAGTATTTTTGAATGATATTTTTGACCTATTAGCCCGTTGTATATGTTGGTCTCTGTATCGGCAGGGGATATTTTAACATTTGTCTCATTGATAACTAAAGGGTCAAGGAAGCCAGTGTTGAGAGTAGAAACACTTTTGCATCTTTCTATCTCCATTCTACATAAGAAGAAATTAGTTAGGCTTGCAAGTTAGTATAGTGCAAGGGCCCGCACGATGGATTTTTGTAATTAAATAAGACACTTACAGAGTCCAGCAACTCAACATGGCCACGTCGATGGCGTCTGACTGGTATAGCTCGTACATTACTGGCCATTAGACATAAAATTCACTGTCGCCGTGAAAAAATTGTTCTTCCTTGTACTTCACGGCAAATGACATTAGGCTATGCTTGAACGCATCCAGGTACCATTCATGGAATTGGTGCATCCTAGTTGGTAGCTAGCCAATCTCCTCACGCCTGACCAAGGAAGCGCCCGGTGTATATTGCCATCTGACTTCTGCAGCTTCAATCTGCATGTCGCCTAATATTCGCTCGGGTGAAGACCAGTTTCTTCGATGAATTTTTGCATCTCCTTGGCCTTCTGATTAGCTGATGACGTCGTCTTCTTTGACGTCTTCTTCTTGGACCTTTCCTTGACCAATGTGCGCTCGTAGTCAGATACACGAGGTTTTTCCTTTTTGTCCTTCAAATTTTTCACTGTCCTCAAGCCTTTTAGAAATTCTTCCGTACCAGGCTGAACCTTCTTCTCTGGTGACTTGGGTTTAAAAAATTTAGTGACCTCGGCTCTGACTACTTTCTCGGTCTCCTCCTCCGTCATATCGTACGCCCGCTTTGCAAGTGCAGCTAGCTTCTTGGGTTGGGTGAACCTCGTCCTCTTCTTGAGTCTCTTTGGGAGAGCTGGCTTGCTTGTCTTGGGCGGCGATGTTGGAGTTGGAGTTTAGCGTCGCGAGCTTGGTGCAGAGACGGGCTTCTTCAGGGAGGCATCTCCTTCGGTGGCGATGGAGGTGATGACGGACCGCTTATGTGTCTTTGGAGGTGATGAAGGTGTTGGAGAGGACACGTCCATGTGATCTCGAAAAATAATGTACTTCTTCCGCCATTGGATGAAATTATGGATCTGTCTCTTCTAACCCGTAGTCCGTCACCTCCGGGAATATCGAGGTCCAGTCCTCGCACCACTGGGCATACCTCCTCCATCGAGACCCCGGAGTAGCCCGGCATTATCTGTTGGCCATGGATGACCAGCTCTGGCTCCATCGGGTCAGCCATGCCGTGAGCCGCCTTGAAAGAGATGTTCCTCACTTGGACTTGCAGCTCACAAGGTGTCCGCTGCGTGATGTCGTCCACAGGCCAGTGGCCCAAGTCCGTTCGGGCAACCCACCGGAAGCTTCAGTTGCCGCCGCCTTGAGGGACTAATGAGGTCCGGATTAGCAGGAGGTTCCTGGCCCGCATCTAGCCGTTGGCTCAAGGCTAACTGTACCTGTCTTTGGATCTCTTCTTTCATGCTCTGTTCTATTTGATTCAGGCGTTCTTCAAGCATTAGGAGCTGTTGTGCTTGTCGGGACTTGCTTCTCACCCGACTCCTATAGGTAGCGGCGTCCTTAGCGAACCCAATCTTCCACGGAACGACGCCAACGCCTAGTGTACGTTCAGGGTGCTCCGGGTTTTGTAAGGCCCTTGTAAGCTCGTCGTTCTCCCTATTTGGCACGAAGGTGCCCTGGGAAGATTCCTCGATCGACTTTACAAGTCTTCTGGCCACATCTATCAGCACATTCCTGAACACCGTGTTTCTATCATCGTCAAGGCCGCCACCGTGAGCATAGAACCAGCTCTTCGCTCTGTCTGGCCATTCCATTGTCACGGGTGCGACACCCTTCGCCAGCAGTTCTTGTTCCCTCTTCTCCCATTTGTGCATCGCCTGGCGGTAACCACCAGGGCCGAGGTGGTGGTGGTGGTATTGCTTCTTCTGAGCATTCTGGCTGTTCCTTTCGGTCAGACTTTGACCTTCATTCGAATTCTTGTAGTTCACGAACGCATCCCAGTGATTCTACAACTTTGGGTACTTGTTGAAGTTAGGAATTCGGTTCTTCCTGACGTACTCCGTGTTCAACTTCTTTTTATATGTTTGGAATGCGATGGCCATCTTCTTGAACGTGTAACTCTTCACCTTCTCTTCGGTCCCATGGAGGAAGGTGAATGTCTCCTTCAGGTCGGTCCAGAGCATGTCCTTCGTATCTTCAGGGACATTATCCCATCTCACGATGCTACCTGGCACATGGTCCCTGACGTGGACGCCGCATGCCGAATTGAACGGCCCAATCACCCCTAGGGGTGCAAGAGGTTGGCCGTTATCGCCGACTTCGGTGATAACATGTCTTGCCTTCGACTTCTTGTTTGAACCTCGCTGACGTGATTGGCTACTCGATTGAGTGATCTGAAAATATGGTACAATAATGTCTACGTGTTAGAATGTTGGCTTAGCATGATGGTGGAACCGGCATATACAAGTTCGATCTAATTACCATGGTCGTCTCAGCGGCCTCGGCATGAGTCTCATCGGTCTCAACGAGCCTTAAGTCCACGACAGGCCTTGCGGCCTCGATGGAATCATCGAGCTCGTAACCATCTTCTCCCAAAATCAAACTTCTCATGAACTCGTCTCCATCAAACCCTTCTCCGCCATCGTAGTTTTGTAGTCTATAAGAAGGCATTGAAAATTAACGAAAAAGATTAACAATAGTATACTTGCACATTTCACATATACTTATACATAAGCGGGTGACAACGAGGAGGCGGTGGGGAAGATGAGGTAGATGAGGACGAGCGCGAAGGATGACGAGGACGGTATATACATTACATTTCACAATTAATTGACATACATCTTAGAATTCAAATTTGCTATAAAATTGGCATATACATATACATCGCAAAATTCATATAAATAAGATCTGAGAGGTCAGATTGTCTTCCATTAAATACATGCTATGTTTTATTTTTTCATGTAAAATTTATATCTTGGACCAATTATTTGGTAATTTAACTACTTTACTCCCGATCTTGAAATCCTGGCTCCGCCACTCGTGAGGTTTGGGCATTTAAATCGAACACTCTGGGCGCACCGTGATTGTGCTCTGTTGGCCGCGCCAAGACTCTGCCGCTCGTGCGCTTTGTGTCACGCCTCCGTCATGCTTGCCCGAGCCCGCACTCATCGTCCCATGCTCTGCGGCCTGCACCTTGCTTGGAGCGAGGAAGGAAGGAGAGAGGAGCACAAGGAGCACCTTGCTCGCGGGGTCGTCGGAGGCGAGGAAGACGGCGGCGCGCGCGGGGTCGTCGGTGACGAGGAGGACGGCGGCGCGCGCGGGGTCGTCGGAGGAGAGGAGGACGGCGGGGGCTGAAGGCGGCGTCGGCGAGAGAGGTTGGAGACGATAAAACAGTTATGCCTCCAACCTCACTCGCTTTAGAATTTATATGATGGTGGAATCAGTCCCGGTTGGTATCATCCACCGGGACTAACCACATCGATCCTGTTGGTTACACCAACCGACCAACGCCCGCGATAGGTAGTGCCCTAGGAACAATCAGTCCCGGTTGGTATCACAAACCGGGATGGAATGCTCACTTAGTCCCGGTTGAGGACACCAATCTTGACGGAATC
The DNA here is from genome assembly GCA_036346145.1 of Olyra latifolia. NCBI lineage: Eukaryota > Viridiplantae > Streptophyta > Magnoliopsida > Poales > Poaceae > Olyra > Olyra latifolia. Next base: position 52,313,625 of record CM070523.1, on the reverse strand, counting down.
TCCCTTAGCCCCGTTTAATTACACCAACCGGGACTGATTTGCCAAAAAAAAGGCACGAGCTGGGAGCCCGCGCTCAAGCGCACGCTGCTAATTTGCTATTAATATCTCGAAAATTATAGAAAACTGTTGGAAGCCTTGAAATTTCTCTTTAATTTTTTAAATTTTAGTATAAATTTTTACCTTTTATATAAATTCAATTATTGCTTCATGGCTTACTAAAAAATAATAAATCATACTTATTCCACACTAAACTGATTTCAAAAAATAAAATAAATTAAAAATTCACATATTCTTTACAATTTAATTTTCCAACCATCTTAATACTGATTTTCACCTTTTATATAAATTCAATTATTGCTTCCTTCCTTCATAAAAATCATAATTCATACACGGTTTTAATTGGTAACATACTTTGTAATTTATGGCAAATTACTACCATCGCCATGTGGGAACCACAAGTCCGTGATCTCCATTTTGGAAGTAATCCCGTTGGTGTTTCCAACCGGACTACCTAAATCGGTTGGTGTATCTAACCGGGACTATGTGAAATTAAACGACGCAATGTTGGCGCGAACCGAGGAGCCGCCTCTGCCTCTTCCTCTGTCTCTGACAAGAGGCCTCTTCTATAAAACCGACGATCTTCCTCTGCCTAATTAACCGTCTTCCTCTTCGATCAATGGCGTCTTCCTCCTCTGCCTCTTCCTGTTCCTCTAACTCCACCCCACCACCATCACTGATGCCTGCGGGTCTACCTCCACCGCCGCCGTCTTCCGAGGACGAGTGTCCCCCTCGGAAGCGCATTCGTCGCAACCGGCCGAGGAAGGAGTCCGTCTTCTACCCGGCGGAGTTGTCCATGTCGGACGAGTTGTCCGACGACGACGAGGACGAGGAGGACTTCGACGACGAGGACGTCGTCGCGGAGGAGGACGAGGACGAGGAGGACGATCCGGAGAAGGAGGACGACGACGACGACGCCTCCGACGATGGCGCTGACGCCGACGAGGAGGAGGACGACGACGACGAAGACGACGATTAGTCCGGCCCGACAGATGCTAGAAATTAATTATTAGTTATTTTGTATATTATTAGAAATTAGCTTTTAGCATCTTTTGTGGTAACCCGTGGGACATTGTACAGGGTACCAATATTATTTGTAAATTATTATAATGGTATAATATATGTACATTTCCTATAATATATATTGTTTTTGGACCCATAAGATTTGTCCTCACAAATACATTCATGTACCATAAATTAAAAGTCAAAAGTATAAAACATAAATTAAAAATCAAAAGTATAAAACATTCTATATAAACTATAAATTCTGATACTAAAGAAAATCACATTGGAAAACCGGGACTTCTCCCTTTCGAATTTATATGATGAGGGAATCAGTCCCGGTTAAGTGTCATACACCGACTAACATCACATCGATCCGGTTGGTGTATTACAAGGACGCTTGCTCATATCAGTCCTGTTGGTAACAAACCGACCAATGCTCACTTAGTCCCGATAGATTACACCAAAAATAAAAGAATACTACGGCGTGAGCGGGGCTCGAACCCGTGATCGCACCGGGAGCCCGCGCTCAAGCGCACGTTGCTAGCCAGGGGAGAGGATGGGGTTTTGATCGGCCTTCACGGCACGAACCTTTTTTGTACCCTTCTTAGGAGATAGGGATCAGCTCACTGCCACATGTCATTGGTACTAATTTGCCATTAATTTCTCAAAAATTATAGAAAACTGTTGGGAGCCTTGAAATCTCTTTAATTTTTCAAAATTTATTATAAATTTTCACCTTTTATATAAATTCAATTATTGATTCATTGCTTACTAAAAATAATAACTCATACTTATTCCACACTAAAATGATTTTCAAAAATAAAATAAATTAAAATTCATATATTCTTTACATTATTATTTTCCAACAAATCATACTTATTAATATAGATTTTCACCTTGTTATATAAATTCAATTGTTGCTTCATTGCTTAATAAAAATCATAATTCATACAGGTTTATATAACACTGGTTCGACTTATTTGCTAACATACTTTGTTTTTACAAGTGATCCTTCATTATGATCGTGTCGCATATAGGGGATTCCTCTATATCATTCAAGATAGTAATGTCTCGTCCACCATAAAAGGAGATAGCTCGTCAGATCGATTGTACTCTTCTTCATCTGTGGCGCCTCAACTCCGACGATCCTTCTTTTACAGGAGAACCACGTGGCGCCTTGGCGATCGCTAGTCTTCGCTTCGCTTGTTATCTTGATAGCTTGTCCTTCGCTTCTTGCTTTTAGTAGGCCTGTCATACCTTTTTCGGTTTCTTTGTTCATGTCCATCACGTAGAATACCGTGTCACATCATTTGCTAGCACGAACGGTTCGTCCCTATAGGCCACTTGCTTGAGGTCCACGGTTGTCATACCATACTGCCGATCTCAATGGTCATCAATTTGACCCATTGGCACCAAACAGAGGGATTTTAAAGGTCCATACTCGAGTTCCCGGATATCTTCTATGTAACCATAGTAGGTGTCCATCTTTCCATTTTTGTCCAAGGCATCTATACGGACCCCGCTGTTTTGGTTGGTGCTCTTACTATCCTGGGCAGTTGTGTAAAATGTGTACCCATTTATCTCATACCCATGGAATGATACGATTGTCATGGATGGTCCCCGAGCCAAGAGTTTCAATTGTTCATTGTCTATTCGGGAGCCCATCAGTTTCTTTTATAACCAACCACCGAAACGATCCATTTGCTCTAGTGCGATCCACTTTTCTGACTTCTCTGGGTACTGGTCGCGTAGAATCATCTCAGGTTCATGGATAAACTCAGACAATATAGTTGCTTGTTTCAAGACTGTGAAATGTGCTTGTTTAAATGAAAGTAGATCGTCGCTAAAGAATTCTCTTCTCCCTAGAGTTCCTTTTCCCCGTAGCCTGCCCTCATGGCGTGAAATAGGGACACCAATCGGATTTAGCTCATCAATGTAGTCGACACAGAACTCAATCACCTCCTCTGTGCCAACACCCTGTGCAATGCAGCCTTTTGGACGAGACCGGTTCCGAACATATTTCTTTAGGACACCCATATACCTCTCGAAAGGGAACATACTATGCAGGAACACGGGTCCGAGAATTTCTATCTCTTTGACAATGTGGACCATGAGATGGACCATAATATCAAAAAAGGACGGAGGGAAGATCATCTCAAGGCTGACCAGACTATCGACCACATCATCCTGCAGCTTAGATAAGTTCCGTGGTTCGATGACCTTCTGCGACACCGCGTCGAAGAACGAGCACAGCTTTACGATTGTCCCTCGTACCCAGTCCGGCAGAATATCTCTCAGCGCCACTGGGAGCAACTGTGTCATCAACATGTGACAGTCATGTGATTTTAGGTGTACTATCTTATTCTCTTTCGTGTTGATGAGTCTCCTTATGTTCGAGGAGTACCCAGAAGGGACCTTCACACTGTTAAAGAACTTAATCATGTTTTTTTTCTCTTCCTTGCTCAGAGTGTAGCTCGCAGGGTGGAGGTAATGTTGTCCTTTCGCTCTCTTTTCTGGATGTAGGTCGTTCCTGAGTCCCAGTAGATGTAGGTCCTTTCGTGCTTGAAGTGTATCTTTTGATTTACCGTACATATTTAGGAAGCCTAACAGGTTCACGCAGACATTCTTCGTGATATGCATGAAGTCCAGTGAGTGGCGGACCTCTAAGTCTTTCCAGTAAGGTAAATCCCAAAATATTGACTTTTTCTTCCAAATGGGCTTCGTATGATCTTGTTCAGTAGGGACAGATTTGCTACCAGGATCCTTTCCAAATACTACTTTCAGATCCTTTACCAGAGAAAATACAAGTGTCCCATCGCGATGCAGGGCTTCTTCGTTCTCTTCCGTCCCATCGAAATTCTCACCCTTCCGTCAGAACGGTGCTTCAAATGGAGGAACCTACGGTGGCCCATGTACACGACCTTTCGGGTTTTTTTGAGATACTTGCTGTCCGTATCCTCTAAGCCTTCGGATGCGTGCTTTATATCCTTTGATAGATAGGCTGACAGTTACCAAGTGCAGGCCACCATTGATGGTTACAAATAGCAATGCACGTGGGGTGAAGTGCTCTCTTTGTACTCATCCCATACACGCACACCATCGGTCCACAAATTAGCGAATCTTCCACCAATGGTTTGAGGTACACGTCGATGTCGTTTCCAGTTGCTTCGCCCTTGGATAAGCAACGGCATCATAATGTACTTTCGCTTCATACACGACCAAGGAGGAAGGTTGTAGATATATAGAGTCACGGGCCAAGTCTTTGTGGCGCCGCTCATATCGCCGAACGGGTTCATCCCATCCGTACTCAACCCAAACCTTATGTTCCTTGCATCCTCAAAGAAAGTCCGGTATTTTCTATCGGCTTTCCTCCACCGGAGCCATCGGCGGGTGCCTTAGCCTTCCGTCGTCCTTACGATCTTCTTTGTACCAACGCATCATCTGGGCATGCGCTTTGCTCGCAAATAAACGGTTCAACCGGGGGATTATAGGGAAATACCAGACCACCTTAATGGGGGGTCTCTTCTTCTGACGCTACCCCTCTTCCTCGCCTCGGTCATCACGCCTAGTTTTATACCTCGAAGTTCGCTGCCCGACAAGCTTCCAAATCCTCAAACTCATTGCGTCTGAGGATACAATCGTTCCAAGCATGCATGTATCTTTTGTTTCAACCCCAAAGGGCGGATAACTTGCTTGGCGTCGTGCGTAGTTTCAGCGACATGTTACCCTCTGGAAGCAACTTCTTTATGAGGCATAACAACTCGTTGAATCCCTTATCGACAATTCATTGGTCGCCTTCCATTTGCATGAGTTCTAGCGTGGTACGCAATTTTTGTGGCCTGTCGCTGCCAGCTTTGGGTACAATAGTGTTCGTGGTCCTCCCATAGGTCTTTGGAACTTTTCGTAATGTCTTTCATTGGTGTATTCTCCTCTCCATCAAGCGACATCGTTCTAGGTCATCATCGCCAAACTCCCCAATGTATCTTCGAAGAACCGTGTTGGCCAAAGATCGGGATATTGTTGTCCCCGATCTTCTTCTTCTTCAACATCTTCTCGTATAGTCTCTTCTTCACCATGCTTGGTCCAACAGTATAGTTTGGCATGAAACCTCTTGAGAGCAAATGGAAGTGAAGGTGGCTGGATTTTGGCCACTCCTTCTCATTCTTGCGATCTATGCATGGACAACATATGTAGCGACTTCGTGTATGCATCGGCCAGACGAAGAAAAGCTTGCAAACCCCGCAAGAACTCCGGTGTGTCGGTCCATGTACATCCATCACCAGTCCATCTACATTATGTTACATCAAGGCAGCTATTAGCTCATTTTCCAATAATGAATTTTTTAACATTTCGCAAATTTCAAATTAAACAAACGTTGATCATTAATTTCTCTAATTATATATTGGTGATTTTATAATATCACATTGTATTCAAAGCAATTTAAAAGGCCAACATGTTGATATAACTTTTATCCATTAAAGATGCATATAATTTGATTAAATGTTGGTCAAAATTTATAAAGTTTGACTTTTCTCAAGTCAAAATATGCCTTACAAAATGGAATGGAGGAGTATTAAATTTATTTGAAAATTACGCATCGATCGATGGAACCAAAACCTAAATTTGACTTGAAAAAATCTTTCAAGACAAACGCGTTGACCATTAATTTCTCTTATTATATATTGGCGATTTTTATAATATCACATTGTATTCAAAGCAATTTAAAAGGCCAACATGTTGATATAACTTTTATCCATTAAAGATGCATATAATTTGATTAAATGTTGGTCAAAATTTATAAAGTTTGACTTTTCTCAAGTCCAAATATGCCTTATAAAATGGAATGGAGGGAGTATTAAATTTATTTGAAAATTCTTCATCGATCGATGGAATCAAAACCTAAATTTGAGCTAGATCCACACATTCAACGCGAGCTACATCTAATCCAAGCAAATTCCAAACTTATACAACTAGTTATTTCATCAATCATGAGAAAAGCTCAAATTTTCTTCACATTTCAAGCAAAGAAGTAGCTCCATTTTACACCAAATGTAGTGAGGAACTATGTTACTAACCTTGGTTAACTTGGCTGGGAGTAAAAAATGACCAAATTTTCGTAGCACCTCCCCCTTTCTTGAAGCTCTTGGCCGGCGCTGCACTGTTCTTGATCGATCATGACAAAAGATCAAATTTTCTTCACATTTCAAACAAAGAAGAAGCTGCATTTTACACCAAATGTAGTGAGGAACTATGTTACTAATCTTGGTTAACTTGGTGGGAGTAAATGACCAAATTTTGGCAAGACTCTCCTTTTTTGGTGCTCTTGGTCAAGCGTTACCTCGTTCTTGATCGATCATGACAAAAGATCAAATTTTCTTCACATTTCAAGCAAAGAAGAAGCTCCATTTTACACCAAATGTAGTGAGGAACGATGTTACTAACCTTGGTTAACTTGGTTGGGAGTAAGATGACCAAAATTTTGGCAGCACCCGTCCCCTTTCTCTTGGCCTAGCTAAGCTCTTGGTCGGCGATGTTCTTGATCTGGCAGTGTGTGGGGAGGAGGCGGGGAAGAGGACTGTTCAAATAAGGCTGCTTAGTACCGGTTTAAGATACCACCAGCTTCGATCTTGTAACATCGGTCCCGGTTCTTGTAACCAGCCGGTATTGAGCAAGACGAGTTCCGGTTGGTGTAACCAACCGGTACTGATGTTAGAGAATCAGTACCGATTGGTTTTTTCAGCCGGTCCATGTTATGGAAGGCCTGTACTGATGCTCTAACATCGGTCTCGGTTCTTGTAACTAACCGGTATTAAGCGGCCGAGTTCGGTTGGTCTAACCAACCGTATCGATGTTAGCGAATCAATACCGGTTAGTTTCTTCACGGTCCATTTCAATGCAAATTGGCATTTGCACAGATCACCATTTCACAGATTCATACTTGTACTCATTTGTTGATGAACATTTTGCACATATCAACAATTCATTGCACATATCACCATTTCATCATAACTCATTTCATTGCACGTATCCCATTTCACGATTCATACTTGTACTCATTTGTCGATGAACATTTTTGCACATATCAACAATTCATTGCACAGATCACCATTTCACCATAACTCATTTCATTGCACAAATCCCATTAATTCCATCACAAAATAGTTCATCACATACATACATAATTAAACACTGATCTCATTGATTCCATCACAAAATAGTTCATCACATATATACATAATTAAACACTGATCTCATTGATTCGATCACAAAATAGTTCATCACATACTACATAATTAAACTACATACATACATAATAACTAAACTATATACATAATTAAACTAAACATCAACTATATTCTACTCATCCTCCTCCGCCATCGCCTCCTAGTCGATTTCGTCATCGTCAGCAGAGGACGAGGCGCAGGGGAGGACGAGGAGGCGACGCGGCGTGGGATCCCCACCTCCATGTGCATCCGATCCTGAAGCTTGGCGGTGGCAACAACAAGCGGCAAAGCAATGAGCCCGCCTCCCAGTGCGAGGTTGATATGGTGGCGGCCAATAGACAGGCGCCGGCGTCAAGTCCTCCATGCCTCCTCCAGTTGGTGCGGGCGCCGCCGGAGGTTGCGGCGGAGGTGAGCGGGGCGGCGCGCGAGGTTGCGGCGGAGGATGTGGGTGGGGCGGCACGGGCGGTTGCGGCGGAGGATGTGGGTGGGGCGGCACGGGCGGTGGAGGTGGATGGGCCTGCGCTGGTGGCGGGATGTTGCAGCGAAGGATTGGGATTGCAAGTCGCCCTGCAGGTCTTGAGGCGGCGAACCATGGCGGAGGGAATGCGGTGCGGCTGGTGGCAGTGGCAGAGGAAAGAAGGGGATCGAAATGGTGCGGTACTGTTCTCCATGTTGATGGAGGGGGAAAATATAGGGAAGGGGAAGATAGAAGGTCGGATCCATTAAACACACGGCAAATTCCAACGCAGTCAAATGTGATTAAACACAAAGCAAATTCCAATGCAGAACTGCAAAATCCAATGCGAAATCAATAAAAACAAGTTATAATGAACCGAAGAAAAACCAAAGAACTGCAAAAGTTTAGGAACTGAAGAAAACCAGGGATGAACTGAAGCCGAGGTGGGATTGTGGGAGCTAGGAAGAAGAAGTGTGGGGCTAGCCACTAGCCGTGAAGGGGGGTTCAAATTAATACCGGTTGGTTGCACCAACCTGTACTGATGGTAGAGCATCGATGCAGGTTTGTGTAACCAACGGTACTAAGAACCGAAACTTAGTATCGGTTAGTTACACCAACTGTCTTGATGTTTAGAGCATCGATCTGAGGTTGGTGTAAGCTTCCGTACTAAGGCACTCGCCAGCTAGACCTCTTAGTACCGGTTGGCTACACCAACCGGCATGGATGTTAGAACATTAGTATCGGGTGGTGTCTTCACCCGTCTTGATGTTCCCCTCGACCGATGAGATCGTTGAACCGGACCGATGTAACCGATACCCCGGTTCATGTATAACCGGTACTGATGTGCCGGTATAAAAGGTCATTTCTGTAGTAGTGATATATATATATATGTGAACTTGGATCATGTGGAGTGGATGTTGATTGGATGTGCATGTGTGTATATATGTGTGAACGGTAATTTTGGGTTCGTAGGGTGCAGCAGCAACAACAAAATTCTAGTTTTTTTTATCATTTTACAAACTATTCTTTTTTGGAAATTAAGTAGTCTCGACGATCAGGCATAAGCCGTCGAGACTAAGGGGTACAGGTCCCCGCCCTAGCCCCCACCTCTCTCGATGGCCACGAGTAGCGGTCAAGAGAGATGGCAGCTCACACGGGCCTGCCCAGCTACATCTCTCTTGGCTGTTGATGCCCAGACCCAGTAACGTGCCTGACGGCTAGCACCGCTCCCTCTCTCGACCACCATGCACCAAGCCATCGACATAGGTTCTCTCGACAGGCCATCAAGAGTAGCTACTTCTCTCCACCGTGTTGTCTCGATGGCCATGCATGTCTCGACGGTCAGCCATCAAGAAAGACCTTTCTCAACGGTTTTGACATCTTTCTCGATGGTTTCGGCTAACGAGATTTTGGGAGATTCCTGTAGTGATTACATGCATCCTCATTATCTCAAATTCTGGATTAGTTGTTTGGATCGATCCCACATAGGCTACATATTCTGAGCCCATCATCACTTGGCGCACGTAACAACATTATAAACTTAATTGTCAACAACGTTTTCAAGTGAGCCCTTGGCTTACATACCATATATCCATATATAGGGGTTCATGATGATCAGGACGCAAATTAAAGTTTAGAAAATTCTAACTCTTTTTTAAATGAAATTAATGTAGAGAGAATGTTCTATAGCTATGCAGAATTTCAAGTTTAGAAAACAAAAGGATAAACATAGTATGGTCGACTCTAATGTTAGAATTAGTAATAATTTTGCATGCTCTGTACGTGGCAAAATAACCTGCACCTCCAAATTCGAGGCTCCATGCATTTCATGCACGTATTTGGTATACCCATCAAGCGTGTATTGATAATAATGAGAGCAGTTTTTTTGGATCGGTAACTACGGTTCTAGCACCTCCTCTACCATCTTGCTTCAAGATCTGTCGTCCACCCGTGTTTTCAATGCCAAGAGTGTCCCGGTCCTTCATCTCCCTCTATTTTTGTCAGGATCCACGGCAAACGGAATTGGGTTCCTTCTATCCTTTATTTGTACTAGTCCTTGGATCAAATAGCTAGTACACACAGATTCCAAAACTTAGATCAAATACCATCACGAATAATTAAAGTTTACATCAGATTGTGCCATATGGCATTGTTACAACAGTTTGGTTCAACAGGCTTACAAAAGCGGAAGTTTTAATTTAAATGACCAAAGTAAACTCCAAGTGAAACTGCAAAACATTAATTCCCATAGGCAAGACTGAAGGAAACGCATCCTAAATGTCTGGGTAGTCCTCATTTTGATCACCTTCTGCAAAGTCCCACTCCTGTGGTTCACCGGCTTCAGGGTAAAAGTCCTGAGGTTCCTAACCTACTCGTTGGAATGAGCAGCCCTGCATGAAAGACGAGGGTGAGTACGCGAATACTCAATGAGCAAGGCTGACTACATGCAACTAAGACTTAACAAGGGAAGGGTAAGGGTTCTTTTGCATAAAGCTAGTTTTGCAATTTTTTTTCTGAAGTTTTGGAAAGCCAATGAAAAGGATTTACGAGAAAGTAAACAATTAAATCTTTTCTTTTGAGTTCCGGCCGTAACCAGTTTTGCCCAAACCTAACTACTCACGGCACTCACCGTTTTAACACCCTTATCTAGCACCTACTACGAGAAGAAAAATTCAAACACATGACTGCCATCGTGGCTTTCCTTTAAAACACTATTTTAAAAATAACAAATAAGAAGTAACAATGAGATAGCATCCCCATTGTCTGTCCTTGATCGTGGACACTGCTACCATAATAGTTTAACACTTTGCAGAGGTTGCATGCTTTATGCACGAGAGGTGGTTTCCTAGGAATCCTCCAAAAGAAATGAACACCACAAGGCTTTTAACCAACATTTTCCTAGCTCAGCATTCCCCTCTGAGGTTTCCACCGCAGTGCTGGTAACACCAGTTGGCTGAAGCCCCCTCTTGAGCTTGTAGAACCAACACCAACTGTCTACTCCACTGAATGGAATACCAAAACTAGGAGTCCGGAGGGTACTCAACCAGGGCTTGCCCATACAAGCACTCGATGGTCACACTATTGTACTTAGCTTGTCTATCTCAAGGAATCGGTCCTTAAATATTAGGGTGGTTCCCACACTAGGTCTGAGTCTCGTGCATGCTGCAACATCCTTGCAACCATCCACCCCAACCAGGTTTTGCAAAAACAGTTTTTCCCCGATAGCATCCACTGTCAACTAGCTCAATTACAAATAAATAACAACAACAATTGTCCTTTCAAAACACACGATTAAACCAATTTTTGATATTGACAGGTCCAATCAGCATTATTAAGTAGATGCAAAACCTATCTAAGGGTATGGCAATACATAATTTAATTAATGACTAAGCCAACAAGGAACATTTTATTAGAATTACTTATTAATGGGAATTTAGCTAAGCAAATAGGTAATTAGCATTTTTATATTTAACATACATGCTAGTTGTCAAATTCTAGAAAAACATGTTTGCAAATCATAGGTTCAGAGCGTTCAGCACTTGTCTTAATCAGCAAAGTTGACGATCACGTCAGGAGCATTGGCGACAAAACCTTCATCAGCGAACCTTAGCACGAAAGGCGGTAATACAGATAAACCGCGAATATCCAAACAAACTCCAAATGGAAAGAATAACAATCTGCAAAGTCAAATAACACTTACTGAAAAATAATTCATAGTTTTATAATAATTTAGGATGAATATAATTAATCTAAATAAGAAAATTATGCTCAAAAGGAGTCTAATGAAAATGATAGATCGGGCAAATGACAGGACAAAGAATAAAAAAGAAAATATTCCTCGATATATAGTTAATCAATAAACTAAGTAGAGAATGACAATGATTTGAAATAGAGGAATAGGATGTTCATTACATACGGGCTCTCATGTCATAAACTGGAAGCAAGTGAATTGAAGTCATAGATAGAGACTAGATTAGGGTTTCTCTGTCTCATATCATAGACGATTAATAGCAAAGAAGTGATTAACCCTCTTAAATAGGATTAACAACATGGCAAAGCATATAGGTTATATGATAAAGGAATAACCTATATTACAAATCTACAATAGTTTGGAATTAAGGACAATAGGATTATTAGAATGACACAACGATCTAACTGTTAGCAAATGTAATTAACAACCATGTAATATTAGTATGGTTGAATTAACAATGACATAATAGAGGAATAAATAGTAACAATGGCATCAACACTAAGCACAGTAGGTTCATTGGAACCAAAACGGCTAAGGATGGTTAGGGTGCACACGAGGGTGGTAAGACTTGTAAAGTATCAAGATGGCATGGAAACGATCATATGAGCACAATGACGGGGTCGGATTTTTCAGAAAAGACTCACGGTGGCCGGTGGCACAACAGAGACTTGCTGGGCATGACTTAAATATTAGGTCATGACACGAAACCCTAGAACACTGTAAACAATATGACCATAAACAATATGTCTAGGAGGTAGATCATGATGAGTACGTCTCTAAAAAAATTTGGTTGGGTGCAATATATAAATAGAAGGTTTCGGAAATAGCCATGAAAACTTCTAAGGCAACGATCTTGCAAAATTCATACCGACTAGCTCAGTCAGTGAAAAAATATGAAATTTAGCATGATAATAGATGAACATGCGTAGCACAAAGTGACGTGAAAGGATTTACCAAAATCTCAACATTTCAGTGAGGAACGTGATGCCAATCTAGGGCTATGGCACGGGTGCAAAGACAACAACTTTCTGGCTGACCTGGGTGTGAAACATAGTGAGCACAGTGTAGAGGAAGATCATACGAATCCATTTTCAAAGGTTTCATGGACAAGTCATGCTCGGAGAAGAAACGATCTACTAGGGAAGATGCAAATTTGAGAGAGACGGTTCTCATCGTTCGTTGATCCCACGGCAGAACACTGTGGTGGAAAACTAGACGATGATGAGCAAATCAATGTGACGTGAACGGATTTTGCATTGGATAACCAGAGATGCGAGGAACGCACGGTGATATGGTGGCCGCGTACTGGCGACGTGCAGCGTGCGACGGCTGGTTTGGGCGTGACCTAGGGGCAGCGGCGGTGGCTCTGGGTAGGTAGACGGCTAGGGTTAGGAGAAGAGGTCATGGGGAATCCGTTTTATAGGGTAGGAGAGTCTCACACAGTCACGGTTTGCAAACACGGCGAGGGGCGGCGGCTAGGTCTACTAGGAGAGGGGAATGGTGGGCTTGGTGGCTTGGCTGGGCCTGGAGGAGAGAAAGGGGAGTGGGCCGATCTGATTTGGTTTGGACAAAGGAAAAGAAGGAGTGGGCTAGCTAGATTTTCGAAATTATTATTTTTAGAAAATACTAGAAAACAAAATAGCTTGGTTCAAATAGCATATGAATCCATAAAAATCCACGAAAATTTCAGAAAATACTTTAGAACATAAAGAACAAAAGAAAAATATTTTTGCCATATTTTCATACTTATTTTGCTTACATAAAATAATTTGAAAGCTCCAATGGACAAAAAAACAAATTGATTTTAGAAATTACCAAAAACTCAAGACAATATTTTATAATAATACAAACACAAGATAAATAATTTTGAAAATCTTATGGTTTTGTTTTACTCATATGATTTATTTGAAAATTTAAATAAATCCATTAATAGGAAATAGCTTTAAGAAAATCATTGAAAATACCTTTAGGGTTCAAATAATTCTTACAAAAAATGAATTTTATTAGTTAGAGACCTTGACTTCCACAAAAATGGTTGTCAAGTTTTAGAAAATCATACCGAGTCTTTTATTAGAAATTGAAATTTAAGATAATTTACAGAAAAATTTTCAAGGAGCTATTTTTACAAAAAGTTTTTGAAAATCCAAAATTTTGGGATGTTACAATTTTTCCTGACTTTAGTGCTTGCCCGATCGATTGCCCCAACCCATCATCACTAGGGCTGGAACTTTGGCTCGAGGCTCGCGAGCAGCTCGGGCTCGGCTCGGAAATTGGCTCGGCTCGTGCCCAGCTCGGCCATAAACGAGCCCGAGCTGAGCCTCATTCTTAGCTTGGTCATGTTGGCGAGCCCGAGCCGAGCCAAGGGAGGCTCACTCGTGGCTCGTTCAGCCCCTTCGGTGCACCAGCGCTACACCCGGCCCGAAGCCCCGAACCCATAGGAATCCCCTTTGGGGCTTGGGCACGCCGCCCAAGCGACGCAACCGACGTGGCCAGGCCACGCTACGCCGACGCGACCCACGCGACCCACGCAGCCACGCATGCGCGAAATCCCCTCTTCTCCTACTCGCCCCGCTCCACACGGCCACGCCCCACCAAATCCCTAACCCTAATCCTCTCCTCTCTAGCCTCTCCAACGTCGCTGCCTCTCCAACGTTGCCGCCTCGCCTTCGGCGTCTCGCCGCCTCCCTCTGAAGCCCGACCGCCTCGCCTCCAGTGCTTCTTTGGCCCCGCCGCCAATCCTACGGCACCTCTCCGGTCCTGGCCGCCTCGCCTCTCCGCGGCGACACCACCTCTCCAGCCTCTCCGGTCCGGTCTCGCCCGCCTCGCCGCCTCCCTCTGGACTCCAATGCCTCTCCAGATCCGCCAGCCCCGCCGCCTCGCCTCTAGCTCCTCTCCACCCTCGCCTCCGGCGCATCTCCGGCCCCACCGCCAAGCCTCCGGCAACTCTCCAACACCACCGCCTCGCCCCCGCCTCGCCTTCCTCACCTCCTTTGGCCACCGCCCCTCCTTCTCGTCGCAGCCAGCACCGCCAGCACTGTCCATCCCACTAGAACCTCCCCCACTTGATGGGGTCGCGGCCTCCCACTGCCACCGCACCACTGGTGACAAGGGAAAGGAGTGGGCCAGCTAGGGAGTTAAGGCCAAAAGATTTTCGGATTATTATTTTTAGAAAATGCTAGAAAACAAAATAGCTTAGTTTAAATAGCAAACGAATCCCTAAAAATCCACGAAAATTCCAGAAAATACTTTGGAACAGAGAGAACACAAGGAAATATTTTTGCCATTTTTATAATTATTTTGATTACATAAAATAATTTGAAAGCTCTAATGGATAAAAAACAAACAAATTGATTTTAGAAATTACTAAAAACACAAAAAAAATATTTTATAATAATACAAACACAAGATAAATAATCTTGGAAAACTTTATGATTTTGTTTTACTCATATGATTTATTTGAAAATTAAATAAATCCATTAATAGGAAATACCTTTAAGAAAATCATTGAAAATACCTTTAGGGTTCAAATATGTCGGCGACTGGGAGGTGAGCCGCCACAGGCCGATGAGCAAGGGGTGTGCGAGACCCGAGGGCGGCCCTGCCACCTGGACCGAGGCCTGACCGCTGGCCGAGTGCCACCGAGGGAAGGACGTGCGGCTGCGGTTGTGTAACACGGGGATTTTTATCCTGGTTCAGGCCTCCACTGTCGGATAACAGCCCTACGTCCAGTCTTCGTTTAATGCCGAGCTTAAACTAGTACAAGAGGGTGAGACCGGGCTTTGGGAAGCCCGGACTCAAGTACAATAAATGCTAAAGGCACTATGTATGTTCCTACAGTACCTGGATGCGAAGAACTACCGCCTGGAGCTAGAGCTCCTACGCGAGTGCAAGTGCTTCTGCTCTATGGTGGTCGAGTGCTCTTCTGGCTACCTCCGTCTTCCTCTTCTGTCTCTCCCTCTATGTGTCGTCTTTTCTTCTCCTTCGCTCCCTTGGTTGTGGCCTGTGCGCCCTATTTATAGGCGGCCTTTGGCCACTATAGTCTGACCTTGGTCTATTGTGATGCACCGTGTTGTCCCTCAGTCACTAGCTGTGTTCTTCTACTTTGCCGTGCTGGGGCGTGGCGGACGCTCGAGGCCCGCCAGATATTCGGGCGTATTCTCTCATCCCGCCAGGATCAATGTTTGGACCGCAGCTCGGCAATACGTGTCTTTCTCTATAGGGGTGGATGGTAAGCTAACCATCGACGCGACCTGCCACGAACTCGCCAGTGGCCTGTGTCAGGCGCGCCTTGGTGCTGCGGTCGCATTTAACTTGCGGTGACCTGCGCGACCAAGCAATAAGGCCTATCTTGTGCGCAGCCTTGATCGCCTTAGTCCCGAGCCGGGCCGGAAGCCAGCAGGCGAGTGACCCGAGCTTCAGAGCGGGGAGCTCGGGCGCGAACTTGCCAAGCTCGGGCGTGAGCTTATAAAGCTCGCGCGTACTTTCCGCGGGCCGGAGGCAAGTTAATGGGCCGTGTCTCTATGGGCTGTGTATTTTCCCCCAACAGCTAGCCCCCAAGCCTCGAGCGGGACAAAGATGTTCCGCTCAGAGGTTTATTGGGAGATGCTCTGCTTGGCGAAATGTTGTGCCTTGCGCGCGTGCTCTTTGGCTTCGGCGGGAATTCCAACCGAGCGCATTTATGCACGCCACTGTCTTTTTTCGGTTTCTGCGCCTTAGGCGAACTAGCGGCGGTTCGTCTCCCCACGCCAGCTCATAAGAGGCGGCTTGCCTCCCCACGTCGCATCCTTTACGCTTTCTTGTGTCTGTTCTTGTGCTACTGCCTTCTTGCCTTTCCAATCCCTTCGCTTTCTGCCACATTCTCCTCCCGACCCTCCTCCTCCAATGGCGCCTTTCACCCGGAGTCTTACTTCCGAGGACACCTTGAAGGAGTTGACCGCCGCCAGCTTCATTGAGGTCGGCGGCTGGAGGGCGGCCGGTGAGGAGACAGCCTCCGCGCCCGAGAGCAACGAGGTCGTCTCCTTCGAGCTCTTCGCTATCCACGGGCTCCGGATTCCAGAGTCCGACTTCTTCGCCGCCATTCTGGCCCAATGCGGGATCGAGTTGGTGAATCTCAATCCCAACTCGATCCTGTCCCTGACGATCTTCACGCATCTCTGCGAGGCGTTCGTCGAGGTGGAGCCGACGGTCAGTCTCTTTCTTTACTCCTATGAGCTAACCACGACCGGCGGGAGCAACGTGGCGGGGTGCGCCTACTTCAAGCTGCGCCGCGACATGAAGCCCGTGTACCTGGTGTTCAAGGCTAAGGAGTACATCGGGGGGTGGGCGTCACGGTGGTATTATGCCAAGGTGCTCAGTGAGTGCGGGCTCTGGTTCGCGAACGCGAACCTCGAAGTCGACGCCGCCACGCCTTCGCTAGAGCCGCGAAGGCAAATCGATGTAAGATCCGGCAGCTAGCCGGCTGGGGATTGAACGGCTACGACATCGTAGCCGACTTCATTAGGCATCGCGTGGGCCCGCTGCAGAAGTGGGTTCACCCCTTCTTTAGAATCCGCGGGTGGGACGATCTCACCCGTGAAGGCACCTCCCGTAAGTTCCTCTTTTAATCTCATGGTCCTTTGCCCGGGCTTCTTTTGGGACGTGTTTCGATGTTCCCTCCTTTTTCTCCGCAGCTTTGCCTCAGGATGACGTGGTTCGGGCCGTGAGGCTCTTGCTGCCCGCAAACCACAACGAGCCATCGGGCTTGGGCATCTGGAACATTCTCGACGAGGTACGTGTTCCTGCGAGCTTTGCACCCCCTGAGACGGCCTTCTCTGGGTGCAGGCTGACGTTCCCTGGTTTGTTTGCAGGGGAAGGCGGATGAGGAGGCCGGGCCCGACGCCCTCGAGCTAGTGGCAGTCCTAGGGCCGCCTTCCCGGCGGGTTAGTCGGACGGCAGCTACGCGGGCTCGGACCAAGTGTGCCAAGAGCGGGCCGCGAGCATGCAGTCGCCCCAAAAGAAGCGGACCGGGCTCTCCCGTCGAGACAAGGTCGTCAGCGCGGGGTGGCCGCCTCGGTCGTTGTTAGTGTAACATACTCAATTTTACAAGAAAACTTTTCACAAAAATCATTCCATTTGCATATTTAAACATTTCTTGCATTAATATAAATTTTTAGGATTTTTCTCTAAATTTTCTCGATTTTTCCTAAGCCCTAAGAGGCATATTTTAATTTTCCACTTATTAAAAATCTCCTGAAAATCCATTTTTAAGAGATAATAAAATTCTCCACATTGTTCTGGATTTTCTAAAATTTAAATCACATTTTTCTGAGCTGTACACTAATAGATGAGGCCACGTCACCCCAAGTATTCCTCACCGAATCGGATTTTTCCCGATTCAATCTAAGCCGTTAATTTTGATCTAACGGCCCATGATTTGTCTTCTACCTCCAGCCCACAGCAACATTTCCCTTGGTCCAGCGGCGCCGCCGTCTTCACGGACTTCATCATTCGCTGCTCCAACTCGCCACCGCCCACGAAACCTCTTCCTAAGACCGACGTTCGCCAAACTCACTCACCATTCTCGAACAACCCATTGTCACCTAAACCCGCAGCGCCTCCGTTTTTCGCCACCGGATCTTGCCGCCGGAATTTCTTCAATCCGCCCTTTACACCGACGACTTAGCCCTATAAATACACCATTCTGCCGTGAACTTTCATCAACACCCACCTCCGCCCCTTCTCTCCTCTCCTTCCACACCGAACCGCCACCATAGTCGAGCTTCTTCCCCAACTCCGACGAACACCGTTATCGTTGCTCCAACCATCTTCCGACCCGGCGCCAAGTACTAAAAGCTTCCACTTGACATCGTGAAGCTTCTGGTACCGCTACCTCGAGCTGAAGCCCACTGGAGCTCGTCGCCGACGATCTTCCAATTCCGCCGCCGCCCTGAGCTCGCCGTCCGGCCATTCTAGACCACTCTAAGCCCAACCCCGACCATCTATAGGTCCACATTAACCCCAATTTCATAAATCCGATCTTCAATTCCACCCATCTACTTCTAATTTTCCACAATTCCGACTTCCCCCAAATTGAACTCTGTTCATCACCTTTTCATTTTTTTATTTTTTTTTCTTTATCTAATAACCCGAAATACTGTCAAAATTTGTTAAAAATAATAAAATGATAATTAAATTCTGTAGAAAATTCTCATAAACACTTTAGACTGTATAGAATTTTAAAAAATTATAAAAACCCCATTTTTATAAATAAAAGCTGTAAAGTAATTTTTCTCAAAAACTATAACATAAAAAGGAAAAATATTTGTAATAATTTTTAAATACTGTAAAAATTTATTAAAAACCTTCAAAATAATAGAATTTTTCAAAAATATAATAACTCCATTTTATTAAATAAAATTTCCCAAAAACATTTTAATACACTATAAAATTTAGAAAATTCCATTAGAAACCCTAAAAATCAAATAACCTATAACCCTCTTCCCCAACCCCTCTATTTTGTAAATTCATTTCATATATTTTTTTTTGTTTGAAGAATTTCCTTCATTTAAATTTATTTGATTCTTATTTGAATTTTCTTTCGCAATATGTAGAACTAGAGGATTGTTCTGGACTTCTTAATCAATCTTGTGAGGAATTCCCGGAATTCTCTAACTTAGTTGACGAAGGCAGGTTTTCTACCCTTGATGCATAATTTATTTCCTATTCCTGTTATTTATAATTATCGCATTATGTTTGGTCAAGAATTCTAGGCTCTTCCTATACGCAAGCTTAATAATTGTGAGATATGTAAATTATTGTAAATATAATGTAAATTACGTTTGTATGAAACTTGAATATTTTGACTTGAATAAATGTAAGAGCTTGGTAATGTAAACCATATCTGTGTTACTATTGTAATTCGGAAGTTTAAATTTCGATATTTGACATCGAAATTTTGGCCCCACAGATTTGGTATCAAAGCCATGCTTGTCTGTAGGAAGACTTAGGATTGGCTTAATTAAATAAAGAGTTAAATATTAATTGCTTATAGGAAGCATTAGGAATATTGTAAAAGACATAGCTTGAACATATTAAATAAAATATTTAGCATTAGAAAATCCTTGACAGACTTATATGAAACTTTATTGTTTCATTAAGTTTGCTCTGCTAAAATTACTGGTTAGATAAAGTTAAATTGAGCATAAAGATATTCTTTGTTCTCAATTTTTACTTTTGGATTCTAACCTTTGAAATTTTGTAGAAATGGGTTCTCGATCACAATTTCATTCTGCCAATGATCTGGAACTCTGGGCCGGCTATTTAAAGGAAGCCACTCAATTCTTGCATTGTCCCCAAAGCTCCATCATCAGCACCATACTCCTGAGGACTCAGACTATTCCATATAGCTACTTAGGAACAGCTCTCATCACAACAGTCCATGACAGCGGACATTTAAGATTTGAAGCCACCAGATCCACAAGAACCGATGCAGCTCAGGACGCATGCATGAAAGCTGTAATGCACTTGGTGAGGAAGTACTCCATCCACTTTAGGAACACAAAATTTGAGTTCTTTCCTCGTGAAGGAGATTCACCTACAGCAGTTCAGTTACGAGATCCTCGCGACCTAACCAACCCACTTTCCCAGGACTTCATCTACTTATCTTGTACCATGACAAATCAAATTCAGAAGTTATGGGAAGAAAATAAGCAACTCCGTAGTGACTTGATCTTTGCTACTTGCCTCAACAATGAGCTTGACTATCAACACGCAGTAGCAACAGGTCAAGTAAGCCCAACAGAACAACAAAGGAACAATGACCCTAGAGATAGTAATATCCTAGAAATGGGATCATCTTCAGATAGTGTTGGCAACAACCCAACTTAGAACTAGACCTAGAAAATAACTTTTGTAAAATTGTAACATATATTAAATAGACTCTAGCTACTCCTGTAGAATAGGCTTGAATAATGTAAAAAAAAAAATCTTTTCCTACTTAAGAATGTAATAGTTTATGATATATGTAAAAGATCTTTGACCAAACATTAAAAGTCTCTTCTTAAATTTGAATTTTTATTATTGTTTGTATCTTTATTCTTTATTCTTGTTTGTATCTTTCAGTGTTACTTGAAAACTTTTCTAAATGACAGACGGTAACGGACAACCGGCTGGTCAAGCCTTAGAGACCATCCTAACTAGACTCATCTCCAGTCTTGAAAAACAAAATCGTGAGTCTTCAGAAGCCCAGACTCAGGTATTAAGAGATTTGTGGAGTAGAGCACCTGGAACATCATTTGTTGTACCATCAGTCTTAGGCAATAAGTGGGCTGACTTTCAGAAGACCAAACCACCCTCTTTCAATGATGCGACCGATCCTCTCCAAGCAGATGATTGGTTGCGTGACATTGAAAGAAAGTTAGAGACAGTAGATTGCACAGATAGGGAGAAGGTACTTTATGCCTCCCATCAACTTAATAGTCAAGCCGCTTCTTGGTGGCTTACCACTCGAGACACATATGAAAATAAGGATGCTATAACCTGGGAAGACTTTAAAAAGGATTTTAAAGGAAGAAAAAAGAAGGGAGTTCGACTACCTCAAGCAAAATAACATGTCAGTCTTGGACTATCTGCACAAATTCAATTATTTAGCCCGTTATGCAGCAGATGACATGAAGAACCAGGTTAAGAGGAAGAAGAAGTTTGCTGATGGTCTACACCCTAGCTTACAATTTATGCTATCAGGTCATCAGTATACTAATTTCAAAACCCTGGTAAACATGGTAATAAATATGGAAGAAAAGAGAGATTTCCTGGACAACTACAAAAGAAAAAGAACTGAATTTATAAATAAGGTCCGAAATGTCAGAAGTAGAAACTTTAGCCCCAACCAAAGAGGTCAACAAACCAGAAGGACAAATCCAACAACAGGAACCGCTACAAATACTACCCTTGGATGTTTTCAATGCGGAGGGCCGCATATGATAAAGGACTGTCCCCAATCAAAACCAGCATTATCTTGTTATCATTGTGGCCAGTCAAGACATATTAAGCCACAGTGTCCTTTATTCCAACTGCCTTCTGAAGTGGCAAAAACAAAAGTTCAAACTCAAGGAACAGCAATAAAGGAATATAACTCCAAACAGAAGACAGTACCAACCCGTGGAGGAAACTCATTTAACAAGGCAAAATTTGTCCCTAAAAATCCCCAGGGGCAAGTGAATTATGTTTCCGTTGAAAGTGCGGAACAAGCGTTCGACGTCATAACAGGTAACTTCACAGTCGAATCCACTCCTGCAGTTATCCTGTTTGATTCGGGTGCATCTCATTCTTTTATCTCAAAGGCTTTTATTTTAAAATCTGGTATTAAAGTTATGCCTTTGAAAATGCCTTGTTACATACTTTCACCTGGAGGAAACATTCTCGTATCACTCAAGTGTGAGAATGTTGAGATTAGAATTAAAGAAGAAAAATTCATAGCCACCCTATTGATCATTAATATGAGAGACTTGGATATAATCCTAGGAATGGATTGGCTAAGTCAAAATAAAGGAACTTTGAATTGTGAAACTAAAACCTTGTTCTTAACCACCCCATCCCAACAGACTATAGAATACCAAATAGAACCCACTCTCAGAAATCAGTTTCACAACACAATTTGTTACATGCCCTCCCCTGGATTAGAAGCAATCCCAGTAGTTAATCAATTCCCAGATGTATTTCCCGAAGAATTACCAGGATTACCACCAGATCGGGATACGAATTCACCATTGATCTAAAACTAGGAACTGTACCTATTGCACAACGCTACTATAAGATGGGAACCCCAGACCTAATGGAATTAAAGAAACAACTCCAAGAGCTAAAGGACAAAGGATTCATTGAAGCAAGCTCTTCTGACTGGGCATCTCCTGTAGTATTTGTTGATAAAAAGGATGGTACACGAAGAATGTGTATTGACTATAGAACTTTGAATGCTGCCACTATTAAAAACAAATACCCCCTACCCAGAATTGACGATCTATTTGATCAATTAAAAGGAGCCCGAGTATTTTCAAAAATAGATCTTAGATCTGGATACCATCAAATCTCTGTCAAGTTAGAAGACCGCCCAAAAACGGCATTTACAACTCGATATGGATTATTTCAGTTCACTGTAATGCCGTTTGGAGTAACCAATGCCCCAACATTTTTTATGAGTATGATGAACAAAATCTATATGGATTTTCTAGATGAATTTGTAATTATATTCATCGATGATATCCTTGTATTCTCAAAAAGTAAAGAAGAGCATGAAAGACACTTATCATTGATTTTAGAAAGACTTAGAAAGGATAAGTTTTATGCAAAATTTAGCAAGTGTAAATTTTGGATGAGTGAAATACCCTTTCTAGGTCGTATAATCAATGCTGAAGGTATCCAAGTTGATCCTGAGAAAGTTCGAGCTGTGATAGAATGGAAAGCCCCAACCAACATCACAGAAATAAGAAGTTTCCTTGGTTTAGCTGGTTACTACCGAAGGTTCATAGAAGGGTTCTCCAAGATAGCTAAACCTCTCACACACATGTTAAAAAAAGAAACCCCTTATGAATGGAATGACAAGTGTGAAAAAGCCTTTAAAACTCTAAAGACTAAGCTCACTTCTGCCCTAGTTTTAATTTTACCAGATGCTACAAAATCATTTCAAATATATTGTGATGCCTCCAAAAATGGACTAGGCTGTGTTTTAATGCAGGATAGTAAAGTAGTGTCATATGCATCCAGACAACTCAGACCGCATGAGCTGAATTATCCAACCCATGATTTGGAATTAGCTTCAGTAGTTCATGCACTGAAAATATGGAGACACTATTTACTAGGTAAGAAATGTGAAGTATACTCAGACCATAAAAGTCTAAAGTATTTCTTCACACAGCCAAACCTTAATATGAGGCAAAGAAGATGGCTAGAATTAGTCAAAGACTATGAGCTAGATATTCAGTATCAGCCTGGAAAGGCAAATGTAGTTGCCGACGCTTTGAGCAGAAAGGCATACTGTAATAAAGTCATATTACAAAAATGCCCCTCTGAGCTTACAAAGGAAATACAACAGTTAAAACTGGAATTTGTGGGACTTGGAATTTTATCAGCACTTGAACTTCAGTCAGACTTAGAAAATAAAATAAAAGAAGCTCAGAAAAACGAGTCCGAATTAAAAATACAAGCTGAAGACTCTAAAAATGAGGATTTTAAAGTTGATGAGACCAGACTCATAAGGTATAGAAATAGAATTTGTGTGCCTGACTCCAAGGAAATCAAGGATTTAATTCTAGAAGAAGCACATGAATCACTATTTTCTATACATCCTGGAAGCACAAAGATGTACCAGGACATAAACAAACATTCTGGTGGACAAATATGAAGAAAGATATAGCTAAGCACGTAAATTCGTGTGATGTCTGCCAGAAAGTGAAGGCTGATCATGGAAAACCTCCTGGTTATTTGCAACCTTTACCAATCCCTAAGTGGAAATGGGATGAAATTAGCATGGATTTCATCACAGGGTTGCCAAAAACCAAGTCTGGATATGATGCCATTTGGATAATAATCGATCGACTAACTAAAGTTGCCCGATATTTGCCCATAAAAACCACTTATGGAGGAAATAAGTTAGCTGAGTTATATATCACACGGATAGTACCATTGTATGGAATACCAAAAAGAATAGTCTCAGATAGAGGTACACAATTTACCTCGCATTTTTGGGACCAACTGCATGCTGCAATGGGAACTAAGTTAACCTTTAGCTCGGCTTACCATCCCCATACTGGAGGACAAACTGAAAGAGTCAATCAAGTGTTAGAAGATATGCTGCGAGCATGTGCTTTAGTATATGGATCTGCATGGGATATCTGTCTTCCCTTTGCAGAATTCACCTACAACAATAGTTTTCAGTCAAGTTTAGGGATATCACCTTATGAAGCATTATATGGAAAAAAGTGCCGAACTCCCCTAAACTAGACAGAAGTAGGTGAAAAGTAGGTGAAAAGAGGATATATCACACGGATAGTACCATTGTATGGAATACCAAAAAGAATAGTCTCAGATAGAGGTACACAATTTACCTCGCATTTTTGGGACCAACTGCATGCTGCAATGGGAACTAAGTTAACCTTTAGCTCGGCTTACCATCCCCATACTGGAGGACAAACTGAAAGAGTCAATCAAGTGTTAGAAGATATGCTGCGAGCATGTGCTTTAGTATATGGATCTGCATGGGATATCTGTCTTCCCTTTGCAGAATTCACCTACAACAATAGTTTTCAGTCAAGTTTAGGGATATCACCTTATGAAGCATTATATGGAAAAAAGTGCCGAACTCCCCTAAACTAGACAGAAGTAGGTGAAAAGAGGATATTAGGGCCTGAAATAGTACAAGATTCAGAAAACCATGTCATAATAATCAAGAAAAATTAAGAAACGCACAAAGCAGACAAAAGAGTTATTCTGACAACAAGAGAAGAGCCCTAGAATTTGAAGTTGGAAATATGGTCTACCTCAAAGTTTCACCTATGAAAGGAATGCAAAGATTCCAAATCAAGGGAAAATTAGCTCCCCGTTATATAGGACCATACAAAATCATAACAAGAAAAGGAGAAGTAGCATATCAATTGGAGTTACCACCTGAACTAGCAGACATACACCCAGTATTTCATGTATCACAACTCAAAAAATCAGAATGTCTTAGGACTCCTGTAGAAGCCGTGAACAACATTGAAGTAAAATCCGACCTAACCTATGAAGAAGAACCTGAACAAATATTGGATGAGATCGAAAAGAAGTTGAGAAACAGGACCATCAAATACTACAAAGTACAATGGAAGCACCATACACCAGAAGAAGCCACCTGGGAAAAAGAATCAGATATTCTTGAAAAGTTTCCTCACTTACTCACTCTAAGTGAATCTCGGGGACGAGATTCTTTTTAAGGGGGTAAGTATGTAACATACTCAATTTTACAAGAAAGTTTTACACAAAAATCATTCCATTTGCATATTTAAACATTTCTTGCATTAATATAAATTTTTAGGATTTTTCTCTAAATTTTCTCTATTTTTCCTAAGCCCTAAGAGGCATATTTTAATTTTCCACTTATTAAAAATCTCCTGAAAATCCATTTTTAACAGATAATAAAATTCTCCACATTTTTCTGGATTTTCTAAAATTTAAATCACATTTTTCTGAGCTGTACACTAATTTCTAAAGACATTTAAACCTTTTATGGATTTTTAAAATCAATTCGTAGTAACTTAAGTTGTGATCAACGGCTGATCTTTTCAGCCACATCATCCCTTTAAAATGGACGTTTCAGATGAGGCCACGTCACCCCAAGTATTCCTCACCGAATCGGATTTTTCCCGATTCAATCTAAGCCGTTAATTTTTGATCCAACGGACCATGATTTGTTTTCTACCTCCAGCCCACAGCAACATTTCCCTTGGTCCAGCGGCGCCACCGTCTTCACCGGACTTCGCTATTACCGCCGTTCCAACTCGCCACCGCCCACGGAAACCTCTTCCTCGGCACCGACGTTCGCCACCGAACTCACCCGTTGCTTCTCGAACAGCTTCGCTGTCACCTAAACCGGCAGCGCCTCCGTTTTTCGCCCCCGGATCTTGCCGCCGGAATTTCTTCAATCCGCCCTTTACACCGATGATTTAGCCCTATAAATACACCATTCCGCCGTGAACTTTCATCAACACCCACCTCCGCCCCTTCTCTCCTCTCCTTCCACAACAGGTTATCTTGTGCGCGCATGCTCGCCTTGGGTCCCGAGCCCCGGGCTATGGAAGCCCGCCGGACAATTGACCCGAGCTTCAGAGCGGGGGTTTCGGCCTTGAGCTGTTAAGCTTCGGGCGTGAGCTTATAAAGCTCAGCGTATTTTCATGGGGCGGAGGCAAGTTAATGGGCCGTGTCTCTATGGGCTGTGTATTTTCCCCCAACAGTTAGCCCCCGAGCCTCGAGCAGGACAAAGATATTCCGCTCAGAGGTTTATTGGGAGATGCTCTGCTTGGCGAAATGTTGTGCCTTGCTGTTTTGTGCTCTTTAACCGGAATTCCAACCGAGCGCATTTATGCACGCCACGTTTTTCTTTCTTCGGTTTCTGCGCTTCTAGCGCGAACTAGCGGCGGTTCGTCTCCCCGCGCCGGCTCATAAGAGGCGGCTTGCCTCCCCACGTCGCTTCCTTTACGCTTTCTTGTGCCTGTTCTTGTGCTACTGCCTTCTTGTCTTTTCAATCCCTTCGCTTTCTGCCACATTCGCCTCCAGACCCTCCTCCTCCAATAGCGCCTTTCACCCGGAGTCTTACTTCCAAGGACACCTTGAAGGAGTTGACCGCCTCCAGCTTCATTGAGGTCGGCGGCTGGAGGGCGGCTGGCGAGGAGACAGCCTCTGCGCCCGAGAGCAACGAGGTCGTCTCCTTCGAGCTCTTCTCTATCCACGGGCTCCGGATTCTAGAGTCCGACTTCTTCGCCGCCATTCTGGCCCAATGCGGGATCGAGTTGGTGAATCTCAATCCCAACTCGATCCTGTCCCTGACGATCTTCACGCATCTCTGCGTGGCGTTCGTCAGGGTGGAGCCGACGGTCAGTCTCTTTCTTTACTTCTATGAGATAATCACGACCGGCGGGAGCAACGCGGCGGGGTGCACCTACTTCAAGCTGCGCCACGACATGAAGCCCGTGTACCCGATGTTCAAGGCTAAGGAGAACATCGGGGGGTGGGCGTCGCGGTGGTATTATGCCAAGGTGCTCAGTGAGTGCGGGCTCTGGTTCGCGAACGCGAACCTCGGGAAGCTGACGCTGCCACACCCTTCGCTAAAGCCGGCGGAGGTAGCCTCGGTGGCCAAGATCCGGCAGCTAGCCGGCCGGGGATTGAACAGCTACGACATCATAGCCGACTTCATCAGGCATCGGGTGGGCCTGCTGCGGAAGCGGGTTCACGCCTTCTTTAGAATCCGCGGGTGGGACGATCTCACCCGTGAAGGCACCTCCCGTAAGTTCCTCTTTCGATCTCATGGTCCTTTGCCTGGGCTTCTTTTGGGACGTGTTTCGATGTTCCCTCCTTTTTCTCCGCAGCTTTGCCTCAGGATGACGTGGTTCGGGCTGTGGGGCTCCTGCTGCCCGCAAACCACAACGAGCCATCGGGCTTGGGCATCCGGAACATTCTCAACGAGGTACGTGTTCCCGCGAGCTTAGCTCCCCCTGAGACGGCCTTCTCTGGGCGCAGGCTGACGTTCCCAGGTTTGTTTGCAAGGGAAGGCGGATAAGGAGGCTGGGCCCGACGCCCTCGAGCTGGTGGCAGTCCCAGGGGCCGCCTTCCCAACAGGTTCGTCGGACGGCAGCTACGCGGGCTCGGACCAAGTGAGCCAAGAGCGGGCCGCGAGCACGCAGTCGCCCCAAAAGAAGCGGACCGAGCTCTCCCGTCGAGACAAGGTCGTCTGCGCGGGGCGGCCGCCTCGGTCGTCGTTAGTGTAACATACTCAATTTTACAAGAAAATTTTCACAAAAATCATTCCATTTGCATATTTAAACATTTCTTGCATTAATATAAATTTTTAGGATTTTTCTCTAAATTTTCTCTATTTTTCCTAAGCCCTAAGAGTCATATTTTAATTTTCCACTTATTAAAAATCTCCTGAAAATCCTTTTTAACAGATAATAAAATTCTCCACATTTTTCTGGATTTTCTAAAATTTAAATCACATTTTTCTGAGCTGTAGACTAATTTCTAAAGACATTTAAACCTTTTATGGATTTTTAAAATTAATTCATAGTACCTTGAGTTGTGATCAACGGCTGATCTTTTCAGCACATCAACCCTTTAAAATGGACGTTTCAGATGTGGCCACGTCACCCCAAGTATTCCTCACCGAATCGGATTTTTCCCGATTCAATCTAAGCCGTTAATTTTTGATCCAACGGCCCATGATTTGTCTTCTACCTCCAAATTTCACAACAATATTTCCTTGGTCCAATGGCGCATTGTTTTCACCGGACTTATTTGTTACTGCTCCAGCTCGCCACCGCCCACGGAAACCTCTTCCTCGGCACCGACGTTCGCCACCGAACTCACCCGTAGCTTCTCGAATAACCATTTGTCACCTAAACCAAGCGCCCTCCGTTTTCATGGCGGATCTTGCCGCCGGAATTTCTTCAATCCGCCCTTTACACCAACGACTTAGCCCTACAAATACACCATTCTGCTGTGAACTTTCATCAACACCCACCTCCGCCCCTTCTCTCCTCTCCTTCCACACCGAACCACCACCATAGTCGAGCTTCTTCCCCAACTCCGGCGAACACCGTTATCGTTGCTCCAACCATCTTCCGACCCGGCGCCAAGTACTAAAAGCTTCCACTTGACATCGTGAAGCTTCTGGTACCGCTACCTCGAGCTGAAGCCCACTGGAGCTCGTCGCCGACGATCTTCCAATTCCGTCGCCGCCCCGAGCTCGCCGTCCGACCATTCTAGACCACTCTAAGCCCAACCCCGACCATCTATAGGTCAACATTAACCCCAATTTCATAAATCCAATCTTCAATTCCACCCATCAACTTCTAATTTTCCACAATTCCGACTTCCCCCAAATTGAACTCTGTTCTTCCCCTTTTCATTTTTTATTTTTATTTCTTTATCTAATAACCCGAAATGCTGTCAAAATTTGTTAAAAATAATAAAAATGATAATTAAATTCTGTAAAAAAATTCTCATAAACACTTTAGACAGTATAGAATTTTATAAAATTATAAAACCCCACATTTTTATAAATAAAAAGCATTAAAGTAATTTTTCTCAAAAACTATAACATAAAAATGAAAAATATTTGTAATAATTTTTAAATACTATAAAATTTATTAAAACCTTCAAAATAATAGAATTTTTCAAAAATATAATAACTCCATTTTATTAAATAAAATTTTCCAAAATCATTTAAATACACTATAAAATTTAGAAAATTCCATTAGAAACCCTAAAAATCATAACCCTCTTCCCCAACCCCTCTATTTTGTAAATTCATTTCATATATTTCTTTTTGTTTGAAGAATTTCCTTCATTTAAATTTATTTTATTCTTATTTGAATTTTCTTTCGCAATATGTAGAACCAGAGGATTATTCCGGACTTCTTAATCAATCTTGTGAGGAATTCTCGGAATTCTCTAACTCAGTTGACGAAGGCAGGTTTTCTACCCTTGATGCATAATTTATTTCCTATTCCTGTTATTTATAATTATCGCATTATGTTTGGTCAAGAATTCTAGACTCTTCCTATACGCAAGCTTAATAATTGTGAGATATGTAAATTATTGTAAATATAATGTAAATTATGTTTGTATGAAACTTGAATATTTTGACTTGAAGAAATGTAAGAGCTTGGTAATGTAAACCATATCTGTGTTACTATTGTAATTCGGAAGTTTAAATTTCGATATTTGACATCGAAATTTTGGCCCCACAGTTAGTGGCCGGGGGACCGGTGACCCGGGCTCCTGCCTCTGTTCCTTATCCGGCCCGGGTTAAAGGTTCCCAGGGCCAGGACTCCACCGGCGCGCGGGATGTTCAGCCGGCGCCGAAGAAGCGTCGGTTGATGCTAGACGGTAAACCCGTGGATGGTGGACCGGCGGAGACGGATCTCGAGCTCGTTGGTAAGTCACCGTGCCTTTCGGCCCTTCTTCCCTCTATTCGCCATCGCGATTTTTGGGTTGATCGGGGCGTGCTCGATTGTGTTTATTGCCAGTCGCCATGTCTGCCGGGGCGGAGGAGGTCATCCCGGTGCGGTCAGAGGAAGCGGCCCGGGAGAACGAGCCTCATCCGAAGCACGGAAAGTGCCGGGGCATGGGGTCCTTTCTTCTCCCGCCGATGGTACGCAGCGACGTGCGTTGCCAAACCGTGACCGTGGAGGTGGTGACAGACAGCGGGACACTGGTCCTGGCACCGCTCCGTGTCGAGGGGCGGACTAGGTCCGGGTGGCACCCGATCGACCTTAATGGTCTGGCGGAGCTCTTCGCGGAGCATGGCCTGCCCATCCCGCCATTGGACATGGGCGACATGCTCCTGCTCGGCTGGGACTGGCCGGTCTGAGTTGTCACGGTGGCCAGTACCATCCCGGAGAGTGATGGATCGTGGTGACGCCGGCGTGGGTCGAGCAGAAGCTGTTGCTCGCCGGAAGCCACCGGGGGGAGTCCCTCTGGCTTCGGCCCGTCCCTGGCTAGTCCCTTGCAGAGTGGCTGGTGAGCATGAAAGTGGCCAAGCCGAAGGTGGATATCGGGGTGCAAACCGACTTTGCACCCGAGCCGCGCCTTCTGGCCATCGAGGCGGCCAGGCTCGCGAGGGAAGCGGCCGAGCTCGCGGAGGGGGCGGTCGAGTCCGCGGAGGTGGCGGCGCCGGTTTTGGTTGATGAGGCCCGGGCCGAGCCTGCGGAGGGATCCTCGGGGGAGTCCAGCGGCTTGGGAGGCGGCTCGAGCGACCTGGAGGATGCGTTGGCCGTTCCTAGGCACGCTGCCCAGCCCTTGCATGAGGCCGAGGTCGCGGCGGCCATGAGACGGGTAAGTGGCTCTGGGCCTGGCTTTTGAAGTCCTGTGTCGGCCTTGCTTTTGTTCTTCATTCTTAACTTGCTTTCTTGGTGTAGGCCTACTGCGAGGTAGTTGTCCTTGCGTATACGTCCAGCGCCAAGCATGAGGCCGAGCGGGAGGCCCTAAAGGCGGATGGCGTGCTCTGGCGACAGTGAGCTGAAGTCACGCGCGCCGAGCTGGAGGAAGCTCGTTCGGCCTCGGTCCAGACAGCGGCCACGGAGGCTCGTGCTGTGGCGGCGGAGGCAGCCCTTGCCGCGGCGCGGGAAGACGCTGGGGAGGTATCCCGTCGGTCACAGGAGGCCCTCAAGGCCGAGCACGACCGCCTTACCGAGCTCGAGAAGCGTCTTCGGTCAGTGGAGGTGTGCTGCGCCGCCGAGGTTGCCCGTGCGGTGAAGGAGCGCGACCTTCTCGCCGCGGAGCTATCCCGGGTGAAGTCGGCGGCGGCCGTGACGGATGATCAGCTGAAGACCCACCGGGACACCGTCTGGGAGTTGGAAGCGGCCAACGAGGTCCAGCGGACTGAGGTGCGGACCGCCCGGAGCGATCGGAGGGCCCTCCTCGAGCTTCAGGACCGTTATGACGAAGCGGCAGCCGAGCTTCGTAGGTTTAGGTGCCGGCCCGGGCCATAGGTCTTTGTACCGTTTCTCTTTTCTTTGGCTGTGGTCCGACTTGTCTTTTTGTAGATACTCTTTTAAAAGTAATGTTATTGCTTTGTTTTGCCTCCTTTTGTCGTCCTTCCTGCATGCAAAGAATAAACACAAGTAGTCGTATAGGCAAGAAAGATTTGAAGGTCGGGATATAGCCCTATCGATCCTAACCCCCGAGTATGGAAAACATGGGCCCTGGGTGTCCGAAGATATACAACAGGACGTACCACCTCCTTGGGCCAAGTCAATTGGGCCTTCCAGAAGGCAGGCTTGGAGGACGGTGCGGCCTGGAATGATCTACAAGGAAACGGATTCGTTTCCTACTCGAATACATAGATATAGGTGTAACTGAATCGGTTATATCTGTATCTTCCATATGCGGATTAGGGATTTTATCTGTAACCCGACCCCCTGCACTATATAAAGGGGGTCCGGGGACCCTAGTTCGGCATCCAATTCGACATCTCACAATCATCATCATCATCCACCATAATACAATCCACGAGCACAGGAGTAGGGTATTACCCCCCCCCCGAGGACCCGAACCTGTATAAATTCGGCTCCCTGTGCTACCATCGTAGTTGTGGTCTTTTGCATCGCCCCCTAAAATACATTGCCGACGCAAATCGTCGACACCGAGCCATGACCGAACTTCTGGACAGAGGCTCGGGCGTGGTTTAGAGAAGATCGAAAATCGACCCTCGAGCAATCGACCCTTAGAAAATCGACCATAGCCCCCGAGCCACGGCCACGCTTCTGAATTGGCAGAAGGTCGGTCATGGTTTAGAGAAGATCAACTTTTTGAAAAAATCGACCCTAGCCCCCGAGCCACGGCCGCGCTTCTGGATTGACAGAAGGTCGGTCGTGGTTTAGAGAAGATCAATTTTTTGAAAAAAATTGACCCTAGCCCCCAAGCCACGGCCGCGCTTCTGGATTGACAAAAGGTCGGTCGTGGTTTAAAGAAACCACGTCCTTAGAACGGAGCTCGTGGCCCTTGCTCTATTTCTTTGTAAGAGGCAGAATTTTGGGGCTCTGGAGTTATTCCGGGCTTCAATAATTTTATACGGGCTTATGGTATAGGGCCGAAAAGCGTTTGCCCGCGCGGGGTCTTGCGTGGTGCGATAGATATCGGTTTACCCGTGTGCAAAGAAATCCCGGGGTGTAGCTTCTGCATAGCCGCTTTTCTGCCGATGTGTGCTGAGACAACCCGAGCCTTCTCCCAAGCCCGATCATAGGTTAGGTTTCTGGGGGTTGTTTGGGGGTTTACTAAGGAGAGGAAAAAACGGAAAAAAGGGGTGAGAAAGGAGACTTACGACCTTGGTTTTAGCGTAGAACCTCCGGAGTTGAGCGATGTTCTAGGAACTGTTGAGGATTGTACCATCCGGCATAGCTAGTCTCACAGCCCCCGGGCGTGTGGCTGATACGACCGTGTACGGACCCTCCCACCTCGGGGTGAGCTTATTGGCGTTGGCTAGGTTCTGAACTCGTCTTAGAACTAGGTCACCAACTTGTAAGATCTGGTTCAGACTTTTCGCCGCTGCGTCGTCAGAGGATTGCCGGTATGTCGCTACTTGCACATCGCTTGCTCACTGGCGAGGACTCGAGATAGGTCGAGATTCAACAGCCGTTCCTCGTCGTTGTCGATCTGACCTGCAAAATCAACACGAACCGAACCAAGTCTTAGCTCAGCGGGTAGGACCGCCTCCGAGCCGTACACGAGCCTGAATGGGGTTTCTCCAGTAGCCCGATTAGAAGTTGTCCGGGCTGCCCATAGCACCGAGGGTAGTTCTTCTACCCAGTTTTGGCGTTGTTCCACGAGAGCGTCGTATACTCGCCGCTTAATGCCTTGCATGTCTTGCCCGTTCGCACGTTCAGCCGCGACGTTGCTCTGTGGGTGGGCCACCGAAGCTAGGGCGACCTTCATGCCGAGCTCTTCGCAGTAGTCCTAGAATAGCTCGCTTGTGAACTGTGTCCTATTATCAGCGATCAGCTTACTCGGGACGCCGAATCTTGCCACGATATTGATCCTAAAGAACCTTTTGGTCATTTGGGCTGATATGCTGGACACCGGTTCGGTCTCGATCCACTTAGTGAAAGTGTCGATGGCAACAAACAGGTGTGTGCATCCCTTCAGACCTCTGGGGAACAGACCGAGTATATCCATTCCCCATGTTGAGAATGGCCAGGTCAGCGGGATGGTTTGTAGCTTGTATGCTGGTTGGTGGGACACTCGGGCGTGGTATTGGCAGACCGGGCAACGTTTTACTAGTTCCCTTGCGTCGGTCAACACAGTGGGCCAGTAGTACCCATGTGGAAGGCTTTTCCTACTAAGGTTCTCAACGAGACGTGGGCCCCGCAGATCCTATCGTGGATATCTTGGAGGAGAAATTTGCCTTCCTCCTGGGTCACGCACTTGCAAAGTACACCGTTAGAACCCCTTCGGTACAACAAGCCCCCGAGTAATCGGTAAGGTCGGGCTTGCCTTTGGAGCTGGGATTTCTCGACTATATCCTGTGGCAGTGTCCCATGCGCCAAGAACTGGACGAATGGCGTTATTCAGGTGTCGCGCTGCTCTAGGAACGAAACGGTCTTCTCGGAGGCCTCTTCTCCGGAGGGAATAGAGGGCTTTAGTAGGTGCTGCATGAGCACCCCCGCCGGGGCGGTTTCTTGTGAGGAGCCGAGCTTTGCCAGTTTATCGGCCAGACTGTTAGCCAGTCTGGGAACATAACACACTTCGAAGTTCGTGAAGTGTTTCTCCAGCTTTCTCGCTTCTGCCAAGTATCGCGCCATTGAGACGTCGCAACACTGAAACTCCTTATTTACCTGGCAGACGACCAACAGCGAATCCCCTTTCGCTATTAGCCGTTTCATGCCGAGCGCAGTGCATGCTTGTAGGCCGGCTAGGAGGCCTTCATACTCCGCGGCATTGTTCGTTACGGGAAAATGAAGCTGTACTATATGCTGAATTTGTTCTCCTTGGGAAGATGAGAATAAAACCGCAACCTGATCGCTCGAATTGGCGCGACCCATCAAAGAACATGGTCCAGTGCGCTTCTTGACTTGTAAGTTCGGGCAAACCTCCAGAAGGGTCGGCCGGCTCGGTCCATTCTGCCAAAAAGTCGGCCACGACTTGGGACTTGATCGCTGTTCGTGGTACGAACTTGATATCGAATTCACCAAGCTCGACCGCCCACTTTGCGACCCGGCCGTTTGCGTCGGGGTTTCTAATGATATCCCTTAGCGGGAAGCTCGTTGGGACTGTAACTGGATGGGCTTGAAAATAGTGGCGCAACTTTCGTGAGGCAATAAGCAAGGTGTACAAAAGTTTCTGAACCTCGGGCTACCGCTCCTTAGGTCTATGCAATACCTCGCTTACGTAGTAGATGGGTTGTTGTTTACCCTCGCGTTCGACTGCTAGTACATCACTCACAGCCTGTGGAGCGACTGCCAAGTAGAGGAGCAGAGCTTCCCCGAGCTTTGGCGTGCTAGGACGGGAGGCGTGGACAGATAGCGCTTTAGCTCGCTAAAAGCGGCCTCGGCTTCTTCTAACCATTCGAAACCATCGTGCTTGTGCAGGATTTTGCAGAAAGGTGCACTACGTTCGCCGAGACGAGATATGAATCTGCTGAGAGCTGCCATTCGCCTGGTGAGGGCTTGCACCTCCTTGGTGCAGTTTGGCGATATCATATTCTCGATGCTTCGATTTTTTGGGGTTAGGCCCTATGCTCGCCTTTCCTATCACATAACCGAGCAACATCCCGGACCGGACACTGAAGACACACTTTTCAGGATTCAACTTGACTTGATGTTTCCTGAGATTAGCAAATGTTTCCTGAAGGTCGGTCACATGAGCCCGTGGGACCTTGCTCTTTACAACGATGTTATCTACGTAAACCTCTACGTTGCGCCCTATTTTATCAGAGACCGTCTTCTGCATCAACCGCTGGAATGTGGCTCCCGTGTTCTTCAGACCGAACGACATCGTCGTGTAGCAGAAAGTACCAAAAGGTGCCACGAAGGCTGTCTTCTCTTCGTCCTCCCTTGCCAGCGCGATCTGATGATAGCCCTAGTAGGTGTTCAGGAAGCTCATAAGCGCCGAGTCCGCCGTTGCGTCGACCAGTTGGTCTATGCGCGGCAGGGGGAAATTATCTTTGGGGCAAGCGGTGTTGAGGTCGCGATGGTCAACGCACATTCACCATTTTCCACCCTTCTTTTTGACGACGACTGGGTTGGCGAGCCAGTCGGAATGCTCGACCTCTTAGATGAAGCCGGCTTGGAGGAGCTTGCTGAGTTGCTCCTGTATGATGTCAGCCTTCCACTTGGGAAAGCGCCATAAGGCCTGTCTGACAGGCTTTTTATCAGGCTAGACGGCTAGCCTGTGCTCAATTACCTCCCTTGGGACTCCGGGCATGTCAAACGGTTCCCACGTGAACATGTCTGTGTTAGCTCGGAGGAAGGCGACTAGCTCGAGTTCCTATTTGGACTCGAGGTTGGCCTCTACGTGGACGACCTTAGCGGGGTCATCCTCGGAGAGGGGGACTGCCTTGGTGGGCTCCTGCGGCTGCAGGGCCACCTTAGGGCGGACTGACGGCCGATCGCCTTAGCTGGGCCGCGCTCTGGGAGTTGTCCGACCATCGCTAGGGCGCTCTCATCGCAGGCCATGGCGGTCTTGTGGCTACCCTTGACCGTGATGACCCCGTGGGGGGCCAGCATCTTCAGGCAATGGTATCCGTGGTGGGTGGCCGCCATGAATTTGGACAAGACGGGGCGTCCTAAAATAGCGTTGTACGATAGCCCGGAGTCCACCACCTCGAAGGTGACGTACTCTGTCCGAAAATTCTGAGGAGCCCCGAACGTTACGAGCAAGACGATCTGCCCGATTGGTTGCAGGGATGACCCCGGCACAATGCCATGGAAAGGAATGGCTATGTCCTTGATTTTGGAATGCGGGACTTGCATCTGCTCTAGGACTTGAGCCGTGATGATGTCCAGGGAGCTCCCGCCGTCCACTAGTACACGGTCAACTCGCGTGTTGCTGATGGTGGGACAGAGCACCAGCGACAGGCGCTGGGGCCTCGTCATCCCGGGGGACAGTCATCCCCGGAGAAGGTGATCGACTGGTTAGACCACTGCATGGGCGCGTCTCCGGGTTTACCCCTCTCGAGGTGGTAAACCTCTCGGGCGACGGCCTTAAGCTCGCGTCGCGAGCCGTAGGCGGACGCGCCGCCGAAAATCACAGCGACATGCCCGCGAGCCTCCTAGAAGACATCACCGTGGCTACCCTGGGGCGCCCGATCATCCAGAACTCCGTTATCGG
This sequence comes from Olyra latifolia, assembly GCA_036346145.1. Taxonomy (NCBI): domain Eukaryota; kingdom Viridiplantae; phylum Streptophyta; class Magnoliopsida; order Poales; family Poaceae; genus Olyra; species Olyra latifolia. The sequence goes on along the minus strand of CM070523.1, from coordinate 52,276,580 downwards.
GGAGTTCGGGCATGGGCCTACGTCTGGCTAGAAGTCTTCCAACCGCGCTGCCCACGTCCTGCAATTACGCAGGTCGTGGCCGTACTGGCGATGGAGAAGGCAGTAGCGATTGTTCGGAGGGTTCGCCCCTTGGCCCAGTCGAGGCCGGGGCTGGGGAGCTCGTCCCTGCCCTTGGCCCGTTGCGCGGCCGTTTCCGCTACCTGCCAGACGGGCTGGCTGGCGAGGAGGCCGCTCAGGGGGAGCGGGCCTCTCGGGCTCCACCGCCGCGACGTAGTTCGGGGCGGCAAGCTCCTTCTTCTTCTTCTCAGCGTCGCCCTTCTTGTCGTCTGCACCAGTCCGGGCCGCCGCCTTCTCCTCCGTTCTGCCTCTCTTGCACTCCACCGCTTCGGAGGCGTTGATATATCCCTCTGCAGCACAAAATAAATCGGCTGCGGTGTAGACCGGATGGAGCTCAAGGTCCTCGGTGAAGCAGGTATTCCGCACCCCTCCTTGAAGGTCTCGACAATGGCCTCGTCGGAGATCGACGGAATAGTATTGCGCACCTGGACGAACCTGCGGACGTAGTCCTGTAGGCCTTTCCCCGTCTTCTGGACCACGACCTTGAGATCCTGGGGCTTTCCAGGGCGCACGTAGCAGCCCTGGAAGTTTGTCCGGAGTGCTTCTTGCAGTTGTTCCCAGCTGCGTATAGAACCTCGGTGCTGGTTAAAGAGCCAGGTTCGGACCATTCCCTCTAAGACGGTAGGGAAGTAGTTGACCATAACGGCCTCATTACCGCCGGCGGCCAAGATGGCGGTAGTATACATGGCGAGGTATTCGTCGGGATTCTTGCTCCCGTCGAACTTCTCGATGTTCCTAAGCTTGAACTTCCGGGGGCAGGGAGCCTCGCGCAAAGTTCGGGAGAAGGCCGGACACCCTGGGGCAGCCCCGTCGTTACCAACAGGGGGCCTTCTGCCCGGAAGCGGCCCGAGACGGGAAAATACTCCGCCCGGGGTGCGCTGGGGGGGCACCATCTGTTGTGGACGTGGACGCCTACTGACTCGACCGGATGCTTTGGCCGCGGCGCCTTGAGGTGCCGCTGGTGCGCGACCGGGCCTGAAGGTATTCGCCGAGGTCCCCGGCAAGTTCCTCCAGGCCCTCCGCAACCGCGGAGCCTAGGTCGGCCATGGTGAATCCACGCGGATCCTTCTCCAGGTCACGCATGACCTGGGCAATCGCCCTAACCCGTTGTTGACTGTGCAGAACTGGGTTGGTGACGGTAGTGGTGGGTGAGGGTGCACGTGTGGCGCGAGTGGCAGGCGTTGGGCCCGTAGGCGTACGGCGGATGTCCGCCAAGATCCGCCCGACCGACCCATCGAAGAGGCTCTGAGCAGTCTCGCGCCGGCGGTGCTCTTTGCCCATGTCAGCGCACGTCTAGTACGGAGTCCTTTCGTTTGATGCCGCGAAGACGTGGCGTGAGGCGGGCTCCCGCGAGGGGTACATGCCAGTGTCACCCACGGAGGCGGTGCCGTCGGCACCTTCAACTACCATGGGCACACCTTGGTCCGCTGCCATCCCTGATGGGCCTGGGCGCCAGTTGCGCGTGCAGGACCGATCCTCCTCTTCGGATAGGACCACGAATATGCGTGGTCCGTCCGGCTGCGGCACTGGTGGTGGCGCCTCCAATCCCTCCATGAGGGTCTCGCTGACATGAGTCAGCGAAGCCACCCTGGGCGGGCAATGCTAGGGGGCGGACAGCTGCTCCCAAGGTGGGCGATGCCTCTACCTCCATCTCGTCAGCCTGGGCTTCGGCAAGGAAACCAGCCTGCCCTCTCTCGTACGACTCGTCGAAGTTGAGGTCTAAGCCCTCGTCGTCATCGTATGACAATAAGGCCATCCTCCACTCGATCGAGGAGAAGATCAGAACGGGCGCCACGGTGGCGCCACTGCCGGCGGCGATCGGAGGTGAGCCTCCGCAGGCCGATGAGAAAGGGTGTCTCGAGACCCGAGGCTGCCCCGCCTCGATCGAGGCCGGCCACGGCCGAGCGCCGCCAAGGGAAGGACGTGCGGGTGTGTTAGTGTAACACGGGGATTTTTATCCTGGTTCAGGCTTCCACTGTCGGATAACAGCACTACGTCCAGTCTTCATTTAATGTTGAGTTTAAACGAGTACAAGAGAGTGAGACCGGGCTTTGGGAAGCCCGTACTTGAGTACAATAAGTGCTCAAGGCACTATGTGTGTTCCTATAGTACCTGGATACGAAGAATTACCGCCTGGAACTAGAGCTCCTACGTGAGTGCAAGTGCTCCTGCTCTACGGTGGCCGAGTGCTCTTCTGGCTACCTCCATCTTCTTCTTCTGTCTCTCCCTCTGTGTGTCGTCTTTTCTTCTCCTCCACTCCCTCGGTTGTGACTCAGGCGCCCTTTTATAGGCAACCTCGACCATCAGAGTCCGACCTTGGTCCATTGTGATGCACCGTATTGTCCCTCAGTCACTAGTTGTGTTCTTCTGCTTTGCCGTGCTGGGGCGTGGCGGACGCTCGAGGCCCGCCGGATATTTGGGCGTATTCTCTCATCCCGCCAGGATCGATGTTCGGACCGCAGCTCGGCAATACATGTCTTTCTCTATAGGGGGCGGATGGTAAGCTGATCGTCGACGCAACCTGCCACCAACTCGCCAGTGGCCTGTGTCAGGCGCGCCTTGGTGCTGCGGTCGCATTTAACTCGTGGTGACCTGCGGAACCCGTGAGGTGTTACTGTCTTGTGGCGTAGTCTCGCCTTTGGGTCCCGAGCCCTGGCCGGAAGCCCGGGCGAGCGACCCGAGCCGGAAATGGGAGCTCGGGCGAGCTTGTTAAGCTTCGGGCGTGAGCTTATAAAGCTCGCGCGTACTTTCCGCGGCCGGAGGCAAGTTATTGGGTCGTGTCTCTATGGGCCGCGTATTTCCCCAACAAAATAATTCTTACAAAAATGAATTTTATTAGTTAGAGACCTTGACTTCAACAAAAATGGTTATCAAGTTTTAGAAAATCATACCAAGTCTTTTATTAGAAATTAAAATTTAAGATAATTTACGGAAAAATTTTCAAGGAGCTATTTTTACAAAAAGTTTTTGGAAATCCAATGTTTTGGGATGTTACAATTTTTCCTGGCTTTAGTGCCTGCCCGATCGATTGCCCCAACCCATTGTGACGCAGTCTTCTCCTTCTCCCCTTTCTTCTTCTTCATCGAGAGAGAGAGAGAGAGTCTTTTCTTCCTCTTCTTCATAAAGAGAGAGAGGGGGGAGGTGGCCTGAATTCCGGCCGCCGCACTCTGGCCAGGATGAGCACGGAGGAGCAGTGAAAAGGTGAAAAAAGGAAAAAGAGGACATAGGTGCGAGGCTTACGAGGTTGGGCGGTTTTTTTAGCATAAGTTTGTTTCGAGTAAATTTATCCGAACTGCCTTTTTTTGAAATATCAATACAACTTGTTTTAAATTGCAATACATAAAAACTGTAGGTTTTTTACGTGAGTGAGACAGATTAGGAAGAGATTGGGTTGGGCCTGGGCCAAGTGGGCCTGCAGATCGGATGGGCCATGGACGAAGAGTGAGAGAATACTACTTCCCCAGCCGAACCCTCTCCCTCGTCCGGATTCCCAGAGTCGCCGTAATCCTGTGCCCTGCCCCGGCTGCGACGTTGATCCGCCGCCGCCGCCTCCCTCGAGTGGAGTGGAGACACATCCGGACTTCTATTGTTCTCTTCTTCTCTTGGTAAGGAATCCTATCTTTCTTTCTTGGATGGATTTGAATTTGATTGTTCTAGCAACTCGCATCCAAATCCCCAATTCTTCCTCTTCTTTCCCGTCCATTGAATTTGATATCGTTCTATCTTCTTCTTTCTTGGATCCATCCATCCAAGATCGATTAGCTTCTTCATCAGCGCGCAACAGTGGACCCCACTCCCCGTCCGATTTTCGAGATATCTTTTAGTCCGCCCCTACGTAGATTCTCTCTGGATGGGACGGTGTTAGCAAATCACATAATTGTTTCTGCTATTTCAATTATGGTCTTCGCGTATGATGATCAATTTTGGTTCAACATCACTTGCTTGATGCCAAGAAATAGTATTATCTTTTTATTTTATTTTACAATGAGTCTGCCTTATCTTGGACGATTCATCAATCCATGTGATGGCGCATGCACTTGCTACATGGCTTTTGATCAAATCATCTCAAGCTCAACACAGAAACATCTTAAGCAACATTGCCAGGCTCAAGCCCCTTCTCGTGCTGCTGCTTCAACTGCTAACGATTATGTTTTCCAGCTGCCAAATGTCGGATGCGGATGTGTACCGATGCTTCGTTGGAAGCCTTTCGTGGTCCACAACTGAAGTGGGACTCGAGCATGCTTTTGGGAAATTTGGTCGTCTTACTGAGGCCAAGGTAACATATATTGATTTCATTTATATGGGGGCAGCAATGGTGTGTTTTCTGCACAGCAATACATGCAAGATTCTTTTAGACAAAAGAATGTGTATTGTGCGTTGGGTTACACTGCTCCAAAAATTACAAGTTTGCGTCCCCTAAACAGTTTGCCATTCTAAAGACATGTCAGCAACCGGGATCTTCTTGACGATTTATCCATGCTGTCCATTTAGCTAGATTGTACATGAATTTTATAATATGTCACAAACAGGTAGTGAGGTTTTTATGGCCTGTTGTACTTAGTGAACTGCATAGTAGGAGGTCATATGGTGGTGTGCTCTGACAGTTTTCAATTGCTATCTTGTCACTTGAGCCTCCAATCTAATTGATATGTAAGGAGGGCCTTGTGAGGTGTGCCGAAATAAAAACCAGAATGGTGGTGTCTTAATTAGATGCAGGCATGTTAAGCTATTGCTTCGCACTCTATATTAATTGGTCATTGGCTTTGCCATGTCTAGGTTTCACAAGTCTTTGCTACCTCAATTTGGTATACCACTCTCTTTGTGCATTTTCTGCTCTATGCTTGACGCTTAATACCAGAATTCATATACTATATCTGTTACCAATTTGCAGGTGGTTCTTGACAAGTTTTCTGGGCGATCACGTGGCTTTGGCTTTGTGACATTTGATGACAAGAAGGCCATGGAAGAAGCCATTGAGGCTATGAATGGAATGGATCTGGATGGAAGGAATATTACTGTTGAAAGAGCTCAGCCTCAAAGTTCAGGCAGGGACCGTGATGGAGATCGCGACTATAGTCGTGGTGGTGGTGACCGTGATCGTTACCGTGGTGACTATGGCCGCAGTCGTGACTATGGTCGTGATTTTGGTGGAGGTCGTGGCGGTGGCGGCGGTGATTGCTTCAAATGTGGCAAGCCTGGCCATTTCGCAAGGGAATGCCCTTCTGGCGATGGTGGCAGGGATGACAGGTATGGTGGTAGGGATGACAGGTATGGTGGAAGCAATTTCAGCAGCCGCTATGGGCCTGATCGTGGCGGCGATCGTTATTCTGGGAGCCGTGATGGAGGAAGCCGCAATGGTGGTGGCGGTGATCGATACAGCCGTGACAGGTCTGGACCTTATGAACGCCCCAGCCGAGGTGGATACTGATCTTGATGGTGGTGTTGCTGTCTCTCAGGTATGGAAGGTATTTCTTAATGCTTTTAAGTGAGTGGTATGTTTTCTTCATTGCATAATGCAGCAAATGGCTTGCAGTTGTGTACTCTTGTGGGAATTTCTATGCTGTTGTTCCCACATGCTGACTAGTGCTTGTTTTTACCCAATGTTGTAAACGGTTCTTCAGGAGCTTCAGTGGATTACCTTATATCTGTCTGAATCTATATCTGGGATCCATGTTTCTGTTTTGATCTGATGGTAAAAATCCTGTCATGGCGCTGGCCTTTGGCTCTGTACTTCGATTGCACCACTTGATGTCGGGGGTGTTGGAGAACAATGATGCTTTTTATCTTATCTGATTGCAATCTTGAAGGAGGTAGCAGCTTTCTCTGCTGGGGGTAACCAGAAATTAGGAAAAAAAAAAGAAGAGAAAAGGGTAAAATCTTGAGTTTTATTCACAAAGGGATATTTTGTTTTGTTATTCTTTCTTAATAAGCAATGATTCTCACATTAATTTTTCGCAGGCATTTGGCCTTTGTGTTCCTATCGGTCTGCATGGCTTAGTGCTAATATTTTGGTGTTTGACTGTGGTTCTGAGTGCTCGCTAGTATTGTTCTACTGGCAATGATGTGTTTCTGCTCTCTATTAGATGACTATAAGATCCCAGAACCTCTTGACTCATTTGTTGAAGTGGACCTATCGTGCTTTGAAGTGCACTTTGTTGAGATCTGGCCTTTGTTGTCCTGTGAGAACTGTCACGTGAGAGGAGCAATGCACTGTATCATCGTCTTTATTTCTTGGGTTGATGTCATGGATCACTTAGTCAACTTTGTTCAACATCGATGCCTTGGGGCTCCTACTATATCCAACTGCTACCTTGAGAACCTGGGAGTGGAACTGCTTCTGTGGGGCGGGCTACCTTACCTTCATATCTGCAACAATCCAAGTATGCAGAGAGCTTAACAAAATCTTCTAGGCTCGCAGATGCATCTTATTCTACCGTAGAAGTTGATCCTTTGTAGCTGAGGTTTGTGAAGATGAAACTATTTCGTTGCCAGCAAACCTTGGTCCACATGTGCTTTTGTGTGATAAAAGTCCACAGTGAGGGTTAAAGCTATGTAGAGTTCTGTTGCCAAGCAGATTGATGACTTCATGTTGCACTCGTGTTAATTTGTCCATGGAATATGGTTAGATTTCATCTTGTTAGCAGTTATTGGAAGTGTATGCACAACATGGTCCCAGTTTCTACTGTGTTCCACTTAAATTTTATTCCTCAGGTCATGAATCCTGATTTACTTGGACAATTTGTTTATCGTCAGACTTGTATGCAAGGTTACTATGTATTGTACAATGGTTACTGGCTGGCTGTTGTGAAATGTATAAAAAGTATACCAGCATGGAAACATCTGCCCGAGTGGTTGAGTGTTATGTAGATGATTACTGATTGCACGTAGCTTTGAGTTGGCTTCACGTTGAATGTTTTCAAGCTGGGATATCAATTCATTGATAGAAAACGCTATCATTTTACAAGTTGGGCTATCATTGAATGTTTTCAAGTTGGGCGATGGAATTTAGTAGTACCATGCTTGGGCTATTCCGACATATGGATCGCGTGCGGAATGAACAGTTGCTGAAGCACATCGTAAGCAGCTCAGTTGATAACATCTGCCCGAGTGTCTGTATCATGCTGGTCACAGTGAAGTCTTAATTCTGCATCCCTAGCAGCTCAGTTCGTGTGTCTTTGTTTTCCAAGACATATGCGTCCATGTCCTCGTATGTTGTCGTCTTTACACATCGATTGCAAAATTCTCACCAAAAAACAAAGAGGGACGCTGGCACATACAGCATCTATTTATATACAAATGCTTGTTCCAGAGCAGAAACCGACCTTAGCTCAGTTGGTAGAGCGGAGGACTGTAGTCCGTGCAGATGAAATCCTTAGGTCGCTGGTTCGAATCCGGCAGGTCGGATTGTCTTCTTTTATTTCTTCTTTTTTCAATCTTGTTTTTCTGCGCATCAAAACCTATTAGTATCTGCTCTCTTCAGCTTCAGCACAGAGATGAGCTCTTGCGTTTCCTCCCAAAATGAATGATGCCGATTCTTTTCTTTCTACAAACAGCGAATGAAGCATCGGCATCCTCTAGCACGTACAGACAAAAAATCTTTTTCTACTGTATGTGCTATCGCTGTGATTTCTTGTGCATCTTGGCTCTAGAACGTCGGTGGCCTCCCTTGGGTGCCTGCCGAAAACAAAACCCCCATGATCATGCTGCAAGGCAAAAGGAAAGATACCGACTTTAAGATGATGATGAGTTGCACCTCGACCTCGATATGCTGTAGCTGTAGCATGTCCTCAAGCTGCACGACGATCTCTGCAAAAATGGGCCGCGCATCAGGGTCTTCCTCCCAGCACCGTCCAATCAGCTTCGACAATCTTGGCTCCACGCTCGCAGGAATCTCCAACCGATATCCCTATTGCACCGGCCCAGCAGAGCATTGTAAGAAAAACATGGATTTTTTTTTCTGACAAACACACGCTCTCAGAGTAACAATTCTGACTCCATTCGGGATAATACCCAGGATCACGTAACATATACCTGCCTTACTCCTAATGCAGCTTGCAAGGGCGTCATGTTATCGTACGGAACCTGTAGCAGGATTAAGACTTCACTCATGATACAGCAGTTTAACACAGCTCGGATGCATTCAACAAACACCAGGGGGGCTACCTTTAATGTTGCCAACTCCCACAGAACAATAGCAAAGCTGAAGACATCAGCTTTATGATCATAAGGCCTATGGTTAATGATCTGTTAATGAACACAAGCAGCACATTATGAGCATCTCGCAAAAAAGAAAAACAACTCTTTTCTTTCTTTCTTTCTTTCTTTCTGTCATAGTTTAAGAAAAACCTTTCATTAAAAATAGAGATATCATTCATCACCACAAATCAGACAGGCGATTCAGCTCACCAAACAAGGTAGCTCAATTCTCAAACGCCTTTTATTGATATCCAAATGAAACTATTTGACCCAGAACCTCGCAAACTAATCCTATAACACCATTTTAGTGCCGCCCGCATAGGGAACCTAACAAGTTCAACATGCTGCTCTCACATTAACAATGGACAGTTCATCACTGATCACTCATATACCAACTAGTTTCAGGAGTAATGGTCCCTTATTGATTTGTTCACTACAATCCAATCCATATTTGCCTATCAGAATCTGATTGTGATTGGTGCCCACAGCTTAATGATTTTTTTCCTCAAAAAAAATTATTGATTTGTTCACTATAATCCAATCCATATTTGCCTATCAGAATCTGATTGTGATTGGTGCCCACAGCTTAATGAGGATGTGATCCAAGCAGTTCCCCAAACTTTTCATGAGCAAATAAAGAGCTCAACCTACCTCTGGTGCCATCCACCTATAGGTTCCAGTTTCAGCTGTCATTTGTCCCTCCTGACTTCCAAGTCGAGCCACACCAAAGTCTGCAATCTTCACAACCTATTTCCAGGAGAAGATCTACAGGTTAATTACTAGTAGGTTAGTTGATTTCAATCAAATAAACATTTGCCACATCACTTTGTCCTCTAATTCTCCAACAAAAAGGTGGTTTGGCATACTTTACAGACACACAACTTTAAGTTTGTAACGTAAGATAATCATAATTCCACATTTTCAAAAAAAAAAAAAGAGATGATTAAACAGAAAAATCAATATTCGAGTTATTAAGAAACTATGTTTCTCTAAACCACACAACATCTCCATTTTTTAGTTTATATATTTTGAAAGTAAAATATTTCTTGGAGCTCAAAAATGTCATCCCTACAGAATGATCTTTCATTTTATCTTGTCATTGCCAGTCTGGCAAATGTGGATTGTAATTCTTTAGGTACTTTTTGAAAAAAAATTGGTCATATACCAAAGCAACCTTTTTTTCACTGAAAACCACATGGACTACCGTGAGACTTTTTTTTGACTGAAAGCCACATGGACTACCACGAGATCTCCAATCAGGCAGAAGAAAATGGGCACAGACAATCAAGTGATTCAACACTTTGAATAAGTAAACATACCTGATCATAGCCTATTAGCAGGTTTGCAGTTTTCAAATCTCTATGGATGATGTTATTCCGGTGCAGATAATCCATCCCTTTTGATATACTGACAGCAATCCTTAAAATAGTAAGGAGGTCCAACACATTACCCTGCTTGTGAAGAAAGTCGTATAAATTCCCTCCAGGCATGTATTCTGGAAGAAACAGAACCAACCGGGAGAGAGAAAGGTGAGCTCATTAAAACAAATGGAATTACAGTAAATTTTGCAAAATTAGCTAAAATACTGAATATAAGACGCAAGCACACATGCATAGCATTGGTTTGACACAGGTCACAATCACAGAAACCTGGATGGAATCAAAAGCAGGTAGCCAGAATTATGTCAACTAGAAAGAGTGGCGAAAACTTTCCAAGACAGTTGGATTTCCTAATGGACATCTGCTTGCTAGGATGAGCAGATAGCGCCATTATCCAGATCAGTATCAATGGTTACAGAGTCGATTCCATTCCAAAAGTATATACATACAAAAATATTGATGGTACCTGTTACAATGCAATAGTTTGGATGCCTTGTGCATGCCCCATAAAAGTGAAGAATATTTTCATGTTTAACACTCCTGGAGGAAAACTATCTTGAATTAGTCAGAATAAAGCAAAATCAATTAATTCAGTAATGGTAGAGGCTGGAATTATTTTCCATTATCTTAAAAAAGTACTAATTCAGTAATGGTAGAGGCTGGAATTATTTTCCATTATCTTAAAAAAAGTAACAGCTGTAGAAAGCTCACCTTAAAATAAGTACTTCCTGCAAGAACTCAACTTCAGAAGGATTACTGAGATGTGCAACTCTGAGCATCTTTATAGCGACATCGAGACCATTATAAGTTCCTCGATATCTGTGAAAATGAACATGAATGAGATCCCTCTTCAAATGTAGTTTAGCAATATTTAGGCAATTTGTCAGTTGGCTCTATGTCAATTGCCAACATTTCCTTGTCAGCAGATGCCAGCACACACAGATTACCGTCTATAGAGGCTAGAGGGGGCACACCAATAGAGGCTAGAGGAGCACACTGCCCATGCTAGCAGCGAAGTGACGTAGTGGACACTTCAAGTAAATGAACCTATGGTGATTTTATTCCAACCCAAATATCAAGTGTCAAACAGTTCTTACAAGTCCGCAGAAGATCCAGATGCGATCTTTTCGCCCCTTGTTAGCATGCTCCATTCGATTTCAGAATATCCAACCTGTTGTTGTAGCTCAAGTAACCTCTCCGAGGCTGAAGAATTTGTTGAATTAGATGGTGATGCCTACAAATTACATGGAAACAACTTCGGTTGATATGGCATGGGAATATGGCATGCTGACTGAAAGTAGAGTTCTGTGGATAATACTGCATGTGCTGTGAACAAGCAGGGCCAAAAAAAGCATACAGATGGCTTACTGATGACTGAAAATAAAAGCTTTCAAATAAATTGGATGGAAAAGGGCATCATACGTTTTTAAGTGTTAATGTCTCCTTAATTTTTGTGATCAAATCATCTGTTTCCTGCATGTAAAATTGCAAAATGAGATGACATGGGTACACAACCCTTGTATATAAAAGAGAATTTAACAAAAGAGATTGACGGTGCACTCCGTCTACGAAAAATGACATCTGGTCGTAATTGATATCCAGCGACATTACAAACTGAAAACAAATACCTTAAGCAGTTCTGGAGCTTACATAGTTGAATTTCAAACATAGAACAGAAATATTGCTGAAATGGCTGGATTGTACATGTAGGCATGATTAAACTGACTTTACCTCTGTCTCCCACCCATCGACAACAAAAACGTCCAGACAATAGCCATCGGTTGTGGAGTAAACATGAGCTTCTCTAATATTCAATCCAACCTCAGATAGCAATGCAGTTAGCTGTTGAACAACCATTTTGTCATAAAAAGATTGACATGGAGAAATATGACAAGCAAGTTGATATGAAACTGGATATATATGAAGAAAATACTGAATAGTATAAATTACCCTGCTAAGGAGCTTGGGTCTGTCGAGGGAAGAGAAGATGATCTCATGAAGAAGGATGCTTTTTGAATCCCTGTAGAGAATCCAGTTTTTAAGTTGAAATTGATAGATCAAACAAGTAAAGATTGTGAAGTAGGGCACTTGAAATTGTTGGAGGAAGGACAAAATGCACGCAGCACCTCTATCGAATTTCAATCGAAAATAAGGAGAGCAGCACTGTGGTAATTAAGACGAATTAGAGCTTGTTGTTACCTTGAGGAGATTGTCATAGAGGAGGTGGTGTTGTCGGCGCCCTTTCTTCTCTCCAAGGTGAGGTCTTGCAACAAGCTTTGGCATGGATCAAACTCGGGATTGCTGCTGCCTTCCCCATCCGGTTCAGCTGCCGGAATGCACTGCTCATCAAGGTAGAGTAGTTGCTGAACAAATTATGAGGAAAAATAATAATTTTGCCAGTAAATTAAACCAAGCACAGATTTTATTACCTGTAGGAAGCGAGCGTGGAAGACAGGGCGCCTGTCCGGGTCGGCGCACTCCTGGAGGATCCTCCGGTGAAGCAGGACGTCCTCCGCCTTGGCGACACCCAGGTCGCTGAGGTACCTGTCCGGCAGCTTGTCGAAGTGGAGGTAGAGGTTGTCCCGGAAGGAGGAGGGGTCGGCCTCTGATGCGGCGAGGAGCAGGAGGCGGTCGCATATGGTACGGCGCAGCTGGTCGTGGAGGTGGGGCGGGGCGGAGCCCCTGGGCGGCGAGGAGCTCTCGCCCGTCCCCTCCTCCCAGTGCTCCTCCTCCCCCATTCCTCGACCTCTCTCTCTACCTGGCTGCCACTTGCACGCGCGCGCGGGGGTTGGCTATATTTATAGCTGAAGTATTAGGAGGGGGCGGCCGGCGACGGCGAGGCAGTGAGCATCGAGCAGAGCTCCGGCCGAGCTGCTCTTCTGGCTGGATTTATTTTATTTTTTTTTTGGTAAAAGAAAAGATTGGAGCTTGAAGGAAAGACGACCATGCAAATGGAAGGCAAGAGACCAGAAGAATTAACTCATCAAAAACATCTCTTGTTTTTTCTACGCCGGCTGCTTCGTCTGCTGCGAGGGCGGGAACAGGAGGCGGTTCCGTTCTGGCAGCCATTGGCAAGCTGACGCGTGCCTCGCCGCCCGGACCAAGTCGCCGCCGGCCGCCGGCGAGTTACCCATGTCATGTGGGCCCCACTAAGTTGATCTTTCTTTTCTCTTCGTGGTCAGTAAACAAGCATAAGAGATGTGTCAGCTGACTCACCACTGAGTCGAACGACGGACCCCCAATTTGCTATTTTATTTATTTTCACACTTAATTTGCTCCAAAAGATCGATCAAAGGTCCATAGCGTGATATCACTCACAGCTTTTCTCTAAAGAGCGCCCCCAGCAGCTTACCGAAAGGTAAAAACTCTTAACTACAGTAATACTATAGAAGTTTTTTTTTAGGCAAATCTACTTATATGATATTTATATATATAACATAAGTATCTACAAGGATAGTGTTGGGGAAAGTTTGTGTCCTATGGAGATACGGCCCGCTAACTTACCTTCGGTCCCGTCGAAAGAACGCGCGAGCTTGGCAAGCTCGCGCCCGAGTTTTCCTGCTTCTAAGCTCAGCTCATTTGCCCCCTCCCTCGGGCTTCCGGCAGGGGCTCGAACCAATATGATCGCGCGCCACAAGACAGCACGCCATGGGTCCCACAAGTCACCATGAGTTAAATCGGCACATGATGCAAAGCACGCTGACACAAGCCGCTGACGGGTTGGTGGCGAGTCGTGTCAACAGTCGGCTACCATCCGCCTAGATAGAGAAGACACGTATTGCCGGGTGGCAGTCCGAACGACGACCTGGGCAGGATGAGGAAATACACCCGAATATCCGGCGGACATCGTGCGTCCGCCACGCCCCGGCACGGCAAAGCAGAAGAGGATGACTAATAACCGAAGGATAACTCGGCGCATCTGGCGGACCAAAGTCAAGTTCACGATGGTAGAAACGCTTATAAAAAGGCGCGACAGCCACGATAGAGGACACGCTACAAGGGAACGACGAAGATACATAGACGAGGAGGTAGACTTAGACAGAAGAGCATTCAGCCACCGTAGAGCAGGAGCACTTGCACTCATGTAGGAGCTCTAGTTCCATGCGGTAGTTCTTCGCGTCCAGGTATGGTAGAAACACACATAGTGCCTTGAGCACTTATTGAAATCGAGCCCGGGCTTCCCGAAGCCCGGCCACGCTCCTCTTGTACTCGTTTAAACTTGGCATTAACGAAGACTGGACGTAGAGCTGTTATCCGACAGTGGAGGCCCGAACCAGGATAAAAACATCCGTGTCACACCAGGCTCCGGCGCGTCCGACGCGTCGGACACACACCATCCTTCCCTCGGCGGCATCCAGCCAGCGGCCGGGCCTCGGTCTAGGGGACAGGGCCGCCCTCGGGCCTCGCACCCTCCTTTCTCCTTGCTCATTGGCCCGCGGAGGCTCGCCTCCCGGTCGCCGACAGCTGGCGTCCACCGTGGGGCCCGACTGCGGTCTTCTCCCCTCGATCGAGTCGAGAATGACCTTGTTGTCATACGATGACGCCGAGGGCATAGACCTCAACTTCGACGACTGCGACGATCTCGACGAGTCGTACGAAAGATGGCAGGCTGGTTTCCTCGCCGAAGCCGAGGCTGACGAGATGGAGGTAGAGGCATCGCCCACCTCAGGAACAGCTGTTCGCCCTCCCAACATTGCCCGGCCAAGACGGCATTTCGCTGACTCACGTCAGCGAAATCCTCATGGAGGGACTGGAGGCACCGCCACCAGTGCCGCAGCCGGACGGACCATGCACGTTCGTGGTTCTGTTCGAAGAGGAGGATCGGTCCTGCGCGCGCAACTGGAGCCCCGGCCCGTCCAGGCAGGCAGCGGACCAGGGTGTGCCCATGGTGGTTGAGGATGCCGACGGCATCGCCTCCGTGGGTGACACTGATATGTCCCCCTCGCAGGAGCCCGCCTCACGCCACGTCACGCGGAGTGACCCCGCACCAGGCGCGCGCTGACCTAGGCGAGGAGCACTAGCGGCGTGAGACTGCTCGGAGTCTCTTCGCTGGGTCGGTTGGGTGGACTTTGGCGGATATCCGTCGTAGGCCTGCCAGCCCGACGCCGCCACACGCGCCGCAAGCGCGCCCTCGCCCATTGCTACCATCACCAACCCGGTTCTGTGCAATCAACAACGGGTTAGAGCGATTGCCCAGGTCATGCTTGACCTGGAGAAGGATCCGCGTGGATTCGCCATGGCCGACCTAGGTCTTTGCGATTGCGGACGGAGGAGAACTTCCGGGGACCTCGGCGAAGCATCTGAGCGATCGCGCACACCAGCGGCACCTCGGCGCGCGTGAGCGTCGATCGCATCGAAAGCGCGTCACGTCCACGGCGGCGCTTCAGCGTACCGGGCGGAGTATTATCCCGCCTCGGGCCGCTTCTAGGTGGAAGGCCCCCATTGGTAACAACGGGGCTGCCCCAAGGTGTCTGGCCTTCTTCCGAGCTTTACGCGAGGCTCCTTGGCCCCGGAAGTTCAAGCCTGGGAACATCGAGAAGTTTGACGAGGGCAAGAATCCCGACGAATACCTCGCCGTATATACTACCGCCATCTTGACCGCCGGTGGTAATGAAACCGTTATGGTCAACTACTTTCCTACCGTCTTGGAGGGAATGGCCCGAACCTGACTCTTTAACCAGCGCCGAGGTACGATACGCAGCTGGGAACAGCTGCAAGAAGCGCTCCGGATGAACTTCCAGGGCTGCTACGCAAGCCCTAGAAAGCCCCAGGACCTCAAGCTCGTGGTCCAGAGGGCGGGGGAAGGCCTGCAGGACTACGTCCGCAGGTTCGTCTAGGTGCGCAACACTATTCCGTCGATCTCCGACGAGGCCATCGTCGAGGCCTTCAAGGAGGGGGTGCAGAATACCCACTTTACCGAGGACCTTGAGCTCCATCCGGTCCACACCGCTGCCGATTTATTTCGCGCTGCGGAAGGATACATCAACGGCTCCGAGGCGGTGGAGCGCAAGAGAGGCAGGGCGGAGGAGAAGTCGGCGGCCCAGACCGGAGCGGACGGCAAGAAGGGCGACGCTAAGAAGAAGAAGAAGACGAAGAAGAAGAAGGAGCCCGCTGCCCCGAACTACGTCGTGGCGGTGGGGCTCGAGAGGCCCGCCTCGAAGGCCACCTCCCGGCCCCGCCCGCCCGGTGGCGGAAGCGGCCGGTGTGCGAGGCGGGAGGGCAAGCTCCTAGCCCGGTCTCGACCGGCCAAGGGGGCGAACCATCCGAACAACCGCTACTGCCTTCTCCATCACCAGTACGGCCACGACCTGCGCAATTGCAGGACGTGGGCAGCGCGGTTGGAGGATTTCTACACTGGACGTGGACCCATGCCCAAACTCCCCGACAATGGAGTTCCAGACGATCGGGCGCCCCAGGGCGGCCACGGCGATGCCTTCCAGGAGGCTCGCGGACACGTCGCCGTGATTTTTGGCGGTGCGTCCGCCTACAGCTCGCGACGCGAGCTCAAGGCCATTGCCCGAGAGGTTTACCACCTCGAAAGAGGTAAGCTCGGAGACACACCCATGCAGTGGTCTCACCAATCGATCACTTTCTCTGGGGATGACTGTCCCCTAGAATGACAAGGCCTCAGCGCCTGCCGCTAGTGCTCTGTCCTACCATCAGCAACACGCGAGTCGATCGCGTGCTGGTGGACGGCGGGAGCTCCCTGGACATCATCACTGCTCGGGTCCTAGAGCAGATACAAGTCCCGCGGTTCAAGATCAAGGACATAACCATTCCTTTCCATGGCATTGTCCCGGGGTCGTCCCTACAATCGATCGGGCAGATTGTACTGCCCGTAACATTCGGGGCCCCCTAGAATTTTCGGACAGAGTACGTCACCTTCGAGGTGGTGGACTCCGGGCTTCCGTACAACACCATTCTAGGATGCCCCACGTTGTCCAAGTTCATGGCGGCCACCCACCACGGGTACCACTGCCTAAAGATGCCGGCCCCTCACGGGATCATCATGATCAAAGGCAGCCACAAGGCCGCTATGGCCTGCGACGAGAGCGCCCTAGCAATGGTCGGACAGCTCCCAGAGCGTGGCCTAGCTAAGACCGATCGGCCGCCAGTCCGCCCCAAGGTGGCCCTGCAGCCGCAGGAGCCCACCAAGGCAGTCCCCCTCTCCAAGGATGACCCCGCTAAGGTCGTCCACGTAGGGACCAACCTCGAGTCCAAATAGGAACTCGAGCTCGTCGCCTTCCTCCGAGCTAATGCAGACGTGTTCGCGTGGGAACCGTTTGACATGCCCGGAGTCCCAAGGGAGGTAATCGAGCACAGGCTAGCCGTTCAGCCTGATAAAAAGCCTGTCAGACAGGCCTTACGACGCTTTCCCAAGAAGTGGAAAGCCGATATCATACAGGAGCAACTTGGCAAGCTCCTCCAAGCCGGCTACATCTGAGAGATCGAGCATTCCGACTGGCTCGCCAACCCAGTCGTCGTCAAGAAGAAGGGCGGGAAATAGCGAATGTGCGTCGACCATCGCGACCTCAACGCCGCCTGCCCCAAAGACAATTTTCCCCTGTTGCGCATAGACCAACTGGTCGACGCAACGGCAGACTCGACGCTTATGAGCTTCCTGGATGTCTACTCGGGTTATCACCAGATCGCGCTGGCAAGGAAAGACGAAGAGAAGACAGCCTTCGTGACACCTTTTGGTACCTTCTGCTACACGACCATGTCATTCGGTCTGAAGAAGGCGGGAGCCACGTTCCAGCGATTGATGCAGAAGACGGTCCCTGATCAGATAGGGCGCAACGTAGAAGTGTACGTAGATGACATCGTTGTAAAGAGCAAGGTCCCACGGGACCATGTCGATCACCTTCAGGAAACGTTTGCTAATCTCAGGAAACATCAAGTCAAGTTGAATCTTGAAAAGTGCGTTTTCGGTGTCCGGTCTGGGATGTTGCTCGGTTATGTGATAGGAAAGACGAGCATAGGGGCTAACCCCGAAAAATCGAAGCCATCGAGAATATGAGATCGCCAACCTGCACCAAGGAGGTGCAAGCCCTCACCGGGGGGATGGCAGCTCTCAGTAGATTCATATCTCGTCTCGGCGAACGCAGTGCACCTTTCTGCAAGATCCTACGCAAGCACAATGGTTTCGAATGGTCAGAAGAAGCCGAGGCCACTTTCAGCGAGCTAAAGCGCTATCTTTCCACGCCTCCCGTCCTAGCCACGCCAAAACTCGGGGAAGCTCTACTCCTCTACTTGGCGGTCGCCCCGCAGGCTGTGAGTGCTGTACTAGCAGTCGAATGCGAGGGCAAACAACAACCCATCCACTACGTAAGCGAGGTATTGCATGGACCTAAGGAGCAGTACCCCGAGGTTTAAAAACTTTTATACACCTTGCTTATGGCCTCACGGAAGTTGCGCCACTATTTCTAAACCTATCCAATTACGATCCCAACGAGCTTCTTGCTAAGGGATATCATTAGAAACCCCGACGCGAACGGGCGGGTCGCAAAGTGGGCAGTCAAGCTTGGTGAATTCAATATCAAGTTCGTACAACGAACAGCGATCAACTCTCAAGTCGTAGCTGACTTTTTGGCTGAATGGACCGGGCCAGCCGACCCTTCTGGGGGCTCGCCCGAGCTTACAAGCCAAGAAGCACACTGGACCATGTTCTTTGATGGGTCGCGCCAATTCGAGCGATCAGGTTGCGGCTTTGTTCTCATCTCCCTCCAAGGAGAACAAATTCAGCATATAATGCAGCCTTCATTTCCAGTAACGAACAATCTTTGCGAGTCTGAAGGCCTCTAACTGCCTCTGAGCATGCCTCAAGCGCTTCGATATAAAGCGGTGACAATGAAAGGGGATTCGCAGTTGGTTGTCTGCCAAGTAAACAAGGAGTTTCAGTGTTGCGACGACTCAATGGCGCCATACTTGGCAGAAGTGAGAAAGCTGGAGAAACACTTCACGAACTTTGAAGTGTGTTATGTTTCGGATCAAGCTAATAGCTTTGGCCGATAAGCTTCATAAGCTCGGCTCCTCACAGAACCCGCCCGACGGGTGCTCGTCTGACACCTACTAAAGCCCTCTATTCCCTCCGGAGAAGAGGCCCCCGAGAAGACGGTTGCCTCAACCCAAACGACCGGTACTATTTCGTTCCTGGAGCAGCACGACACCTGGATGACGCCATTTGTCCAGTTCTTGGCGCATGAGACACTGCCACAGGACACAGCTGAGAAATTCCGGCTCCAAAGACAAGCCTGACCTTGCCGATTACTCGGGGGCTTGTTGTACCGAAGGGGTTCTAACGGCGTACTTTGCAAGTGCGTGACCCAGGAGGAAGGCAAATTTCTCCTCCAAGATATCCACGACGGGATCTACGGGGCCCACGCCTCTTTCAGAACCTTAGTGGGAAAAGCCTTCCGCATGAGGTACTACTGGCCCACTGCGTTGACCGACGCAAGGGAACTAGTAAAACGTTGCCCAGACTGCCAATACCACGCTCGAGTGTCCCACCAGCCAGCATACGAGCTACAGACTATCCCGCTGACCTGACCATTCTCGACGTGGGGAATGGACATACTTGGTCCATTTTCCAGAGGCCTAAAGGGGTGCACGCACCTGTTCGTCACCATCGACACTTTTACTAAGTGGATCGAGGCCGAACCAGTGTCGACCATATCAGCCCAAACGGCCAAAAGGTTCTTGAGAAACAACATTGTGGCCAGGTTCGGCGTCTCGAGCAAGCTGATCGTTGACAATGGGACACAGTTCACAAGCGAGCTATTCTAGGACTACTGCGAAGAGCTCGGCATGAAGGTCGCCCTAGCCTCGGTGGCTCACCCACAGAGCAATAGCGCGGCTGAACGTGCAAATGGACAAATCATACAGGGCATTAAGCGCCGAGTATACGACGCTCTCGTAGAACAGCGTCAAAACTGGGTAGAGGAGCTACCCTCGGTGCTTTGGGCAGCCCGGACAACCTTTAATCGAGCAACTGGAGAGACCCCATTCAGACTCGTATACAACTCGGAAGCGGTCCTACCCATCGAGCTAAGACTTGGTTTAGTTCGCATTGATTTTGCAGGTCAAATCGACAACGACGAGGAACGACTGTTGGATCTCGACCTATTCGAGTCCTGTCGCGAGCAAGCACTATTGCGAGCTGCAGCATACAAGCAATTCCTACGACGGCACGCGGCAAAAAGGGTACAGACCCGAACCTTACAAGTTGGCGACTTAGTTCTAAGACGAGTTCAGAACCTAGCCAACGCCAATAAGCTCACCCCGAGGTGGGAGGGTGCATACAGACACATCGTGACGACAACACGCCTGGTCGTGAGATCCCAGCTATGCCAGTTGGTAGAATCCTCAACAGTTCCTAGAACATCGCTCAACTCCGGAGGTTCTACGCTTGAACCAAGGTCGTAAGTCTCTTTTCTCACCTCTCTTTTCTCTTTTCCGTTTTTCCTCTCCCTAGCTAGCCCTCAAACAACCCCTAGAAACCTAAACCTACGATTGGGCTTGGGAGAAGACTCGGGCTGTCTCAGCACACATCGCCAGAATAGCGGCTATGTAGAAGCTACACCCCTAGGATTCCCTTACACACGGGTAAGCCGATATCCATCGCACCACGCAAAACCCCGCGCGGGCAAACGCTTTCCGGCCCTATATCATAAGCCCGCATAAGATTGTCACAGCCCAGGATAGCTCCAGAGCCCAATACTCTGCCTCTTACAGAGAAACAGAGCAAGGGCCACGAGCTCCGTTCTAAGGACGCGGTCTCTCTAAACCACGACCGACCTTCTGTCGATCCAGAAGCTTGGTCATGACTCGGGGGTTAGGATCGATTTTTCAAAAATTGATCTCTCTAAACCACGACCGACCTTTTATCAAATCCAGAAGCTCGGCCGTGGCTCGGGGGCTAGGGACGATTTTTCAAAAATTGATCTCTCTAAACCACGACCGACCTTCTGTCGATCCAGAAGCTCGGCCGTGGCTCAGGGGCTAGGATCAATTTTTCAAAAATTGATCTCTCTAAACCACGACCGACCTTCTGTCAAATCCAGAAGCTCGGCCGTGGCTTAGGGGCTAGGGACGATTTTTCAAAAATTGATCTCTCTAAACCACGATCGACCTTCTGTCGATCCAGAAGCTCGACTGTGGCTCGGGGACTAGGGTCGACTTTTTCAAGGTCGATTTTTTAAGAATTAGATACCCGAGGGTCGACTTTCGATCTTCTCTAAGCCACGCCTGAGCCTCTCTTCAGAGGCTCGGCCATGGCTCAGGGGCTAGGACTGATAGGGCTATACCCCGACCTTCAAAACTTTCTTGCCTATACGACTACTTGTGTTCATTTGTACGTAGGAAAAACGACAAAAGAAGGAAGCAAAACAAGCAACTACATTGATCTTCGAAATGGCTTATAAGCCGATTACAGGAGTTACCGGCGACCGTGGACTAGCGCCTCAACGATCACGTCGGCCACCTCGGCGAGAGTCGGGACGGCCTCGATCAGGACAGCGACGATGGCGACGTCGGGGACACGAGCTTCTTCCTCAGCAACCTCGGCGAGAGCAAGATCGTAATCAGCCCAGAGAACCTCTATGAACTCTTCGTGGTTCATGAGAGCAGGCAGGGTGTCCTCCGGCGGCGGCGCATCGATAGAAGCAGCAGAGCGAGACGAAGACGCCATTGCAGCAGAGGTTCCCCGGAGGAGGAGGGTGTTGGGATAAAAAAAACAAATTTATTAATTGCGTTTTAATTTAAAACGTGATTAATTATCTCTGATAATCCCTATCAAATCCCGTTCCTATCCCTAAGTCTATCTCGACTGGTTTATATCCCGCAGCTCTATCCCCTAAATCTCGGATCTCCCGAGCCGCTTGGCTACCCCTATAAAAGCCACCTCGTCTTCCTCCTCGCACACGCTGGCGGCCGTGAAACACACACAAAAACACGTAGCTTTTGCGAGCCTGCAGACCCTCAGGCGGAGATTTCACGAAGCACACATACGCTGCAGACGGAGGCGAAAAGCGATCGGAGACGAAGAAAATCTACACATAAGACTAAAGTCGATCGGAGATCATCATCACGGAGACGAAAAGATCGACGGAGGCCAAGAATAGCAAAGAAATCTACACACGCAAGGTGAAAAAGAAGAAGACAAAAGGAAAAAAGGTGAAGATCTGATCCTTCACGTGGTCTTCTATTCTGATTTTTGATCCTTTCTATCATCTCTTTCTTCGTGCCCTGCACACTAGTTTTGCTCCTGGGTTGGCTTCCCTTGCACGTCTTCTTTTTCTCCTGCATCTTCCTGTCTTCACTGCCACGCCCATGGGCGTGACCGTCCTCGTGGCCGCACCTCGGTGTCGCTGCGTCCGGCGTTCCGCCGCTGTTCTTCGCCCACCGGCGCCCTCCGTCCGGCTCACTCCGCCGCCGGCGACGCCAGTGCGATCGCGTCCACACGCTTACGCCTCGCTGCTCGCGACGCGTTTTCCGTGCCGCCAAGCGCGTCGACCGCCGCCGCCGCGTCGCAGCCGCTAACGCGCCGACCGCCGCCGCCGTCCGTCTTTGCGTCGACCGCCGCCGCCGTCTGGTTGTTCCCGGCGTGCCGCCGCCGTCGCGCGCTTAGCGCGCCGCCGCCGCCGCCGTTTAGGCGCTCAAGCCTGCCGCCGCCGCCGTCGCTGAAAGCACGCCGACGACCGCCGCCAGATCTAAACCGTTCAGCCCAAGCCGTCATGCTGCGCCAATAAGCCAACCGCCGCCCAGCCGCTTCAAATAAGGCCGCTGTCCGCCGCAGCAGCGCCCATCACCGCCCGCCGACGCTGCCGACGCCAAGCCGTCGCGTGTGTTCGCCGTCCACAGGCCGTTGCGTACTGCTGACTTCTATGGCCCGTCACTGCGTGTCCCAAGGCCATCACCGCCTTGTGGCGGACGCCATCCACACGTGCCGCCGTGGCTCGCACAGCCGTGGTGGCCCCTGGGCCAGTCTCGCCACGACGACGCCGTCACGCCATGTCCCTGACACCGGCCTCGACGCGCCCCCAACGCAGGCCTCGGCGTGCCCTCGACACGGGCCTCGCTCCCCCGGCTCTGCTGCCCCTAGTCCCGGCCTCCAGCTCCGACCTCCGGTGTCACCGCTCCAGACCACGCCCAGTATCGCGCTCTGCACCGCCTCTGGCTCCACTACGCTCAGTCCCGTCCTCCAGCCTGGTCGGCCCCCATGACGCACCTCGTCACATCTTCGACCCTGCCGCGATTCGGCACAGCATCTACCCTATCCTCTCCGTGCTCTGCGCCCCAGGAGTTCCTCGCCGACGGAGCTACCAGTCCTTGCCAAACAATTCCCTCAAGACGCAATATTAGTGTTCCACATAAAATATCAACATCTGTTTCGACGATCAAGAGAACTATCAACATCCACATCCAAGACTGAATATGCAAGAACACTCCCGATGACGCCATCAAAGTCATCAAATTCAACTCCAAGCCAAGTGCGGAACCGTGCACCTCATCAACACACCAATTTCAACGTGGCGTTTGACGAAACAAGATCAAGCGACACGAGCGGGCGGAGCCAAACATACAACGGCTTCGCTAGGCATCACGTGGGCCCAAATCTACCCCATGTGTTCTGCCGTCGCCACACCGGTCTACACCGACAAACACGGCAATCCACGAAGCGAAGGAGAAGAAGAAGATGACTCAGCAGCTTAATCGGAGGTGTTCCGCGTATCCACTCGCGGATGTAATTAACTGGGTGATCTTCCGAGGCCCCAGGATTCAGAACCCTCACATCGTCAATGACGGAAGTCTACAGCGCACAATCCTATCTACAGGGACTTGTATTTTATTGTGATAATGAAATATAAGCTTTCCAGTCCTCTTTTTTTCTTTTGTGTATTTATATACACTGGCACGCCTGGCAAAACTCTATTTCTTTTAGAAATTTTCCGTGCTAACAGAGGGGTTGTAGGAAGAAGTTTGGAATGAAAATCGGTCACCGCATCGGCCTCTTTTTATAGCCAAGCCCGGGAAGTCGAACCGACTCCAGGAGTAGTGGCATCGGGAAGCGGCTCAGATGTGAACCGTTTCCAAGATGACACACGGATGTCTCTCGGGCGCTGCGATGCAACAATCATTGACGATCGCCATTCCAGAAGAAGATTGATTGGAGGAGCGGCAAAAGGAAAAAAAATAAAGTAATAACATTACTCTTAAATGAGTATCTACAGAAGGGCAAGTCAGATCACAGCCAAAAGAAATGGAAAAACAATACAAAGGTCTATGGCCCAGGGACTTGTATTTTATTGTGATAATGAAATATAAGCTTTCCTGTCCTCTTTTTTTCTTTTGTGTATTTATATACACTGGCACGCCTGGCAAAACTCTATTTCTTTTAGAAATTTTTCGTGCTAACAAAATTGGCACGCCTGGTGGGACATGAATCTCCTCCCATCTTGGCTGCTGAGGCTCGAAGTCATCTTCGCCTATTCTATATGCTCGAGGACATCTTCGCCTCATTCTTCTTCTTCTTCTTTCTCTCCCGTTCAAGTGGAGCCGTCCTGATCAAAGGATCCACTTCTGCAGGATCTTCTTTCTCCACTGCAATGGTTTTTCCATCCAGTTCGGAGCTTTCGCCCCAACGACTGTGGTCCAGGAGGGATCCAAAATCTTCATCCTCAAAACTGAGGAAATGTTTAAGTCTGTGAAGGAGCACAGACTGACTTCTGCTGCAAGCGCGGAGGAGCACCGCGCCATCATGAGGGAGGCTCGCACTTTCGTGCACTCCCCCAATGAAGGACATTCTGGAGCACAACTCCTTGCTGCCCTGGAGGCTTCTGTTGCCAGGACGCGCCTTCTTAAAACGAACGCTCGTTCGTTGAAGAGCGCGCACCCCACTCGCAACTACAGGAGGAAGCTGGCCAAGGTCCAGAAGCTACATCGCTCCGTCAACTCTCACATCGCCAAGCACGATGCGGCGGAGGAATGGTTCACCGGCAAGATCGGCTTTTCTGACGAAAAACAAGTCAGGAAGGCCATCATGAAGGAGTTCTGGGCGCGTCACCCACAACAACGTGCTATCCAGAAGAGGCGCACCCCTCGCTCCATCAACATCGTGCCTTGCTTGCACCTTGGCGAGACAGGTACGCATGGTCTCATTCATGCTAACAACTCTTTTGCAGTTCTCTCCCCTGAAGCGCCCGCTCCCACCAACGAAGAATTGAGGAGGGACCTGCAACGGCTGCAAGACCAGGTGGCCCAACTGGGGAGGCGAGTTCAGTGACGTGAGCCGGTTCCCGTTGTGTCCCGAACCGAGGGCATGACGAACCATCGGCATCCCATTCCCCGGATCCGATATCAACCACTAATGATCGGGACCCAGCACGCGTCTCCATCAACTTCCATCATGCTCTGGGGGCAAGGCGTGTCTCCAACACGATGGAATCAGTGGACTAGGCGTCAAGTCCACGCGTCACCACCATCTTCCACGCAACCGCGAAGACTGGTGGTCACTTCCACAAGATTGGCGCTACCACCTCTTCTCCCCAAACCGCCAATGGCGGCAAGGCTGCAGCCTCCACCGCTCTTACCAACTCCGACAACGTCTTCGAGGCTTCAAATCCCGCCAACAAGACCCCAACTCAAGCGGGAAAGGCGCCAGAAGAATCGCACAGCGCTACACCAAGAGCTGGAGGAGCTCGTTCTGCACCATACGCAGATTCAAATCCAAGCTGACGGCGGAATCGCCAGGGATCACAATAAGATCGCCTTCCGCATCTCTCCCAACCTGGAGGAAAATCCAAGATACAAGTATCTTATTAACAGGTTGGCGCCGAAACCCCAAGAGGAGCACCCTGTGGCGCATAGGCGAGGTGAACCAACTCCACGAGTTGTGCACAAACATGCACAGCTCAGGGGACAACACAACGACTCCATCGTCATCTTCCAGGAGCCGTCCGTGTCATTGGTGCCCCCCGTTCTCCAACAACCCACTCCACGGCTACAATCGGTGGTTGAACTCCCACCGGAGGCGCTCCCGGCACCGATGGACATACAAGACGACAGGGGAGAAACTCTCCAAGCGGCCAATACAGCTACTTGTGGTGCCCTGACGGTTGGGCCTCAACCACAAGACGAAGACCGGTGGAGGCCACCCAACATCACGCACGAGTTCTCCTACCCGTCCGATGAGGAGATCGTCCCTAACCCAAGGGCCGTCTTCTCAAAAGGACGTACAAGCACACGGAGGCTTCGCAACAAGGCTAGATCAACGGCCAGTTGCATGCCTCTCACCACAAAGAGGAGCTCTTTGTCCGATGGCGACTCAGCGCTCAGCTCCGACCCCCCAACGCGGCGCTACACCGACTTCGCTACTCGCCTTCCACAGGATCCCGACGAACTACAACAAGTCGCAGGCCGCTCTGGACCAAGTACGCGGCTAAAGACCATGGCCCAACAGACCATGGCAAACGCCGCGGGCGAACAAACGGAGCCCGAAGGCGACATCCTTTCTGACGGGGAATCTTCAGCCTCGCTGGAAAGGGTCTCGAGGTTGCCCAGCTATGAACAGCTGGACCACTCCATCCCTTTCGAAGACGAGGACAATTACGAAGATCACATCACTGCCCTAGCACACATGACCGGGACAGGGAGTTATGACAATCCACCTCCACAAACCGAAGAAACACTCAACCCCCAACAGCTGAGGACCGCACACAATCTCCCCGCAGGTCCAAGCTCTTCACAGTCGCGCAAGGCCATCCTCGAACAACGGCTGTGTGAAAATGAAATGAAGATGGACGACTTAACATCAAAGATGAACCGTCTTCTTGAGATGTTCTCCGGCGCAGGAGGCTCTCAAATCAACAATCCACCACCCCCAGTGGCACCTCAAGACGAGCCGCGAGAGGGTGGTATCAGAATCAACGAACCCCTCGATGTTGATCATAGCAGGCAACGACGATATTCCGTTGCAAGCATACGTCAACAGCCTCCGCCAGTCCCAGCAACTTCTTCGAGCATGCCAGCACATATGGACACCTTGAAGGAGTACCACGACCTCGTCGCCGATCTGGTGGACAGGAAGTTAAAACAAATCACAGCTGAAAAGGCACCAAGGACTTCGGACCACGAACTCGAAAAGCCGTACGAGTCATGGCATGACCTTGTCCCCTACCCCGCGGGATGGCATCCCCCGAAGTTCCATCAGTTTGATGGGACGGGAGACGCGAGAGAACACCTCGCGTACTTTGAGGCGGCATGTGGAGATACAGCAAACAGTTCATCTCTCCTGCTGCGACAGTTCTCTGGGTCAATGACTGGCCCGGCATTCCATTGGTACAGCCGTTTACCAGTGGGATCCATCTCCAGTTGAGTTGCCATGAAGGAGGTGTTCAAAAGCCACTTCGTCGCCCTGAAGAAGGACTTATCGTTCATCGAGCTCTCGCAAGTCCAACAACGACGCGATGAGAGCATTGACGACTACGTCATGCGTTTTCGGAACAGCTACGTGCGCTTAACTCGAGCAATGCACGTGAAAGACGCCATTGACCTTTGCGTTCACGGAATGTTGAACCATTGGTCCCTTGAAGTCTCCAGGCGGGAGCCAAAGGACTTCAGTTCTCTCAGTTCTGCTGTGGCGGCAACAAAAATCGAGTTCGCCAAAGCACCGCAAATCATGGAGCTCTACAAGAACGCGGGAGCCATCGACTCCTCCAAACGCTATAGTCCCGCCCCTAAACCCAACAACAACGTTGGGGGCAAGCCGAAACAGTCCTCGGAGGCGAACACCACAAGACTCCTTTCTGCAACTACACAAGGAAACGTGCCAACGCTGGGGGCAAAGAACAATCAGCCCCGAGCAAGGCCGCCAAGACCAACCCTTCAAGAGCTCATGAAGAAGCAGTACGTCTTCAAGCGCGAACTGGTCAAGGACATGTTCGACCAGATCATGGAGTATGGCGGCCTCAACCTACCTGAACCACGACATCCGGAACAGCTAACCATGACTGACAATCCGCTCTATTGTCCTTATCACAGGTCCGTGGGACATGTCATCCAGGACTGCTTCAGCTTCAAGGAGTGGCTCCAAAGGGCGATCGATAACAAGAAGATCAATTTAGACCCGGGAGCCATCAACCCCGACTACCACGCGATGAACGTGGTGACCATGCACTTCAACGACTCCGCGAAACAAGGGGAAGATGAAGACCAAGAAAGGTGGGTGCCGTACGACCAAGTCCAACACCAACTGGCGATCAAGGCTCCGACGCCAGCGGCAACGACTACACCAAGCCGTCACCAAGCCCGTGACGATCAAGCGAAGGGCCCATGGACCACGGTGCAGCGACGAGCAACGCCAAGGCGACCACCGCCTCAACACCGGCGTGCGACTCCTCCAACACAGACGCCGTCGTCATCCAGAAGACAGCTGGACCCCAGCTGACGCCGTCCACCAGCACGGTTCGTCCCCAAGTCTGAAGGAGATGAAGCCTTCCCACGCGTACCGCGTGTGCTACCCACTTTGGCTCAATACATGCCAAAGGTGTGGAGACCGGTGGCCCAACAGAAGACGGAGGAGGCACCGCCCAAGGAAGAATCTCCCTCAACCTCAAACATCGCTCCTTGCAACATGGTGAACATTCAAGACACAGAACACTCCGATACGGAGATGTTCACGACCCAAGAGTACGAGGTGTTTCGTGCCGAGGACCCCATGGAAGGAGTGCAGGTTGAAGAGGTCAACATGAACCTACGTGGAGGGAAGGTCGTCCTCGATCCGCCAATTAAGACGAAGCCGCTAAAGGTGAGCGTGCAAAAAGAGGCGCCCCAACAAGAAGCAACCCCTGAGCCTGTGAACAAAGGCAAAGGGAAGATGGAGGATGTCGACTACAATGTCATCGCCCATCTCAAGCGGATCCCCGCTCTACTCAACGTCTACGAAGCTCTCATGCTGGCTCCAAACCTTCATGAAGCTCTCGTCAAAGCCTTGCTTGAGCCGGAAGTGTACGAAGCGTCCATGGCGGAACATCTACTTAACGACAACTCCTGCAATGCGAGTGGAATCTTCTTCGTTGATGAGGACAGCCTCTTGATGGATGGTGACCACAACCGTCCACTCTACATCGAAGGCAACATCGGCAACGCTCACCTCCGGAGAATTTTGATCGATCCAGGCTCCACTGTCAACATCTTGCCCTTGCGAAGCTTAACGCGGACTGGTTACACGACAAGCGACTTGGAACCAACTGAAGTGGTGATCTGCGGCTTCGACAATCACGGCAAGACGACGTTGGGAGCCATCACGGCAAAGATTCAAATGTCGACCATCGTCTTCAAAGTGAGGTTCTTCGTCATCGACGCTCCTACCTCGTACTCAGCTCTGCTCGGGAGGCCGTGGCTCCACAAGTACCGCGTGGTGCCGTCTACTCTTCACCAATGCCTCAAGTTCCTCGACAACAAGGGCGATAACAACAAGATCGCCGCAACCCGCTCAGATTCGATTCAAGAGGCGCACCACGCCGATGCAAAGTACTTCTTCCCGGTGCAAAACGCCGAACGGCAACAAGGGCGCTCCACACCGCCAGCCGACATCATGGCCAAGGCCAGCTCTTCGCCACCCATCAAGGAGATGAAGCACTTGCTCACACCGAGCGCGAGGTCCGACTCAAGAAGCAATTCGAGGAGTCAACGTGGAGGCTTCGGACGCGGGTTCAACCGGCGACACCCGTCAACACCAGGCCAAGACGACCCGCCAATCACATTGAGGGCGAGGTCATCTTCCAACAAAGAGGCTTCCTCAACTTCAGCCGCATTGGGGGCAACATCATCCTCCAATAGCGGCATTTCTCCATCAACTCCACTCACGCTGGGGGCAAAGCCGTGCCCTAAGCCTGAGGCTGCTTTAACGACACCAACACTGTCAAAGCCGATCCTCACGCTTCGAGATCGAACAAGCTCGAAGGTGAAGGACAGTCCCGCGCAAGGCGGAACTGTTAAAAAGATCGTTTCAGAGATCGAGGAAGCAACGAAAAGCTCCCAAGTCATGCAACCTCCGTCACTGTACACCTCGGTGGCCACTCCGTTGGAAGTCCGGGTTGTCCCAGGACAATACAAGTCCTCACCGCCAACCATCTTCTACAAATCCCCGCATTCCTTGGAATGCGATGTGGTGTTTGGTCTCCACGACCTACCCCACAAAGAAGAGGAAGTTGTCACTACAACCATCAAGGTTAATCCCCGGCTAGTCCACATGATGCAGCGGGCTGGGATCACCCTTCGGAACAACAACAGAATGCCTCCTCCTCCAGCTATTTGTGAGGTGTGGTGGGAACAAGCTGAGAAGCTCGTCAGACTCAGATGATGAAGACGATGACTTCCTGGACTTTGTGCAGTCCATGTATTGCACCGTCTCCCCTACTCCAAGGGTGATTCCATTCGGTCCACAAAACGCCGCTTCCACCTTTCAACAAGCCATGACACGTGTCTTCGGGAGTCTTGCGCCGCAAGGACAAAATCCCAGCAATTCCAACTGAGTCACGTGCAATGCCACTTCCGTGGAGGGTCACAAACTGCTCCTTGCAAACGATCCCGCCGAACTGGAAGAAATTGAGACCACGACAGCACCCCCAACAACTCGAAGATGGCGAACAGCCCACCATTGACGAGTTAGTCGAGATCAATTTGGGCACAGAAGACGACCCTCGCCCAACTTTCGTGAGCGCCACTCTCACGGAAGACGAACGAGAAGATTATCGAAGATTCCTGATAGAGTTCCGGGACTGCTTCGCATGGTCGTACAAGGAGATGCCGGGTCTTGACCCTTGGGTCGCCACACACAAATTGGCGATCGATCCGCAGTTCCGGCCAATCAAACAACAGCCGCGACGTTTGAGACCGGAATTCCAAGAAAAAGTGATAGCTGAGGTGGACAAGCTCATCACAGCTGGATTTATCAAAGAAGTCCAGTACCCCCAATGGCTAGCAAACATCGTCCCTGTGGAGAAAAAGAACGGCCAAATCCGAGTCTGCGTCGACTTCCGCGACTTAAACAGGGCCTGCCCGAAGGACGACTTTCCCTTCCCAATAACGGAGCTAGTCGTCGACGCCACCACAGGCCACGGCGCTCTATCCTTCATGGATGGGTCGTCTGGCAATAATCAAATCAAGATGGACCCAGATGACGCAATCGACACCGCGTTTCGAACACCAAAAGGTAACTTTTACTATACAGTAATGCCGTTTGGTTTGAAGAATGCAGGTGCCACGTATCAACGAGCCATGACGCACGTTCTCGGCGACCTCATCCACCACTCCGTGGAATGCTACATCGACGACATCGTGGTGAAAACGAAGGATCGCCGACAACATCAAGAAGATCTGCGCAAGGTGTTCAACCGGCTTCGCCAACACCAACTCAAGATGAACCTGCTCAAGTGCGCCTTCGCCGTCCAATCGGGCGTCTTCCTCGGCTTCGTCGTCAGGCACAGGGGAATAGAAATCAAGCCGAAGGACATCAAGGCCATCATCGACATGCCCCCGCCAAGGAATCTTAAAGCGTTGAGAAGCCTGCAGGGAAAACTAGCGTACATCAGACGCTTCATCTCCAACCTCTCCAGACGGATTCAACCCTTCGCCAAGCTAATGAAGAAAGGCACTCCGTTCATCTGGGACGATGAGTGTCAAGCTGGACTCGACAGCATCAAGAGATATCTTCTGAATCCTCCTGTCCTGGCAGCTCCTGTAAAGGGGCGCCCTCTTATTCTCTACATCGCAGCTCTACCTTCTTCGCTCGGCGCTCTCCTCGCTCAACATAACGATGAAGGGAAGGAGGTGGCGTGCTACTACCTAAGCCGTACAATGGTGGGGGCAGAGTGTAACTATTCGCCAATCGAAAAGTTATGCCTCGCCCTGATCTTCGCTCTAAAGAAGTTGCGGCACTACATGCTGTCCCACGAAATTCAACTCATCGCATGAGCCGATCTGATCAAATACATGATGAGTCAACCAGCTCTCATAGGACGACTTGGGAAATGGGCTTTGCTCATGATGGAGTTCGACATCACCTTCGTCCCTCAAAAGGCTGTCAAAGGTCAAGCTTTGGCGGAGTTTCTTGCAGCACATCCAGTTCCAGACGATTCTCCTCTCGTCACCGACTTGCCAGACGAGGAGATCTTCACCACCGAGCTCGAAGCACCATGGGAGCTATACTTTGATGGAGCCTCACGCACCGAGACGGAGCTCGACGGTACTCCACGACGGAGGGCGGGTGCAGGACTCATGTTCAAGACCCCGCAAGACGGAGTGATGTACCATTCCTTCTCGCTACTCAAAGAAGAATGCTCCAACAATGAGTCGGAGTACGAGGCGCTCATCCTCGGCCTTCTTCTTGCTCTCTCCATGGACATACGGACTTTACGTGCCCATGGAGACTCTCAGCTGGTGGTTCGCCAAATCAACGGCATCTACGACGTTCGCAAGCCGGAATTGGTGCCCTACTACAACACAGCACGCCGGCTCATGGAAAAGTTCGATCATATTGAAGTCCTCCACATCCCGCGAGGCAAAAATTCAACAGCGGATGCTTTGGCAAAACTTGCAGCTTCGCTGGTTCTCCCCGATGGCAAACCTATGCAGGTAACCGTCGAAGAAAGATGGCTCCTTTCCACGGTGTTGGAACTCATCCCTGAAGACTATGAAGTCAACACCATCACAACTCAGGCGGTTGAGGAGGATGATTGGCGCAAACCCTTCCTCGACTACTTCAAACACGGCACCCTCCCCGAAGACGCAGTGGAGCAACGCCGATTTCAACGACGAGTCCCCTCTTACCTGTACCAGGCGGGCGTCCTCTACAAGCGCTCCTATGGACAAGAAGTTCTTCTCCGATGCGTCAGCCATAAGGAGGCTGAACAAGTTCTCCACGAAGTACACCACGGCGTATGCGGAGGGCATCAAAGTGGCCCAAAGATGTATCACAGTATACGTCTTGCGGGCTACTACTGGCCCGGCATCATGACGGACTGCATCAAGGTGGCCAGATCTTGCCATAACTGCCAAATACACGGCGACCTCAAGCATCAACCTCCAGTTCCTCTACACCCAACGGTCCCCGCTTGGCCATTCGACGCCTGGGAAATTGACGTCATCGGCATGATCGACCCCCCATCATCCCGGGGGCATCGCTTCATCCTTGTGGCTACTGACTACTTCACCAAGTGGGCGGAAGCTATCTCTCTCCGTGAAGTCAAAAGCGACAACATCATCAACTTCCTGGAGCGTCACATCATCTACCGTTTCGGGGTGCCACACCGCATCACCTCCGATAACGGCAAGGCTTTCAAGTCCCACAAGATGTACAAGTTCATTGAAAAATACAACATCAAGTGGAACTATTCCTCCGGCTACTACCCGCAAGCAAACGGGATGGTCGAAGCTTTTAACAAGACACTTGGAAAGATTCTCAAGAAAACGGTGGTGAAACACAAGAGAGATTGGCATGATCGTCTCTTCGAAGCACTATGGGCGTACCGTGTTACCGCTCGCACGCCAACTCAAACCACCCCATACTCTCTCGTCTACGGAAGTGAAGCCGTCCTTCCCCTCGAGATTCAGCTACCCTCTCTCCGGGTGGCCATTCACGAAGGCCTAACAAAAGACGAACAGGTTCGGCTTCGCTTCCAGGAGTTGGACACCACAGAAGAACTCCGGCTGGGTGCTGTCCAAAACTTGGAGATGTACCGGCAAAACATGGCGCGGGCCTACGACAAGCTCGTCCAACATCGCGCTTTTAGGAAAGGCGAGTTGGTGCTCGCACTTCGACGTCCAATCGTCGTCACGCACAAGACAAAGGGCAAGTTCGAACCAAAGTGGGAGGGTCCATACGTCATCGAGCAAGCCTACGACGGAGGAGCCTACCAACTCATCAACCAACAAGGGGTCCGTCCGATGCCACCAATCAACGGGAGATTCTTGAAGAAATACTTTCCCTAAGTCTTCACGACTCGACCACACTCCAGGAGAAGGTATTCCTCCTATTCTGCTTTCTTGGATGGTTTTCCCATCGAAACAGGTACACAACTCAGCACTTTCATTCAATAATGATTTTCGAATCCTGCTCGTTTTCTTTGGATGGTTCTTCCCTTTGAAAACAAAAACACGACTTTTGCCCCGAATAAGTTCATAATGCACGAATTATTGCATATATGAGCTTCCGTTTTTCTTGGATGGTTTTTCCCTTTGAAAACTGACGACTGTCGTCCACATAAAAACGGCTTTTTCCTTCCTTCACGTCATACTGGTCAACAAGGAATTGTCTGTCTCAGAGCTTGCCAGACGGAGCCGAAGCAAGGATATGATCGGGCGCACTTGCAACAAAGCAACCCACACACCTAGCACAAAGACGCATGCCGGGTGGACGCTCCCAGAAGCAGCAAGGTGATTTGCTTGGGTTACTTCATGGCGATCAATTCCCCATGCCGATCAAGCCCCCCAGTAGCCTCAGACCGGTGGAGGCATCGAGCCACAGGGTCAGCCTATAGCGACAAGATGCACCATGTTGGCAACCCTATCAGGCGGGACGATCAAAAGCTCCGAGACGAAATATAGGAAAAGATGCGGGAGAAGGCTGCCCGACTGGTCAAAGTCCGGTTGGTGTGAAGCTACCCGTCAACCTCGGAAGCACATCAACAAGGGCCAAGCAAAATAATTAGCCTGCGAGGTGTAGTTAGTCCACAATGGCGGGCGGCTATTCTCAAAATTGCCTTCAACTCACGCAGAGCACAAAGGCAAAAACACAGATAAGTCAAGAAAAAGGGGACAAAACACACACCCCGTTCAGCGAACTCCACCAAAAACAAAGGAGGAGTTAACCGTCTGCCACCCTCGGCAAAAGAAAAGGCGCAAGTTTCAACCAAACACCCAAAAACCATCAGCCAACATCAGCCACACCTAAGTCTCTTGGTTCGATGAGGCTACACACAGGGGGCAAGATTGCGCCGTGGAGGCAATCTGTCGCATTGAAAGGCTAAAGCAAGATCTTTCGCTGTCTTTCAAGAAACTTTACTGAAGCATGTCGCTCTTCAGCACGAGCACAAAGGGAAGCGAAGCTGTACAGCTGCAATCGTCATGGTTCTTTCGACGGCTCCCAAAAGCAAAGTCCTCCGACAGGCTCTTTCAAGACCACATATAGTTTATGTGATTTGGAAAAGCCAACATTAAAAAAAAACACTTTCTCTTTCATGCGATGAGTTTTTCCGTAAAATTTCTCGCTTTTTGTTGTGCTTTGCGACTAACAATGCAGGTACAACCAACAACAAAAACTTGAAAACACTGTGGCCAATGGTTTTCTGGCACCCCATCGATGTTAATGCTAGAAACAAGCTAGCTCTACATCAACACACACCGCCAACGGCTTCCTGGCGCTACATCAACATCTCCGCCAACGGCTTCCTGGCGCTTCACCAACATCGCCAACGGCTTCCTGGCGCTTCAACGTTCAACTTCGCCAACGGCTTCCTGGCGCTACATCAACCTCTCCGCCAACGGCTTCCTGGCGCTCCATCAACATCTCCACCAACAGCTTTCTGGCGCTCCATCAACCATGCCAACGGCTTCCTGGCGCTTCACCAACACCGCCAATGACTTTCTGGCGCTCCACCAACAATGGCAACGGTCTTCTGGCACTTCACCGACGTACAAGCTGAGAACAAGTCGGCTCCACGTCGACTCCCAAGCTGAGAACAAATCCGGCATCGCACCGACATCCACGCCAACGGCTTTCTGGCGCTTCATAAATGTACGAGCTGAGAATACACCAGTTCAACATCAACACACAAAGCTGAAGAACATTCCGGCGCTCTTTCGACATCAGTGTTGAGAAAATTCCGACATCTCGTCGAAGTTTGGGCCGAGGAAAAGTCCCCGGCACCTCGTCGACATGCAAGCCGAGAATATCCCAGCGCCTTGCCAAGCGGTGCCAAGAAAATTCCAGCACCTCGTCGACATCCAAGCTGAGAATATCCCAGCGGCTTTCCAAGTAGATGCCGAGAAAATGCCGGTGCTCTACTGATTCGAGCTGAGAATA
Organism: Olyra latifolia; assembly: GCA_036346145.1. Lineage (NCBI taxonomy): Eukaryota > Viridiplantae > Streptophyta > Magnoliopsida > Poales > Poaceae > Olyra > Olyra latifolia. The sequence continues at coordinate 52,240,805 of CM070523.1, read as the reverse complement.
TCCCAGCAATTCTCCAAGTGGTGCTGAGAAAAATACCAGCATTCCACTTACTTAAGCCGAAGAAATTCCGGCAATTCCCTTATGGTTGGGCTCGAAACTTTAAGCGTTTCGCCCGACAACGGCGTCCACAGGAGATACCCCTGATCCAAGAAAAGGAAGGGAGAAGTTCAAAAAAAAAAAAACTGCTGTGGCCAGCAAACAAAAAAAAAAAAAAAAAAGAAGAGCTGCGGCCAGCAAACAAGAAAAAAAACTCGCGTACTGCATGCATTCAAATCTCGGCTTACGTGCTGTGCTTGGCTTCTTTACACAGATGCATGCATGATCATGCGTGTGCACATGCATGTTTAGCTGGTATTTGCTTCATGTACACGCTTCCCGCTGAGCATGCATGTGGCATCTCTCATGCCATGTCCCCACGCACGCACCCATATGCATGCCACATGCAAAAGCAAAACCCATGCTTGGCAGCATGCATGCAAATCACGTCACTCACACATACAAATGCTCCACGCACATGCAAAGTCAGTATTTACCATGCATGCATGCATATTGCTAAACTCACACACACACATGCACGCGAGCATGCCCTGCTACGCGCCCACTACTACACATACACAGTATATGTTCAGATGGAGATTCCAAAAGCAAGCATGAGTTTATTAAAAGAAAGCGAGTCTCTGGATTACATAGAAATTCCCGCTAAAGGACGCGACGAGGGAATTATAAAAGACCGACAAGTCTGAAGCCAACCCTACAGAACAAGGTCGCTGGACTTCAGGGAAGACACCGTGTTACAAGGAAAAGCTAAATTGACAGCTACTTCATCGGGGGGCCGGGACTCGTGCTCTTCACGTTCTGCAGCAGCCTGGGACATATAAGCTTCTCCAACTCCTACACGACGGCTTATTTCATCAGTCCGGCCTGTGAATTCTTTGAAGTCGGCATCACACCCGTCAAGTCTTTTCGTAACAACTTGCTCCCTCAGCACAACGTTCTTCTTTTTGAGACGGGCTGCCGCCAGGGCGTTCTCCAGACGGTCAATTTCAGTATCTACATCTTTCTTCTGAACAAACAGCTCCTCCAATTCCTTCGTAAACGGATGGCGCTCCTCGCGGATTTTGCAGAGCATTGAAGTCAACTCACGGCAAGCGTCCTTCAGCTTAACAAGGACAGCCCCGACGTCTTCTACGCAAGACTGATAAGGCGATTTCGTGAAAGAAGCTTTACCTTCTAGACATGGTACCAAAGCCATTAATTTCTCAATCAACAAGGCCAAATCGGGAGGAGGGCTGCCCTTATACATCATTTCCCACGATGGAAGAAGATAGTTGAGCAATTTCAAAATCGCGGGTTTGTTCAGCGGTTTTTCACGAAGGAGGCTTTGGATGTCCGTCAGATCAGTCTGCACCGACACGGCACGTCGGCGATCTGAATATTTCTCCTCGGGGAGATTAAAGCTGGGCGTGAACTTCGAAGGAACCTTTTCTTTTGCAATAATGGCCTCGACATCAAGTTCCCGAAGGTATTTGCTGCTTAAAACTCTGAAAGTGGCAGCTTCTGAAGACACTGCGGGTACGTCATCATCTAAAAAAAAAAGAAAAAAGAGGGGACTGTTCAGAGGCAAAAAAAAAAAGGGAGACGTACCTCTGTCTAACTCAGGCAAGGTTGTTGTCCCCCGGCGAGGTCGTGGGTCGACTAAATCAACCTTAGCAGATTCTTCCTTGTTCTGATTCAAACGCGCTTCATGCCTATTCTAAGATACCGGCGCTGGCCCCGTTCCTGTTGGTTCTTCCACACCACCTTCCTTTGTCTTTCTTCTTTTCTGGGCACGGTCCTCTGAATCCCGAGAGACATCCAGAGCCGGCTGGTCAACTTTGTCTGCAGTGTCGGAAGCGGACCTGGGGCCTCGTCCCCCCCTCCTGGATTTTTGTCGTGACTCACTGGTGTCCGGCCTCTCTTTTTCCACGGTGCCCCGGTCATTGGAAGAAGACGCCATTGCTAGAGAAACGGCAGTCCGCTGATCCGCGTGTGTTGGACGTGATCTCCTATCACGTGCGTGGTTTCGACACCTTCCTCCACGTGATTGATGACCCTCGGGTTGAGCTTGCCCACGAGAGACGTCGGTATCTCTCCTGGTCATCACGTGCTGATCGCCGTTCGGTATGACAAGCCCCTCCCACCTCCCTCTTCTTTATAAGGGGTGGAAGACCCCTAATCCTACTCTAATTCACATAGGAGAGTTCTATACGGATTCACCTGTGGGAAATTTACAACAATCCGACTCCGATTCGTCCTTCGTTCTTCTCGGATACGAATTGGTGGGGGGCATTTGTTGGGATAAAAAAAAACAAATTTATTAATTGCGTTTTAATTTAAAACGTGATTAATTATCTCTGATAATCCCTATCTAATCCCGTTCCTATCCCTATGTCTATCTCGACCGGTTTATATCCCGCAGACTCTATCCCCTAAATCTCGGATCTCCGAGCCGCTTCAAACACACCTATAAAAGCCACCTCGCCTTCCTCCTCGCACACGCTTTGGCGGCGGTGGAAACACACACAAAAACACAGAGCTTTTGCAGTACCACGACCCCGCAGGCGGAGATTTCACGGAGCACACATACGCGCAGACGGAGGCGAAAAGCTGATCGGAGACGAAGAAAATCTACACACGCAAGACTAAAGCTGATCGAAGATCATCCATCACGGGAGACGAAAAGACTGATCGGAGGCCAGCAATAGCAAAGAAATCTACACACGCAAGGTGAAAAAGAAGAAGACAAAAGGAAAAAAGGTGAAGATCTGATCCTTCACGTGGTCTTCTATTCTGATTTTTGATCCTTTCTATCATCTCTTTCTTCGTGCCCTGCACACTAGTTTTGCTCCTGGGTTGGCTTCCCTTGCACGCCTTCTTTCTCTACTGCATCTTCCTGTCTTCACTGCCACGCCCATGGGCGTGACCGTCCTCGTGGCCGCACCTCGGTGTCGCTGCGTCCCGGCGTTCCACGCCGCTGTTCTTCACGCCCACCGGCGCCACTCCGTCCGGCTCACTCCCGCTGCACCGGCGCCGCCCAGGCAATCGCGTCCTCCACACGCTCTACGCACTGCCGTCCGCACGCACCTTCCGTGCCGCCAAGCGCGTGCCGACCGCCGCCGCTGCTCGTCGCCGCTAACGCGCCCGACCGCCGCCGCCGTCCGTCTTTGCGTCGACCGCCGCCGCCGTCTGGTTGTTCCCAGCTGCTGCCGCCGCTGCGCTGAAGCGCGCCGCCGCCGCCGTTTAGGCGCTCAGCCTCCGCCGCCGTTCGTCGGCTGAAAGCACGCCGACGACCGCCGCCCTTGGGTTGCTTCGTTCAGCGTCTTGCCGCTGCGCGCCAGCCAGCCAAGGCTGATCGCCGCTTCAGCCAAGCCTGCTGCTGTCCGCCGAAGCGCTTATCACCGCCAGACGCTGCCGACGCCTTCGCGGCCGTCGCGTGTGTTCGCCGTCCCACAAAGCCGCTATGCATCGCTGACTTCTACGCCTTGCCGCCAAGGTCCCAAGGCCATCACCGCCTCGCGGCGCTGCCCACACGTGCCGCCGTGGCTTTCGCCTGGCAGTGGTCGCCCCGGCGGTCTCGCCATTAACGACGTTGCCACGCCGTGTCCTCGACACCGCCTCGACGCGTGCCCAGACGCAGCCTCGGCGCGCCGACACGAGCCTCGCTCCCCCGGCTCTGCTGCCCCCAGTCCCGGCCTCCAGCTCCGACCTCCGGTGTCACCGCCTGCACCACGCCCGAGATCGCGCTCTGCACCGCCTCTGGCTCCACTACGCTCAGTCCTGTCCTCCAGCCTGGTCGGCCCCCATGACGCACCTCGTCGCACCTTCGACCCTGCCGCGATTCGGCACAGCATCTACCCTATCCTCTCCGTGCTCTGCGCCCCAGGAGTTCCTCGCCGACGGAGCTACCGGCCCTTGCCATGCGCTCGCACACGCCGACTAAAAGGAGAGCATGTTCATGCGCGTGTGCATGGCCCATGCACGTGTACTGCATGTACTGCCCGAGAAACTGGACTAAGTTGAAGAACATGTTCTACATATATGTATGGCTCATATACACGTATGTATGCATGTGTTAAATGGAGTTCTGGTTTCTGGCCTTTTAAACGAAGAACTGACACCAACAAACCAAGTGGACGAAGCATCGAGGGGAAGCTATATTCAAAAGACCGCTTCATCAACAGCTCAAACATTCGCCGCTTGTTCGATGATCAATCAATCAACCATTCAATGTCCGTGTTCGAAAGCGGCATTACCCGATGAAGAATTTCAGCACTCACTCACAATACATCTTTGGCGAAGTTTCCCAAACAATTCCCTCAAGACGCAATATTAGTGTTCCACATAAAATATCAACATCTATTTCGACGATCAAGAGAACTGTCAACATCCACATCCAAGATCAATATGCAAGAACACTCCGATGACGCCATCAAAGTCATCAAATTCAACTCAAGCCAAGTGCGAACCGTGCACCTCATCAACACACCAATTTCAACGTGGCGCTTGACGAAACAAGATCAAGCGACACGAGCGGGCGAGCTAAACATACAACGGCTTCTGGGCATCACGTGGGCCCAAATCTACCCCATGTGTTCTGCCGTCGCCACACCGGTCTACACCGACAAACACGGCAATCCACGAAGCGAAGGAGAAGAAGAAGATGACTTAGCAGCTTAATCGGAGGTGTTCCGCGTATCCACTCGCGGATGTAATTAACTGGGTGACCTTCCGAGGCCCCAGGATTCAGAACCCTCACATCGTCAATGACGGAAGTCTACAGCGCACAATCCTATCTACAGGGACTTGTATTTTATTGTGATAATGAAATATAAGCTTTCCAGTCCTCTTTTTTTCTTTTGTGTATTTATATACACTGGCACGCCTGGCAAAACTCTATTTCTTTTAGAAATTTTCCGTGCTAACAGAGGGGTTGTAGGAAGAAGTTTGGAATGAAAATCGGTCACCGCATCGGCCTCTTTTTATAGCCAAGCCCGGGAAGTCGAACCGACTCCAGGAGTAGTGGCATCGGGAAGCGGCTCAGATGTGAACCGTTTCCAAGATGACACACGGATGTCTCTCGGGACGCGGTGCAACAGTCAGATTGACGATCGCCATTCCAGGAAGAAGATTGATTGGAGGAGCGGCAAAAGGAAAAAAAATAAAGTAATAACATTACTCTTAAATGAGTATCTACAGAAGGGCAAGTCAGATCACAGCCAAAAGAAATGGAAAAACAATACAAAGGTCTATGGCCCAGGCCGGCACCTAAGCTTACGAAGCTCGGCCATTCTTCGTCATGGCGGTCTTGAAGCTCCAAGAGGGACTTCCAATCACCCCGGGCGGTCCGCATCTTAGACCGCAGGACCTCATTGGCCGCTTCCAAGTCCCGGACGGTGTCCCGGTGGGTCTTCAGCCGATCCTCCGTCACGGCTGTAGCCGACTTCACCCGGGATAGCTCCGCGGCTAGGAGATCGCGCTCCTTCGCTTCACGAGCAGCCTCGGCAGCACGGCACGCCTGCACCGACCGAAGGCGCTCCTCAATCTCGAAGGAGCGGTCGCGTTCATCCTTGAGGGCCTCCTGCGACTGATGGGAGACATCCCCAGCATCTTTCCGCTCCGCGGCTAGGGCCGCCTCCGCTGCCGCGACACGAGCTTCCAAGGGCACTCCCTGGACCGAGCCCGAACGAGCTTTTTCCAGCTCGGTGCACATGGTTTTGGCTCGCCGTCGCCAGCGCGCGCCATCTGCCTGCAGGACCTCCCGCTCGACCTCGTGCTCAGCCCTGAGTGCACACACGAGGCCAACAACCTCGCAGTAGGCCTACACCAAGAAAGCGGGCTCAAGAAAAAGAAAGAACCAAAGCAGAATCAACACGAGACTCCATAGGCCAGGCTCGAAGGAACTTACCCACCTCATGGCCGTCGCAAACTCGGACTCGCGCTAAGGCTGGGTAGCGCGCCTAAGCGCCACGAATGGGCCGCCCGAGCTGTCGCTCGAACTACCCGACTCCTCGGGGACCCCCTTCGCGGGCTCAGCCGCTTCCCTCGCAGTCCCGGCCGCCTCGATGGCCTGAAGGCATGGCTCGGGGGCAAAGTCGGTTTGCACCCCGGCATCCGCCTTCGGCTTGGCCATCTTCATGCTCACCAGCCATTCCGCAAGGGGCTGGCCGGGAATGGGCCGAAGCCGGATGGACTCCTCCCAGCTACTTCCGGCGAGCGACAGCTTCTGCTCGACCCACGCCGGCGTCGCCACGATCCACCCAGCGACCGGCCGGGGCCACACTCCATAAGCGCATCGACGATCTTTGGCGGCGTGATAACCCGGACCGCCAGCCGATAGCGAAGCGTGTCGCCCATGTCCAACATCGGGACGGGAAGATCACACCCCGCGAAGAGTTCCGACTGGCCGTTGAAGTCAATAGGGCGCCACCCGGACGTGGTCCGCCTCTCAACACGGAGTGGCGCTAGGATCGACGACCCGTTGTCCGTCTCCACCTCCACGATCACGGATAGGCAGCGCACGTCGCTGCGTACCACCGGTGGGAGGAAATAGGGCCCCGAGCCCCGTGCCCTCCATGCTTCAGGAGGGGATCGTTCTCCCGGGCCACTTCTTCTGGCCGCACCGGGATGACCTCCCCCGCCCCGGCAGACATGGCGACCGACAACCAAAAAATCGGGCACGCCCGGTCAGCCCGAGAATCGTGATGAGCGGAGAAAAGAAGAAAAAGTCGAAAAGCACGGTGACCTATCGGCAAGCTCGAGATCCGTCTCCGTCGACTTGCCGTCCAAGGAATCGTCATCCAACACCAACCGACGCCTCTTCGGCACCGGCTGGGTATCCCGCGCGTCGGCAGAATCCCGATCCCGGGAACCTCTAGCCTGGGCTAGGTCGGGAATGGAAGCAGGAGCCCGGGCCGTCGACCACCCCGCGCTGACGACCTTGTCCCGGCGGGAGAGCCCGGTCCGCTTCTTTAGGGGCGGCTGCGTGCTCAGAGCTTCGCTCTTCTTCTTGCCGGGACCAAGCCAGCATGCCACCGCCTCGACGAGCTCATGGGAAGGCGACCTCTGGGGCTGCTACCACTATGCATGGTGTCGGGCCCGCCTCTCACCGCTTTCCCGCAAACAAGCTCAGGAACATCACCGCGCCCATGGAAGACCACCCCAGGGGCGCTTAGCTCGCAGGAACGCATACCTCGTCGAGGACGTTCCGAATACCCGAGCCCGATGACTTGTTGTGGTTCGCGGGCAGCAGAAGCCCCACGGCCTGGACCACGTCGTTCTGGGGCAGAGCTGCGTAGAAAGAGGAGAAAACATCAAAACACGCCCAAAGGAAGCTCGGGCAAAGAACTGTAAGGCCGAAAGGGGAACTTACGGGAAGTGCCCTCGCGGGTGAGATCGTCCCACCCGCGGATTTTGAAGAAAGGGTGAACCCGCTTCCGCAGCGGGTTTACCCGACGCCTGATAAAGTCGGCCACGTTGTCGTAGCCGTTCAATCCTCGGCTGGCCAGCTCTCGGATCTTGGCCGTCGAGGTTACCTCCGCCGGCTCCAGCGAAAGGCGGGGTAGCGTCAACATCCCGGGGTTCGTGTTCGCGAACCAAAGCCCGCAATCACTAAGCACCTTGTCGTAGTACCACCGCGACGCCCACCCCCCGACGTTCTCCTTAGCCTTGAACGCCGGGTACACGGGCTTCATGTCACGGCGCAGCTTGACGTAGGCGCACTCCGCCACATCGCTCCCGCCGGTCGTGGTCAGCTCGTAGAAGTTGAGAAAAAGGCTGACCGACGGCTCCACCCCGACGAACGCTTTGCAGAGATGCGCGAAGATCGTCAAGAACAGGATCGAGTTGGGGTTGAGATTCACCAACTCGATCCCGCATTGAGCCAGAACGGCAGCAAAGAAGTTGGACTCCGGAACCCGAAGCCCGTGGATGGTGAAAAGCTCGAAGGGACAAACTCCTTGCTCTCAGGCGCAGGGGTTGTCTCCTCGCCGGCAGCCCTCCAGCCACTAATCTCGACGAAACCGGCGACGGCCAGCCCCTTCAAGGCGTCCTCGGACATAAGGCTCCAGGTGAAAGGCGCCATTGGAGGAAGAGAGTCGGGAGGCGACGGTGGCAGAAGGCAGAGGAACAGAAGAGCGAAAGGACGAAAAAAGCAAGAAGGCAGTAGCACAAGAGGAGATACGAGAGAGCGTGGAGGAAAACCACCTCTTGTAAACCGGCGCGGAAGATGAACTATCGCCTGTCCGCCTAAGGGCGCGAAACCAAGGGAAGGCAAGCGGCGGCATAATCTGCGTTCGGTTTGAATTCGCCAGGCTGTAAAACTGCACAAGAAGAATCATTTCGCCTGTGGCAAGCATTAACAAATAAACCTCCGAAGCGCACGCTTCGTCCCCGCCGAGGTTCGGGCTAGCAGTTGGGGGAAGTATGTGGCCCATGGAGATACGGCCCACTAACTTACCTCTAGCCCCGTTGAAAGAACGCGCGAGCTTGGCAAGCTCGCGCTCGAGCTTCCCCGCTTCTAAGCTCGGGTCACTTGCCCTCCCCAAAGCTTCCGGCCCGGCTCGGAACACAAGGCGGATCGCGCCAGGCCACAAGACAGCACATCAGTGGGTCCCATAGGTCACCGCGAGTTAAATGCGGCCGCGGTACCGAAGCACGCGTGACACAAGCCGCTGACGGGTTGGTGGCAGGTCGTGTCAACGGTCAGCTTACCATCCGCCCTATAGACGAAGACACGTATTGCCGGGTGGCGATCCGAACGACGACTTGGGCAGGATGAGGAAATACACCCGAATATCCGGCGGACCTCGTGCGTCCGCCACGCCCCGGCACGGAAAGCAGAAGAGGATGACTAGTAACCGAAGGATAACTCGGCGCATCACAACGGACCAAGGTCAAGCTACAGTGGTCGGGGCCGCCTATAAAAAGGGCGCACAGGCCACAATAGAGGACACGCTACAAGGGAACAACGAAGACACACAGACGAGGAGGTAGACTTAGACAGAAGAGCATTCAGCCACCGTAGAGCAAAAGCACTTGCACTCACGTAGAAGCTCTAGTTCCAGGCGGTAGTTCTTCACGTCCAGGTACGGTAAGAACACACATAGTACTTTGAGCACTTATTGTACTCGAGCCCGGGCTTCCCGAAGCCCGGCCTCGCCCCTCTTGTACTCGTTTAAGCTTGGCATTAAACGAAGACTGGACGTAGGGCTGTTATCCGACAGTGGAGGCCCGAACCAGGATAAAAACATCCGTGTCACACCAGGCTTCGGCGCGTCTGACGCGTCGGACACACACCATCCTTCCCTCGGTGGCGGCCGGCCAGCGGCCGGGCCTCGGTCCAGGGGACAGGGCCGCCCTCGGGCCTCGCACCCTCCTTTCACCTTGCTCATCGGCCCGCGGAGGCTCGCCTCCCGGTCACCGATAGATAGATACAACTAGCTTTTGTTGATCCGAATGAGCAGTGTAATAGAAGTGTTTAGATTATAGGGATAATCGATTAAATGACCCTAAGTTGAGAGGTCTTCTAACATTTTGAGTGTAATACATCTTTGGCCTAAAGTTCACTGAATAATCAATTATATGTCACTTTTCAAATTTTTTGGACAAATTTCGTCAAACCAAGACGAAAAAGGACCTTAATTTTCACCCCTCCTCAATCTCTCTTTAGTCTTTGTTTCTCTCTCACTTCCCTGGATGCTTGCTCCAATGCATGATGTCACCTAGCCGAACCTGAGCTCTGCCCTACGTCATCTTCATTCTTCTCTGTCATTGTCGTCCTCTCCTCCATCGTCCTCTCTCTCTCTCTGGACGCAATTACCCGTGACAGGGCAAGGGCATGATTGTGTCGTGCATCGTTCACCGACGGCCATGGCAGGGCAACACGGTGGTGCTAGGAGACACAACAAGGACGAGTGACAGTGCGGGGAGTGTGAGGTGGTCCGAGGATGCTTCTGAAAGCCTCATATGGGTTGGAGGAGAACCGAGCCGTGTTGCAATGAGCAGCAGAAGAGGCGGCGCTCCAACACGGTGCATGGCGACTCTATGACGATGGAAAACTCGGGTTGAGGATTTTTACGATAAGGGTGATGATGTGCTACCTTCAATTCCGGCGACGACGACCCCAACAACGTCAATGACGAAGATGCAGTGGTCCTTGATCTTCTCTGATTCCGGCAAGGGCAATGGCATGGGTGGCTGCCAAGGGAGTTGGATGACGTGGTGTCGGTGATGGCCAAGGGAGCTTGGCACACGGCGTGGCCAAGATGGCCAGGACGAGCAGAGCAACGAGGAGGTGGGAGAGAGAAAAAGAGAGAGACCGAAGCGAGATGGAGAGGGTAAAGAGGTCATTTTGCATCTTGAATCAATAAAATTCATCCAAAAAATGAAAAGTGACATATAATTGATGAACTTTGGGGAAAAAATATATTACACTCAAAAGAGTGGCAAATGTTAGAAGGCTTCTCAACTTGAGGACATTTAATCAATTATCCCTGGATTCTAAGGGCATATAGAATGGTATCGATGTGCGTATTAATGCCTCTTAACTGTTGTGTGCAATCCTTTTGTAATTATTTTGTTCTTTTTATCATATAATTAATTTGAAAAAGAAAGTGATCATTATATATAAATGTGTGTATTAGATCTCTAATCTAACATGGCGAGTAAAAATGAACGGAGTTAGCAATATATTTCAGCTTCTCGTCGATGCAAGACAAGTGTCACTGAAAAGTAGGAACGTACGACAATATTTTCACCAAGGGAAATTAGTCCGGTTAATTAGCGGTGCGGCGAAACTGATGGAGTAGCTAATTAGTCGTCGCAGCACAGCAATTAACGACGCGCCTGCAGGATGCCAGCTTAATTTCGCCAGATAGCCTGTAGAAAGTTAATTAATATAACATATATAGGTCAAGTTAATAATATATAATTACATAGCTAGGGCGGGGCCGGTGCTTAATGTTGATCGATCGATCCGATCGACGCTGACAAGCTAGCAAATCAGTTTGCCGCAGCTAAGCTAACAGCGTGTTAAACTAGGTTTAGCTTACTACTCCTAATCCATGTTGTAAATACTCATGAATTAATTGATCATTACTAGAGTTAATTTGTAGCTAGAGTAGTTGCCAACCTAGGCAGCAATGTAATTAACCCATGCATGTTGCCGGCCGGCCAGTTAATTTGTCTCATCGCCATTTTGCGTACAAGGAGATGCAACTCAAAGACTCCATCGAGATCATCATCTATATATCTATGGATGGGTCTGATGATATCTATGTGCTGTGTGGAAGCATCTGAAATAATTTTTTTGAGTAGCCGGCCTGTAACTAACAATTAACCGGCAGCAGGGTCTCTGATTAGTTTCATGGCCTCAAAGGCAATATATATACCACAGTGATTATAATCTGTAATGCGCTTTCATATATACTTCAATTTGCAAACCAGTTGAGGGCCTATTTGATTCAAAAGAATTTCAAAGGAAAAAAAATGGAGGAATTCAATTCAAAGGAAAAAAACCTATAAATTAAGGTGTTTAATTTGTAGGATTGTACCATAAAAATTCCTATCGATATGAATTTTTTCCTTCAAAATTTGAAGGATTTTTAGCATGAGGTATAAGCTCATGTTAAAATCCCTTTGAGAATTCCAAAGCATATGCTCTCTTCTTCTCTCTCCATCTAATTAATTAATAGTTAATCTCAAAATTCCTATGTTTTGTCTATGAGGCAATAAAACACACCTCTTGAACAATTCTTGTGTTTTTGTTTTACACTAGATCGGCGTTATACCTCGGAAACATGGACATCTAGACCGGCCCAATTCTAAATAAGAACCTAACTGCCAAACAGTCCAAGAAAGATTACATGCATAATGCCTCGTCCAACTTTGATCATCGCCGGCCAGCTTTGATGTATGCACGGAAGTATATATACCTGACCATATCGTTGTACGGTGTAGTGCCTCTGTTATACATGTTTGTCGTCTTCAATCAGTAATTTTTTTTATACATATTTAGATTGATCACATTAAAACATCATCATTAGATTTGTCATAAGAAATACTTTTACGACATTTTATATATGCATTAATCCAAAATTAGTGGCGAAGGAAAGTTTAGCAATGGTATTGTCGAGTGTTAAAAAATCGAGGGAGTAGGCACGAACAATTAACCATTAGTAACACACCTTTTTTATTCCAGTTATACACACACACACACACACACATATATATATATATATATATATATATATATAGAGAGAGAGAGAGAGAGATTTGCTAGTGTGCTATGGATAGCACGGATCTCACCGAGTTTGCAAATTCTGAGAATGAAATAGACGATCCGAACCATCCATCTTGTTCATATCAATGAAATCTCGCTACACACAAATTTCAAATTTTTTGAATTTTTTAGTATTTGTTTCATATTTTTGAAAACTGGACTTATTGGAGGGTCCACACTAATTAGATCAGCGATTTTCAAAATACGAAATAAATAGTAAAAAATTCAAAAAATTTGAAATTTGTGTGTAGTGAGATTTCATCGAGATGAACAAGATGGACGGTTTGGATCGCCTATTTCGATCTCAGAATTTGAAACCCGTGGATAGACGGATCTCTCCGTGCTATCCATAAAGACACTATTATTCTCTCTCTCTCTCTATATATATATATATGGCAGCATATCCGGTGCATACGGCTGCCTCCGTAAAAACGTCGTGTATACCATGGGGAAAAAGTTTCAAAAAATTCCAAAACAAATCATGGATGTACATCTCAACTTACCCCATCTACATATAAAATTTCATGATCAAATTCGTCCTTAGAAGTTACAAAAAAGATAAATTTGGAGTGCATTTAAACTATTTAAGTTTGTCAGAAATTTGTCTTTTTTATTACTCTTAACATAGGACGAATTTGATCATAAAATTTTATATCTGGATGGGATAAGTTGAGATGTACATTCATAATTTTTTTTAAAATTTTTTGAAACTTTTCCCCATGATGTATACGGTGTGCACGAGGGTGCCGTGTACACCGGATATGCTGCCATATATAAAATCAACTCGATCGACAGGTTTAGTCTACTGCTAGAACTTATTACAAGCGGCTAGTCTTCAGAGACTAGGCAATTAACTTAATAGTATTATTATTTTTATTTGATGATGCTCCAATCCAATCGACCAAACTATTCATGCAATTAACCCTTGGTGCAGCTCAAGCTCAAGGATTCAGTCCCACGCACAAGAGATCGCTCAAGAGCAGTAGTGCTACCAGATGGCAGTGATGCCTGCAGATACAGGCATGCATGCATATAAATTAGTAACTCTTAATCATTAATTAATACTTCGTTAATCGATTAACATGAGCAGAACGCATATATACTTCTCTGCAAGCTATTGCAACCTATAAACAACCTATTTATCACTCCTCTTGTTCAAAAGAAATCCTTCGCTTAACTCTCGTTTAAACAAAATTCTTTTTGAAAAACGGTTTCAAAATTTCCTTATGAAAATACACCGAAGCGTCTTGTGCCTTCATGCAAAATGGGTCTAAGTCACTAGTGTATGGTGTTTCCATAATCATATACATGGTGATATTAATTTTGAGCCCATACATTTCCAAAGAACCAAAAACTCCAAAGTTTTTGGTTTCTTTTGCTATTTTTCAAACCTTTCAAATATAATATTGGCGTAGTTAACATATTTTAGCTATATTACTCTCTTAAATTCAACCAAGCCCAATTCCACCTTAAGATTTTGTTTTAATGAGTTGACTGTTGGAGCGGCCGTCTGGGCTCCCAGACCCCTTTCCAGTAGCGTTGTAGCAGCTTCCACCTTCTGTCCAACAACTGCGTGGCTATGGCGGTCCGGCTCCTGCACCCAGACCAGCTGCAAGGTCCGGCCGTGTGCCAGCCTGGTCCGGCTGGCTGCTTTGTAGGGAGGGCCTCAACTCTATGGTCTGCGGAGGATTTCTGTACTAGTCCTTAGATCAGTAGGCTAATGCATACCATTACATAGCTAGATCATAAAACATACAATCGATTAGATAACTTGGTGGAAATTAACGCCTTTCGGCGAATAGTCTTACAGAGCCGTTTAGGCCAAATACCAATATAATACACACGACAGTTTAGAGTACAAATGCGGAAGTCTTCAAATCTATACTCCTAAAAAGCCTCTTATGGTGATGAATGGTGTCTCCTCAATGCAATCCTGATCATTCATTTAATCTAATGGCAGCGACTACGGACCGATCCACGTGACTGGCCTCCAACCAATCCACGCGCGAGTCCACACACAAGGCGGACAGCCGGTCTGCCCTAAGCTCCAAAATGTCTCTTCTCCGCCTCCTCCTCCTCTTCCGTTGCTGTAGCCGCCTCCGCCTCCTCACCCCTGCTCCGTCCTACCATCCACCACTGCCCGCGGTCTCCGCTCCGACGCCAACCCCCGCCGCTGACTCTCGCCTTGTGCCCTATTGTTCCCCGTCGCCTTCGTCTCAGAACCGCCGCCACCTCCCCTCTACAGCTCTTCTCCCTACTCCACCCTTCCTCCCCGGTGCACCGTAGGCCCCTCTTCCCCTACCTTCCGTCCCCTGCTATACCCTTCCCATTGGCCGGCGACCCCTCTTTCCTACCCTCCACGCACTGCCTCCCTCCAGTGAAGCCGCTGGCGGCAGCTGCCCTCATTGACACTGTGGCCTCCTCCCTGCTTCCTCCGGCCTCTCTTAACGCAGTGTCATCCTCTGCTGGACCCTCCCTTCCCCGCCTCCCTCTTCCCACCTTTCATCTCCACGCCTCCTCCATCCTTCCCCCACCACATCTCCGTCCAACCTGTTGGAGCACCCCACCCACCTCTCTCTTGCCGTTGCCTCCAAGCATTGCACCCCCTTGGCGCAACTCACAAGGATGGCTATCATCCCCTTCCTCTAAGGTGCCACCGTCGAGTAGGAAGCCTGTTAGAGGAAATCGTCCCCCCTTCGCGACGCTGGACTGCACCCTTCCTTCGCGGCAACGGCATTGAGCAGGACGCCAATGTGGCGTCACCCATGCCGTTCAAGGCTACACCGATGCCGACCTCGCCGCTCTCCACCACTAGCGCTCACCAGGTGTTCGAGGTAACTCCCGCCTCCGACGCTGAGCGTCTGGACCTCACCGCCAGGTTGGCCGCCGTGGCGCTCACCACGAGCGCATTCGGCTATGTCACCATCGTTGGCACGCCTACCTCAGGGATGCCCGTCGGGTCCTCTGGCCTTGCTGGCATGCTTCATGCTCCCGCCGTCCTGCTCTGCCTCGACCCTGATTAGGATTGATGAGATGAATTTGGGGTATCCATAGTACACAGGCGATTATCTTGAGTGAGTTCATTAAGATCAACACGTACAGGGTGGAGGTCACACAGAAACTCCACACAGAAACCACCCATGGTAGTAACAAACATTGTCTCTTGGTGGAGCGAGGGGATTCGGTACAAGAAAAATGAAGTGCGATACCTTACACCTTTGCTCTTTTTTGTTTGGTTCGTGGGGATTGTTTTGTGATGGATTAATCAAATTAACAAATTAGTGTGTTGTAGGTGTTCTTGGATGTGGTGGAGAGTGTCAACATTCTTGTTAACTGCAATGGGTAGATTGTGAGATCTGATGTCATTGGCAAGCTGAAGATTTGGACGTACCTCAGGTAGCTTCATGATATTGTTTGCATATCACAAATTCACAGTATGCTTATAACCTAGACACTTTTAGTGATAGTTTTTAATGCCAGTCACATTCTTATAGCTGTGGGATAATGTGGATAGATTATGTATCCACCACACTCTTGTGACCTTAATTAATTGTGTGTTTGTGAAGTAAAGACCGATGAATTCTGTATGCATACTCTACTCTCAACTACTGTGTATAAATTGTAACATGCCCTATGCAAATGCAATTCACTTAGTTCTTGTGAGGATAATAGCATTAAGAAGTGCTTGATAAATGAATTGGATTAGATACGTTATGGATGCTAACTGAACTATCCCTTGAACTGACATGTTTCATTTTTAGTCCCTGAGGTAAACCGTCTAGATATTATCTGGATATGTTTTTTCTATTATCAAGTTGAATGCATCTGTCATAGCTAACATGCATGTGTTTGTAACAATGGAATGCCTTAGTGTAAACTCGGTTTGAATGACAGGGGTTTTTTGGAGGCTCAAGGCAGAGCAACTAAAGGAAAAGCAATAGATCTGGATGATATCAAATTTCATCAGTCAGATGACACTAAACCTGTATTTCTTTTAATCAATTTTGCCACATTACAACTTTATCTTGATCAGTTCTGTTATAGGTGTGTACAGTTGGCTAGATTTGAGAATGATAGGACTATATCCTTTGTACGTCCAGATGGATCTTTTGATCCAATGACCTACAGTTTAAGCACTCGGGTTTGCCCTGCTTGTCTTTACAACCAAGAACCATTTTGATCTAAGCCTTGGCACTCATTTCACATGACCTATCTTCCTATGAGCCCTCCTACAGGTGAAACCGCTTATCTAGGTAGAAGCACAAGTTGAGAAACGTTCAAGAAGCAGGATAAAGATCATGGTGAAGGTAAGAAGCCAGTTCAACGAAAGGAGGTGCTTATTTTTAACAACTATATGCCTCACTCTACATCTTTTGGCACTCTTAGTTACTAAGTCATCAAATAGAGAAACCAAAAGATCTAAAATTCTTCCACCAAACAGGATGAGTGTTTGTGGTTGCATGTGTCCCAATACTCTAGCAGTACTTGATCATTTGGTTTATTACTTGGCATAGGGACTTGTATATCACCTGGTATAGCACTACTTCTTGAGATGCAAGTTTTCCCTATTCTGTTCTTTGCAGATAACATTTTTAGATTTATAACATTTTTATTATGATTTTTTTGTGATTTGTTTTGTTGTCTGCTATAACTTGTAGTATAATATCTCTTTCAAGACATTATCTATGTGATATTGATGTTTGCTAACAAGCAAGACATATTATGTTTAGGATGGTTACTTCGATATTTTGTGCTACTATCAAAAACATCTGGTGTTTAGTGCAGTAGAATATGTTTATACCATGACATATGCCCGATGTGATTTTGAATAATTTGTTTCCTTCCATTCAATTTGTTTATTCCAGTTTGTACTATATTTTTGGGCTGGATCTTCCGTGCAATAATGTTGCAGGGGGTGATTGATACCGAATGAGCAAGGGAAACGCAGCAATCAGGCATTAGCATTGATGGATGGAAGCTTCGAGTTCAATATGATGCTCCGGCTCATAACATTTGTTGCATGAAAGGTTGGTGTTACTGTGGCTTCATCAGGTAGAGCCATGCTCCCAGATAGCATCATTTGTTTATATGTTTTTTACATTGAGAGGTAATGGTACAATGCCCATAAATTCTGATGAGTAGGAATCAAATTGAGATGAAAGATTGGGGCTGGCTTCTACTATGCTGAGTTTGAACTGAATCGAGTTTAATTTATGTGAGTGTGCATGGGTGTTGACTGTAATCACAACACTTTTTTTCCAATTCATTATGCAAAATGATGGATGTATTGTCTCTGAGAACACTTTTTTCCCTCCATATACATTGCCGTTTGTATAAGCAAAATTACCTCTATACTTTGATATTCTGTTGCAACGCACGGGCACCCAACTAGTTATCAAAAGAATATCCATCGGCTATGCATCCACGCAAGTGGCTGGAGGGAACATCCTAAGCATCTTTTTGGCCTTTATTTCTATGTTCTTCATCCTCGAAGAAAGCATAAGCGTCTTCCAGATTCTCTCCATCTAAAGAATGAATGAGTGTGAGGGTAAATGCACAATCAAACTGCACTTGCGAGCTAACACTCTCGTAATGCAATTAATGATGATGGCTCCAAGGCAGGCTGGGGTTTATTTATTTGCATAAATCTAGCTTAAAATATTCATAGTATAAACTTATGACTTAGCCAATTTTAAATCAAGGACAGAGTAAATGATGAGTTGTGTTTTTCCTGATTAATCCAATCCTGTCTATCCTTGTACCATTCCATGGTACGATTAGACCAAACACTAAACTCAGCTGGAACCATGGTTTCTGTTCTTCCTTCTTACACTCGCCATCATATTTTGGGATTCAGCAATCCCGTTGTGGATCATCGCTCCTGGATTGCCAGTCCAACGAACGCATGATCTAGATCACCCTTGGGTGATGGCGCCTTTCCAGCTGTCCCTCGGGTTGGAGTATCATCTAGGGCCTCCGCAGATCGCCATGCTGGACTCCACACCCTCACTAACGCTCGATGGCCACGTGTTGTATTGGACACATCCAACACTCATTCATATCCAAGGGATCCTTCTGATCCTGCTTCTCATGGCCTGAGAGCCGAATATCCTACACTCTACTCTCTGTCTCAATCTCAACATATCCTCGACCTTCTAGTTTAGAACCACTCTAGACAACAAAAACAAACTTCGGGTCTCAACCCGTATCTCAGCCCAACCGGCTCAAATCTCAAGACCAACCGACACAAGCCTTTACCTATACCAGACTATAACCTATTCATAATAGATAGTAGTAGTTGTAGTAGTGAGCCTATGGGGTAGTAACACCCCATAAACAAAATATTGATTAGACCTAACCATGTCTAAGAAGGTTTTACCTATGGACTAAGAGTCCAAATATTTCATTTGTTTTATTGGTGGCATCAAGGGATATGACTATCAAGACAGTCATAGCATGATGTTCAAGGCAATCATAACATGGTGATTGAACTTGTCGAGGGTCATGGCATGTGTATAACATAATTAATCAAGTTAGGTATTAAATCATAGAGCATGCAATTTCTTAATTGAACCAAAATAACTTAAGCAAAATTGGGTAAGATATAAACTAAGGATGTTAACTCGCCTCGTCCTGAGGCTTGAAAGTTTTCTTCTGTGTCTTCGAACCTTCCCTCTAGATCTTCGACGTCTACTCGGGAAGACAAAGACAATATATAAACAAATGCAAAAAGGAATGATGCATGAATGCACGAATGGAAATACTAATATCGATACAAGGATCTTACATATCATCGTATGATATGAATGAACATGCTCTAGATACCCTTATATATTATTACCCTTACTGAAAAATAATTTTTAGAAATTATGAAAGCATTAAATAGGGGTTTTTCCATCATTTTTAGAACAGGGGCATCGTCATCAGGGAGCTCTGGTAGTTCCTGGCCAAAAATTGAGAACGGGAATGTGAGAGGCGGCACCTAAAAGAGCTAGGGATGCGAGGAATCAGCTAGCGATGTACCGAGTCGGCAGTGAGGCAAAAGGGGGAGAAACTGAGCTCAGCGGCGGCAATGGCGAAAGGAGGGCAATTTGGGGCCGAGCTAGGATTAAATAGGCGAGGATGAGTCCGCGGGGAGAGGAGAGAGATGTCCCGTAGTGAGGAGCTCAAAGGCAGCAAGTCAGCACGGCGGAGAGTGGCAGCCACGATAGAGGAGGTTGGGGGTGCGAGGTCTACACGAGTACGGTGGCAGCAGCCTGGCAATGGCAGAGTCAGGTGGCACGGCAGTGGCACACGAGACGCAAAGGAATGGTGCGGTAGAGGGTGGCGTGGCTCGACAGGGGCAACCCTGGGGCAGATGGGACGCCCGTGGCGCGTCAGCGGCACACACGGATAAATAGGAGGGAGAGAGAGAGAGAGAGAAGCTCGACCTGGGCCGAAGTGGGCCTAGACCTGGCTAGGTGTAACATACCACAATTTTTCAAATTTTACATAAAAATTTTTCATGCAAATATTCAATTATCACATCTAAATGCCTTTTAAAACTTCTCTAGACCAATCCTAAAAATTTTAGAACTTTCTAGAGTCATCTACTATTTTTCTCTTAAAGAAAAGAAGTCTATTTTAATTTTTTAGGGTACAAAATCCTATAAAATAATAATTTAAATCTTATATTTAAGTTCTCCCTATTTTTTTGAATTTATGGAATCCGGTCTCATATTTTTCTGACCTTTTAATAATTTTTTATGAATTCCTAAAGTTTATACCATTTTTTGGAAATAATATTCGGATTTTATAAATTCTTTCCCTTTCTGGAATATCGGGAATACGCCTTCCCTTTCGGGAATACACCTTCAACGTAGCCCCCTTTCCGTTCTTGTTTCGGCCATTCTTCGGCCCATCAGCACCTTAAGTGACAACGGACGCTCAGGATTGAGCCACATCACTATAAATCAAATCCGACGAAACATGTCGCATACCCCTTCATCTAAACAGCTGATTTAATCGTGGCCGTTCCTAGATCATCCAAGGGTCCTAAACCGGCCACGTCGCTTTCCCCAACTCTAGTCCACGAACCCGTCGTCCCTAATACCGGCACCGTCGTCTCCGCCGCTGTTTTCGCCAGAAAAGCCAAAATCCGCCAGCAAAGCTCGCCGCTGGCCCTGAATCCGACCTCTCCAGATTCCTCCCGACTCCGCGAACCTCATCCGCTACCTCATCGACCCCATCCAGCTACGCAACACGGCAAATTGTGTTTGGACACGCTGCCAGTACCGCCACCGCCATTTTCACAATTCCGTGGCCGCCAAGCCTCTTTCCGCCTATAAAAGGCCACCCCGGCCTCGACTCGACCCAAGCCACCACCTCCACCCCTCCTACTCCCCTATAACTCGCCAAAGCTACCCTCTCACCGGAGCCTGAAGTGACGCCGCCGCTCGACCTCGCCGCCGGCCGCCACTAGCCCTCCTCAACTCCAACCAAGACTATTAGAAGGTAGCCCTTGCTCCCCTCTACCTTCTCCTACCCTTTTCCACACCACTCCGGCCACCGCTCGCCACCGGCAAGCACAACCCGACGAGCTCCCCTCTTCCTCACTCTTTCTCTCACTGACACTGGGCCCCACTCGTCAGGCCATCCGAGCTCAGCTGAATCAGGCCAGCTTCGGCCCAAAGTCACCCGACCCAACACTGTTTATCTCTTTTTCTTTTTCTTTTTCTGAGAGAAATCTTCTGAATTTATTTTAATAGCAAAACTCTTCCTAAAATTCTGCAAAAATTTCCAAAAATCTAAAATAACATGAGAAATTTATTTAAATTATTAAACATGAACATTTCATAATAAAATATTCAAATAAAATCCTTTTTACAATTCTTATATAGAAATATATATAATTTAGGAAAATTCTCCAAAAATTCTAGAAATTATATTAAATTCTTAAAACCATATTTTTGAATATTTCAAACCATATTCTCGATAAATTTCATCTCGAAACTCCAACAAGAGAATTGTTGTTGACCCCGATCTCTGGAATTTCATCAATCTACGCAAATAATTCCAAGTACACGTAAAATCCGGAGATACACCTTCTATCTTTGATAACAATAGTAAAAAGAATAATTTTTTAATATTCCCCAATATCTCATTTCAAATAATCAAATTCCATAATTCTTTTTAAATCATACAACCCATCACCTTCTAACCCTCATATCATGTTTTGCATTTATGTTTTTATCGTTATTAAATTCCATTCGTTTTAAATTTTAGATTATATATCGAAATACGAGAATCAAAAATATTCAGAGAATTCTGAAAATATATCCGAGTTTGAAGAATACTACACTGAAGGCAGGTTTTCCTATCATTTGATACATATTGAAATTCCAATTTTAGTATTATTCTACTATATATTGCATTACTTTCTAGCTATTAATTTGCAGATCATTTATTTAAAATATGTATTTAATATTTTGTGTAGAATAGTTAATCCAAACTCCACAACCAAATGCTATCCCAAATAATTTAAAATTCCACCAAAACCCTAGTATAAGAAAATCTAAATATTAAAATATTTCAATAGATAGGATAGTTCAATCATTGTCTATGTGATAAATGGAGTTATTGACATGGAAATGATCATTTTAAAAATGAAGAGAAAAGTTTTAGGCACTAGTCATTCAAGGTTACCGTAATGGCTATGTGGGCGAGGTATTGCTTTAGTATTTTTGCAATACTTGCGCGATTTCTGGAATACTTTAAGCAAGTGAGTTATATGCAATTTTTAGATGTTTTAAGCAAGTGAATCACTAGCAAGGTTACTGTAGTGATTGTGTGGAGCTTGGCATCTTTGGATTGCTTTTCAAGTAATTGTGCGGAGCTTGGTATTTCCGAGGGTTTTCTTCAATATCAATGCTGTGATGCCAGATATTACAAAACTTGAGTTATTAAGAATAGAAATGATATACTAAACACCCAAACATAACACCGGCTATTTTACGGGTAAAGTTGGGTAGGTTCTGCAGAGCTGATAACTAAAACATTAATGGACCTTACTTCAGGTATATGAAGTTGTGTCAATTGGATAATGCCTATTCAATTCCACATAATTCATGCATTTATAAAAAGAAGTGAAGCATCCGAAAAGATGAATAGTAATGGAGAAAGAAGATAGTTCAGTTTAATCACTTATAGGTTTCATAAATTATTATAAATACTGCATGATACACTAAAAAAAGGCTTAACCACTCCTTTGAATCAATCTGCATATAATTAATAGTTACATTTATATGGAAACCTACTAAGTATTGTCAATACACTTACCTGTTCTTCGAGATAATCTATTCACATTAAATTAATAGATCCCGCTACTATTGCAAATGTACCTTTTAATATTACTGAAGAAGAAATGGGATACTTCGGCTTAGATGATTAGGACTTTTCCTTACTCGCAAGTTTTCTTTAGAATTAAGTTATAAATTACCAATTTTGGTATTGTATCATGTAACCAAACAATAGTTATTAATAAAGTATGCTTATTGTATTGATTCTGGTTATTGTATATTTTGGGAGTGCAATTTTCCATTATTATGAATTTTGGAAAATTGGGCCCCCACACTGGGCCTGGGTTGGGCTAGGACAGGGCTAAGCTCAAAAGAGATTTAGAATTGTAGGGAAAAAATTTGGAATTAAGAAGATTTTTGAAATTGGAATTTGGGTTTGCTATTTAAAGTTGAATTTTGAATTTAGAATGTTTGAACTTGCTTTTAGGTTGGATATGCATTTAGAAAATGGAAATTTTCACATAATAAATAGTAATTACTGAAAAAGCAAGTCAAAATTTTAAATTTTTTGAAAAATTAAAAAAGGGCCCAAAATGGGCTGTTACATGCTGCTAGCCCAGTTAGGCCACATGCATGTCGTGGCTTGGTCAGAGGCAGTGTAGCAATCTCTCTCTTCTCTAATTGCTGCCTTGTCCTTCTCTAAAGCTTTAAAACATGGCCATGGCTGCACTCGCCTCTTTCTTGCTATTAGCTTCTCTCCTTGCTCTAGGTGATTTGGTTTCTTTCCACTAAATTGTTTCTACCAAATTAATCCCCTCGTCGTCCTCCTCCACATTCTATTGTCCATTTTCCTCACTAGGCTCTGTATCGGCCGGATTTGTTGTTTCTTATCGAAACCTCACCCTCATCTGGTTTGAGCCTACGGTGCTCCTCTGTCGGCCAAGGGTCTACGAGCTCGTCGCTAAGGTTGGGTAAATCACATTTTTGTGGCTTAAATTTCTCGATATCACCTCTCCATTGATCATGAAACTCCAACCTTAGGTTACTCTTAATTGTGATTATCTCTTAGTTCTAAGTTGGTATCTATGCTTAGGTGGTCAGTGGTTCCCGCATTACTCACTTGGAAGTTGTGGATAACTCAAATTGTCACCTCTTAACCTTTGAGCAGCGATGTTGAAATTATTTGTGCACAAGGTCCCTCTAAGACAAAGAAGCTGCCTCAATACTTCAGAAGGCGGACCACTCCCAAATAAACTCCTTCCCGGTGTCTATCAAGATTAAGGCTCCTTGTTGGCGCTTGATGCCAAAGGAGGAGAAGAGTAAGGATCGCTTTTCGCTCTTAGCTATTAGTGATTTGCATGAACGTATGTATCTTTATACCGTTATTAGCTTGCTTGCATGAATCCCATTTCTAAGCCATATCATGGGATATTTGCTGAATTGTACAGTTATGGCTAAGTGTGTTCTACTTCATGTATAGACCTAGGGGGAGCTATTGATGATTTGCACTTGCTATCCTCGTATGTTTAGGCATTATCATAGTTCACCACTTGTGCTTTATCTCCGCTCTATGCAAATCTAATATCCTTTTAAGTGGTGTTATCATCAATCACCAAACATGGGGAGATTGTAAGCATCTAGGACCCCTAATTCAAGGATTATCAATTATGGTGTGGTTTTGGTGTTGATAATAGAAGCGATCGAGAATGGGGAAAATCATGGTTTTTCTAGGAACCCTAAAGGATTTATTGGAACGGCACCAAGCGCAAAAGATGAGGACCCATATTTATTTTGTCTCGGGCGTCGAGTTGAGTCAAAGGCAGATACATGGTTTTTTATTTTTATTCGTCGTAGTATTAAGAGGGGATTGAGGGATTTTTTATCACCTCAGATTTTTTTTTCACCAAGTTGCACACTCCTAAATCCTTTTAATTGGTCACTAGTGTGAGTGTTGTGATGGCAGTGTGCAGCTGGATCGTGCTTATGCCGTAGGACCTTGGTGGTCCGGGTGGGCCAGATCTCGGTCAAGAAGGGGTTTCGCGGAGGCCCTATGCCACCTGACCGACCCCTTGCCGCTAGACCTCGGTGGTCCGAGTGGACTAGAACCAAGGCCCAAAAAGGGTGCAGAGTATGTATGTCGCTGGACTGGCCCCTATGCAGCTAGGCAGGCTGCATAGCGGCGTCCAGCCACATATGGCAGCACGTATGCCGCCTGTCGACAAGCCCCTATGCCACTAGACTGGTGTGGTTCGGCCGCATTGGGCAGCATGTATGCCGCCAGCGGTTCGGTCGCTTGGTCCAGGCGTTAAGAAGTTGTGCTGTCGGACCGGCATGGTTCGGGCCACCCGGATCGATTTGGCTAGCCACAACGACTAGTTCGCAACTGCACCTTTTTAAGGCCTTCCTGCAGTGTGGTTTAGGTGAGAAACTCCCATTTGCAAATTTCTGAGTCCCCTAGGGTTGGCTATTGAGTTGAGAGGTGCTGTTTTAGAGTCTAAACCCTAACATTCCAAATTGTTCCAAGAGTGTACATCAAGGTGGAAATTGATCCGTGTGATCGGTTCTTCTCGCTCTTATTACTCTTGGAGGTTAGTGACTTCTAGATGGCTAGGAGGTGGTGCTGGTGGGATCTTCCAAGGAGGAGAATTTGTGGAAGGTCACCGAGTTGTGCGAGGTTCGGAGTTCACCTCACCGGAGCAGTGAAGAACAACCATGAGTGGATGGCTTGAGCAAATTGATTTGCGTAAGTCTGAGTGACACTCTTGATGAGAAAGTGCTCTAACGAGGACTAGTGGAAGGTGCCAACCTTTCGATACCTCGAAAAAAACGTCATGAGCATTCCTTTCTCTCACTCTTTACGCTTCCGCATTTAATTCCCGCATGTTATTGTATTGATCATTTAGTGAGTACTTGTTACTGTTATTGTTGTAACCTAGATTTTAATCTTGCTTCCAAGAAAATCATAAAAATTAAAATTGGTCTATCCATCCCCTCTAGGTCTTAGGATCCTTTCACTTGGTATCACAATTTATGGATTATAATGAATCAACGACCATACTTTAAGGAATAAAAAGATTTTTGCCTACCTTTAATGATGATTTTCATAGTTGAGTCACTTTTACCTGGTACCATCACCGATGAATGAGAAAGACGACGACGGAACAAGCCTAGGCTCCTGTCTTGGCTTTCCTGTTTGTTATACTACTACGAAAAATTAGGAATACTTTGTGTGTTACAATAGTCTAAACAATAGCTAGCAACATGGACAATAGTAACACAGGTACAATGTGTTATAACATACCTCAATAACAATAACATGTTCTTCTAATACAGCACCACATAATTTTGTCTATATAGACCCCCATCGACGACGTAGTGCTAGCTAGTTACAACTTACATCTTTCGACCAAGTGACCAGCCGTGCGATGCATCATTTTCCACGTATGTGCGCTCATGCATTCCATAGGCAGGCAGAGTGCATGCATGCATGATGGTGTTGTGTGATCTCACATGCATGCACACGCGATGCATCCATACGTACGTACCACTGTAGCTGAAAATGGACCTTCTCTCTCTTCCAACTAAACTACGTGTAGAGAGAGAGAGAGACAGAATCCACACATATAGCAGCAAGATGACACGTACACACATGCCCAAAGTCAAGGTGCAAGAACCCCAAAACAAATTTCGATAAGCTAGCTACCTACGTCCAGTTACACGTCAAGAGTGCTACTAGTAGTTGTAGCGCTGGTAGATATATATCAATATCAAGGAGGTCAGACGTGGGCAATTAATCAATCTAGTCTCCATCCACGCAGATCTGGATTTAATTTTTTGGCTATTTATACCAATTAACCACCATACTACATGTTTAATTTAACAACCCAATAATCCCTTCTTACCTTGGTGTCTTAACGCTCGTTTAAAAAGAATATTGAAAATGACTTTGGATCAGGCATCCAATGTGTATGCTCCATCGGACGTATTTTGAATAAAAAAAACTCACCCTTGTCAGCCGGGCCTCACACCCGGACCCCAGGTCGTTGGGATGCAGTATCTTCGCAGGCCCAACGCTGAGCAGCGGGTCAAGGTCTCTTGGGCCATCTCCCCCAAAAAAGCTAGCTCAATGAGGGGTTGCACCTTCACCCTTTTAAACCATGCTCAGGCCCTCCCAACTCCCAATGTGGGACTATTCCAATAATCTCCCCCTCACACATTGGGCTAAGAATCATGAACCACTTGGGCCACCCAGTCTCGATACCACTTGTCACCGGCCTCACACCGACCCAGTGCCGTTGGGTCAGAAGATTTTCAGCAGCCCAAAGCAATGGGCCAAGGTCTCTTGGGCCATCTCCCCCAAAAAGCTAGCTCAATGAGGGGTTGCACCCTCACCCTTTTAAACCATGCTCAGGCCCTCCCAACTCCCAATGTGGAACTATTCCAACAATCCTATCTCAGAACCTTGATATATAAATAAATAAAAGTGCATGGTGGTTTCTTGATGAGCATCTTCTCCCCTCCTCCCAGGCTACAGCACCCTCCTCGATCCCTGAAGGCGACCTCCCCATTGTCGTCTTGTCCTCCTCCTTAGTAGATTAATCCTCCCCGTGACGGTTCGACTCATGGTGTTTCGAGCTAGCAGACAATCTTCGAGATTAGGAATGCCTAAGATTGTCTCTAACGGTTTCCCTTCATAGGCAGGATGTCCATCACGAAGAGAATCTCCAACAGATTTCCTTCACCATTTTCTTTCGTAAGGGATTTGCTTTTATATTCTCTTCAGGACGAGATTCTCTCTCCTTTTCCTATATTATTCCCTTCGAAGGGATGCTGTTGGAGATGGTAAAAAAAATAAGGGAACGAATTTGATGAAGAGAATGGAGAAGGGAAGGAAATGAAGAAAATATGGTTGAAGATAGTCTCATTGGAGTCATCAATGATGTGGTTGGGTCGACTCACCGGAGGAGAAGAAAACCAAGAAGTCAATGATGTGATTGTTGCAATTTTTCAAGTTAATTACACGCATTCTATTATTAAGTTGACTTATAGCAGAAATACCGTTATAAAGTCCCGGCCGTCAGGCAGAACCTAACGTCAAGTATGTCGCCTTACAGCTCACCACTGCCCCTTCGGTGCACACGGTCTTGACAGTATAAAGTCGTGTAGCAAGACAGGCAAAACTTTTAGTGCAGTAAGTTTTTTTGGTTGCGGCAGTTTGTTGTGGTTAGTATTATTTTTTGTTGCGTAAATATTATTTTTTTAATAGTTCATTATATTTATTGCAAAATGGAGCATATGGGCCTAGCGCTAGTATCCTCCAAATTTTACACAAACTGTTTTCTTGTTGCATATCTAGTTCCTATACCACATACATCCTATGGAATAATGGAATGGCAAAGTAAACAAGGAATTCTAATTTATCTTTCCCAAGTATATAACCACACATATGAGATAGGATTAAGATATGAACAAAACCTTTGACAATTCTTGTTTATATAGAGTTTTCTTAGGCCATCTTCAATGCTAACTCTATTTCTTGACCTATTTCACTATTCGCCTACTATTCAACCCCAATTTACTATTCATATATCTAATCTTGGTTCTATTTTCTCAATTCCTACATTTCTCTCTCTTATATTTACTATCAACCCTATCTTTACTATTCACAATCTTATTTATAGAGTAATATGGTCAGCTAAAGTAAATATATAGGGCCATGACGTCGACATGTAGTTCAACTCAAATTTTCTACGATTTAATAGAAAATCGAAATACTGCATCATGATCGATCATCAGGTTAAGACCGATCTAAACCAATCCTTTTTTTTAACGGGGTGTGAGTAGCTATTACAATTAGGATTTTGATTTTGGGACCACTTGATGAAATCACGTGATATCACATGGAACCATATTTTAACGGTGGGGTCTACATGATGAAACCATGTGAAATCATATTTTGACGGTGGAGCCCACCTAATGAAACCATATGATATAGCATAAAACCAGATGATACTAGCTTTGACACAGCTCACGTCTGGCAGGGGAGCTATCCTGTTCAAACTGCTTGGGCGGGTATCCCATCCAATAGCAGGATCGAATAAAAACTAGTATTTTTTTTTAAAAATACTAGTAGTTTGAACGTGTGTTTTTCATTGTTTAGCTAGTATGTTAGATTATATCCCAGCACAGTATAGTTTGCGTTGTATGAGACGTGAAAGATTATAATTGACAGAAGTAGGTGTGTAGGTGTGTGAGTTCTTTCCAGATCAACCCCTCCAATCCCAAATCCAATAAATCCTTCCTGTTCCTCGACGACTCCCCTGTCCCCTGCACTGCACAGCCGCAGGCCTCACCACGACCACACAGCTAGATCGAGACGCCCACTTCTCTCTTTCCTGTGCATCAAGGGCCTTCCCAAGCTAGAAATTTTGGCGAGGAAATCCTTCGCTTGCTCTGCGCCTGCGAGGAAAAGTTGGATCTTTGCGGAAGAGACTGTTTCTAGTCCGTGAGCAAGATAGTCGAGGTGCCCGATTTGGAGAGAGGGTAAGCCTGGCTGCTCCATCTTCCCTAGCATCAAAGCTTCCATCTTACATGTGGTTCTCTGCCTTTTGCAGCAAATTATGTGCTCTGGCTCTGCTCGCCCCGTGGCTCCCTCTCTCCTTGTCCGCGCAGGTGCAAGGCCTCATCTTGGCTGCTTCTCCGTGCTGGATTCCATGTGTTTCTTTTCTCTTCTTTCCTTTCGGTTTCACAGAGAAAAGAAAAAGCCATCAGCCCTTCATTTCTCAAGCTACAGAAACCCTCGAGTCCTCTCTAAAATTAGAAACGCAATGTTCCTCAAGTTCCTACGGATCTTGTTTTGCCCGAAATAACTTAAGACATATGAAATGCTCTGCAGATCTCGAAGTAGGTATAAACAGGCTCGACTTCTTATCCTCTTGAAAAAGATGGTCAAAATTTTCGTACAACGGGTGTGATGCAACTAAATTTTGAAGTAAATGGCGTGTTCTGTTGGGCTTTCACCATCACGGAGTTGGTTGCCTATGTTGTGATCCTGTATTAAGTGTCAAACAATGACTAGAAGTTAACTGGTTGCCCACTGACTAGAGCCTATTAAAATGTGAATGCTATTCTCTAGAATATGCCTGACTTAATCTCACATGATTGAATTTGTTCTGTATTCCTTTATACATGCTTATCCCCTTCCTTGCCTAGTTTACGGTACATGCTTAGTTTGTAACTATGAAGCTGGCCGCTTTGTGGTCTTCATTGCTGTGGACATCCCCAAGTAATCTTTTTTGCCCCTTTGCAGGTCGCGGGGTGCTTTTGTGGTGATCTTTCTATTTATAAAGTTTGTAAGCTGATAGAAAAATTAAGGTACTACCATGGTATACTACTGCGTTTTTTTTTCTTATTGCGGGAGGTCAGCAGTTACTGATGTTTTATCTTGTATGCAGTGCTGGCAAGCTCATTCGGAAGACCTTGATCACAGGATCTTCTGTGAATTTCTTCTTGCTGCGTATATTTCACAAGAGATGTCTTTTCGCAGCATAGTCCGTGATGTTAAGGAGAGCTTTGGAAGCTTATCAAGACGAAGTTTTGAGGTGAGAATTTCAGGTCTCACTGGTCTTTCTGGCCATCACAGATGGAAGTCCGTTGAATCTCTGAGTGAGCTGCACGATATACCTGCGGTAGTTGATCAAAGCAGGTGGGTAGGTCTCCCCCCTGAGTTACTTCGGGATGTAATGAGAAGACTGGAGGAAGGCGAGAGCACTTGGCCATCTCGCAAAGATGTTGTTGCTTGTGCAGCTGTCTGCAGAACATGGAGAGAGATCTGTAAAGATATAGTGCAGAGCCCAGAGTTCTGTGGGAAGCTCACTTTTCCAGTATCTCTTAAACAGGTAAAAATCGAATTGAAATTCTAGCAACTGATTGTAGTTTTGATTCTTCGTGTGTAGATTGTATTATGTTTTCGTGTCGTAACCTCAAATAATTGGAATGGAGAAATGATTGTAGCCTGAATCATAGGAAATCAACATAGCATTTAAATTAATCCGTATCAATTTTCTCTTAAGCAAGTGGAAAGTAGAGAGGGGCTTCTACAGTGAGACATGTCTAACTTTGATTTTTCATATGCAGCCAGGACCTCGAGATGGATTGATAGAGTGTTTTATAAAAAGGGACAAATCAAAATTAACTTATTACCTCTATCTGTGTCTTAGCCCTGGTAAGTATATGTCCTGCTTCTCTCAGTAATCTCTTACTGAACAATTTGAAAGTTGTCGTGGAAATGAATTCGAGTTTACCCTCACACAAATATAATATTCTTCCATGGACCAGTTCCAGCATAGGGAAAGTTGTAAATTTTAGGGATTTTTTTTGGATCAGTAGCTTGGTATGTGCAGAAATAACTGTCTTTTCTTATTTCGAATTCCATTTTATTTTGCAGACATCATGAACTCATGCTTATGTACTTTCTACTTTGCTATTTTACACTTGCCACTTTCTTACTTCCTGTCACCCTGTGTAGATAAAAAAAATTGCACTTGACAAAACTCTGTACAGCTAAAAGCTGCTTCTTTTCTACTGTGCATTCAAATGCATTGCCACACTTTCCTTCATATGAATGCTCCTTCTCAATAAATTAATGCTGTAATCTTGATAACAGTTCTAAAAAAGACTATGAAAATTGGTTTTGGATGCCTTCAGCATTGGTTTAGTAACTTAGTAAACAATGCTGAATCATATGCTAATGATATGGTTTGGATCATGTAGCTGTGCTTAGTGAGGATGGAAAATTCCTGCTAGCAGCTAGGAGGAATCGTCGGACAACATATACAGAGTACATAATTTCTGTGGATTCTAAAAACATCGCAAGATCAAGTAATGGCTATGTTGGAAAAATGAGGTGAAGTGCCTTTCTTGGCAACAATCTTACTATTTAAGCCTCCATTTATTTGGATTTGGCACAGGGATGTACATTTAGACCTGACATTGTAGTACAACAGGTCAAATTTTCTTGGCACCAAATTCATCGTCTATGACACACAGCCACCATACAATGCTGGGAGCCTTGTCTCATGTGGGCGTGGCAGCCGTCGGATCTCTTCTAGGAGGGTTTCCCCAAAGGTACCCACTGGTAGCTACCCCATTGCCCAGGTGAACTATGAGTTAAATGTGCTTGGAACTAGGGGGCCCAGGCGTATGCAGTGCACCATGCATTCCATCCCAGCCTCTGCGCTGAACCCAGACGGCATGGTGCCTGGCCAACCCAAGCAACTCCTCCCTGGTTCATTTGAGGAGTCTTTTCGCAGCAGCACGAACACCTCGTCCAGGTTCTCTGTTACAGACCGCTCCTTGGACTGCAGCAGCTCTCGTTTCTCAGAGATAAATGTAGGGATCCAGCAACATGAGGAGGATGGAGAGGCTAAGGAGAGGCCTTTGGTTCTCCGCAACAAAGCGCCAAGGTGGCATGAGCAGCTGCAATGTTGGTGCCTCAACTTTCGAGGTCGGGTGACTGTGGCTTCTGTGAAAAACTTCCAGTTGATAGCTGCGTCACAGCCAGATGCTGCGTCTTCTGAACCTTCACAGCCAGCACAGCAGCAAACCCAGCCTTCAAGTTCGTCTTCAACATCAGATCACGAGAAGGTGATTCTGCAGTTTGGGAAGGTTGCAAAGGACATGTTCACGATGGACTACCGGTACCCACTCTCAGCATTCCAGGCGTTTGCCATCTGTCTGACTAGCTTTGACACCAAACTGGCTTGTGAATAGATCAGTCATCGGTGTAAGACGTGGCATGTAGAATTGGTATGTGCGTGTAATAAGTGCGTCATTCTCAGTATGCAGGTGCAGCTTGTTGCTCTTGTTGATTTACTTCTTTGTTTCTCCAGCGCGTCTTACCGAACCAGTATGGCTAGGAATCTGAAGTGCTGATGTTTGGTACATTGTTTATGTCTCTTAATTTGTTTGTAACAGCCAAAAAAAAAAGGACTTTGCGAGTGGTTTGCATTCGTCTGGCGCATGGCGTGTGAATGACTTTGTGATTTATTCATGTGACTTGTTTAGGCATATGCTGCGACTAATCTTGTGTTCCTTTTGGGTGATACAAGTATGTTAGGTCGCCGTCACATATGTACAGTATGTTCAGATCATCATCATATATGGAGGATGGTAAGTATAATAGTGAAGACAGTCATCCATGGATAGACAATCATACATAGATAAAGCTAAAGAGTAAAGACGATCCATATAATAGATTGTCATCTTTGCGTGTCTCTATGTACAGTTCATTTACGAATAATTTTCCTGTTTACTATGCTTGTTATCTCTCCTCAACGTAATATTAATATACATGCCATTATGGAACACCTGAGATCCGGGTCAGACATTCATGTGGGCATTGTAAAGGAAACATTTTACAGTTAAATGGTCTATAGACAAGCAAATTATGTACAGCTAACAATCAACTATATTCAGGCACTCTTTCTGGAATCTTCCAAACAATTCCTAGAATCTTTTAAAACCTTCATAAAATGCATAAGTGCAAGTGTCTACAGAAAAGAGCCCTGCGAGGCTACGACTGATAAATCAACCCTCTCCGAATCCTACAAATATAAGGCAGCAGAGAACAGATCCTAAATGTCATCCAAATTCCAGCGTCCGGCAGGCCTCACCTGATGATATCAAGAAAGTTCATTGGGGGCGCTATTTCTGCTCAGGAGACGAAGGGCGTGCAGCATTGCCAACCAACAAGATGTCCAGATCCCTAACTCCACTAGAACCCTCAGTAGTTTTAGTTCTGATAACAGGAATCTCAGTGTCTGAATCAGGTGCATAATCAGCCCCACGGTCTTTCACACCATTGCTTTCAGCTCCCAGATCTTCATCACTGAGTTCATCTGACCGGCGCCGTGAGGTCTTGAGGATGTTGAGACCCATCTCAAGATCATCCTCCACTTTGGCTCGTGGACGATGGGGTGCCTCATCTTCTGGTACATTGGAACGGCTGATCCGTGGCAGCGTTACCCCTTGTTCCTCTTGAACAATAGCTCGCAGGTTGATCCTAGAAGGCTTCCTCTTCGTGCAGAGAACTTCAAAACAGTTGCTCATGCAATCGCGATCAAACACGTTGGGTAGATTGCTGTGCTTGTACTTGAGATTCTCGTATGTTGTCTTCAGAAAAGGAAGTGGAAATTTAGTTCAGTGAAATAAAATTATTATAATTCAACAAGGCCAGTACAAATCATTGCATCATTCTTTTTCTACTAGAGAACAGTCATCTAATTAGGTATGGTCACTGTATTTTAAATTGGCCAGCTATAGGCATTATAGATATTCCTATTCAAAAGGCATTAGGAGTTATGCCTCATCATTGACTTGATGGCCTTTAGGGACTAACCTTATTTGTCGCAATGAGGTAAGAATGGAACCCTGTGAGACCACCAACAAACCAGAAACAAATGAAACAATATGCCATCAGTGCCACTGATGCTGGAGATTCTTTAACTGCCTTCCCCACTGAATGATGATTCCTATTCATGAGAAACCTGATGTACAATGCGCACATTGCAAATACATAGATACAAAGGACTGCTGCTGAAGAAACAAAACAGAAGAAGTAGCGGTAATTGCGCTGCAAAGGGGAAAAGAAATTCTGATAAGCTGAGACCTATCAGGTTTGCCAAAATTACAACTATATCTTGGTTATTTTGAGAAAATAAAAAAAATGTAACAAACCTGTCCAATACATTGCCCAACCCAAGGACAGTGGTGATCAAAGCGCTCAACACAGTTATCGCATTTGGAGCAGTGGGAGCAACGAGGAGGTCGATATATCATGCAAGTTTCACAGTATTTGACCCTCACAGGCACACCATTTACCATAACATCTTTTATCCGATGCAACTGAAGAGCATGAGGAGCTGATGCATCATGAGAAAACTCTTCCACAGGCGGATGTGAATTCCGTGGTACAATACCTGGATCTTGAGATGAGGTAAAGAAGAGCAGTAACAGTACCTATCAGGTTTTGCAGAGAGAGGATCCTATGATTTCGTTGTTGTTTAAAAAGGTGCATGAAATGAAACATTGACAGGACAACTTCCGAACTCATGACAGAGAACATAACTCTTCAAGAACAGTTACTTAAATAAATATATTAAATATGAATAAAGTTACAAATGACTGCTAATATATCAAATTAACAAAAAAAAAGGACTTTTCAAGTCAAGACACAAATATATACAACAACCGAGCATGTTTAAGAGGAAGAGTATAATTGACAGTGAAGAAAGGAATATCGAAGTATCTATTGAATTGTATGCACCGACCTATCTATTAAATTGTATGCACCGACCAATTCACCCAAAAGATTAAGCTAATGGAGAAAGGCAGACAATATATTTGAACACTCCCCCTCATGTCAAGGCTCCTCTAGGCCTTAGACGTAGTGGGCCGTAAATATTATTTTTAATAATGCATTAGCCATGTCTCGAACTCAGGACCTCTTGGCTCTGACACCATGTTACCTTGAGAGAAGTTTGTGGAAGATGAGATAATCCGTACAACATCTCTTAATGTATATATACACACTAAATATGGGCCTAGGATAGATGGGCCTTAATATAAACTTAACAGTATCATCCAATGCATTGAACAAAAGGACTCAGTAAAGGCCATAGTTCCATTGGTTGATTAGAGCAATTATAGTTTGAAATATAGTATGCAGTTACAATCCAAATTCTTTGCTAAGAAAAGCCTAAACTGAAACAAATGTATCATTTACCATGGAATTTGGTAAATGAACTATAAAGTATGACACAAGGGCCCTTTAATGAGTGAAACTAAGCTCTTAGAACTTTGCCAGGTATATTCACATCATAAAATTTTAAGGCAAAGAAAGCCAGCAAGCAGATAGTGCTGTCTTAGTGTAGTATAACCACTGCCTACCCTTGTATTACCATAATGATGCCAAGCTGTCAATGCACCTTGCAGCTTATGGAACATATTCACCAGTATGTGTCTGGTTAATTCAGAGTAGTTACAAAATACTCTGCATCCATCAAATTATTTTTAGTACTGAACCTCTCAGAAAATATGGAGGTTTTCAGGACTATTATATGAATGAGAATTTTTGTATTATATGCCATTTTAATCACACTAGAAATTGTTCTTTAAGTGCAAGCAGCAGACACATGATCTAAGATAACACAAATCCTATGCAGAATAGGAAAAGAATGCTTACATAAGTTGTGAGGCTAATGGTAACAGCGAGAATTGCATAACCTGCATTGTATGCAGGAAAGCTGTGTATGAGATGCCTTGCCACAAAGATGCAGAAGACAGCAACTGGGATTGCGATTAGGGAGAAAGATAGTAGAGTGGCCTTGGCATCTGGTCCAAAGATCAATCTTCCACGACACAAGATTATCTGACCCAAAAAACAGATACATCACTGAAACATTTGATAGCTTCATAACTAATTGGTATAAACTACCACAACATGAACTGCCTGGAAATGTCAACAACGTTTAGATATGAAAATGGTGCAACAGCTGCACTTTTTGACACCCATACAACTTCTCAAAACATTTAGAACTAATCAGCCCTCATACAAACATCGAGATGGCCAGAAAATATTGTAACAGCCGCCAGGACTCTGGACGAAATAGGTTGATAGGACTAATCATGCTAAAACGTTAAAAGCATGCCTTCACGAAAGTAATGTATCAGGTGCAATGCAATGTTGCAAGTCTTGTGCATAATTTTCTAAGCAATCTGACACTGGTCGGATTAGCAGTTTAGCACCATGAACAGATGCAGAAAGACAAGAACTTGGTCCTCCGAATTGGATTATCTTATTGCAGGAAAAGGTTGGCGGATTCACATTGGCCCCCCTCCCCAAGTTCCAGATCGACTCACAATAGTTTATTCAACTGTTTCGTCGACACTGCAGTAAAATATCGTATAAAAATCACACATAGATCGTAGCTAACCACACAAAGATGCAGGGCATTATCCACGAGCCGTGCTCCCTCTTCTTCCTCCAGCACCCACCATGTCGGAACAAAATGTCACAAAATCAAGAAGAAAGAGCAACATTGAAACTGCAATAGAGGACATCACCAACCAAGACCGAGCAATAGACCTTCCCAAGCCAAGAAAAGCACGAAACTTTACAAGTAAGGAGAGAAGGAAAGAACGGATAGGGGAAGACAGAGGGATCATGATTCAGGGAGGGAGGAGTAATCCAATCTCACGTTTTTGGCCCTCCAGACTTGGTAGACCCGCAGCTGCTTCGCCATGCCCACCCCTGCACTGCACTCCTCCTCTTCACCACTCTCTCTCTCTCTACCTTTCCCTTGCCGATTTGGTCTAAAGAGGGGACAGTCCCGCACGGAAGCGAGATGCCATCACTGCAGCATCAGCCATCTTCTTCCTAGGATTTTTGGGGGCGGGCAGGAGGTATCCCTGTTAAGCCGGAGTAGGAAAGCATCTGTTGTTTGTTCCTCCCCTTTTCTTTCTCCTTTTTATTGTTTCTTTTCTCTCGCTGTTACTTTTTCTCCCGTTCACAATTAATCAATTAATGGTGGGAATATTCGATTATCCGGTGATGATATTTATTTAATTTGTGATTTAACGATGCTAGCCAGAGGGCAAGAATCACTTATTATTGCCGCTGACATCTTGCAGGGCTAACAATGGACCATGTCCTGTTGCAATAGAACCCCGTTGTTCAGCAGATTCGTGGCTCAATTATTTCGTGCTCACACGAAGGATACAGAAGAATTTGAAGCTAGGCTACGTCTGAATTTTCGTAAAAATTCTTGCTTTGTAAACATTAGTTAGTGTTGGTAAGAAATTCTTTTGTGCAAGGGAATTTATATGCCTATTGGTTTTGGTCTCGTCTAAATGTTTAGGTGTTCAGCCGCCTTGATTCTTTATTAGACCGTTGATCTACAAAGAGATATGATCCCTATCTCTTGAAGGGACATTAGCAAAAGTATTATTTCTGTAATCAAAACTTCGTCCAGACGTACTCTTATCTCTATGTCAATGGAGGAATATTAGGAAAAGCTGTGTGATCAGAGAAAGGGTAAAGAGCAGTATTGGAGGGAATATGTGCTTAATTTGATGCTGTTCCCACATGCTAACTGAAAATCCGGCACGTCAAGCTCCGGCACTAGTAGCACAACCTGGAATTTCTTGGAACATAAAGTGGACAGGATTGAGAATAATTCTGGCATGGGCGGTAACATTCCATTTCCATTTCCATGTGATGCGAACGCTCAAGGCTGCATCATGCATAGTTGATGGCACTGTTACCTGCTTGATGCTGTCTGCTTAGATTTCATCTGTCAGGGGCCCTCTCCCCGGAGGCTTGGATTCACTCGCTCATATCCATATCATCACATATATATATATATATATATATATATATATATATATATATATACACACACACACATCCACTGTACATGTCTTGTCCAAATGATAACTTGCAAGTTGCAAACACTCATCACTGCCCCCACATCACCAAACAATGTTGATTTAAGAAGAAAGGGTCGCTGCTCAGTCAGATTTCAGAAATACTCCATGTCCAGACGCATTTGCCTTAGCAACAACAGGAATGATTTACAGCTCGTCACATCCAAGAATATCCACTCAGCATCTCAGTGACAAAAGGGAATAGCTTACAGCTCAGGAATGCACATGTATGATGTGCTCAAGATCATCAAGGTTACCAAAAATTAAAAAAAACCAATGAAACTGGTGCAAGAAGAGTGGAAAATATCGCGGCCTCCTCAGGTATGAGTGTGCAGGCTTGTAACAGCAGCACAAGGACACCGCTAGCTGAACTCAAGTGCACTTACGAGAGCAAGATCAGAAGCAGAGATGTCAGTCCGACGAGGAAGCTCCCTTGGTAGGGGAGAGACCGAGCCATGGCCACACTGGAATCGCCGCCTGTGCCTGCACCTTTGGCGGGCGCCCTGGGCGGCGACGGCGGTGGAGGTGGAGGTATCACACACGTTCCAAACGTCGAATTGGCCTGCAGCTCAGAGGTCAAAACATCAGCACGCGGTTGTAAGAAATGCAACGGAGGGAAGCTCTGCACAAGTGGGAGAAATAATAAGTAGTGTGTGATCAGAGCACTTAACACTCTACCCATAACACGATGTTCGAATTTTCATAAGACAGATGATTCCTAATTCCTTATCACCAGTTGTTTCTACAACAACGTTCACTCATCGATCGGCTGCAAGTTCACCTCTCTTGGCCATATGAAAAATACTGAAGTGTATAAAGTATAAACTAAATTTTGCTCAAAAAAAGTATAAACTAAATAAGCGTTAAATTCTTGTTCCCCATGGTTTCCATATTACCAAGATTATAATTTCTGAACGCTTCCGTTAAATTTTTTTTTTCTGAACGCAGCATCCTAGGCCAAGTCAAATGTCATGTGTCCTTACCTTGCAGTATGCAATGTTGTCACACCCACATACCAGATGGCCATTTGCCATGTCCGTAGCCAAGGGAGCTCCTCCACCATCGCTCCTCTGCACAATTCCAAGGTGATGGATAGTTAGGAGGCATGATTGACTAAGTATATCTCGTTTAGATTAACCAATGAACAGTTAGCATATCGGCGTACCATGTAGAAATCAACAGCGATGTAGTTGGGCCACCGATTGCCTGAAAGATCGTGGCAGGTTTTTAGCATGCTAAGAAGCGGGGCTGAATTATTTGTGCAAACCCCGGTTGGATTCGGGTCTGTTGGGAAGAAGTTCATCAGAACAAGAGACTGGCTTTTGGAATCCATGGCAGGGGACTCTTGGCGATTTGGGCATTTACCCTCTACCATGCCTTCATTGCCATCTGCACGTATATAGAAGAACCGCGTTATAAGAAAAACAGTCATAAAAGAAACAATAGTTTCACATTCAGATGTTACCAATTTTGTGTTGGAATCCTACATTGGTTTTCCACGACGTAACTCCACTCATACGCAATCCCCTCACTTGCCTCTTTTGATTTCTTTGACGTGAATACTAGCAGGCGTTCATTCTGGCTGATCATGTCCTTAAGCAAAGGCCAGTTGCCACCGCTCTTGGGCATTTTTGCCACTGGAAACCAGTACTTCATAAGGCCAGAAGCATTGAATACTTTTGGAAGGGATCCTGAAGCTGTGTAGTCTTCCAGGAAAATTGTGATTACTTCTGAAGGGTTTGCTGCCAGGAAAGTCTGGATTTCTTTGAAGACATTGATGGCAGGTTGCTGACGACAAAACCAACTCAAGATTTGAGTTACAAGATCAAGATGCTCAGCACGACAGAAAATGTTCAACTGACAATCTTACAAAGGCAGTGATGTTGTAGCATTTCCCGCGAAATGAGTGGCACAACCAGACATCATTGTTGAAGTCGTAGGTGTCGAGCATCAATCCCCTAACACCATTCTACACATAATCAAGTAGAGTTTCTCAGGGTTAACATTTTCATATAGAAGTCAATATGCAAAATATCAGAGACCACCATAAGATACAGGTTGGCGGTAGACAACAAATATTCAGTAATTGCAAAATAAACCGTGCATTTGTATAGCTAGCAGTTCCACCAGTAGAATCTTTTTTTAATGAAATCCACCACTATAATAATCTAGTTTAAAACAAATGAAATATCTTCACAACACTAGGAAATCGTGTTTGGTTGGCTTCTTCTTTCTTCTTGTTCTTTTTTCAGTTACGACAGAACATAGGAAGTTTCTGCAAGATGTAGCTAGGGTGAGCAGGACATTGCACAGGACTTTGGCTAGAAACAAGTATAACTACTAATAACAAGAGCCACTGCAAGTCTCCAGCACCAACAACTGTACTATAAAAACTTAGTTAGATGAATTTTCTATATTAAGAATATTGGTTGAAAAGAAAAGGACAGGATGACATGATAAACTAAGTAGGGTGGCCCCTTTCTTTCCTTAAGGACAAAGCAATTGACTCCTTCACAGCATAATACCTGAACTAGGCATGATTATAATGAGGCCTGTTTGACAATTAGCAACTCAAGACTCATTTTGCTTTTCATTACATTGAGCGCTACCCTGGGTTGATGAGTTAGGTGGTTTGAAGAGACAAAAGACAATACATGAATATGACACCGTGCCCAAATTGTGTCGTCATTCCATGGTGAAACGCCAGTCTTCAGCGATTTTGGTATCTCTATTCTACTTGGTTGTGTTGGTTGTGCAGCATGCGAGGAAGAATAGGTCAAACAATAATTAGGTTACTGCATTTTTTTAATCTTTTGGTTTGATATCATGCTTAACGAAAAGTACTATTGTTTGAGAACAGGAATTGAACCGACGGTAGCACTAGTACTCTTTGCTGTAACCAATCAATCAATAAGCGTAGCCAGCTATCATGAATATTTTGAATCAACCAATAAGTTTAGGTTTAGAAGAACCTCTGTGAGCTGGCAGGTAGGCCAACAAACAAAAGCATGCAAGGCATGTCTTCAGAGGTTCCAAGAGCTGTTGAGACCTAAATGGTAGGGTCTGCATTATTGGCATCTGTGATTTGGGCTCTTCTTTTTTTTAAAAAAAAGGGGGACATGGATATACGTTGTTATAAAAATTTGGCCAAACTCTTGTGGAAAGGGTAGGCATCTTCTAAGAGGAAATGCAAAAAGGGCTTGAGTTCGATTGTTTGATGAGCAGATAGCACAATTGAAGCAAAAGCATGGCATGTGCGGAGTGTGAAAAGCCATTCCTTCGTGTGTTGAGCAGCCTTCCATTGTGAAAGTGAAAGCCTGCCTGCGCGTAAGCTCGTGCCTTTCGGATTGAAGAGGCCCTACTTATCATAACCACCTGCTATGTTTAGCATTACCAACCAGCGAAGCGGGACCAGGGATTAACCATTGATACTAGCACTAGTTGTACTTAGTAAAGATGGCCCCAGTAGAAGTAGTGCGGCAATGTTGTTAACACAACATTAATTAGATATTATTACGGGGAACCGTAAAAAAAACATCATCCTGATCATCTACACTTGACTCCCGTAGTTGGTAGCAGGAGCAGCAGCAGTAGTACTATTTTACTAGTCTATCGACCATATATTTTAGTAGGAGCAAGAGAGGCAATAAGACAGCAAATCAGATACAGGATATTGGTATTTGTACAGAATTTGCTCTAGGAGTAGGACGCTTTAGGGTGCGTTTGGTTGGGGAGTGAGTAGAGCGAAGCCATTTCATTCCTGATTCTGAGAGCGGAGCGGATCCGTTCCGCCAAAAAATAGGAATGGATTGGTTCTGGATCTATGAGGAATATTCCGTATAGAGAGTGGCTCCGCTCTATGAGAATCACAACCAAACACTCTGAGTCCTAGAACGGAGTGGCTCCATTCCAGTTGGCTCCTCAACCAAACGCACCCTTAAATATTATAGTTGAGAGTGTCTTTGGTGAAAACGCTCGCGTATCCTGTCGTTTGTATGGGCAAAGACCGTGGCGTATAGTGATTTGTGAAATGACGGTAGAGTATTGTAGCGAAAATACTGCAGCATCGGCTATTACAGTAAACAGCATCTTTTTACTATACCAAATTACTGTTTATTACTGTAACTACAGTGATATATAAGATCACCTGCAGAGGCTGCAGCCTAACGGCAGAGGATAGGCTTGGGGGAAAACACACTGCTAAATCGTTAACTGATTGATGCTGGTAGAAAGGTGAGTCGGCCTGGGCCCACGGACAGAGCACCAGAGCAGCCTAGGAAACAGCGTCTGACAGCTGGGCCCCACGCGCGCACTAACGACCGCGCCAACCACCCCCGGAGGCGGCGGCGGCGGCGGCGGCGCGGCCACCAAGCCGCAGGGAGGGAGAAATGAGAGGTGGGGTGGTACGGGTACCTTGAGCTGGGCGGTGACGGTGTCCTCCTGGTTGGTGGGCGAGAGGATGGCGCCGCCGGTGGCGGAGACGGCGCCGGTGAGGGCGAAGGAGTTGTGGGTGGTGAGCCAGGAGTAGTTGTTGAAAGGGAGGCCGGTGGCCTGCGCATCATCATCATCCGAGTATGAAGGAAGCATTCGGTTGTTGGATCATGGATGGTGGAGGCGGAGGCAGCTTACGTGGGTGAGGGGGTCGACGGGCATGGCGCGCGTGCAGATTTTGGCCCCGCCGTCGCCGCAGGCGCTGCAGTGCAGCCCCGAGCCGCAGGCTCCGTCCGACGAGCACGTGTCGCCCACCCGCGCCGCGGCCGCGCCGAGGAGGGCGGCGAGGGCGAGGGCGAGGGCGAGGAGGTGGCGGGGGCTGGCCATGGCCATCGCGGCTTTAGGCTGTTGGCTGTTGGGAAAGAGACGCAGAGGTGGATGTGCAGGTGGACGTGCCCACTGCTCTCTTGTCTTGCGAAACTACTTTTTTTTTCAATTTTTCTCTTTACAAATAACTCCGCTCCGCCCAAACAACTTTGGTCAAAACCTTATTTACAAAGAAATAATTGGTTCTATGCCACCGAACTAAGCATCATACATTTTGGCTTATACCATCAAAACATTCCGGTATACTCATATACCATCAAAAAAGGTTGCGCCATTACAATTTTTACACCTCATCAAAAGTGTCAAGAAAGGAGATACGCGCACTACCAAAGCAATGTCCGGCAGGGCGTCCGATCGCCGAGTCGCCTTCGAAGGTCCTCATCACCTCGTCACCGCTAGGGAGCTCGATCTAGAAGCTAAAGAAGTCACCACCTGAGAGCCCAATCTGAAAGCCTGAGGTGTTGTTGGTTGTTTCGTCGAAGACGCCAAAGTGGAGGGAGCTTCAACGGCCTTCAAGGAAGAAGTTGCCCTCTCTTCGCTTCCTCTGACCCCTTCATGGGGACGGCGACGAGCTCAGCATACATGGCGGAGTCAAAGCCGATATCATTGCGCGGCACAGGCCTGGCACCGACGGGTTGATGGCCTCAAAGAGCGGTGGAGCTTGTCATCGACGGTGATGGATCTACGAAGGCGGTGACGGGCGCAGATTGATGACAGCGGGCTCACCGGCAATAGCATTAGGCTTGACTCCTCCCTCTACACCGAACTCTCTCTCTCTCTTACCTCCTACTACACCGAGCTCTTTCTCACTCTAGCAACCAACAATGATGGTGGGCTCGAATCTGTGCAAATGCACATGGGATCAGACTGAGCATCAAGGAAAAGCAAATGGAATTGGACGGGCCGGTAAAAATGTAACGGCATAGGCCTTGTTCTCTTTGGCTTATCTTATTTGCTATCTTCGTATTTGTTTATAAACTGAATTTTAAGAGTTTCTCGAGGTAGCCTAAAAAGTCTGCTAAACTTCGTTTGACTTGTTTTGTAGAGTTTGAAAACATGGTTTCAAGATAAAAAGAACTACAAAAACCAAAGTATTTGACTTTTTTTTAGAGGGTACAAAGACGGACGCACACGAACTCACCCCACCACACACCCCACACGCATGCACACGCGTGTGCGCCCGAACACACGCACAACACAAAGACTAGACGTCGAGGCACATGCGTGTGCGTACCCTAGGCCACACTAGTCTAGGAATAAATCCCAGAAAGACGTGACACGCAGGCGAGCCAGCGCTCGAACCCGCGCGGGTTAGCAGGCGCTACTAGCCAACTGAGCCGCGCTCAGT
Source organism: Olyra latifolia (assembly GCA_036346145.1). Classification (NCBI taxonomy): domain Eukaryota; kingdom Viridiplantae; phylum Streptophyta; class Magnoliopsida; order Poales; family Poaceae; genus Olyra; species Olyra latifolia. The sequence goes on along the minus strand of CM070523.1, from coordinate 52,196,560 downwards.
TCGCAAGTATTTGACTTTTTATTTGGAAATAAGTAGATAAGATAAAAAGAACATGCCATAACCTTTTGATGGCATTAAGATATACTGAAATATTTCGGTGGTATAAATTAAAAGGCGCGATGTTCCAATCGCATAGAACCAATTTTCCCCATTTATAAAACTAGCCCCTAGTTTTGAGCACGGCAGAATGAAAAATGAATCGTTTGTTTGTTTCCGCCAGGCTACATGGTGTCCTCGATTGATTGGCAGCCATGGCCAAGGAATCCACACGCCTCCTCCTCTGACTATTGACGCTTTCCTTGCCTCCTCCTAAACACGCATAGTTATTTTGGGGGTTAAAACGCATTTTTTAATAACAAAAAAGAGTCCAGTCTCTATATCCAAAGATATACGTAATACTCATCATACACATGTATACCATGAATAAACAATCACACAAACAGAATACCCTAATTTAAACACCCAAAATAACCCTCATAGTAAAAAAAATGCCAAAAAAAGGAAAAAAAACACAAAATGCATGAAGACGGAACCACTGTACAAGAGAAGAACTACCAGCATGATGAGAATTAACCCATCACGATGAATTCGAGTCACACTTCAGCTTCTTCCTCTTCTTCTTGGCTTGCCAAGTCAACCGAGCATTCCTCATTCCAGCCCATAATTAAGCTACTTGCAGCCGGACCAATTCTTGAGCAGCTGAGTCATACCACCCCCAAATTTGACCCCAAGGATATACATATTAGTCTCATAGAACATGTCAGAGCACACGAGCCATAAGTCTATACCCCAACAAAATCTAGCTTACAAGACCATATGCATCCATCCTGGAGGTTGTTGGGACTCAGCCCAAAAACCCAAATCTCTCTGTGCATCACATACTAGTCATAAGGATCAACAGGTAGTACGCATATTCCAAACAGAGTGATACAATACTAATGAAAATAAAATATTATATAACAGGGGCAGAGGCCCAATACCTACATACATGGATGGCGACATACAAGCCGCGAATCAGAGTTTAGCAAAATACAACATATGAGCCCGCACAACAGCACTACTACTGTCTTCTCACAGGCAACAAAACTATAGGAAGTAACCCTAGTCTTACAGGAAGTCCTCGTAGTCCTCCATCTTATAGTCAGCATCGGCGTCATCAAACTGCGGGTCTTCCACGAACTGTCCCTCGATTGGAGTTCAGAAAGAGAAGAAAAAATAGCAAGAGTAAGTACAGCTGTACTCCGCAAGTCAGGGAAAGAGGTGCAGTATAGGGCTTAGTACAAGAGGAGGCTTAGGACATTTTGCGGGAAAGCTAGTTTTCCAAATTTAATTCCTAGGAGGGGAAAGCAAGTTTTGAAAACTGTTATGTGATAAAATATAATTCTTCTGTCTTGATCTTTCCTTCGTCAAGGCCATTTGTATTTCCATTTGCAAAACCATTTACTCTTTTCGAAAAAACTTTTTCTTTTAAAAAGAAGAGTCTACCATATGAAAAACTCCCTTCGCATGCTCATAACCATGAGTACGGCTATCATAATAGTTTTAACTCTGCAGAGTTAATACACTTTACCCTCAGGAGATTATGTACCAAAGGTGCGAATCACAAAGCCGTTTGGGCTAAAAGCCCTAATAGCACTTGCTCTGTGAATTATTCCTAGGCACCTTATAGGGGATCGGCCCAACGGCCCTAATCCTCACGTTATACAAGAAAGCCAAGGAAACACATTCAAAGACGCCGACGAACATGGAAACACCATCCATGCCCGTATAACCTAGATGTCTACGAAGAACATCTCCACCAGCAAGTTGATACTGGAGATCAAAGCTTAATGGGCCAGGTATGTCCCATAACGATTTCCGAGGCTGTACTATAAGGCTCAGTTAGTAGGTTCATAAGATGAGCAGTATTTAGACTAGGGGAGGAGTATAGGCACCAACCAGACACCGTGCATTCCTTGCACCGTACCATCAACCGGGTCCTCCCTAGTTAGAGCATTTAAAATAGGAGACAAAAACATCCTAGTCCCGGCATTCTTCCCAATGCCACATTTCCACCGAAAAAATACTTTTCATAAATATTGCAAGGACATGGCAACTGTAGTATAAGCATTTAATCCGTGTGAAGCATTTTTATTCTATTCCAAGGTTAAGCATGGTATCGAGGTATTTTACTTTTAATCTTATGGTGCAAGATTATTAAGGGTGTAAACTCTTTTTATATTTTCCGGTTGTAGCTAATACTAATAACTACTCATTTTAAAGATAGCATGTAAGTTTTTTAAAATTATATAAATTCCTTTAAATTAGACAGTGGTTCATTCAACATGCGTCAAGGGGACTTGCCTTGGTCGAACTCCGAGTGCGAGTAGTCTTCTTTGGCAGGGGGTTCCACGAACTCCTCAAATCCTACTCTCGCACACGAAAACATAGCAAACAACCATAACTCAAAAACCTTTTATAAAGACTTTTTTAAAAATTTACAGGGTAATAATATACAGTTTGTATTTTTGGAAATTCATTTTCCAATCCCTAGGGAGCTACTAGATTTTTAAATACATTTGTTCCTATTGAAATGTCAAGTTCAATATTTTCCCTAGGTCCAGAAACATATCTAGTATTTTATAGAATTTTTGGAAGTCTTTTGCTATTTTTAATAATTCTATTTGCATTTGGATTTCCAAATTAGAAAAGGCTAGGAAATTCCCCCCGTGCAGTACTAGGCTTGGCCTAGTAGCGCGCCGGTGGGTGGCCCACGCTGCACGTGACCTGGCGGACGCGCTGCGGCGCGAGAACGCCAGTGCATGGAGATAGCGTACTCTGGGGAGTACGTTTTCACTCAAACCGACGAGTGGATCCTCTAGTCCAACTTATCAGCGACGACAACACTAAGCGCGATTTAACCCCGCAGTTAAACTCTGCGGGTCCCACGTGTCAGCTACATGCTAATGGCTAACTGCCGATTAAAGGCTAACCGCATGGTCCCACGGTCAGCGACTCAACCGGAGGGACATGATGTCACCGTCGTCTTCCCCCGGTCGAGCTCGACTGGGCGGGGAAGAACGGCGGCGCGCCGGCGACTCAGACCACCGCGGCCAGCGAGCGCCGGGGCCAAGGTTTTAGGCTTCTCAGTGAACCTAAGGAAGGTCGCAGCGTTGCCGGAGATGACCTATCTCAGCGGCACGATGAAAAGGGACGGCGGCTATCATAGTTCGCCGTGACGCCGGCCCGTCCTAGGCTATCGACTATCCGCAGAAGACGCAAAAGCTACTGGGAAGCTTCGGGAGGCTACCTACAGCTACGGTGAGGACAGAGAGGGACTAGGTTGCCCAAGCATCGCAGAGGTCGGCGATGGTAAGAACAGGGGCCTCATCGGTAGCAACCTCTGGCGAGCCCTGAGCCAAAATAGTGGCACGGGTGTGAGTGTGGTGCTCCTAGGATGCTCCCAGAGCTAGGAATCAGAATGGGGCTTACCGATGGCGATGAAATCGAAAAAGGGGCGATTTTCAGCCAGCGGTGTTCCATGGGTGATCCGGCGAGCTGGCCAGGAAGAGGGGCCGATTAGGGGAAGGAAGATGAATTGGAGAGGGAGAGCTCCTTGTTGAGCTTGGGTTCGAACTAAGAGACTCACCAACGCGCGCGGGAGTCTGAGCTGGAGTATGGTGGCAGGACTGAGCAGAGAGGAAAACAAGATGCAGGGGTGGCTCACGATTTTAATGGCTCGGGGAGGGAGCAAGGAGGTATGCGGTGGTCCGGGACGTCAGTGAGGCGCGGGGGTAGCAGCGCCGATGAACGGGGTGGCGACATTTAAGATTTGTCATTGCGCAGGCGAGCTACAGCCTCAGCAGCGATGGGTGGTGAGTTAAGGTGAGGCGAGACGAGACATTGCGTAGTGCCGTGTCGCGTGGTACCGTGTCGCCTCGGGAACAGCTGAGGCCACGGCGTGGCACGTGCTGCATGGCGGGGCAGCGCGATGCGGGCGCGCGTGGCTTGCTCGGCCATGGAAGAGGAAGCAGGAACACATGGGCGAAGTCACATCGGTACGGTCGCGCGTGTGCATGAACAGTGGTTCGACGTGGGCAGTGGATGCGGGGCAGCGTGCGCGGCGCATGCACGCACTGGCACAGGGTCGCCACGCGGGCGCAGCTAGCGGAGGACAGGCTGAGGAATAGGAAGGGGGGTTGGTGCTGGTGCGGCTAGGTTGCGGCTCGCGCTGTTCAGCTGGGCTGAGGAACGGCGCAGCCTGGCTGGGCCGAGGGAGAAGGCAGGCCGTGAAGTGAGGAGGTTGGGCGGAGCGTGGGCGGCGGCCTGCGCTCGGGGAGGGAGCAGGCCGAGAGAGTGGGGTGGGCCAGGACTGGATTTTATTTTTCTTTTCCTTTTTCTTTTTTCTCTTCTCTTTTCTTTCCTTTATTTAATCTATTTAAAATAGGGTTTTGGAGGTGGACGCGGGGGCCGTCCGACGGGCATCGGACGAGCTCCCGTCCGATGGTTGACGCTGGCCGTTGGATCTCCATCCAACGGCCAGCGATAGATCTAGATAAAAACTTTGTTATTTTTGTTTTAACTATGAAAAAATTCTTAAAAAATCTGTAAAAATCGTAAATATTAACTAATCGGTGTCAAGTTTAACATATATTTTTAGTATATATTTATATTAAAGTTTTTAGATCTAGTTATGCTTTAGTACATTTATGAAAATGAATATTGATCATAAAAATATGAAAATAATATATGTTGAATCTGACATGGATTAGTTAATATTTAAGATTTTTTAGAAAAATTTTCATAGCCAAAACAAAAATAAAAAAGTTTTCATCTAGATCTATCGCTGGCCGTTGGATGGAGATCCAACGGCCAGCGTCGGCCATCGGACGGCAGCTCGTCCGACGCCCGTTGGACGGCCCCCGCGTCCTTTGGAGGTGGTAAATAATTTGCATCTTCATGAATTATATCCAAAGGTTGAGTTTACATTTTATCCAAATTTTCTTGACATATGGCACTTTGCAAATTAAAAATCCCTAGGTTTTAACCTTATCTTGATTTTAATAATTCAATTTATTAATTTTTAAAATTAAAACAGTCCAAGTTTTAGTTATAAAATTTGGAGTGTTACAAACCTCCCCTTAAGGAGAATCTCGTCCTCGAGATTCCAGAGGTTTAGCAAATAAATCTAGGAACTCGGCATAGAGGTCCTCTTCTCTTTCCCAAGTGGCTTTTGCCTCTGAGTGGTTGCTCCACTGAACTTTGCAAGAACCGAATTGACTTGGTCCGCTTCTTGTGTATTGCTTCGTCCAAAATTCTGACGGGATACTCCTTGTAGGTCAGATTCGGTTCTAATTGCATATCTTCTAGTGGCATCTGGTCTTCCGGTACCCGTAAGCATCTCTTGAGCTGCAATACATGAAACACGTTATGCACATCAGCCAACCGTTCAGGCAACTCAAGTTGGTATGCCACTCCTCCTCTTCTTGCAAGGATCTTGAAGGGCCGATATATCTGGGGGCAAGTTTATCACTGACTCTGAACCTGCGAAAACCCATGAGCGGGGACACTTTAAGATATACAAAATCACCAACAACAAATATTAGGTCCCTACGACGGTTATCGACATAACTCTTCTGCCTAGATTGTGCGGTTTTGAGTCTTTGCTAAATCACTTTGACTTGCTCTTCGGCTTCTTGTAGCAGTTCTGGCCCAAACACTTTCCTTTCTCTGGTCTCTTGCTAGCAAAGTAGGGTCCGACATTTCCTTCCATACAAGGCCTCATAGGAGGACATCTTGATGCTAGATTGGTATCTGTTGTTGTAGGCGAATCAACATATGGCAACTGTTTATCCCAACTGCCCTGATTAGATAGAGCGCACGCTTGCAGCATGTCCTCCAAAATTTGATTGGTCCTTTTGGTCTGCCCATCTGTTTGGGGATGGTAGGCTGTGCCGAAGTTCAACTTTATTCCTAATAAACCGTAGAGTTTCTGCCAAAATTTGGAACTGAACTGAGTGCCTCTATCTGACACTATCTTCTTGGGTACACCATGTAAGCACACTATCTTGTTCATGTACAACTCTGCCAACTTATCTCCAGTGTAAGTTGTGTGGACTGGTATGAAATGGGCTACTTTAGTAAGTCTATCTACTTTGACTCATATGGAGTCATAACTAGACTGAGCCCTTGGTAACCCGGCGATGAAGTCCATACCAATTTCTTCCCACTTCTACTCAGGCACTTTCAAAGGCTACAACAGACTATTTGGTCTCTGGTGTTGTGCCTTCACTCTCTGACATACGTCACACTGAGCAACATACTCGGCACCTTTCTTTTTCATTCCTACCCACCGATAGAAATCTTTTAAGTCCAAATACATTTTAGTGCTACTCGGGTGAATGGACAAGGGCGTTCCATGAGCTTTCTTGAGAATGGCATCCTTTATCTCTTTGACATTGGGCACAAAAATCCTTTTTTCCAAACCACAATGTGCCCTTTTCATCTTCAAAGAATCTTAGGGCTTTGCCATTCTTAATTCTTTTCTTTATCCCTAGCACTTCTGCATCTTCTTCCTGCGCTTTCATGATTTGCTCTAAGAGGGTAGGAAGTAACTCCAGGGAGTTCACATAGCCTTCTTCTGCTAAACTCAAATTCAGTTTCTCAAACTGTTGACACCAAGATGCTGATGGGCGAAAAGTTAGCTTGGGCCTTGAAGGGAATGGGCCAAAATGAAGTACTACGATTGCCCAAATCGGCTAACGAATATACAGGGAAGGATCCAAGTCCGGTAAGAAAGATCGGCTAAAGATATGGAAGAGTCCAGATCAGCTAGAAAGATATAAATGGAAAGATGAGTCCATATAGGCTAAGATTCTAGTATATTAGGAAAAGTTAGTTAAATATAGAAAATAAAGTCGAGTTTGTATTGGATACGAGTCAAGAGTCCTAGTTAAAATCAAGTTGAAGGGTTTGTATAAATAGTTTGCCCTCAAGGGCATGTAAAGGAATAAACACATCAGTCAAATACATCTACTTTTACCTATTCTTTACTTTTCATCGCATTAGAGTAGTTTAGAATAATTTCATCGTATTTAGATTTCAATCGACTTGTTGCGCATCGCCTTTCAATCGGCTTCGAGATACAACCCGGGAGTTTGTCGTGCACCCCGGTATTTCTACCGGCTTGAGTGACCGAATACTAGTCCCAGAAGATCATCGCTAGTATTGCACTCAAGGACATTTTGGAATATCATCACAGGCATTGCAATAACTAGAAAATTAACAGTTTACATAACATAAATAGCATCCAGTTGACATAGACATTTACATAGTCTTGCACAGGACATAAATCAAATGCACACATAACACAGCGGAAGACTTCAAATGCGACGATACTCTGAGGTTGACCCGAAACACGTAGCTAATCACCTTGAGTTGGACCCTCCTGGTCACAACTAGCACCAACATCGAGATCTTCTCCTGAACAAATAATCCGTGATCCATATAATGAGTACACGGCCACCTAGCAAGCAGTCCTTAATAATAAAAGCAAGGTCAAAAGACGGTTTGGTTATTTTGATAAAACAACACTTATCTACTTATTTATTAATTTTTAATTCATTGAACACCTTTTAACACACGAGCGTAGCCAAAGGGAGGCTATCCAACTCAACACACGATGAGCTTAGCCATAGAAACGGCTAACCAGCTCCAAAGAGAGGCACTCCCTGCCTATACTACACCATCAAGTTAATTAATTGAAACACGTGGGACTACCTTGTGTCAAACTCCTTTCCCCCGCCCATAACCGCGGGCACAGCTACCATGATAGTTTTGACTTTGCTGAGTGTGTACATGTTCCTCACAAGCCCTGTTTCATCCCAAAGAGAGAAACAATACAAAATCGTTCACGACTTTCACCTGCCCCATAGTGTACCCTTTCTTTTGGTTTCACGCCCCATACGCTACGCTTCGACCAGGCCGACAGTCATGCGCATCTCCTTCAGCCGGACCTGATAGCGCACCGCATGAGGTTAGCCCCCATTTAAGCCATTCGGAACTGGTGATAGCTAGTCACGTCCGTCCACTACGAGTACACCGGAACTAGGCTTCCACAGCTAATAAGTTAGGGCCAGAAGGCACAAGTGGCCGTACGGTTCAGGTTCGGTATGGTAGTCACAAGTATACGGTCCTTATATGACAGAGGAGACCTGCACATCACAACCACAAGCCCCAGATCTGCCTCTTCTGGGTCTCCTCAAATTAACACACACCACGTTGATTTTAGTTGATTAGGTTTACCAAAACAGTACCACGAAGCCATAATCTTCACGGATACAGATTTAATAATGAGTGAAACCTAACAACTACCAACCCAGAAGCAAGGCTAAGCATCTACATAAAGGATAGGCTAGGAAAAATATAACCAACGGGCTTTCAATGGCAGGACAATTCACATCAGTAGAAAATGGGACGAAATAGCAGAAACGATGATAATTCATGCATGCAGATCAAATAAAGATGAAATAAATGAATTTTAGCAAAATAGGAATTCAATATGAATCTAGCTTGCCTTCGAAGAAGTCGTGATCTTGTTGTCCTCCTTCGAAGGGCTCCGGCACGACTCCCGTACAACAGGTACACGCCGGATCTACGCGAAATAGAAATAAAACAGAAATAAATAATAAACACAGAGAAAATAGTGTGATAAAAATATAAAATTCTTGGGATTATTTGTGATTTTTGGGCTCTGGAATCATCTAAATCGGAGTTCGTATGCTCCCTAAACAATTCGAAAAGTTTCGGGAGAAAAAGAAAAGCTAAAAAATAATTAAACACCAGTTAACCTATGGTTAACCGAAGAAAAACCTAAATAACCGAGGGGCTGGAGGGCGGTCGGCTCAGCGCGGGACACGCGACAGCTCCCTATTCGGCGTGGCGCTGCTGGCGGCGGCGGGACACGCGGCGGCGACCATTGGCGCGGTGCGGCTATCACGCTGGTGGGGACAATGACAGGGCGGCTAGTGGGAGGTCGACGCGTGGCGGCGTGTTAGCGGCTGGCGAGAAGCTACAGCGCTGGGCGGCGGCGGGACACCGGTGGTCGCGGTGATTGGCGGACGGTGTGCGTGGCCAACATGCTTGTGTGGGGTAGGCGGTGTGGCTTTCCGCGTCGGCGCAGAAAGTGGGGCGGCGGCGTGGTAGCGGCGGGCGACGACCAACTCCGACGATCTCTTCGGCGATCTATATCTCCTCCAATTCTCCACCAAAATAGGGCTTCCATATATCCAAATTGATCGTCTCGACGAGACCTACAATGTGTTGGCTTTAGATCTAGGGTTTGGACACTGGAATAAGAGGGATACCTCGGTTTTAGCTTCTTGGCTAGGGTTTTGGTGGCTAGGGCTCCAATTCCGAGGCTCCGACCTTGGGGGCTGAGGGAGGGGGTCTAGGAGGGTATTTATAGGGGGTGGGTCATGCTGGATGAGTCCTATTAGGAATAGAATCTGATTTGGATAGGAATTATAGTAGAGATAGGATTTAGGAGTCATAATGGGCTTAGGGTTGGTTAGGAGAGGGGTTTGGGCCTGAATTGGACCCAAAAAGGCTATTTAAACCTAAATAGAGCCTTTATACATTATTATTTTATGTTTTTATCCTTTAACTTTCTTTATTGTTACTTTTAATGATATGTGACATAATAATTTTATTAGGATGTCACAGAGTTCTTACAAGTAAGTACTGTCTCGATTAAGTTCGATTTATGGGCTTGCATCGACTTTTGGTCGAAATACTATCTTAGTTGATATTGCTACGCATCGTCGTTTCAACAAAGGGTTAGGTTTCACCCCTCTTTCTGCTGATCAACATATTCATTGGCGGTAGACTGTTTACTCCTCGTTGTATCGGCTTATAGCTTGCTACTTGTCGATAGTCTGTTTACCCTCTCGTTCTATCATCTAGGCGATATTATTAGTTAGTTGATAGTCTGTTTACCCTTTTTTCTGCTGCCCGGTTATTTTCATCGGCTGAGCACTAGACTGTTTACCCTTAAACCGTTGGTTTGGATTTGATCTAAGCTGATAGTTTCATCATCCATTAATCTGCTCGAATCTGTTTCTAAGTGTGGATTCACAATATTATGGATCTAATCGGCTAGACGAAAGCTGATTATGTCCTCTTGCCAATTGCAGGATCAAATCGGCTGGCACACCTTGGACCTAGCTCCCGGTGCTGATGGGAATCCTATTTCCTAAGCCCGTGTGTGCTGGCGTAAGAACCCATTTTTTGTGTCAACACAAACTCCTTATGCAATTCTGACTGGCTTCTTTGACCATCATGTTGCTACAGTAGGATTTTTGGCTCAAGACATCTGCCACTACATTTGCTTTCCATAGGTGATAGTATATTCCCATGTCATAGTCCTTAATTAACTGCAACCATCGTCACTGCCTGAGGTTCAAGTCTAGTTGGGTGAAGATGTACTTCAGACTCTTGTGATCAGTGTAAATTTTAGTCTTGTTGCCGATCAGGTAGTGTCTCCAAATTTTTTGGGCACACAATACGGCTATTAACTCCAAGTCATGAGTGGGATAATTCTGCTCGTGTGGCTTAAGTTGCCTAGAGGCATAAGCGAGCACTCTTTCTTCTTGCATGAGCACACATCCTAATCTTTGTCTGGAAGCATCACAATAGATCTCAAAGTTCTTGTGGATATCGGGCAGGATGTAAGTTCAAGGTAGTCCTTGTGCGATTTTGGTGATTAAAGAAAAACGCTAATTAATGACAAACAAACATGATTTACTCGTTAACCTCCTGTGTGACTAACATGTGTTGTCTTAGTCTCTTTGATAAAGGATTGTTCACCACTAAAGGCATGCATCTAATCATCCGAATTGAGACTAATATTCTTTATTGATGTTATTCCTTTAGTCTCATATTTAGGTCCTTGGTGAATGATCCATGTGGAGGTATGAAAAGCATATTTTACATTGTATATCTATTGAATACTTATTTTAATGCTTGACTTATAATATTACTTTTATATATGATAATTTTGCTATGAGACTAATATGTTTATTGCCAAGTTTTCTCTAGTCTCATAGAAAAAGGAATCAAATAAGGGTAAGATGAGATATGGAATCTCGGTATCCCTTTTATATTTATTATTGCATAGTGAGCTCTAAGTAACATATTGATTATAATTATGCACATTGCTTCATGTCATATTTATTTGTGCGTAGTTATCCGTCTGAGCTTAAAATGTGCATTGTTCACTTGGCATCCTAGTTTCAACTAGAGTTAAACTTCACCTTACTATAAATTGACTTTGTGTATGTATGCCTTGTTTACATCTTCTCATACACTTATTAAATGAAGTTTAATTTAAATTGAATCACAACTTCACTCTTGCTTTAAATATGAATTGTACATGTATAATTTTTTAATATACTTTCATATGCATTTTTAAGTGAAGTTGTGTTCATAAAATTAATCAATTGCCATAAATTATTGATCTATCTTTTGAATAATCATCTCTCTAAGTGCATATAGATCAAATATATCTTCGTCATGATGCACTTTGTAGAGACTTTTCTTATCAAGTGTTCCATTCATGTTTGAAACTTATTGTTGAACACTTGTTGTGCTTAAACCTTTTTCAGCATCTAACCAATCTATCTTCCATTGAGATTTTAGAACTAATGTCTTTCATGAGGTGATGTGAAAAGAATTAGGTCCTATAAAGGTAAATGACAACAAACGGGTGTGATGAGATGATGGCCAAGTTGAGATCAACAAGACGAGAGAATTGCCAAGAGTTGATGACAAAGTTGAGACCAATACGCCGAAACGATCATCAGGGGAGATGATCAAGTCGAAGTCAACAGGATCAAGAAGTCATCAAGCTTTGGGATTGATTCAAGGTTAATGAAGTAAAGGCGTCATCGCAACTAGGAGAAAGTCGTCAAGTGAATGAGAAGGAATCAATGGATGATGGTCAAGTCGAAGTCAACAAGATGGGAGGATCGTCAAAGTTTGATGATGAGGTCGAGATTGATGGGACGGGATGATCGTCAAGGAGGATGATCGAGTCGAGGTCGGTGGGACGGAGAAATCTTCAAAATTTGGGGTCGAGTCAAAAGTTGACAAAACAAAGACATCATATCAAGTGAGTGTATTGTGAAGCAGTTGATAGAGGATATCAAGCTTCAAGAGGATGCACAAGGCGAAGTTATGGCTATTGTAGGGCTAAGGTTGTTTTCTAATCTTTCACCGGTCTTGGTGATTGGTTAGAAGACTGGGTTGGTAGGATTGTCACCGTACTATCAAGAGGGGTCTAGATCATTTTGATCGAATTGGTTTTTAGCTCTCAAGTAATACATTTTAGGTCTCCTTAACCCTAGGTTGAGCCTAAGTGAGGTGTCAAGGGTGTAGGAGGTGTGTAGCGAGAGAGAAGCATCGGTGGTGTTGGAAAGGGAGAGTTCTAGACTGGTTTAACTTCCTTGTATTTTTTGCACGTATCCTTTGAGTGTGAGGTGGTGAGACCTTGTGTGCTGGATAGCCCTCGTTCTTAGCTTTCTGCAGAGTCCAAGATCACCTAATTCTGACATCTCAGCTAGGAGATATGACCGTTTTTTTTTCAGAGGTGGCAAAGTCCCTGTACTCCACCGGACTGAGTCCGATGTTGACCAAACTAAGTCCGGTGGAGTTGTTTTTATTGTGTTTTCTAACCGGATTGAGTCCGATGGGCTTCAAACTAAGTTCGGTGGAGTCCAGAAGCAAGCGCAAGTGGTCTGTTGGCACCGGACTGAGTTAAGTGAGCCCGTAACGACTAGTTTTCGTACCAAACGGCTAGTTCTTTGGTTGGGGCCTATAAATAGAGGGTTTTAGGCCGAGTTTTGGTGCTCTTTTGGACCTTGGATGAGTTCCTAGGTGTGAAGGAGTGTGAGATTGGGAGGTCCTCATCTTGGGAGAGATTGAGTGAGTGCGAGGGCATGAGTGAGTGTCTAAGTATGTCTTAGTGTATCACTTTTGAGCTTTGATCTAGTGTGATCAAAGGGTTCGGGATTGTTACTCTTGGTGCTTGCGAGCACCTGGACGATGTGGGAGGCGTCGTGCGCCGGTGATTTTCTGAAGCAGAGTTTGTGAGAAGGCCTGGACGAAGCTTGTGCGTGGCATTGGTGCTTGCCTCCTCCGGAGAGGAGAAATTAGCAACCACGAGTGGAGACGAGGCGGTAGGGTCAAGAAGGGGTAGGTCTTTGTGAGGAGCAAGGATTTGCCTTAACGTGGACGTAGGAGTTCTCTCTTATGCTCCCTTATGCATTGCTCTATCTTGTGATTGTTCATGATGGTAATTGAGCCTTCTATTATGATATGCATACTATGCTATTTGCTCCCATGCCATGTGTTGGTAGTTAGTCGATTTTAGTGATATTGTTTTTGCTATTGTGTATGCTTGTGCTAGGTTTATTGTTAGCAATTTAATTATTTGTATTTTCATATCTAGAATTAAATTGCTTGCTTATCTAGAATTAAATTGCTTGCTTGTCATCTTGCAGGTACACCTCCTATTGAGACGATGTGGGCTAGAAAGGACACTTTCCTCATCCAGAACTCACACTTACTGAATTTGGCGTACAGCTGGTGTTCCCTTAGCCTTTGCAACACCATCCAGAGGTGTACCTCATTCTCTTCTTCTGACTTGGAATATATTAGAATATCATCTATGAACATTGCCACAAACTTTTTATTCAAAAAGTCTATGAATGTCTTGTTCATGAGACTCATGAAGTAAGCTAGGGCATTGGTCAATCTAAAGGACATCACGATAAACTCATACAGCCTATATCTAGTGGTGAAGGCTGTTTTGGGTATGTTAGATTTCTTGATCTTTATCTGATGGTATGCAGATCTTAATTCAATTTTTTAGAACACACATGCCCCTTTTAATTGATCGAACAGGTCATCAATTCTGGGATACTTGTTCTTAATGGTTACTTCATTCAGGGACCTGTAATCCACACACATCCTTAGGGCCCCATCTTTCCTTTTAACAAAAATTACTGGGACACCCCATGGTGATGCACTGGGCTTGGTAAAGTCTTTGCCCTGCAACTCTTCTAGTTGCTTTTTCAACTCGGCTAGCAAGTTGGCAGATAGCCGGTAAGGCCTCTGAGAAATAGGAGCGATGCCCGGGGCCAAGTCCATAATGAACTCGACTTCCTGGTCAGGAGGCATTCCTGGCAGTCCTTCTAGAAACACGTCTGGGTATTCACTGACCACGGGTATGGTGTTCAAGTTGGATCCCTCTAGTTTGCTTTTGAGTGATTAGGTTTTTAGGAGCACAGTCAAAAATTACTTGGACTTCCTGCCCTTCATCATTGACTAGCTTTACTGATCTACTGGCGCAGCTAATTTGCCCCTTATGCTTTGCTAACCAATCCATACCCAAAATTACTTCCCCTTATGCTTTGCTAACCAATCCATACCCAAAATTACTTCGATCCTAGTGGAGTTTATCACCACAAGATCGGCTAGGAATTTTATCCCTCTTATTCTCAATTCTACCTTAGGGCAATATAGGGTAGCGTACATTTTCTTTCCATGGGATTGAACTACCATAGCCTTCTTTAACAGACTTACGTTTAACCCATTATTCTTAACAAAAGTTATTGTTATAAAGGAATGGATTGCCCTAGAGTCAAATAATGCAGTAGCAGATATTGAATTTATGAGAAACTTACCCATGACCACTTTAGGGTCATCTTGGATGTCTTCGGCGGTGATGTGGTTCACACATCCTCTCCCGGTAGTCTGTGAAGTCCTGAGCTTGAGGGGTGTGCCACGACCTTGGTTTGCTGCAAGAGGTCGTGCTGAAGCTGACCCTAGCTTGAATGGTACTAGAGTAATGTTCTTGCTAGGGCACTTATTGGAATAGTGCCCTAACTGATTGCAGGCAAAGCATCGGACTGCGGATAGGTCCATCTATTGGGATTCTTATGGCCCCCGGGTGTTCATAGTTTTGGTATTGATGATATTTTGAAACAAATGGGGTGTTCTTAGATTTCTCGAAAACCCAAGGATTTCTCGGAGCGGTATCAAGTGCGAAAGACTAAGGATCCATGTTTACAGGATCGCCGGAGAGGTTGTGGCATCCTTAGATGTAGGTATTTTGTTTTCATTTTTGACGTACTCTTAAGGAGGGTTCGCGAAAGTGTGGTGATCGCATGAAAAATTCCTATTTGATGCACCTAGGTTGTGTTTTTCAAGCTTTAGAAACCTTGGGAACAGGTTAGGATCTAGTTGGAACCTAGGACAGTCCGTCGGGGTGGTCGGTTGGCGACGGACCACTTTGCCAGCGTGGTGTTTTGGGGGAGTTTCAGCCCCTGTTTCTCCTTCAGCGGCAGACGGTCCGTCGGGGTGGTTTCTCGTGCGACGAACCACTTTGGCCGAGAGAGGTGTAAGGGAGTGAGCACGCAGTTGTCCGTTGTGGCGGACGGTTCGTTGTTGCGATGGAAGGTCCATCGTGTTGTGACGAACGGTCCGTCGTAACAGCAGACTAGTCCGCCCCAACTGAGTTTTCGCTTATCGTTTTCCTAATGGCTAGTTTTTGAACTTGGGGCTATAAATAGGGGTTGTAGTCCTCCTCTTTGGGGTTGCTTGTCCAGGTTTAGTTGCTATGGTCCCAAGGAGAGTGAGAAGCATTTCTAGAGTGATTCTTAGCCAATCTTTGATAGGATTGAGCCCAAGTTCGTCGGTGCATCAAGTGGAGGTTGATCGGTGCGATCAACTCATCTTCATTGAGCTTGTTACTCTTGGAGGTCATCTCTGAGATGGCAAGGAGGTGGTGGTGGTCTTGATCTCTCAAGAAGTTCTTGTGAGAGCCAAGGCTACGTTCTTGCGAGGGGATTTGGGAGTCTTTTCCGCCGGAGTGGCACTTTGACTACCCCAAGTGGATCGCCTAGGCTCTAGCGACGAGCCCTAGGAGAAAGCTATACTCCTTGTGGGAGTGCTTCAATGTGGACATAAGGAGTGATCCCGAACCACAGCAAGAACCACATGAGCATCCCTTGATCTCTACTCTTACTTTGTGCTATTTACTTTCGCTTGGTTATATGTTGTTTATTGGCTTGTCTTGTTAGGTGCTAGTTGTTCAAGTGTTCTTGCTTGCATGTTGTCACCTAGAGTAGAAGAAAGTTTTAATTTTGTTGCCTAAATCAAGAAGAACAAAAATTAAAAATTGTGTCTTTTAGCCAATTCAACCTCCCTTCTTGGCTCTAGGATCTTTTTCAATTGGTATCAGGGAGGTTTATCTTGCATAGCTTAATTGTTAGAGGTATGGCCGGTGAAGGGGTTAGTCTTGGTAGGGCTCCTTTCTTTGATGGCTCTAACTATACATATTGGAATGTTCGCATGCAATGCTATTTAGAAGCCACGAGTTATGATGTTTGGATTTCTTGTGAGACGGGGTATCCAGCCCTGGTTAGCGCTCTTGCACTCACCGAGGTGGAATTGAGACATAGGCAATTTAATGCTCAAGCTAGAAATGCCTTATTCTCATCTCTTAGCCTCGAGGTGTTCGAGAGGGTTATCAATCTTGTCTCCGCTAACAAAATTTGGACCACCCTCAAAGATATCCATGAGGGGTCAGCCACGATTAGGAAGGAAAGGATGTATTGTCTCAAAGAAAAGTTTGACAACTTTAAGATGCCTCCAAATGAAGATATTATTGCTATGTTTTCTAGGTTGAACTCTCTCATCAATAAGCCCAAGGGAGCGGGTGAGAATTTTCCCGACAAGGATATTTGCCGAAAGATGGTCTGAGTGCTTCCTTTGGAGTACCACCACCTAGTATCTACCTCAACAATAGCGGTGAACTCCGAACCATGACACCGACCGCACTTTTAGGGAGAATCACCACCCATGAGCTATTTCTCTTCGGTCAAGGGGAGGGTCCAACCAAGAAAAAGAATATTGCTCTTAAGGCTAAAAACAAGGCATCAAATGATATCAAGAATGATGATGATGAGAGTTCCAATGATGAAGAAGATGATGCTCTTGAGCTTGCGATTCTCATGAAGAGAACCAAAACTCTTCTCAAACGCATGGGCATCCAAGATGAGTGCAAAAAGAAGCTCTCATCAAGAAATCCACATGCCGAAGTTATGTGCTATGAGTGTCAAGAAATTGGGCACATAGCTGCCTTTTGCCCCAAGAGAAAGAAGAACAAAGGCAAGGTGAACAACAAGGACTCCAATGAAGAGAATGATGACCCCAAGGAGAGGAGACGCTTTCCCCACAAGATGAGGTTCAAGAAGATGACCAAGAAGGGAAAGGCGGAAGCATATATTGGAGAGTGGGTGACCGATGAAGAGAGCTCAAGTGATAGCTCTTCATCCGATGAAGAAGATACTCGGTCGAAGGGACTTGTCGGACTTGCTATATTGGAATCTACTCCACCACCTCCTACCTCTCCATTTTGTCTCATGGCTAAGCATGAAGACAAGGTATCATCCGACTTCCTCTCATATAGTGAATTGGTTGAACTTGTGGAGGATTTGCAAGATGCTATGATTAAAGAAAGGTCTAAATCCAAGTCTCTTATGAAACTTCATGCTGCTTTGACTAGTGAATTTGAGGACTTGAGTGAAAAATATGATATTCTTGAAAATAATCATGGTTTGCTCCTTAACAAGATTGATTGCAATGATAAGCATGATATTGGCATTTCTTGTGACTTGCTTGACTTTGATCTTAATGATGAGGTTATTATCGAGAAAACTAGTGTGGGCATATCTTGAAACTTGATTGATAATATTGACGGTGCTCATAGTGTTGCTTGTGATAACAATGCTTCTAGTGCTCATGCTAGTTCATCTATAAGCATAAAGTCTTTGTCTTCCTCCTATGATAATGATTTGAGTGGATCAGCTAAGTCTTGTGGAAATGCTTGTATTTATGCTAAGAATTCTAGTGAACTTATCAAAGAAAATTTGATGCTTAGAGAAAAAGTTACTTCTTTAAACATGGGGTTGGCAAAGTGTATGAGATGAAGTGCCTCCCTTGATAGAGTCCTTGGGGAGCAAAGGTCGCATGGCAGAAAACTCCAATACATACACAATTACCAATCAACACGTTGAATATAC
Source organism: Olyra latifolia (assembly GCA_036346145.1). NCBI lineage: Eukaryota > Viridiplantae > Streptophyta > Magnoliopsida > Poales > Poaceae > Olyra > Olyra latifolia. The sequence continues at coordinate 52,178,435 of CM070523.1, read as the reverse complement.
ACCTACATACAATCATTCACAAAATACTTAATTGTATAAATTAGTGATAAAATACATATTTAAGAGTACTACTGGCTCATCATTTTTTTGGAAAACAAATAAAAAAAAAGTGATTACTTATCACCTTTTCCTATACATAAACAAATTTACAACTCACTGTTGTAAAAGAATATTTTTTGGTACTGTAGCTAATAAAAGTCATTTAATTTGTCTAAATAACAATGTTATTATTATTATTAATTCTTTTTAATTGCTTTTTTTGGTGTGGTACTGTAGCATGAACAGTACACAAAATTTTTTATTATTTTTCTAAAAAATAGACTTCTTTTTTCCTTCGAGTACACCGGCTCTTCCATTCCAACGCTTCCTTCCTTGGATCAACGCCAAACAAACAAGTGCACACAAAATTTTAGCCTAAACAAGACACTTTTTTATATCTTAACTAGAACAGATAACGAATAGCTGTATCACAAAAGAGCAACATGCTTGCTAAAGTCTATTCCACACAACTTTTTATAAAGTACGAACTAAAATCAAACTAATATAAACCTTACTTAGCTAAAAACTATAACCTAAGCTTTGGTTTTATCTTCGGAAAGATGCTCCTCGGTAGTTTCCTCTTGAACTCGCTCTTCAGGGTCTTCTTTCTCTGCACCCGGTGAACTCCACGGTGGTGTATGATCTCTCTCGAACTTGGTGGCAATTTCTGACTGCGACACCCGAAGTCTTGCATGAGGTGTAGGGCACAAACTAGGCTCAATTTTGAGAAATAGGGGAATTAAGGTTTTTATTTAAATAGATGATGTGACAAGAACGAGAGTAATGTTAGAGGATAAGTAGGAAGAGATGAAAGCAAGAACCCTAAATAGGAGAGAACTAGACCAAGAGATGTAAATGGAGAGAGATAGAAGCAATGAAGTCTGTAAACAAATATTTTTTAAATAAAACCTTAGGGCTACTAAAAAATATCTAGCGATCCCTACAGTCAGCTCAGCTCTGATATCAACTCTGTCGGGACCCGGCTTAGCAAAACTGACCCATCTGTGCCTTACGGTACTAGTCCCAATAGATCACAACTAGTACACACAGTTACAACATATTGGAATCACACCTTGCTATTTAACGATTAACCAAATAAAGTACCTTGGCAATAAACGCTAAATATTAAAATAATTGTCTTAATATTACTAGTAGCAAGCGGAATATAGAGAATTAAATGACGGCTTGGTAAACCCATCCATACGCACAAGCATCTGGCTGGGGATACACTAGTAGCCGAAAGCTCCATCGTCGTACCATGCCTCATAATCAACGTACTCAGCAGAGTCGTCACCTGTGCACAGATCTGAAAAACAACTAATGAGTATGGAAAAACCATACCTAGCAAGCATGTATGTCCTTATGAATGAATGCAAGGCCATCAAAGGATTAGAGATGATTATTTTGTATAAAGAGAAATTTTCAACAATCCTACTAGTTGTAAAGCAATAGTTCAAAAAAATTTCAAATTCATTTCTTTACACATATTTTCTCAACACTAAATATATTCTTATGCCGTCTCACCACAGACCGAGATGAAACTTGTTGGGGAATGGGTAGGCTATGCTAGCATAAATCGTTAATTTTCTACCGTGAACACCTAAGATCATATGAAAGTAGGGGATCAAAGATCGTTACCCTTGACGCGCAAAGGCAGCGGAAGCAGAGTCACGCGCGTCGAGGAAATTGTCGTACACACCGAACACCTCCTCCTCGCCGGTCGTCAAACGTCCCCGAGCAGCACGTGGTCGTAACCGAACACTGCGAGGTCGTCGTCGTCGGAGGTTCCACCGATCAACGCGTCCATGTGCTGCAGCGCCTCTAAAGGTATCCACACGTCCGGGGAAGGAACGTCGTGTGGGGTGTGCTAGCACCTCACCACGCGGCTAGGGTTTCGAGCGAGCGGGAGGGGCGTGGGGGCTAGGGCTTGGTGAGAGCTCGTCTGTTACCCACGCGTCGTCCCAAGCCTCCCCTTTTATGGATGCGCTAGTGGGCTCTAGTCGAGGCCCACTAGAACTCCAATTCCTACGCGGATCATATCCACGCGCAAACCCTTCTTCTAATGGATCAAATCTACCAGATAAGTTCCAATCCGTTAAGTGTGTGACCCGTTAGGTTCATGTGCAAGTAGGCCATGAATCCGGAAAGTCCCTTTTCAATCCACAGATCAATAGTGGTACCTAGCAGTACATATTGATCCCCAAATGCACTGAATGATCTCATCGGCTGAACCCTAAAACGCTCAACATACCGATCCTTTTGCCACACGATACCAGTCAAGCTCAAGACAAGATATGTGCCACCCTTGTGATAGCTCGACTATTCACTCGTCAATGTGATAGATATAAATATCATGATTAACTCTTTAATCATATCAACACGGCAGTGTGCTTTTCTTATCCATCCACACCGAGGGGCCCAGAGATATCTCTCCCGTTATCGAGGAGGGGCAAATTCCAGCTTGATCAATCACATCCCTACGCCATACTTCACGGCATACCCAGTAGTTATCTTTATAACTACCCTGTTACGGTGTAGCGTTTGATAACACTAAAGCATATGATTCCACAAGCAGGGTCTCCATGATGATCTCAGATCTAAGGACCATATAGGTGTACCACTCGAGACTGCACGCTGATGGCACTTTGTAGATAACAATCTCAGCAGTGTCTCGGGGTAGGTCTATCCAACCACCCATGTTTTCTAACATGTGTTCACATTATTGATTTGATATCTCCATATCTATGGTATGTGAAACAATACCATCAATCAATACATGTGCTGATCAAATCATTACCGCTCCTCGTAATGATATGGACCAGGGATCATTTAGAACAATATCACAATGACAATGTGTCTCACAACCAAATCGTATTTGATGAACAAAGTCGTGACATTAATTCATGGAACCGATAAGCAATATTATCATAAGTACATGAACAAAAATGTTACACAACGTATGATTGCCTCTAGGACACATTCCCTTCAAAACTCACTGCCAACTCTACATGAAAAACCCTTACAATACACTCCCTGTAATGCATCGCATGGCAATGGCTACCTGACAATCGCTACCGGACAATCCCTGCCTCTACATCTACAGCAGGTTAATTATTAAAAAGGTGAGATAACATGTAGAGCCGCCTATGCCCGCTCTTAACCGTGAGCATGGCTATCACGATAGTTTTAACTCTGCAGATTGTGTAAACTTTACCCATGGGACTCACCCGAGAGTGAGACGAAGCTGCTATCCCCGTTCCATCTAGGATCAAGAATGTCTCACTAAGGATTCACCCCAAGCCGTCTCCTACTAAGCCAAACATTTCCCTCTTGTGGCAGGTGAGTATATGGTGGTCGCGAGCCACACTCACACCGCCATGACAAACCAACCCTAGATTTTCTAAGGTAACAACTAAGGTATTACCATTATTAACACCCATGGTTGTACTATTGTGCTTGGCTAGATCATCTACCATGTTCGGTCCTTAGGTTGATTGAGGTGGCATACCACAAAACCAACATCAACCAATTAAGCCACCACCTCGAATCTACTCACGCCACGTTGATTTTAGTTGAATTAAATTAACCAAAAGCATAACTAAAGAGTAGAATCTCTCTACAAATTTTATAAATGACCTACCATCATATGAAACTAGATTTCCTATCGTAGAAACTAAGCATCTAGCGTGAATAAATCAAAGGATGGCTATAAAACAAGTATATGATATTCTAGGCAGCAATAGAAAGTAGGACAGGCTAATAGATGATTAACACGTCATAGGTCGTAACTATGATTCTAAATAAGTAAGGTAGTGTTTCTTTTAGTGTTTGTGTTTGCGTTTACTTATAAGCAGGAAAATTGTTATTTTTGTACAAGTCAAACGCTTTGACGTTTGGTAGCCAATTTTTGTAGGTCTTGCTATTTCTTCTCAAAGCTCTCAAAACCATTTTTTCTATAATTTTTTGATCCCTCGAATGTCTTTATCAAGGAGCTACAAATTTCCAGCTTATAAGCAAACGCAAATGCTGAAAGAAACACTACCTAAATTACGGTGCCAAAAGTAGCATGCAAGTTTATAAGTCTACAAAGCAATAACAAAAACAAAACTAGGATCGACATGTATCTAGTTTGCACCTTGATCCGAGTAGCACGCTCTTGGACAATCGGCAGCTAACTCTCCTCCGGATTCCCCCGCAACGTCTCCACGCAAATCAACGCACATATGAATTAACAACAGCAAAATAAAATTCAAAAAATTATGAAATAAATATAGTAGGTAGATTAGGGTAAAAGAAGACCAACAAAATTGGTTTGATGTAGATCGGAGTTGTGGTTTGGGAGATACAAAATTACGAAGGGTTACTGTTCATATAAACAGTGGCTATTGGATCTGACCGTAGGATAAGAAGGGGTGGCTGCTGGCTAGCTTCCTCACAGGCACACAACGCGCATGAGAGAAAGGAAGAGAGAGAGAGAAAGAGAGAGGGAGAGAGAGCAACAGCGACGGTGGCTCTGGTGGTAGAGCAAAGGCGGCGTCTTGGCGGCAGCAGGCAGGCTTCCCAGGCGGCGGCAGCCTACCGGCGGGGAGAAGGCACGGCGAGCGACGGCGGTGCGAGCTCCTCCCGGTGGTGGATCTGGCGGCGGGAAAGCGTGCAGCGGCGCTGCGCTTCCCTGACGGCGGCGGCCTGCAAGTGGGTTGGCTAGGTAGCAGCGGCGCGAGATCTGTCTTGAGCCCACAAGACGGAGGTGGCGCGATGGCGCTGCTGCCATGGCGGCGGCAAAGACACCGCAGAGTGGCGGCGGCAAGACCAGCGTGGGTGCTCAGCGGCGGCAAGTTGGCGAAGCGATGGCGGAGCAGCAGCGGGCGACGGCAGCGGCCGGGCTCTCGGCGGCGGCTCGAAGCAAGACGGGTTGGCTGGCACATGGCTACGGCGCGGCGGCTCACCTCGGCACGCGACGGAGGCTACCGAATCTCCTCCTCCTCCTCCTCCTCCTTCCCTGCTCTATGATGAATTGTTGGGGGTGTTTTCGGCAGCTACGATTTTGGGATTTTGGGATTGGGTGCACTGCCATCGGTTTCTAGGCTTATATACAATGTGTATGTCGGTGGTTTTGGCTAAATTTGGTATGCATGAATTTGGTATGTATATATGGCAAGGATTGATCCGATTTGGTTTGGGACGGGATATGGTCTGATTTGGTATCAATTTGTGTGTCGATGAACACGGAGGCAATTAGGGAAGGTGATTAGGGAAGGATTATGGCAAAAATAAAAAATTAGAGGATAATTATTAAATAAATTATCTTTAATCAAAATAATGCTCTTTGAGGATTTAGAAAATTTTAGGATGTCACAGTCGAAGATGGTGAAGGCCGTTTGGGTGCCAACAAGTTTGATCACTAACCCCCCAAGGATCCAAAAAGATTTGGGTACCTAGACCAAAATGTAAAATCTTTGGTGTAGGTGAACTACAAGAGTGGTGGCCGGCATTGGGTTCCTAATAGTGGATGCACACAACATATGACCGACAACTCGCGTATGTTCACCTCCTTGGAGGGTGAAAGTGACTCCAATAATAAAATCACCTTCGGCGACAACACTAAGAGAAAGGTAATGGGTAAAGGTAAAATTGCTATCTCCAATGATCATTTTATTGCTAATGTACTTCTAGTTGAATCTCCCGATTTCAATTTGCTTTTTGTGACAAAAATTTGTGATCTTGGTCTCTCTTGCACTTTTTCTCAAGATGGAGTTGTGGTTCTTCACAAATCCAATGATTTGGAGTTCAAAAGCTTTATATTCTAAAATCTTTACTTGGTTGATTTTTCCTCATGCCAAACACAAATCTTGACTTATCAATTGCTAAAACCTCTCTTAGTTGGCTTTAGCATAGATGTCTCGGACATGTTGGCATGGGGACTTTGAAGAAAATATTTAAGAACGACCTAGTGGTAGGTTTGAAGGATCTGAGGTTTGAGAAGAATAAGCTTTGTAGTGCTTGCAAGCCAGAAAGCAAGTGGTAACTCTCACCCTATCAAAAATATCATGTCCACCGCTAGGCCGTTGGAGCTCTTACATATAGACTTGTTTGGACCGACAACCTATGAGAGCATTGGTGGGAATTCTTATTGCCTAGTTGTTGTCGATGACTTCTCTCGCTTCACTTGGGTGTTCTTTCTTCCTAGCAAGGTTGAAGCGGGAGGGATTTTCAAAAAGTTTGCAAAAAGGGCTCAAAATGAATTTGAGGTTAATATCTAAAAGATTAGAAGTGACAATGGCACGGAGTTCATTAACACTTCCATTGAGCTTTATTGTGATGAGCTAGGGATAAAGCATGAGCTCTCCGCTACCTATACTCCTCAACGAAATAGGGTGGTGGAGAGGAAGAACTGGACTTTGATCGAGATGGTGAGGACTATGCTTGATGAATATGGCACGTCGAACATCTTTTGGGAGAGGCGATCAACATGGCTTGCCATGCAATCAGCTGCCTTTATCTTCATCGACTTTGAAAGTGCATCTAGGCACATAAGTGATTTTAGTGATTAATGACAAACACATATAATGACAATTATTAGTAAATGTGTAAATGCTTAACTAAGTAATTGTTTAGTGACAAATCTCTAGTATGTATTTATTTGTATTATGAGACTAACAAGTTTGTTGCTAAGATTATTTTAGTCTCATCCAAATGGAGGAATTCTTTAAGCAAAGATGAGGCATGCAATCTCGGTATTCCTTCTACATTTATTATCACATTCCTCTTGTGCAAATGCATAGTGAGCTCCAAGTAACATATTGATTATATATGCACATTGGTTAATGTCATATCTATTTGTGCATATATATCCACTTGAGTTCAATATGTGTCTTACTTCTAGTATACATGTCGTAACTAGAGTTAAACTTTACATTGCTATGACTTGACTTGGTGCATACATGCTTTACTTGTATATCTTCTTATACACATCACTTAGTGGAGTTTAATCTAGATGTTCCACAACTTCACTCTAACTTGAATATTATTTGCACATGTATAATTCTTGTATATTCTATCATGTGCTCCATTTTAGTGAAGATTGTGGTACTTGCCATGGTTTAGTTGATTTATCATATTGGCAATTATCTTCCTAGTGCATCTAGCTCCATTACATATTTATCATGATGCACTTAGTAGAGATCTTTTCTATGTCAAGTGTTTCCATTTAATATTGTGTTTATTTATATGAAACACTTGTTGTACTTAATTGCTCACAAACATCAATGTATTCATATCTATTGAGCTTTTGGACTAATATCTTTTATGAGTGGTTTGAAAAAAATTAGGTCCCGTGAGTATGTGTGATGATCAAGGTATGTTAAAGATGACGGTTAAGCCAAGGTCAACAAGATGGGGTGTCACCAAGAGTTGAAGACTAAGTCAAGATCAATTTGGCGTGGAGATCATCAGGAAGGATGATCAAGTCAAAGTTGATAGGACGAAAGTCTCATGAGGTGCATCGAGTCAAGTTGGACAAGGTGAAGGCGTCATCAATCTTTTGGTGAAGGTCATCATACATAATGAAGAAAAAGACGGCAAGTGACTATCCTAGACTTGTATTATCTTTGATTTAATTTGAGTCTAAGGATTACTGTATTATTAAGAGGGATGCGATGGAGAATGAATTCTAGATGTGTCAAGTGCTCAAATGATCCATCCTAGTGAAACCTAGAGAGAGTGTGGTGTTGGTGATGTAGGAAAGTGAGAGTTGTAGGTCTCCCTTACCTTCTTTGTGAATTCTGCTTTTATCCCTTGGAATTTGAGGTGTGAGACCTTATTAGTTGTGTAGCTCTCATTCTTAGCTTTCTGGAAAGCCCAAGATCACCCAAAACGGAGTCCGGAGTTAAAAGTTATGCCCATTTTTGTCGGGGTGTGCAGTTGCTGTTTTTAGGACTCGGACAGTCCGGGCCTGAACCTCGAATAGTCTGACCCCCCGGACAGACCGACCTGTTCAGCTGCGAAGCCCACTGTTTGGAAAATAATTACTCAGACTGTCCGTGATTTTTCCGGACAATGATTGGGAAGCTCAAAGATTTCGGACAGTCCGACCCTAACCTCGGACAGTCCGGACTGTCTGTAACGGTCAGATCCGTGGAAGCTCCTATTTCAAGCCCCCTTCTCCAAATAGCCGTTACTAAGGCTGTGTGAAGAACCTCCCCTTGTTCTTGAGCCCCTATAGCACCCCTCCACTCTAGATCTTAGTGATCCCCTTTTGAAAAATGGTTAGAAAGAGTTGGGAGGAGGGATTGAGTGAGAATTGGAAAAAGAGTAGGGAGGTGATTCCTTTGTGGATTTAGTGTGTTCTTAAGCCATAGTGACCCCTCCACTCTTCGATCTAGGTGATCCCCTTAGGAAGAAGGGTTGTAAAGAGTTGGGAGGAGGTGTGAGTATGAATTGAGAAAGAGTTGATCTTTGAGCACTTGAGTTCATCTCCAAGTTCGTTCTTCGTGGCATTTATTGCTCTTGGAGATTGAGGACTCCTAGACGGCTAGGAGTTGGTTACGAGCCACCGAGCTTTATGTGGTGCACCGTGTCAAGTTTGTGAAGGCTCGATTTTGCCTCCACAAGGGAAGAAATCAAAGGAGTGAAGCCGACGAGTGCATTGTGCAACACCGGTGAGGGAAGGGTTGAAAAAGACCCCGGCTCAAGTGTGACTAAGCCGCCTCAACGGAGACGTAGGATCCCCTCAAGGATCCAAACTTCGGGAACAAGCATCTTCGCGTCTCCATCTTTATTTTGGTTTTATTCCTTTCACATTCTAACTTGAATTATTTGCTTATTTTACAATTGAATTGATTATCTTATCTTGTGTGATACTACTACACCTATACTTGCTTGTGAACTATCTTTAGTGCAGGTGGTATCCTTGAACTTGTGAGATTTAAATTGAATCCAAAGTCCTCTATTTTCTGTGCAGACCGGACAGTCCGATACTTGCCTCGGACAGTCCGACCCTGTACTATCGGACTGTTCGATACAGCTTCCGCAATTAACTCTGTTTATTGTTTTAGAATTTGAAATCGCCTATTCACCCCCCTCTAGGCGACATCCCGGTCCTTTCAGACTTCTCAAGACGACTTCATATGAGCTTTTGGTGTGAAGGCGACCGAACATATCCTATTTTAGGGTGTTCGGTTGCAAAGTCTTCATCTACAAGAAAAGAACCCACCTAGGGAAGTTTCAACGCTGGTGTGATATGGTATTATGCTAGGCTACTCCTCTCACTCTAAGGCGTATAAAGTGTACAATAATGCTACCGGTCTAGTTGAAGAAACCTATGATGTCAAGTTTGATGAATCTATTGGCTTTCAAGGAGAGAATGACAACTTGAGTGATGTAGGTGACAAGAAGCTTATGAATGCTATGAAGAACATGGAGGTGGGCGATGTATGACCTACGGTGGCGGCAAGTGATCCCAAGTTGGATGATCTCTCTCCCTCCTTGGTACCTCAAGCTAGTGCAAGTAAAGAAAAGGAGGAAGATGAGGACATCCTAAGAGAGCCGCCTCAACACCTTCGTGCCCATAATTCCATCGCCAAGGATCACCCCATTGGTCAAGTCACCGGGGATTTGAGTAAAGGAATTCAAACTCGCTCTCGTTATGTCAACTTTTGTGAACATTATTCCTTTATCTCTTTTGGAACCCAAAAATGTAGGAGAAGCTCTTCAAGACCCAAATTGGATCAATGCAATGCATGAAGAGCTCAACAACTTCAAGAGGAACAAGGTTTGAACTCTATTGGAGCGGCCAAGGGATCATAATATGATTGGAACCAAATGGGTCTTCCGTAACAAGCAAGATAAGAATGGCATGGTGACTCGTAATAAGGCACGTTTGGTGGCATAAGGGTTCACCCAAATCGAAGGGTGAAACCTATGCCCCCGTAGCGCGTCTTAAAGCTATTAGGTTCCTTCTTGCGTTTGCTTGCTTCCATAATACTATGCTATTTTAAATTGATGTGAAAAGTGCATTCCTAAATGGCTATATTGAAGAGCTTGTTTTTGTTAAGCAACCCCCCGGGTTTGAAGACCCTCATTTCCCTAATCATGTTTTCAAGCTTTCTAAAGCGCTTTACGGGATTAAACAAGCACCAAGGGCTTGGTATGAGTGTCTTAGAAATTTCTTGTTAGAAAAGGAATTCAAAATCGGGCGGGTAGATCCTACACTCTTCACTCAAGTAATAGAGGGTGACTTCTTCCTTTGTCAAATCTATGTAGATGACATTATATTTGGTTGCTCTAACATCATCGGTGCAAGGATTTTGGTGATCTTATGGCTAGGAAATTTGAGATGAGTATGCTTGGGGAGCTTACTTTCTTCCTCGATTTTCAAGTGAAGCAATTGAAGAAGGGTACCTTTATTTCTCAAGAAAAATATGTGAGGGGCCTTTTTCAAGCGCTTTCAAATGGAAGATTGCAAACCTATCAAGACTCCTATGGCGACTAAGACTTATCTCGACCTTGATGAGGAAGGTAAACCAGTATCAGAAACCTTACCGCTCTATGATTGGTTCCTTACTCTATCTTACTGTTTCTAGATCGGATATCATGCTTAGTGTTTGCTTGTGTGCTAGATTTGAACTAGTTGGCTATTCGGATTCCGATTATGCCGTTGTAGGGTTGATAGGAAAAGCACTTCTGGGGGATGCCACTTGCTAGGTAGACCTTTGGTGAGTTAGGCTTCCAAGAAGCAAAACTCCGTGGCGCTATCAACCACGGAAGCGGAATGCATAGCGGCAGAGAGTTGTTGTGCCCAAATCATCTATTTCACTCAATCAGTGGTTGACTTCGGCGTAAAATTTGAAAGAGTGCCTCTCCTGTGTGATAATAAAAGTGCCATGAAGATAGCCAATAACTCGGTCCAACATTCCCGTACCAAGCACATTGATATTCAGCACCGTTTTCTTAGGGATCATGTGGCTAAGGGTGACATTGTGCTTGAGTATGTGCGAACGGAGGATCAATTGGCAGATATCTTCACCAAACCACTTGATGAGGCACGGTTTTGCAAATTAAGAAATGAACTCAACATACTAGATAGTTCCAACTAGGGGTGAAAACGGTTCGGATAGTTTCCGACCGATCCGGTCGGATACGGATTCGGTTATGTTCGGATCGGATATTTTCAGATATTTTTCGGATCGGATTCGAATTCGGATATTTTTTCTCGGATACGGATTCGGATACGGTATGGCCATATCCGACGGATACGGATACGGTTTCAGATTATCCGAGTATTAGAAATTCGGATATCCGGATAGTCACACCTGGGCCAACCCAAGTCCTCGCTCCCATTGCATCAGGCCCAAATTAACTAGACCTGCTCCCGACACCGTCACTGTCCCCCGACGACGACGTGCACGCGCGTGGTCGCGCGCTTTGCTTTATGTCGGCACGCAGCCGACTGCGGCTTCGCCGGTGCACCTCGTCGGCGCGCATGCTGGTGGAGCATGCGTGACCTGCTCAACCACGTGCACGAGCTTGCCGGGGTGCACGGCAACGTCTGGGCTTTTGGCACGCGGGACGTCGGCAAGTCGACGGCTTGCTTCATGGGCACCAGCTCACGTCGAGACTGACACGAGTGTTATCATTCCATCCTGTGATAGTTCTGCAAAGGTGACTATGTGTTGTATACATTGCACACTCCATGCTTACAGTTCTGCAAAGGTGACTATGTGTTGTTCACATATGTGTTTTATTTGATTCGAGACGCATATTTTTGCATGTCTTGTAGTATCCGAAAAATATTCGTAATCATATTCGATTCGCTTCGTATTCGATCCGTGTTCATATTCGATACTATTCGTATTCGTATTCGTATCTGAGCTATCCGTATTCGTATCCGAATCCGAAATGAAATATGAAAACAAATATGGTTTGGCTTATATCCGACCGTATCCGAACCGTTTTCACCCCTAGTTCCAACATAGAGTGATTGCTTGATTGTGTGCAATTCCGGCTTTAAGAATCAAGGGGTACACTGTGTCTCGTGGAGTTCATGGTGGGCGCACTCTTCCTCAAGAGCAAACACCTGCAACTATTCCTGACTCTGAGGTAGAAGAAGAGGCCGGTGGTGGCTTGGAAATAAGCAAGAAGAGGAATATGAGCCATTTGTGCCTCATCCACCTTCTCCCCCATCTCCAGCTGCACCTAGTGATTAAGGTACACATGAGCCCCCAGTTGCTACTACTGCTCCAGTGTTTAGTGTGCCTCCTCCTGCTCCACTACCTCAGTTCTCTCATGAAGGTGTTGCCGGTGCGTCTTCTTCGGCTGGCACTTTCACTTTTTCGGGTTGGGATGATTTTTTGGCAAGGGCCTCGGATCACTTCATGGATTTCCGTGAGTACACTCATCAATGGGAATCTTGGGTGGATGAAGAACAACATCGGTAAGATGAGACCATCGATTGGAGGAATGACAACTACATTGATCATGTGCGCCTCCATGACCACATGTTTTATCAAGACAATGTCATTGGTCAGATTGCGGAGCACATAGAGGCATCCAAGAAGTTCCAGCAAGATCAAACTCAATTCTTCCAAAACCAACTTCAGTATAACAATGCCATGAAGACTAACTATGACAATCAGCAAAAGCAGCTCGAGGATATCACTATCTCCATTCAGCTCCTTGGTGATAATCTGTTTGGAGCAGCCTATGATCCTCACTTCTAGTACACTTGGTCTTCTCAAAGTGGTGGTGATCATCAGAGTGGGCAGTAGGGCGGTCAAGATGATGAGGGTGATGACAATGGTGATGGTGGTGCAGCTTCTTCCTCTCCTAGGCACCGTGATCTCACGGGTTATGTTTGGCTCAAGCTCAAGGACATCAAGGGGAAGGGCAAGATGTGAAGTTTCTAGTCTATTCTCTCCGACGACCTCAAGGCTAGGATCCTTTTTGGCACTTGATGCCAAAGGGGGAGTATTAGGGAGAGTTTAGAATAGTCTTATAGTCTTATATCTACTATTTTGTCTCTTTTGGTTGTGATCTTAAACTTTACCTTGGTTGGTTGGATGTTAAAACTTTGGATGGTGTTACTTTTGTTGTTACTTGTTGGATGGTTAGTTTGTGCTACTATGTGATTTCTGGTTTAACTAGCTATGCTATTGTGTTGGTTAGTTCATTTATGGCTTGATCTTGCTTACGTTGTTGTTCTATCTCAATTCTTTCCATATTTACTTTCATTGATATATTTATACTTGTGAACTAACCCATTTGTTGAGTGGATCTTTTATCCATCATCATGAGCTTTCTTGTAATATCCTTGATCATGGTGAGCCTATTGGATATCAAATGCATCAATTTGCAAATCTTATTCAAAACTCTCAAGTGTTGTCATCAATTACCAAAAAGAGGGAGATGGTTGGGATTCTTATGGCCCCCGGTTGTTCAAAGATTTTGTGTTGATGATATTTTGAAGACAAATGGGGTGTTCTTCGATTTCTCGAAACCCCCAAGATTTCTTGGTGCGGCATCAAGTGCGGAAGACTAAGGATCCATGTTTAGAGGATGGCTAGAGAGGTTGCGGCATCCTTAGATGTAGGACTTTTGTTTTCGCTTTTGCCGTACTCTTAAGGAGGGTTCGGGAAATTATGGTGATCGCATGCAAATTTCCAATTTGATACACCTAGGTTGTGTTTTCCAAGCCTTAGAAACCTTAGGAAGAGGTTAGGAGCTAGTTGGAACCTAGGTGAGGAATTGTTGCATGCAACCCAGTTGCGACGGACGGTCCGTCGGGGTGGTCCGTCGGTGATGGACCACTTTGCCCAAGCATGGTGTTTTGGGGGAGTTTCAGCCCCTGTTTCTCCTTCAGCGGCGAACGGCCCGTCTGGGTGGTCCGTCGTGCGATGGACCACTTTGGCCGAGAGAGGTGTAAGGGAGTGAGCACGCAGTTGTCCGTTGCGGTGGACGGTCTGTCATTGCGATGGACGGTACGTCGTAACGTCGGACCGGTCCGTCCCAACTGAGTTTTCGCTTGTCGTTTTCCTAACGGCTAGTTTTTAAACTTGGGGCTATAAATAGGGGTTGTAGGCCTCCTCTTTGGGGTTGCTCGTCCAGGTTTATTTGCTAGGGTCCTAAGGAGAGTGAGAGGCATTTCTTGAGTGATTCTTAACCAGTATTTGATAGGATTGAGCCCAAGTTCCTTGGTGCATCAAGTGGAGGTTAATCGGTGCGATCAACTCATCTTCATCAAGCTTGTTACTCTTGGAGGTCATCTCCGAGACGGCAAGAAGGTGGTGGTGGTCTTGAGCTCTCAAGAAGTTCTTATGGGAACCAAGGCTACGTTCTTGTGAGGGGATTTGGGAGTCCTCCCCGCCGAAGTGGCACTTCGACTACCTCGAGTGGATCGCCTAGGCTCTAGCGATGAGCCCTAAGTTGAAGCTATACTCCTTGTGGGAGTGCTTCAACGTGGACGTAGGGAGAGATCTCGAACACAGGAAAAACCCCATGAGTATCCCTTGATCCCTACTCTTACTTTGTGCTATTTACTTCCGCTTGCTTATGTGTTGTTTATTGGCTTGTCTTGTTAGGTGCTAGTCGTTTGAGTGTTCCTGCTTGCTTGTTGTCACCTAGAGTAGAAAAAAAATTTAATTTTATTGCCTAAATCAAGAAGAACAAGAATTAAAAACTGTGTCTTTTAGCCAATTCAACCCCCCTTCTTGGCTCTAGGATCTTTTTCACCTTCTAAGGTTGACTGGTAGCCTCAGGGTGACGAGTCTGAGCCACTAGTTGTGGCGCTGACCACTAGGCTGAAGGCTTGCTGCAGAAGGATGGCTAGATGTGTGGGAAACCCCTGGCTTTGAATTTAGAACTTCCCATCGCGTGCTGGCTTCGTTGGGCCATCTTCCTTTTCTTGGAAGCCATGCATTGGCGCTGAATATCTTCCTGCACCAGTGCCTTGTTGTACATCTGTTGAAAGGTAGTGAAGTCACTGGAGGCTATTAGTGCCTTGATTTTAGTGTCCATCCCTTCCATAAAGTACTAGATCTTAACTTCTTCAGTCGCCACGTCCCGGGTGGAATAACGTGCCAACTGAGTGAATTTAGTCAAATACTCACTCATAGACTTGTTACCCTGCTGGAGGTGCTGAAACTCATGCCTCTTAATTTCCTTGATTCCCTTAGGAATATGAGCTGCTGAAAAAGCTTTAGCAAACTCGCCCCAGTCTATGGCTGTAGGATTCTCATGAATCTCACAATAGTTTTCCCACCACAAGGCTGTTGTACCTGAGAGCTGATGGGCCGCAAACCGAACGCTCTCTTGCTCTTCACATTGCACCAGGATCAGGCGTCTCTCCACGTCCCTACGCCAATCTTTTGCATCCATAGGGTCAGCTGATCCAGCAAAAGAAGGGGGCTTAGTACTGAGAAATTCGGCAAATTTTGACTGGGAAGGGTGAAGACTAGAGCTGGAACTAGCAACTGAGGCTGCTGCTACTGATTCATGTTCTGAGCAAGAGTCTGCAACACTTGCAGCTGTCTGTTCATCAGCTGTCGCAGGTTGGGTTCTCCTGAAGGTGGTGGTGATGGCTGAGGCACTGGTTCTGGCTGAGTTGCAGGTGGGTTGGGGACAGGATGCACTTTTGCCGGTGGCTGACCAACTCGCCGAAAGAGAGGGGTAGACGGGGGCTGAATTTTATTTTTCTTTTCCCTTTTTTTATGTCTTTTCTTTCCTTTATTTAATCTATTCAAATTACGGTTTTGGAGGTGATAAATAATTTGCAACTTCTAGAATTATATCCAAAAGTTGAGTTTACATTTTATCCAAATTTTCTTTACATATGGTACTTTGCAAAATTAAAATTCCCTAGGTTTTAACCTTATCTTGATTTTAATAATTCAATTTCTTAATTTTAAAATTAAAACGGTCCAAGTTTTAGTAATAAAATTTGGAGTGTTACAGACGTGGAGAGCATTATCGCCTAAATTCTTCACTGAAAGCCATGTCATCAGAAAAGAATGAGCTTTCTGAGTGGAGAACATCAGCATTCAGGGGTTCATGCTGCACACTGAAATTCGTCACTGAGTATTGGTATTTGTACAGTATTTACACAACCAACTTGCCTATAGCACGTTACAACCAAACAAGATTCAAGTGATTGGTCCAATCTCCAAACTGGGGGCATATCTACCAAGGAAAGCTTGTAGAAGCACAATGGCGTAACGATGCCTGGCCCCAGAGGCCTGAGCTCAAATCGGCTTCCACACGGTGAGGACCTCTTGGAACATATCCAGCATCAGCTCACGATCTGCATGGTGGAAGAATCCATTGATCTCGTCTCTGACATCGTATATCTTCCCAAAAACAAACAAGTAGGTCAGGCACCCTTTCTTCAGCTTTTCAAGCTGATACAGCCATGCTACGTGAAGCCTCTCGAGGACATTGCTAGAGTTTATATCCTCTAATAGGCTCTCCTCACAACAGTTCTTGATGTCAGCAATGCTGTACTTATTCGCTGCAGCAAGCAGCGACAGACGGTGCTTCCAGAATTGGTCCTGCTTTATTGTCCCGTAGATGAAGCCAAGAAGAGCCGAGCAAGACTCCACACACATGTCGTTGATGTTGATTGTGGAGGATTCCTTTTCCTTGAGATCATGAAGGAACATGCTTTCAAAGACAGGAGAGCATGCTGCAAGGATGGCCTTGTGCGCCATGAGGACACCATCAGTCGTGTTTATGGTAACATCAGCATGGATAGAGTCAGTGAGCATGCGGGAAAGGCATCCGAGAGTACTCTTACTAGCAACGTTCTGGACCATGCCTTCAGTTGGCCAAATCGATGAACATGATTCAGTAGCCTATATGTAAGCATATTAGATCACATCAGCATATTGCTAGCACTAATCAGATGTTTAACGGTAGGACTTCTGATGTTTCTTCCTCTAATCCATGGAAGTTACTGTATAGAGAAGCCTATAAAATGTTCCAAAAAAAAAAAGAAGCAGGTTCTTCCGCAACTGATGGTAGGGGGAAAACAGAGGATACTTGCATTGTTAGTGGCTATTCTCAGGTCCAAAAACTCGACATCAATCGTAAAACGCCCATGTGACATCACTTCAACCTGCCACACAAAGTCATCGCTGCTTCGGAGAAGGTGCTCGAGCACTATCAGAAAGGATAAAAATAAATTAGTTTGCTCAGCCTGTGAGTACAACCAGCAAATGTCACTGTAGCCATTACAGCAGCAAGGTGAATTTTCTTAATAACTATTCAAAGCATGCAATGGTGAGTGATAGTGATGCATGAGTTCTAGTGCCATTTTTTGCACATTTTGTGTTTTGGCCCTTGTAATTTCCTACATTCACATATAGGCCCCTGGTTTTTAGTGTTTCACCCCTCATGTTTGCATACCTCACGCATAGGCCCATGTTCTTAAGAGTTCTACCCCTCGAGTTTCTTAATTTCTCACATAAACCCCTACAAAGCATGGGCATCGGACTAGTAGGGCATAAAGTAAGAAATGAATGAAAGGCATGCCACTAGTAGGGAATAAAGTAAGAAATGAATGAAAGGCATGCAAACTGAAAGCCATCAGGCTCTTAGGGTATGTTTGGTTAATAGCCCTCAAGTGCCTTGCCAATGCAAAGGTCATGCCAATCCAAGGCATGACCTTTTCAGGGCAAAAAATAGGGCGTTTGGTTTGTAACCTTCGAGAAATGACCAACGAAAAATTAAAAAAAATAAATAAATTTCAAAAAAATTGAAAAGTATTTAAAATGGGATGCTTAGGATTTTAGATGAATTACTAAATTTATTTAATGCAATTTGGACACAGAATGAAATTTATACAAAAATGAGAAGGTTAAAAAAAAAGCAACGGTAGCTTATGAGCCTCTGCACGTGGGCCCGAACAAGGGCACGATGGCGCGCCAACCAAAGGCGGCCGATTTGGGCGCCGTTGCTCCGCTTCCCCTCATGTGTGAAAAACGCGGCGCCTCGCGTTGGCTCGGCGTGCCACCCGTGTCATGAATCCAAACGCACGCCTACACGCGAGGGCGCGGCCTGGATAGGCACGGCACACAGTGGCCGCAATCCAAACAAACCCTTAATGCCCATGTGTTTCAAGCTATGAACAATCAAAGTTTTCCTCAAGGAATATGATGTTATGTTCATTAACTTGTTATCGTATGAAGCACGTGACCCACGTCACCCACCATCACAATATTACCACCATATTTCCAGTTACTCAGTCAATTACTAGTTCTTTACAGTTACAAGGCACATTTCTTATCTTCTTGAAGGAGCTACAATGTAGCAACTGTGTTGGGCTTTGGAATGTTTCCCCTGAACTAAAACACTAAAAAAAATTGGAGCACTTAGGTAAATGTTTTCCTAAGCAGAGAAAGGATCATAGAAAGGCAAAGTTCACGCTAACTTACCCAAGAAATCAGCATTCATCAGTGTGGAACTAGATTGAGCTTCCCCTAAATAAAAATGATTTATTCGACTCAAACAACAATGTTATGCAAGATATTATGAGTGACCCAAGGCTAAGGATCAGAAAAATTCATTAACCCTATATTCATCTACTTCTTGCCTATAGAATCTGATAGCCGCGAAGTAGGTTCTGACTCTGTTGGCTCATTTGTGGCTAGACATAACCAAATGCTAGTCTATGCAGCTGGTATGGGAAACCTTCTCATCAAGAATCACAGCCAATTCACACATGGCATAGCAATGATCAGATCAAGTGTTCGAGTTTGGGCACGAACAGGCATTCACTGTATAGCCTACAGACTGGCGATCTTCCTTGCTTTCTTTGGAATGCAACCATACAGTCATCTAGTAATACAAGAAGCACATCGCTGTAGTGCCATTGCACCAAAGGTCCGACCTTTGGTGATTGGAAATGTGTAGTAGGGCAGTTCGGCCAAGAAAGAATGATACCAACCAGGGGAGACGGAGGAGCGGCGCGGCGGGCCGGCCCAGGAGACGCGGAGCACGAAGCGGGCGAGCGGCGGCTGCTCCTTGGACAGCCGGCTGGGCTCCGGGAACAGCCGCACGTATATCAGCAACCTGTTCTTCTCCACCGACAGATACCTGTGTTTTCACCATGAGATTCATACCAATCATCACAAATTACGCAGATTTTGGACCGATCTGTATGGAATCGTGGGATCGGGGCAGCAATAGCATATCATAGGGGATGGGGGAAATGAAGCGGTAGGAGGAGGAAGGAACCAGTTCCAGATGCCGAGCTTGAAGGGGTCGGAGCGGCGGTAGGGGCCGGGGCCGAAGGTGTCGAGGCGCCACTGGGCGAGGCGGGAGATGGTCTCCACGCGGGCGTCCGGCCCGCCGCTCATGGCCGCCGGAGCCGGAGAAGGAGAAGGGAGCGCCGTGGCGTGTGGCCTGCGACTGTCGGTGGCCAGAGGCAAAAGTGGTGACGACTGTCAGATCGAGTGCTTTCTGCTTTCTAGTGCGTGGAAACGGATACCGATTCATATCCATATTTTGTTAAATAAATATGAGTTTGAATTCAGATATTCGCTAATGTGACATCCGAAAACTGCCAGAACTAAAATTTTGTTTTAATCCTTAAATTCCCAAGTAATTTTTACCTCTCCTTAGTGATCGAAGGAGTCACTAAGGAGAGGTAGCCGCTGTCGTCCTTCCACTTCACTGCCTCCTAGAGCCCCAGCTAAGCAACGTCACCGTCACCGACCGCTGCCACCGCCTTCGTCCTCTACGCCGCCGCCGCCGCACGCACCGGCTGTGCACCACCGCCCTCTTCCTCTCTCTCTCCCTCATTTTCTCTCTCAGTGAGACAACCCGAGCCAAGCTCCTGCCTTAAACCCGATCGGGTTGGGCCGAGCTGGGCCGCACTATGCAACCCACAATATACAGTGCAACCCATTAGGGTGAATAGTGTTTTCCTATTTTCTAGATGTAGAAATCCTTCCCAATTTTATATCTCAAGATCTGTAGCTCCAACTTTAGTGAAACAAAATTTGTTATTCTTATTTAGCTCTAAACTATTTTTCTCATATTTTCTTATTTTTCTAAAAATATTATTATATATTGCCTCTTGTTTTGCACATAAAAGTTGCTGACGACATTGAAGCCAAATTTCTCGCCAACTTCTAGTGAGGAGATCAGTTCCAAGACATAGGCAAGGTAGACACATATTGTTCCTAGTTTTACAATGTTTTCCTTAGAATTTGAAATGCATGCTAACTTCTATGATTAGTTCACCTGTTTTAAAATATAGATAATTGCCCAAGTCATGTTAGTTATTTATTAATGTGGTTCACTGTTCCATGGCCGCCTAATATAAATTATTCATGCTATAGCCTCCTTGTGTTTTACTTACACAATAGATTTGCTACGTGGGAATAGTAGATCAATTTATGATGGGAATCATTTAAATTCTTGTAGAGAGAATCTACGCTGTGATTTTGGTTTAACTTAATGAAATTAAAATCAATGTGGCGTGAGTATACACGAGATGGTGGTTTGGTGCTAGTTGTAAGTTCAGTGGTAGTCACCTCGGTCAACATAAGGACTGAACAATTGTGGAAGATCTAGTCAAGTATAACAATACGACCATTTGGTGCTAATAATGGTAAAGATTTAGCTTGCTATTTCTAGAAATCTAAGCTTGAAGACGTCATGGAGGTGTGGGTGTGCCACGAGGGGCCTTCTAGCTTGACAAGAAGCTGCTGAGGTGGAAACCTTAGTGCGGCATATTCGAGTTTAGGCTATTTTAATAGTGGTTTCATCTCACTCTTGGATGAGTCCTATGGGTAAAATGTATCCTCTCTGTAGAGATTAAAAAAATTATCATGATAGCCGTGCTCACGGTCAAAAGCGGGATTAAGCAGCTCTACAGTGTTAGTCTCACCTTTTTAATAATTAATCTGTGTAGCTAATAGGGCAGTGAATGCCAGGCAGGGAATGGCACGTTAGCTTGTCATGTAATTGTTGGCAGCGAATGCCTATTCAGTTTATGTTAGGAAGGCATTAGTGTGTTAAGTTAAATTGAACAAACGAATTATAACTTATTATTGTTATTTGTAAACTATGCTTGCAAATGATAGTAAAATTGTTTAAGTTGCTTTGCATTGTTTAAGTTGCTTTTATGCAAAATAAATGCCGTTAATCCTTTGTTAGCCTTGCATCATGCTTAAGGACTTTTGCTTGATGAGTATGTCGCTTATTCACTCTTGCCTTCCATATGGGGCTATTCATTCCAACGAATAGGTGACGATCGGGAGGAGTTCGTCAACGAAGGAGACTTCGACAGAGGCGATCCGTGATACTAGGAGCTCTTCCCGGTAAAATGCCTATGGCAGTTTGACGGGCCTATATTGACGCTTTAAGTTTAGTTTTCACTTGCTATTTATTTATCTAAATACAGTTATTATAATAATTGGCATGTCAGCAAGGTACTTTTATGTTTGGTCATCGTCAAATAAAGCGTGTGGTTTTAGTTGTGTTATGCATGCACATACTAGTTATGATTTGTTGGTGCTAGTATTGAAAAGCATAGAGGGGTTTGGTTTTGTATAATCGGATCCCGACAGCAAATATGAATACGGATATTTCTGGTTAAGAATTTGTATATTCTCAAATACAAAAAACAATTACGGATATTGCCTTTCTTAGATTATTTTGTCCAATCCTAAGTACAAATCCAGACTTCAATATCGAATACATGTACTAATAGTGTGTGAGTATATATATCTTTTTAAATACGGATAGCGTTTGTATTCGAGTACGAATATCTGTTTGAAAGTCAGAATGCCTTCTAAATTTGAGTAGATCGAGATTCAACATAAGAAAACCACTCTAAAAATTTTAGGACATAGTAGGTTTAAACTCGAAACACGTTAAACAATTTTTAAATTTTAGAAAGTATTTCTGTTTATACGGCCATTTTAAGGAATCCATGAGGGGTAGGGAAAAAAACACATCATACACGGGTTACGCTTCTTATTGAATGATGCAGCAAAAGTACGCAAAGACTTTGTAAGATAGATGGAAATACCATTCTTCATAGCTTCAAAATGTTGAGCAACTTTGCAATACTACAGATTCATGGTGTTTAAACAAAAACTGAAAATGCAAAATAGAATGAAATAACACATCGGGAGGACAGGTCCCACCGGGATTCGAACCCAGGTCGCCAGATTCAAAGTCTGGGGTGCTAACCACTACACCATGGAACCGATTTGACCAGCTCCCACGATTTACATCTATTTCCTTGAGTGACGGCCCAATAAGAAAGGCCGGAGGTCCAATATTCATCATCCTAAAGTTGTTTGCGCGAAGCAACTGAGGTTCTTCGTTTCTTTTACTCCACTCTTGATTGTTGTGAAGCAGCTAATTTTTTTGTATTAAACAAATGGCCATTACTTAGTTACATGTTCTTTTTTTTAATCAAAAAGCAATGCATTATGCATTCCTCCCTAACACTACCACGGATTGAGTTTTCAATCCCGGTTTCAAACCAGCATCAATCCCGGTTTTGGAAAAATATAATGCTCACATATGGCTTCTGCGGGACTCGAACCCGAGATCTCGTGACTCCCCACTTATCCTTCTAACCAACTCTCCCACCCACGCGTTCTGATATAACTAGGATATGCATTCCTTTTAAAGATTCTTAGATGAGGCTTTAGTCGGTTAAGTAACACTAACCGACTAAACTACTTCGATCGGTTGGTAATACCAACCGGGACTGATGAGCTTCGATGCCAGCTGGGCTCTACTAACCTGCATGGGAGGAGCATCAATCCCGGTTGGTATTACTAATCGGGACTAATGTGAGCGACGAACCGGATTGAAGCCTTGGAACTACTAACCGGATGATCTACTTATTAATACCGGTTCGTATCTTACCGAGACTGATAAGCCGGTATGGAAGGCTGTTTCTCTAGTAGTGTAATTTGCCTCGCCTCTAAACCATACAACCATCCATCCCTGCAAATGGTCCAACATCGTCATTAAGCACGCGAATCACAGAGGATCGAAAATCGATCATTGCGATGCTAGTGGGAGTTGCTATCGCCTTCGATTTGCTGAATCTAGCTTGCTAGAGTGTTGAGCTCCACCATGATCGAAACAACTAGCTTGCATATGCATCGATCGATATATGCATGCATGTCATGAATTAACTGCATGCTTAAGACGTCATCATACATTAATTTAATTGGCAACACCATGCATATCCTTTCTAGATAATGAAACCATGCATATATATCGATCTCAATATATATATAACATGGAAGAATTAAGAATTGATCTATTCATATTGATATTGAGTATAACAATGATAGATGTGGCGAGGTACATATATATACATGCAGGTCAAATTAACTAAGATATATCGATCACAGTGAAAATGCTAGGCGTGCACTGGAATCATCCCATCCGATCCATCAGTAACCAATATATGGTCTCTAGCTAGCTCCGGCCTGCATGCATGTATATTCCTACCAAGAAATGAGAAATAATACGTACGTACACCCGTATGATATATGATATATGATCAGCCGTCAATAATTAGTCGATCAAGAAGAAATAATCCTGGCCTGAATGATCAAATAATATTGCTGTTCTTGGAGCCAGAAGCAGAAGCAGAAGCGGTAGGCTGGTGGAAGAGCTGCGTGGACGGCAGCAAGCTGCTCAACAGGTTCCAGTCGATCGTCGTCGCTGCAGCCGCGGCCTGGTTACTCTGATTCTGATCAACGCAGCAGCTGCTGCTCTGCGAGAAGCTGTAGGCTTCGCCGTCGACGGTGGGGCTCTCGAGCGGCGGCATGTCGGAGAAGCGCAGCTTGGAGTCGGCCAAACCATGATGGTGATCAGTAGCCAGCAGTAGTGGGGTGGTGGCGCCGGCGCCGATCATTACCCGGTTGTCGTAGTAGTAGCTTGCCTGGGAGTGGGTGGTGTAGCCGGCGGCGGCCGGATAGCCGTAGGGTAGTCGTTGCTGCTGGTTGGGCATAGGCTTCTGAAACGCGCGGCAGACCACCCATCCTTCCTCCTGCGATCATCAGCGACGGCGTGCGGTGGATTGATTGATATGATTGTTCTTGTTGGCATGCAGAATTGCAGATAGGGACTAGGGGTTGGAGGAGTTGCCTGCGTGGGCGCGTGCTCGTTGGACTGGAGGCGGTACTCGTGGATGATCCAGTCGGTCTTCCGGCCGTTGGGCGCCCGGCCTCGGTAGAAGACGAGCGTCTTCCTCATCCCGATCACCGGCGAGGAGGAAGGCGACGACGACGAGGAAAGCACCGGCTTGTCCCTCCCGGTGGCCTTCCAGAAGCCGGCCGCCGTGGCGCGGTTGGTGCGCGTGCCGCTGGGGTACTTGCGGTCCTTGTAGCTGAAGAAGTACCACTCCGTCTGCTCCTCGTGGCCGCCGCCGTACCTGCACCGCTCTGCACGCAGAGCAAGAACTCATCGTTCATGCATGAATCACTTAAGCAAGCAACAACTCCTCATCAAATCCAACCATGAACCAAGGAATACCTTGTAGATCCCATGGCTCGATCCTGTAGAGATCCACCTCCTGGATGATGTCGAGGTCGATCTTCTGGGAGGCCACCTTCCTGGCGAGGTAGTAGCCCACCAGCTCCTCCTCCGTGGGGTGGAACCTGAACCCCGGGGGCACCGTACTGTACCGAGACTCATCAAGCTCCTCCTCCATTGCTAGCTGCAGGCTCCAGCTGATCAGAGACCATGCAAAAGGAACAAGGAAAGCAGGCACAGCTTTATTTTGTGAAATTAAGGGTCCTACAAATAGGAAAGCTAGCTCCTTGCTAGGCGCAGGGATGGATTCATGCAACATGACCTAATTAGTGGTTGCACCACACCTAAACAGGTCGTACGTATATAGTATGTATTATATGTTAATTACCCAGTAGTAGTACCCGGCTGCAGACTGCAGTACTAGTGTACGTCTCGATTTCAGATTCAGACAGGAATGAAGGCCGGCCAGCTCCAAAGTGGCTGCCCGGCCGGGAAGAAAGTAAGACGGATGGCCAGTACTACTAGTTTAATTTGGAGGGTAGACGAGACAGTGCATGAGTATATATGCGTTGCTACCTCGCTTGGAGTGCACTTCAGGTTCAGCTGGCCACTCTACCATCCATACATCATGCACATATGCAGATACTAGCAGTGCCAGTACTATTCTAGCTCCATCTCTAGATCTCTCTCATCGGTGCACTGCACTCTACCATACAACTATATCTGTATGGCCTGACGATGGAGCTGGCTACCTTCCTGACTCGATCAATTCAGACAGCACAACTGATCGATCGATGCCTCACTCAAGTATGCATGCATGCATAACATATATAGTTGCCCTGAGTAATAAGTACACAACTCACCAAATTAATTAATCTGCAGGCCGGAGGCTTATCAAAGCCTAGCTAGATGAATGGTGGCAAGGATGATTTGGTGGCTGGAGGAGCTGCCTAGCTTGGTGACCTATTTATACATGATATGTCGACGTAGCTTAGTTGCAAGTAGCTAGTTTATTAATCTGATGATCTATCAGGCGCTCAATTACGATTGCGCGTGGAGATGAGTCCACATGAGAATATTCTAGCTAGAGGGAAGAAGAAGGAGAAGAAGAAGGAGACGAAGAAGAAGAAGAAGAAGAAGCTTGTTTGGTCGGTTAATAAGTCCTCAAGCGACCACCACCACTCACTATGTGAAAGCGACATGTATTGAGGCATTGCTCTCTCTCATCAATCGAGTTTAGACTCGAGAACCACCAACCTTTGGTAGCTACTCATCGTACTCATCATATCCATGTCCTGCAATTACAAATGACATGACCCTGGCCTGCTAGCTGCATGTTCCCCTAGCTAAAGAATATATATATGTTAGCTAGTTTAATTTCGACATGAAGGGAGAATATTACGATACAAGGGGAAATTGCAACACTGATTAGGAGTATGTCAAACTCCTGATAGAGGCTATATATACTTGCTGAGAGAGCCGCACATGTACAACTAAGTAATTAATATTAAGCTTCATAGCTCACATTAACATAAGTAGCTAGATCGATATAAGTATGTGATCGATCTGAGGCTAGCTACTCTTTTGTCGACCCTTTTCCCGCCGTTTTATTGCGCTTCAAGACTGGCTTTTAATTTGCTACTTAGAACAGACGCTAGCTAGGTTCTTGGATATGCATATGATTTTGTTTTGACAGGGAACGTGTATGTGTGTGCGCGTGGAGCCCAGCGATCAGCCACTCCTAGCCTAGGTTCTTGGATATGCATATGATTTTGCATGGTAGGCCCAGCTGCCACTTGCTATCTACATCAGGAGATGATCGATCGATCATCCTTGGGAAGCACAACCAAGAGAGAGAAGAGGAGAATGGATTCCCCGGCCAGGTAGGTATACATATATGATCTGTGCACCTAGCTAGCTAGCGAACGCGTATGGAAGAACATGCATGTACATGTGGGAATGCATTTCCTTAGAGAAGAGATATATATATACGTTCTTCCCTGCACGTAAATAATTCGCTGCCCTAGGAAGAAGAGAAGCATGCATGCATCGATCCTAGCTAGCTTGTAGCTACTGAGAATGCTACTCTATTCTTGTCTCGTCTCTCATCTGTTCCAATTCCAGCAGTGTACTCTTGCTCAAAAAAAAAAAATTTGCACCAGTGTGATATATATCTGGTTAATTAAATTAAACAATCTTCTTTTCTAATTAGTTACTTTTTTAGTTTGCTGGATCAGTGGGGTTGTCACCGTCTGGCTTGGTGAACGCGATGCTTCTACTCAAATGGTCAGATAGCGACCGCATGCTACATGCATGAGATCCGCAGTGTATCGAATTGAATGCATATATATATATATATGCTAATCAAGTTAATTAGAGAGAAAAAGCCTGCTAGTTTAGTCTTATCTTCAGCTAAGCCCACTACACTGACCACCAACCAATCAGTTAGCTCCAATATTTCATATTAATTTGCTTCTCTTCCAAGGTTAATAGTGTGGATAGAGTTCATCATCATGTACCAATTCACCATCAGGCTTATTCATTTTTTTTTTAATTAGATGATGGGATTTATCAGTGTAGCGTATCATTGTGTGTAGGAGAAAACATGCGCTTGATGTACAGTGCAAGGAATGTTGAATCAACACTGCATTTAATAATTGCATCATTAATTCAGGATGCATGGCCACTGCGATCAGCTAGCTGCAAACGCGTTCGATCCATCGGGATTGTA
Source organism: Olyra latifolia (assembly GCA_036346145.1). Taxonomy (NCBI): domain Eukaryota; kingdom Viridiplantae; phylum Streptophyta; class Magnoliopsida; order Poales; family Poaceae; genus Olyra; species Olyra latifolia. The sequence continues at coordinate 52,151,155 of CM070523.1, read as the reverse complement.
CGTAAGGTTATGATTATCTCAAGCTTCTTTTTCTGTGCGATATGCAAATGTGTGTTTTTACAAATCAGGAGCTTCTTAATGAAACACTACTACACTTGAGCAGTACTAAATTAGCTACACAAATGTTGTTCACATGAAAGAAGTCAGGTTCTTTATGGTTTATTTGCTTATCTACGTTTTTAAAAAACAATTTTATTTATTGAGCTATTTTTTATCAGCTAGTTGCTTCTAAAAGCTCTCAAAAACAAGTCTAATAAAATGGGCTAGCTGGCTTCTCCAAACCTTTTTCAGAAGCTTTCGAAGTTTAGCTTTTCAGCAAATAAGTTCAATTAACCCATGAGAACAAGGCGCACGTCCTTATCATATTTTTGCTTAAATAATTTGATTATCTTTTTGATGCCTTTTTGAAAAATCTTAAAGTCACACCATAAACAATATTCTTCAAATCTAGATTCAATTATCAGTTTCGGCTTGTCAAAGCCACTAGTCAGAGCAGTCAAAGGTCATGTGCACCATTGTTTGGCATGATCATTTTAAAATAAGTTGTTATCCAATAGAATTTTGATCAAATCCAAGCTTATAAATTGGAATAAAAGTAAAAAGAGAGAGGAAATGGGGACCGGATATGGAGGCATCGCCGCTCGTGGAGATGGAGAGTGGAAGAGGTGGAGAGCCAAGTAGAGGTAGCTAGTGGTGAAGCCCTAGAGAAGAAGAAGAGAGCCCAAGAGTGTGAAGGGATCATCCGACGCAACGCATTAGACTGTCGAGGTGGGTTGAACCAGTCTGTTGGTTTTTTATGAGGAGCTGTTTGCTCGGTTTCTTTCAAACTCAATATCATTCTGAATGTTGGGGTCTGATTTAAAATTTAAAAACAAAATTGAACGCTTATCAAATAATGACATTGTGATCCCTATATATGTTGTTAGAGTTGGTGTCGAATATGTGTATGAGTAGGGTTACAATTAGACTCTAAGTTATAATAGGCAGTGTAGGATAGAGTTTGAGTCGGACTCTATAATTCAGAGCCCTATATAGAGGAGCATTGCCATTGTAACCCATAACGATAAAAGTAGCGGCGTAGCATTCAGGGGGTTGCGATGTGCATGTGGCTGTGACCCAGGGCTGCCGGTATGCTGCAGTGTTGGAAAGAAGCGTCTACAGATGTAGGCGACCGTCAAATAATGTTAGTAAGCATCGTGCCTCCAATATCGTTCCTAGATGGCATATCATGTTAAACCCTAACATATGTCATGGATGTTATAACTATATATTAGTAAAATTAATAAAGCTATATATTTTTTATTTCAATGTTCTATAGCTAGCTATATATGAAAGCACTTTTCATGTATATATATATTGGTCTGCAATATGGAAAAGAGCTAGGTTTAACAGTTACGCGTCTAAAAATGACGTGTATTGAAGAATAAGGGACGTCGTATATAGCAGCTAGCAGTGGTGAATCCAGGCCAGCGCGTCGATCCAGGTTGATGGAGATATATGGAGGTGGAGGCAGCTAATTACTGTAGCATGCATGCTCCCGTTTAATTAACACGCTACATACATCGGGTTGGATCCATCCATGTGACGACTATTGCTCATCCATACGCGTAAATAAATATGGAAAGCAACAGTAATTAAGTGACTGATCAAACTCGATCAATAAAGCAGCTAGCTGCATGCAGGAATTAAGAAAATAACTGACCTCAGTGCATATATAGCTAACGATGGTTAATTAACCGATTAATTGATCGGTACGTTTTGCTCTATAGTTAGTTAACCGAGCGGTTGTCACCGCCGCTAGGTACGTACGATACGTGCATCAAGACTTGTCTGACGTTTGGATCTATTTTCCTAGGTCGGTCTATCTAGATAGTCCAGTCCAATACTACAGCTAGCATATCGGTCTATTGATTCATATATAGGACGGATATTAAGATAGATATTATGTATTTCTCAATAAAAGTAAATTTATTTACTATATATATAGCAAGTGTGATATATATATCATGGTTTCGGATGATGAAACCGCGCGCTACTTGAAATCATATCGGCCTAGATTTAAAATTTAAACTTTCCTTAATTATGGACACTTGGTTTTTCGCAAGTTCCGCTGATCGATCGGTACCAATCTTCTTCTCTCGGTGGGTTTTGAAGTGTTTTTGACTGTTTTGATGCATGTATGCATGCGTGAGAAAGATTGGACTGAGATCGATTTGAGTGTATTGTTTGTACTAGTCTACTGGCATCACTGCTGACTTATCACTTTGATTGGCTTGTCCGCGTTGCGTGCTGCGATGCCGTACGTGAAGCATCAGCATGAGAATCGTAGCTAGATTTCCATCTTTCTCCACTTCACATCGACATCTCTGCCGGACCGCCACTAACGTAACCAAGCCGGCCGCCCGACCGACCGGCCGGGAAAAAGATCTAAAGCACTCGATGAAAATTTTTCTAGTTGCCTTGTGCGCGTGTTTGTGTCTGTCAGCTGATAAGGATGTGATGTTTACGAGCATTCATGAAATTCCCTTTCCACCTTGGCCATTGCAACATACACCTATGTATGTAATATATGTCTCCTAGCTACCTGCAGGTAGCTTAATTCCTAGCCAAATTCTCCGGATAACCCTCGACCTTGAAGACTAGGAATTAATTCTGCTACGTATATATGAAACCGTCTAAATAATCCCTAGCTAAAACGAACTGTTTTAAAACAAGTCTACTTTAATTAGCCCTTGAGCGAGCTAGCTATATCAATATATTTATTAAACCCTTGACATATAATGTAATACTATTAATTTTACGGTTTGGATGTGAATATATGTTACAACATAAAGCGAGACAAATGGACGTTTAGGTATCTTACAAATTTATAGGTCAAAGAAGAAAATATATCCTTTATATCGTACACGATAGACGACAAACTTTATATCGACAAATGGTAAGTAGATGATAGGTACACTTTTCAATCAAAACCGCGTTATATATATGACGAAGCACAACGCTTGAGAGTGTGAAGCATACTTGTTCCTAAATAAAATGAACATCATATTTTCGTGCTCTACTGCATCACATATATTATACAAAATATAATCACATTTGTTGGGATTAAAAAAATGTGATAATGCCAAGGATTCCAGAATTAGAGATGAGGTAGCTAAAGGGAATCGCGGGAGGCTACGCTAGCACAAATCATAATTTTCTACCATGATCACACAGGGCATCATGTTAGTAAGAGATCATGGATCGTTACCTTTGATGCACAACCACATCGGAATTACGAGAGTTAGAGTAGCTGGTTCAAATGATGCGCACGTCGAGGTACAAGAAGTAATCGCTCACGTCGAGCCGAACATCTTCTTCTTGCCAATCACCACCGTAGGATGTTGTACGTACTGACATAGGGGAAGTAGTCGATCACGCCGACCTTCTTCTCCTCGTCGCCGATCAGTGCCACAGCAACCGCAACGGTGCCTCTATAGTATCCATACGTCCAGGGATGGAACGCCGTGCGCCGATGTGCTAGCACCGCCGCGCACGGCTAGGGTTTCGAGGGGATTTGGCTAGGAGGTGACACTAGGGTTTCATGGTGCCAAACTGTCTTGGCCGCACTGCCTCCTGCCTCCCCTTTTGTAGGGCGTGTTAATGGGCTTCTACGCTAGAGCCCCATATGTTCCAATCCTTTAAGTGTGTGACCCATTAGGTTCATGTGCAAGCGGCCTTGGATAGAAAAACCCTTTTCTCTTCCACAAGTCAATAACGGTTCCTAACAGGACATATTAATCCTCGAATGTACAAAATGATCATACCGGCTGAATCAATCTTGATACAAGCACAAACCGATCCTTTTGCCACAAGATACCAGTCAAGTTCAAGGCGAAATACATGCTAGCCTTATGATAACTCGACCATTCACTTGTCTATGTGATGAATACTGAAACTGTAATTAACTATTTAATCACATTGGTATAGCTATACACCTTTTAATCCATCCACATCGAAGGGCCCAGAGATATCTCTCACGTTATCATAGAGGGGTAAATTTCATTTTCATCGCTCACACCCTACGCAATATTTCATAGCATACCTAAAAGCTATATTTATAGCTACCCTATTCCAACGTAGCGGTTGATAGTCCCAAAGTGTAACACTACACATCCTAGGAATCAATGACGATCTCAGATCTAAGGATCATATAGGTATACCATGCGAGACACATTGATGCCACATAAAAGATAACAATCTCAGCAGTGCCTCGAGGTGGGTTTATCTAACACTATGTTCTCTAACATGTGTCCATATTATTGATTTGATATCGCTATACCTATGGCATGTGAAACATTGACATCAATCAATACATGTGATGTCTAATCATTATTGACCCTACATAATGTTATAAATCAGAGATCATTTATAATAACATCACATAAACAATGTGTCTCAGAACTAAGTCGTATTTGATGAACAATGTAAATAATATTTATTTATGAAACTGATAACACATTATCCAAAAATACATAAATATAGACGTGAAACAATTATCTCACATGATCACCTCTAGGACATATCACTAATCATTGCTGCTCACTGTGATCAAGCTTCCCAGAGTACAACACTAAAACAAGAAAATTAAACTAAATCGATATAAAATATCCTTGTAACGGTTGAGAGACATCGTTGGTTGGAGAAATTGGTTGGCCGATGGATGATGTACAGCCAACGGCCACTAGGTCTTTTTTAAAGAAATAGTAGCAAATCAGGACTTGTTTTCTGATAATAGCAACTGCCCATACTTTACGACAGAATCCAAAATAAGAGTAATAGTTATACAATTATGTATACATAAATGTTCGTCTTGATCACGACAGTAACTGACCGGTCTGAATCTACCCAGACCAACATGAAGCTATCATGCTTGTTAATTGCAGAATTAATTACCAGCTGCTAGCAGGTTGCTGCGATTGAACTTTGCATGTACAAGACAAAACAAGTGCATCTTTCAGTACACTCCAAGTGTCAGGTTAAAGTGGGAACGGAACAGATAAGAAATTCAGGTGCTTGCAATTAAGGGACCGTGCGAAGAAAACCAATACTGTTTTCAGACGATACAACTCTCTCTCTCCATGTATACACAGACACACATACATATATTACTGAGGATCTTATTGTTGTACGAGTTAACAAGTGATCTGCTATTCTAGTCGACGGCAAAAGGAGCTAGATGTAACAATGATCGATTCCGGCTATTGGATGAAAAAGTTGAATATATAGTCGAGATAGATGGATGATCTAGATATATACCACCTCCATCGCCATGATCAGTAGGTTCTTTTTAATAGCAAAGATTTATCTATCTTATTTCGATTGCACGGAACACGACTATTTGCTATACTTGCTAGTCCATGCATGGCTTGGCATCTAGGCATTTTTCCCCTAATAAGCGCGTGCAGTGGCGACAGCTTCTTCCTTCCTTGCCTCTTGCGCCTGATTCTGATCAAGACACCGATTTCAAGTCCGTTTCGTTGGATATTATTATATCGTTTTCCTGCCTTCTCCCTTTGCAGTTGGAAGCTACGAAATCGATATTTGGCTGTGCTTTTGCCATGCCACTGCCTAGTACTAGTAGCCACGCGGCTTAATTTACACATCCAATTCAAACCTAATCAGGTCACACATGACATAATACATCACCAGAAAATGTGAATATGTTTCAACCGGAGAATGAGATGGAAACGAATTGAATCAATCATTACAACTTACACTAGCTAGCTAGTACATAGTTGCACAACATATATAGGTGACCACCATCCAATATTCATCCACAACATGAGCAAACTACGGCATGTCACTACTAGAAAAACAGTCTTTAGTCTCGGTTGGGAACGGGCTTTAGTCCCGGTTCCCGAACCGGGACAGGCCATCTGGGACTAAAGGTCACATACCTTTAGTCCCGGTTCCCCTAACCGGTACTAAAGCGTAGAAAATATCTAAAAAATAAGGCGAACTCAAGACTCAAACCTGGGACCTCATGCCACCACGTGACTCCCCACTCACTCTTCTAACCAACCCACCCACCCACGCGTATTTAATAGACTAGGATATGCATTTCTTTTGAAGTATGCTGAAATGAGCCTTTAATACTGGTTCGTAACACTAACCGGGACTAAAGGCTACCTTTAATACCGGTTAAATGTCTGAACCGGGACTAATTTGTGCCTATGCCAGCTAGCATGTACACGCTTTCCAAAGCCACCTTTAGTACCGGTTCGTGTTACGAACCAGGACTAATTTGAGCCACGAACCGGTACTAATCGTGCTTTTAGCCCTGTAGCCACGAACCGGGACTATTGCTACATCAGTCCCGGTTTGTGGCCAATCGGGACTGATGTACCGGTATGGAAGGTCATTTCTCTGGTAGTGTGTTCTCTTTAGCTTATTTACTTATCTACTAATCTCTAAATCGAAAAGTCAAAATGTTTTGGCTTTTGCAATTCTTTTTTTGTCTCAAAACTACGTTGCAGAGCTCTTAGAAGTAAGGCAAACCCAGCTCACCAAGCTTTACAAGCTATCTTGGAAAGCTCTCAAAGTTCAGCTTATAAGCAAATAAGAAGATAAGGAAATAAAATAAGCTGAAGAGAACAAGGCCTATAATACATGTCTACAAATGTTAATCAAAGCTCCCTCTCCTTCGAATACGTTTGTACACATTGGAAAAGTTTTATGCAACTTTTATGGTAGTTTACACATTATAAAACATTACAAAATTAATATTTTATATGTAACCAGGATGTAGGATAGCTTCTGTGATAGCTCCCGCTATTCGCGATAGCTCTATAGCCTGTGATTCCGTGACACCGCGATAATCATGATTTATATCATTGACAGTGATGTATTGAATGTATTGAGTACTTGATTTTTCAAATGGTAAAGGTAGACCTCGACCTCTATGTACTATTGCTCAAGTGCTTCCCACAACTATGTCGTACATGTGTACTTACACTACTAGAAAACTGACCTTTGATTCCGCCCAACAAGATCTTGGTTGGATTGGAACCGATCTTGATAGTAGCATCGATGCGGTTCATTAACTCTGAGACGATAGTAGGCTTTCAATACCGGTTGGAGCCACGAACCAGTACTGATACCCTCACATTAGTCTCAGTTCGTGATACGAACCAGTACCGAAGGCATGGAGTAAATTAGTACTGGTTCGTAACATGAACTGGTACTGATGCCCTCTCATTAGTACCGGTTTGTGTTATGAACCGGTACTGATAGTAGCATCAGTACCGGTTCATTGGCTACAGGACAGTAGTAGGCTTTCAGTACCGGTTGGAGCCACGAACCAGTATTGATGCCCTCGCATTAGTCTCGGTTCGTGATATGAACCAGTACCGAAGGCATAGAGTAAATTAGTACCGGTTCGTAACACGAACTGGTACTGATGCCCTCTCACTAGTACCGGTTCGTGTTATGAACCGGTACTGATGCCTCGTTTCAGGAAAGTTCAAAAGGAATGCATATTCTATCTATATTAGTACGCGATGGTGGGTTGGTTAAAAGGGTGAGGCTAGAGTCACGAGGTTGTGGGTTCGAGTTCCGCTTCTCCCATACATCCTCGACATTTTTAAACATTTCCCAGTACTATCAGTACCGGGTAAGGGAACCAGGACTGATCCTTCTCGAATGGGCTGGGTTGTACCGTTTTAAAAACCAGTACTAAAGCCAGTTTCTAACCGGTACTAAAGGTAAGTTCTCTAGTAGTGTTAGCTAACCTACCAAAAATGGTTATAAGCCTGGTGCTCGCACTCTCCTCGGTCGAATGTGGGAGTTCTAGGTGAATCATCCACCACAGTCCCAAAGACAGCCATGAGCTAAAACATGGCTCTAGTCTACCACCTACGCAAGTTCTAAATAGTGAGCATCTCAGATTTTATGGCATCATTTGCACCTAGAATTGTTAAATCACACGAACAACGCCAATAAGATTTCTCAGTTGTTGAAAATATGTGCGATTATTTAACTCTTAAGATTTTATCACGAGGCAAATTACACAAATAACTAGAGACGCAGCTACCAGAGCTAGCAATAGGCAACACTACATGATTGTACGGCAGCAATATATATACATGGTCACACACGACTCTTGATATTTTGGATGAAAAACCTACCATGGGCTGGGTAACGAAAAAGAGCAATGCTTTAGAGATCCTGCTCTCCTTGCATCTTGGTGTATGCCGATAAGAAAGGCTGGTGATTTACAAAGGCGGCTCAAAATTCAACACAGATCACACATGCCAAAGAATGCATGAGAATGGAGAGAGCTCATCTAGACGTATCCAAGAGTTCATATTCAGAGTTTTCTCCAATAGTTCATATAACGGCTTGAGAAAACATAGACAGTAGCACAATTGAAATTGCATTCAGAGTAAACACAACTTCAAGATGACTACATACATACTGGAGAAGTTTAACTTTTTTGTCCACCTTACCTAATATTTAGGCTTGAAACATCATATATTTAGACTTTAAATAGCTGCTGGTGACCTTAATTTGCTAAAAAAAAAGTAGCTGCAAGTGGCCAAATCTTAGACATGCAATAGCACACACATTCCAAACCAAGATGAAATTCCAGACTTGAGTATTCAAATTCGTAAATGCTATAGAAGTACACTATGTTTGCGATGCATAATAGTTGTTACATTATATATGTTTGTGCAATGCACCCGGCCGGTAAGCTTTGCTGTAAGCAGTCATGATCAGTTTATTTCCAAGCCTTGCAGTGCATAGGCACAGCACTGGTGAACGGCCTTTCTGGCTGCATTGCAAACATCTTGTTGCATACAGCAACAGGTATCTCTTGATCAGATGAGATGGAGAGAGACTGCAGCAAACTAAGAGTAAGAGTAGCTAGTCCCAGATTTTATTCAAGCCTAAGCCTTACGAGATGGAATATGAGATAGATAATGCAGGGAAGGTTTAGACTAAGCCACAAAAATAAGAGGAAGACGAAGATGAATGAATCCCTTAGAGCACTGCCTCGATAGTGCCGGCAGGGAATCTGTACCGTCTGGACTTGTGCTGGATCATCCGGAGTTGACCGTCCCCGTCACAACGCAGCACCTCGACCCCGGTGAGCACAGCAAACTCATCGATTGGATCGCAGGAAGGATAGTACAAGCCATCACCCGATTCCTCGTCTAGGACGATGAAGGTCTTGGTGATGCAAAAGCTGCCGGAGCCAAGGTTGACCAGGAGGCACCTTACTAGCCTCCAGTCCTCAGGGTGGTCAAGATCATGGAGAAGGTGCTGCTGCACTGCCGGTGGTTCATCGCCAGCACCGGTGGCTAAGGTGCCGGTAAGGTCCGCTGCGCACAGGTGGTAGGGACTGCAATCGGTGAAGCCGAGCCAGAGGTTGAGGTCAGGGATGTACTCGGCCTTGCCGTTGAAGGGCAGCGTCCAGTTGCCGTGGTGGTGCCATTTGCGGGTGAGCGTATCGAAGGAGTAGGTATAGGCGCCAATGTCGGATGACACCAAGATGGTAGAGCCACCGACGACCGTGTAGGATGTGATGTAGGGGTGGTCGGCGGCAAGGGGACCGTGGTGCGGTGGCTGCGGGAGAGGGTGCCAGCGCCAGCGGTGGTAGCCGTGGTCGTCGCAGATAAGAGCCTCGAAGGTGCAGGGCCAGTCAGGCGAGTGGATGACATCCTTGTCCATGACGTACAGGCTGTGGGCTCCCATGGCTCCGGCGTCGGGGTTGGGGATGGAGATGCAGATGGGCCTCCCGCCCTTGGACCCGTGGAGGCTGGGCATGGTTCGGATGGTGCGCGAGTCTGTGTCGTAGGTGACGACGTGGCCATCGTCGTCGGCGCAGAGGACCTCGCTCTCCATCCCGCCACGGCCGGTGAGAGCTAACAAAGTGAAATGAACCGGGGGGGATGGTGCGAAGCAGACGCTCGGCGCAGGCAGCCGCTGCATCGCCGACGGCCGCCAAGTCTTCTTCTTTTTCTTGTTGGTGTTAGCTGCTTCTGCTTCCGCTGCCTCTTGTGTCGTCGGGTAGAAGAGGTGGCGCCAGGGGTTGATGCGCCGCACTGAATACATTCCCCTGCACCAGCGCTCCACCAGATTCACAAAACGCCGCCGCCCCCCGTTCATTCTCTCTCTACATCATTTGGTGGAAACACAAGAACCCTGAATGAAAAACAAGAATTCCTAAGCTCCTGGAAGGAAAGGCGATACCTTGAATCTCGCACTAGTGCCCGACGGTGCTCCAGATCTGGGAGTGGTGACTGGCGAGGGGAGATGGCGGCGCTGATGAGGGGCGGCGGCTGTTTGGCGCGAGGTTAACAGGATATAGGTGGCTTTGGAGGCCTTCTGGGGACCTGAGAATTGAGGCCGGCCCTATTCTTTCTCGTGCATTGGCATTTAAGAATAAAATAGGCCGCACATGAGCTCAATTCCAACACTTTTGATAAGAATGAGTGCCAAAATTTGCTAAAAACTCAAAAAAGGGCATATCATTAATTGCATTCCCAACTTTGGGAGAGAAATTGAGGCCGGCCCTATGCTTGAATTGTATGATCGACTTATGAATTTTGCCATTGCCCGAAAGAAATTATGTATTCATCTAGAACTCATGTAGCGTCCAATGAAAAAGATATACACTGTTAATACTAGAACAAATAATAGCATATTAAGAGAGACCAAATGCTTCCAGTCATCCTAGTCTTAAAATAATGAGAAACATAATAAACAACTCACAGGGTCATAGCATTAATATTAGAAATTTTTCAGGTCATGAAGATTTAATTTGTGTGCCCTGCATATGCCACCGAAAAATTAATAAAAAGGCTCTCAAGAATAAAAGTAAAAGGTGAAATCCATGCATTCCTGGAATGCATCTAGGGGATATTTGCGGTTCCATCCAACCCTTATCGAGGCTATTTAGGTAATTTATAGTCTCATTAACGCTTACTCAAAGTGGTTAAATGTAAGTTTACTCTCTACGAGGAACCAATACATTTATGAAGCTGATCTCGTATATCATCAGAGTTAAGAATACTTACTCGGATCATTGTGTGAAATCCATCGTAATGGACAATGCTGGTAAATTTACTTCAAAGTTGTTTGATGATTATTGCACTACAACGGGAATTAAATTTGAGCACTTTGTACCTCATGTCCACACGCAAAATGGACTAGCAAAGGCATTGATTAAAAGGATTTAATTTATTGCCCGATTGCTTTTGCAGAGCTGTAGCTTACCAAACGCGTGTTGGAGACATGCAGTCCTACACGCTGCAGTGCTACATGCAGGAAGAAACCGAGTGGTCGCGTGGATGCGTTACCCAGAAACCTTATTGTCTCCCCGTGCAAGCCTTCGTGATGGCAAAGGTTCGGAGATCTCGCTCTCTTTGTCTCCTGTGCACGCCGAGAAGAAAGGTTGGTGAGAGACAACGGTTGCACGAAGACTTGCCAGTGATGGTAGAAGAAAATGGGATAGTGAGTCGGTCAGTCTTGCTTGGACTTCTCGAGGAGATTTATTCTCCTACTCGTAACCGCCCTCTAGTGAATGGGCGCATGTTGCGAACCGTTCCACATCCACCAATTGCGGATGCAAGCAGTTAGCTAGATTACGGGGAGAATCCAAAAATTAAATGAAAGATTAATGCACCAGGGATGATTCCACGGTGCGACAACTCACGACGTCGCAATTCACATAGAAAAATCCTGCGAAAATACACATAATGTGCACATGCGCGTGTGTGACTTTTGCATAGAGCCTTCTTAGATGTGTCTAATGATGAAGCATGGTGAGTGTTCTTCCTTTTAAGTTGATATTCTTTTCTCCTAACTAGGAATATGGTACTATTCTTTCTCATGCTTTGGCATTTAAAAATGAATAGGCCATACATGGGCCTAATTCCAACACTTTTGACAAGAATGAGTGGCAAAATTTGCTAAAAACTCAAAAAAAGGGAAAAATTTGCTGAAAACTCAAAAAAAGGCCATGTTAGGTACTGGTTCCGTTCGTAACGAACATGCCCCTCCTACTATGATGGAGGTACAAGTTGTATGCCCATGTTGTATGCCCATTGATGGGAAATGTACCCAACAAAAGAAGGTTTCAACCTTGCATTCGAATGGAAGACACTAAGGGTGCCTTCTTTTTGACTTATTTGCTTATCTATATTTTTAAAAGACAAATGCTTTGTTTTTTTTAGCAAATAGTCTACTTCATTTGACTTGTTTTTAGAGTTGTTAGACCCACCTTCGATATTACAAAGAAATGGCTCAAAAAATCAAAGCATTTGTCTTTTCCAAACATATGAGCAAATGAGAAAATAAGTGGAAAAGAACACACCCTAAAAGCATCCTCAACAGGTGCTGCTTTTTACTATTCATTTAACTTTTTACGAATAGAGGACCTGCTAGAGGAATGAGACTTTTAGAGGATATATCGTAAAGTGTAAAGAAATTTTAAAGAATGGAGAAAATCTTTTAGATGATATGATGAATAGTATTTTAAGGAATAGAAAGACAGAGGAGCTGTTGGATGCTCTAATCTGATTCACGGTCGACCAGGTACTGTGCCTAGCTGAATCATTTAACTTGATGAGGGAATAAAAGTTACATTTAATGAACATAAGTAAATCCAAGAGTATACAAATTCCAAAATACAAATGTAGTTCAGAAAGGGACAAGGATTCATTCACCAAGCAGCCACCCTTTTACGGATAGACCCCTATCCATTAACAAAATTAAACACGACAGCTTAAAGGATCTAAACTCTAAATAGCTGAAGCCTTGAGCTCCTCGCCGACCGATGCCACGGAGAACGAAGGCCACCGAGATCAGCACTGCCTCTAGCTCCTTCCCCTTTGACTAGAACCACATCAGGTGATAGAAATGAAGATCACAATCTGAAATAGTGGTGAAAATACAGATGTAGTTAATGCATCCCTTTCGGTGGTGGTAGCGGTATATACAGTTTCTAAAGGTTTAGGGATTGTTCTCTCTAGCTTATCTTATTTAATGATTATCTTAATTTCTTATAAGCTGAACTTTGAGAGTTTTTCGAGATAGCTTCGAAAGTCCAAACCACTTTGTTTGACTTGTTTCTGAGAGCTTTGAGTTGTGTTTTTGAGATTAAAAAACAAACTGAAAAACCAAACAAAGCATTTGATTTTTCGATTCAGAGATAATTAGATAGGAAATAATATAAGTTAAGAGAACAACCCCCTCGGTTCTAGTTGGGGCTCCTTCTGTAATAACTAGCCAAGCGTCTCTGCTTTGCTACGAGAAAAATCCAAATTTTGTACTATCAAGAATAAGCAAGCGCGTCATACATCTTTACCTTCACCATAGAGTGATTAGTGCTACACACTGTGCAACTTGACTGTAACAGCCTATTTTGGGCACTATTTAAAAATTCAAAATTTTGAATTCAAAAATTGCATTTTGAGTAATTACTATTCACTATCCAAAAATCTTAAAATTTTAAAAATTTAAAATTAAAACTTAATTTTAAAAATTTTTCTAAATTTTCTAATTCCTTAGTTAGGCTTGGCCCATCTACCCAACCCTGGCCCATTTTAGCCCTAACCTTGGCCCACACCGGTCCCGCTCTCTCTCCCTCTGCGGAGGGTGCACACACGCTCCATGCGTCACGTCACTGTCGTCATCTCCCACGCTGCGCGTGCCTCTCCCTCCTCTGCCATTACTGCGCAGGCTAGCCCCGTCGGCCAGGCAGTGCTGCAGCCACGCCGTCCCGCCGCTTAGCAGGTCGCCTCGCGTACCGCGCCTTGCCCTAATTGCAGCGGCTCCACCGCTCAGGTAACCATTCCCACGCCGCTCCACACCGCATCGTCCTGTTGCCGCTCTCCCTCGAGCCTCTCACCACGGGAACGACTCCCTCCTCTCCCCACGACCTCCTTCGCCTATTTAAACCTGCGGCTCGACCCTGTTCCTCCTCTCTTTACCATTGCCACCATTGAGCCCGATTCTCCCCTTTTTGCCTTGCTGCCGACTCGGTACGTTGTCGGTCAACTCCTCGCGTCCCTAGTTTCCCTATGTGCCGCCCCTCACTTTTCTGCCTTCAATTTTGGCCAGGAACCACCGGAGCTCCCGAGCGACGATGCCCCTGTTTCGGCCATCGCTTCCACCCTTCTCCAAGCTGGGCACCGCGTCAGGTAGCTCCCTGGTAGTCCCTAGATGCTCCCTGCACCAGTGAATTCGTTGTCGCCCCTACTCTTCAACGTAGAATCATGCTCTCGTAGCTTCTTTCTGCCCACGCCCATGACACCGCCGTTCTAACTCACTGCTGGTGATGCTCCGGCCGACACGTCCTAGGTCTTCCCTAGCCGAACCCATTCCGATCATGAACCAGTAGAATGGTAGACCGTAGCGCTGCAAGTCCCTCGCTGAAGGTTCACTAGAGTTCGGCCGGAGAACCAGATGAACTCGTGTCTCGCTGTCGTCACCCTAACGTTGGCCGCGAGATGGAGTCGCTGACATGTGGGACCCATGCTAATAGTGATTAGTGTATAAATCACCCGCACTTAGCTCTAATAGCCACTGACATGTGGGCCCATGGCCCTACTTGTCAGTATTAATAGAGGCATACTCCTGGTTTACGCCATCTATCCGTGGGCTTCGGTCAGGCCGTTTGTGCTCGAGGACTGGACCGCCCCTAGGCCGCACAGTGTTGGATTCGACCTATTTCTGTTTAGAAATTTCCATCCTTTTTCTTATTTTAATAATTCTAAAAAGTGTAAATGATTTTTTTCAAATAGTAAAATAGCTCCTAAAATATTGAAAAATTTATGATAAATATTAGACAGCATGCTAGATTTAATAAAATTATAGCATTGCACAGTAATCCATTACTTCCCTTTGTAAAATAACAGTAACCCTAGTTTAGCCTTTTTGAAAAATATATTATACTCCTTTCTGTTTAATTAAATTAATTTATGGTTTCTAAAAATCTTGATAAAATTCTAGAAAAAAATAGATGTTGTTTTGCACCCAAAAGAATTATTTTAGCAAATTTAAATAAATTCTTGTCCCTTGGAAAGTTGATAGAATCTATTAAAATTTTTTTCTTAATTATTATTATTGCTAGAAATCAGTTAAAATTATTTAAAATGCTTTCCACACTCTAAAAATTTTCAAATTTTAACAGAAATTTTTCCAACATAGGAACAATTTAATAAAAATATTAAACCTAATTAACTCCTTGGAAAAAAGAAAAAAATAAAAGAAAACACCTAAAGTCTTTTTGGAATTAATATTTTAATACTTTAATAATTTCCAAAAATTATTTTCCAGCAAGGATATGAGTACTTAAGGGTATTTAAAGCATGCTCATACATATTATACGTTGACACGTAGGATCGCTATGTCACTATTAGTATTTATTTCATGCATTCATGCGTCATTTCTTTTTGCATATGTTTATGTGGTATCTTTGTCTTCCCGAATAGACGTCGAGGATCCGGAAGGAAGATTTGAAGACACAAAAGAAGAGTACCACGCCTCAGGATAAGGCGAGTTAACATGTTTAATTCATATCTTACCCAGTTTTACTTAATTTATTTTGATTCAATTAAGAAATTGCATGCTGTATGATTTGTAAAAATACCTAGCTCGTTAATCATGTTATACACATGCCATGACCCTTGATAAGTTGAACTACCATGGTATGATTGTCTTGAATATCATGCTATGACTGTCTTGATAGTAATATCCCTTATTTGCCACCAATAAATAAGAAAAACTTTTGGACTCATAGTCCTTGGTTAAAAACCTGCTTAGACATGCTTAGGTCGAATCAATGATTTGTTTTCGGGGTGTAACTACCCCATAGTGGTAAACAATAACTCACCACTATAACTACTCTTACAATATATTATGAATTGGTATATATAAGATGGTATGGGGTAAAGGTTTCTGTCGGGTGGTCTTGAGATGTAAACTGGTTGAGCTAAGGTGCACACACGGGTTGCGACCAGGTGATTATGTTGGTTATCTAGAGTGGATCTAGACTTGAAAGTCGAGGACCTATTGAAATTGAGGCTAGGAGTGGAGTGTGGGATCTTCAGCTCTCGGGCCATGAGAAGCGAGACCAGAAGAGGTACCTTGTTTATGATTTAATGTTGGTTGTGTCCAACGCAACGTGTGGCCATCGCACGGTAGTGCGGGTGTGGAGTCTTATGGCGTGCTCTACGGAGACCCTGGAAGATACTCCAGCCCGAGATGAAGGTGGAAGGTCGCCGTCACCCGAGGGTGATCTAGATCATGCGTTCGCTGGACCGGCAATCTAGGAGCGATGATCCACAACGGGATTGTTAAATCCCGAAATATGATGGCAGGTGAAAGGAGGAAGAACAGGAACCGTGGTTCTGGCTGAGTGTGGTGTTTGGTGTAGTCGTACCAGGGGATGGTACAAGGGTAGACAGGATTGAAAAAATGGGTTATCTAGAAAACTCAACTCAGTCATTACTTTCACATCTTCTCATCTATGATTTAAAATTGGCTAAGTTATAGATTTGTATTATGATTATTTCAAACTAGCTTTATACCAATAAACAAACTCTAGCTTTCCTTTGGAGCCATTATCATTACTTGCATTTGAAGGGTGTTAACTCGCAAGTGCGATTTGATTGTGCATTTACCCTCGCACTCACTCACTCACTCTTTAGATGGAGAGAATCCTGAAAACCCCTATGCATGCCTTGAAGACGAAGACCCAGGCTACGATGGCCAAGAAGGAGTTTAAGGAGTTCCCTCTAGTTACTTGCAAGATTACATAGACATTGGACGACCTTTTGTTTTCTCTAAGACTTCCGCAATGTACTCCGCACTATCTTTTTTACTGTACTGCTATTTGGCCTGGTCGGTCCTGATTAAAACAATTCGCCGGAAGGTGTTAATTGCGCTAAATTATTAATTTTACTATGTACAATTGTATGCATTATAATATGACTATGTAATGGTGTACACTAGTCTACCGATCTAGTGACTAGTGCAGGAATCCTCCATAGACCTAGAGTTGAGGGCCCATATTGATGCATTGCGAGCGACCCCACATGGCCGTATGCCAATGACTTCGATGTGGGAGATTGGTGCTGCGTACCGCGTGCGCTATACTCTGGTTGTACTGAGACATTTTCGGTGCCATGGTGCTAGACCAATAAGCTATTACGCTTTCTTCAAAGGATGGTTGCTTCCAAGCCCACTCCACGGTGATAATCTGAATGGTTTAAATCAAGTAAGATAGGTTTCTTATGACGGATGGTATTGGTGGGTAACTTTAATGAAGTGTGACACCACTCACCACTAGAGCCTTTTTAGCCGTAGACATACTACTCGTGGGGTACCAAATGCCAGTTCCATAGGCCGGTTGTGTGCACTACAAATATATGATAACCTAATAATGCTGCAGACCGAGGCTGGTATTCCTAGCATAGGCATAAATAAGTTCATATCTAGGCGCGCAGGACGATTGATCCAGCCAGACTGTGCACGCATCAAGTCGCTGAGTCGGTAGTTTGGCACATGCACTAGGTGAATCAGTGGTGGCATGCGCAGTGGGACAGTTGTTTGTCCGGAATGTTGCTTAATACTGACCTGAAGATTAGACGTAATGAGGGCAGACGGCCAACATGCAACCTGAAACCAACAATATACACACTGTCAACTTACATACAGAGATACCATGCCAACATTTGCAGCTCCGATTGAAAAATTGGTCCATTTAATGGCTTGTTTGGATTAATAAACTCAAGAATCTCATCACCAGTTAAAGATGCAATTCCCATGTATCTAACTATCCACAGTACTGCAAAGAAGAAAGAAATTGCCTGATTGGAAAGACAAGGGTCAAAATGATAACAAATCAAATGTGTGAAAGGCCAAAAGCAAATGGTGCACATTTAATCGACATGTTGCAAATATTTGAAAGTAAAAAATATCATAAAAAAAATTAAAAC
Source organism: Olyra latifolia (assembly GCA_036346145.1). Classification (NCBI taxonomy): domain Eukaryota; kingdom Viridiplantae; phylum Streptophyta; class Magnoliopsida; order Poales; family Poaceae; genus Olyra; species Olyra latifolia. Next base: position 52,133,165 of record CM070523.1, on the reverse strand, counting down.
AAACAACAACTGCACTGATTGGATTGGACAAACAACAAAACTAAGTATAGATAATAGATTTAGTGCAGTTAGTTGAATACACGCTTTGAAATACAAAGACAAAAAGGATACCACAAATGGTGTAAAAATGGGAAGAATATCAAAACACAAGAAAAAAAAAGGAAAACCACTAAGAAATACAAATGAGTGGAAAAAATATCAAGAACAAGTTGTATAGTGGCACCAGTTAAGACCTTCCCCAACGGATACCCGTCCCGGGCCAAATCTCTTCGCGGCCTCGGACAGCCCGGGACGGGACTCGCGCACACGCTCCAACGGCATCCCATCGCGGTTGGGATTCGCGTGGGATTTGGGATACGATCCCGGCCGAGCGGGATCCCAGGGCCATTCTCCTCCCGTCACTTTATCCACGCGCGGAGAGAGGTCGGGCGAGGCGACCGCAGCCGGCGTCGCCCCTAGAGGAGCTTCGGCGCGACTTGGAAGGGGGAGCGGAGGCAGCGTCGCCGGCAGCCTTCTTCGGCCGGAGGGCAGGCCGGCGGCGGCGTCGGCAGCAGCCGTCGCCGCCAGTCCGGCAGATCTGTGGCCGGGAGGAAGACTGCGCGTGGGGACCGAGGCGGATGACCGGCGGCAAAGCCTCCGCTCCGGAAGAACCGGCGCGGCGAAGCCTTGGCCGTGGGGAGCCAAGGCGCGCAAGGGAAGGGCGGGCTAGGTGAGAAGTGGAGGCGGCATCGCCGGTGTCTCTGAGGCCTTGCGGCGGGGAGGAAGCTAGAGCCGGTGCCGGTGGTCAAGGTAATGCTCCAATCCGTCGATCTCTCCCATTGGAAGCTAATGTTGCAAAACTCGTCCATGGATTCATAGAAGCATTCGTGGTGTGTTGCAGATTGGCCACGATTTCGCTCGGATTTGGGGGCAATTAGTTCATTTTGGTATGAAGCCGTGTAGCCTAAACATACACGCATGGTTATTGTGTTGAAATAGGATGAGCGGCCAATATGAAAATTTATTATGCTTCTTTTGTTACGTCTGTTGCATGCTTGTTGTGGTTCGGCTTGATTTGCTTTTAGGAGTATGTGTACAAATTCTGATGGTATCATGTATGTACTGGCCTTCAGTTACAATCGATTTTACTTGTAATTTCAATCCATGACAGGTGACCTCGGGCCCTCATAACTTCATTTTCATTACATACAAACCTATGATGTGGAACACCATCCCAGTTTGAATTAGGTAATAATTCATGTGAACCTATCAAACGTTGCTTCTTTTGCGGCGACATTTTAAGACATATATAATGTAGTAATATATTCTGTCTGATCCAGTTACTTGCTCGCTGTCCAGAATTATGTTTGTGTTTTAGTTATTTGGCAACAACCTTGTCACATATATTACTATGCTATACCTGATATCATGGGGAATGAGTTGGTTTGAACCTTCCTAGCTTTTTGTACTGAACACGGCTGAATTTAATTTTGTGATGGACTTATATATTACCATAGTTTCATTTGACATGACATGCATATTTTACTATATAAATGTGTTTCATATCGTGCAGGCCGGGGGTTTGTAACTGTGATTGCTCTAAGTGTTCGGTGTAGATGGAGGCAGACAGATTGTGCACATGTATCGTCGCCATACGAGACCATTTGGAGGTCGAGACCGCGACGTTAAAGAAGGTTGTCAATGATAACTTCACTGCCGACGAGTCCTCCGCTGCCCAGGAGTTCAACCGGGCACTCCTGGAGGTCGAAGCCATTGCGACCCGCCTAGAGGAGATCTCCATCTTCGCGAATGAAGCCGTGAAAGTGCATACCCCCGTGGGCGAGTCGGATGAGTCAACGGACCTAGACCCCGACGACATCATCCCCGGTGACTATGAGAGTCCGGACGACCCCACGTGGAGTGAAAGCTCTAATGACGAGTTCGATGGACTGTCGGTCGAATCGGACCGCTCTTGGCACTTGTACCGTTCGTGATCTTGTTATGTTAATGTCTAGTACTTTCGTATGTAGTTCATGACAAGTCTGGTTTATGTCGTATAATGACTTGAAATGTTTCGTATGTTCGCTTATGTACAACATATGGTGTTTTCATGTAGACATAATAAGCACTTGTATAAGCACATGTCTGTCCTTAATATGTGCACGTACTGTATGAATATACTTTTAGTTCGGTAACTTCTATCTTTCTCGTTGTATTTACATGTGTTATACCGTGCACATTACCCGTTATTATGTGGACTTCTGCAGGGATTGCATGGATCCATTTTTGGAGAACCTTCTTGGCGGAGGGGAAAACCTACCATGGAGCTCATCGCAGCATGATGTCGGGGACCCGATGTCCCCAATCCTTTGCGATACCCAGGGGTCGGCCTCCGCAGGGCACGGTTCACCGCAGCCTATCTTCACCCAGGGGTCTGATGAGTCTCTTCCCGGTGGTAGCAGCTCTGCAACGGTGCACCGCCGCAAGAAGAAGAGTACCCCCAAGACATGTAGAACTACGTGGGCACCCGCCGAGCAAGAACTCCTCGTCTCGGCTTGGTTGAACGTCAGTCAGGATCCCATCGTGGGCACAGACCAATCATCCAACACGTACTGGGAGAGGATCCTCGAGTACTACAATAGGCACAAGGAGCCCAGTTGGATTGACCGTAGCTGAAGGGGCCATCAACCATTGGCAAGCAATAAGTCGCAAGGCGATAAATTCTTGGCAGTTGAAGAGGGTGGAGGATCTTCATCCAAGCGGGACAACGAGGAAGACCGGTAAAATTGTGACATTATATTTGATCTATTTCTATTAAGTGCTTCGTAGTTGTGACTTTGATATCGTCTCCTTTTGCAGATTGCGATGGCTTTGAAGATGTACAAGGAGGTGGAAGGAAGCCATTTCCTTTCTTGCATTTGTGGCCAATGTTGTGTGATCACCCCAAGTGGGCCACTCACATTGTGTCCAAACGCCGAAGACTATCGCCATCTTGCATCTCGTGGTCATCTCACACGGGTGGAGGTTCAGTGAACACTCACCGAACCTATGGAGCTTCCTAGGCCCATGGGCGCGATCTTTCTGAAGAGAGCTCGGGCTCGGGCTTCCTCGCCAAGTGGGTCACAAGCTTCTAGTGGCAGTGGTGGAACATACGCTGCTGAATTTCAGCAGATGAATGAGCACAAGGCGGCACTGGTGGACATCAAGCGCAGGCAGGTGGACATTTGGGAAGCTGCAGAGGAGGAGAGAATCATAAACATCGACCTGAGTACAAAGCAGGGTATGGCGAGGGAGTACTACATGCGAAGGCAGCAGGAGATAATGCAAAAAAGGTTTGGGAACATGTCTTCGTGAGCATTCGTATGTACTGAAGAATGCTGAATTTTATTTTGTCATGTATTGGACCTTGCTACGTTGTTCTTCTTATTTATGTCCGTACTGTTAAAAACATATTGTGCTATGTATGTGACAATATTTTGGTTTCGCATGAGAAGAAGAGTGTATGTGACAGCCTACGCATGAGTAGCACATCAAGTAGTAGAAACCGCATTTTATTCGAAAATACGCATGCGAACATTACATAGCCGTCCAAACTAGTAGATAAGAACATACAGATGACAAATCGACAGAAAGCTTAAAAATTGGTACATATTATAATCCGAGATGAGAGAACTAGTGGGACCTATGTTGCAGCTAATGTCCTCCGTGACGAGCCCATAGGTGCTCCACGAGATCATTCTGCAGGCGACGATGACTCCCTCGATCGCGAATCTGCTGACTCGCCTGTATGCAATGGAGGATGCCTCTTTCGGGCCCACGGTCGACGGAAGCATGTTCGCCCATTCCATCATACATAAAATCGTGGGGCGGACCATCCCTCTCATCCTCTATTATCATGTTGTGTAGGATGACACAGGCGGTCATTATGTCATGCAGAGTACTCGATGCCAGCTTCTAGCCGGCCCCCGGATTATAGCGAACCTCGCTTGAAGGACCCGAATGCTCATTCGACGTCCTTCTGGCAGCGACTTTCTTGCTGCGGCAAAGTGGGTGTTCTTGTTCCCCTCGAGCTGAGATAGGCTTTACAAATGTTGCCCACTGGGTATATGCCGTCCGCTAGGTAGTAACCCATCTCGTAGGTGTTCCGTTAACCGTAACTCACAGGGGGGATAGTTTCGTCCGTTAATCTACTTAAGGCGTCTGAACGGTGCAGAACATTTATATCGTTTAGGCTACCCGGCATACCGAAGAAAGCATGCCAAATCCACAAATCGTAAGAAGCGATGGCCTCCAATACAATGGAGGGTTTTCGTGTGTGTCCTGTGGATGCCCCCGCCAGGCCTTGGGGCAATTCTTCTAAGTCTAGTGCATGCAGTCAATGCTCCCTAGCATACCTGGGAAACCACGCATGTCGCCTACGGCAAGCAAGCGAGCGGTATCCTGCGCTATTGGAGTACGGAGGTATTCTGTACTGAAAATCTCTACGATTGCTCGCACATACCGTTTCATTGCTTCTACGGCTGTGCTTCCACCGATTCGCACGTACTCATCGATTGCGTCCGCAGATACACCGTATGCGAGTTGACGGATGGCCGCAGTCATCTTCTGGAGTGGAGATAATCCTAGCTTGCCGTTCGCATCCCTCCTCTGCTGGAACCAACTGTCATGCTCTTCAACAGCAGCCGCAATACGGACAAATAGGCGACGGCTCATCCTGAACCTGCCCAACAAGAAGAGTGCTCGCATGATTGCGTACCGTGCCGATATATATTCTGCAGTTGAAGGAGTTACCTTCGTCTGAAGTAAGTGTGGCCGTAGACAGGTGAATCGGCAAAGTAGTCCTCGTACAAACGAGCGGCCCCCTCGCCACGGCGTCGCTCAAGCACTGCATGACCGGGAACAGAGCCTCCGCGAGACCGTGTCTCCGTAGCCTTCTCTTCCTCCCCGATCAATGCGAACATGAGTACCTCTTCATCGTCGTCGTCATCAGTGGAATCATCCCACATGAAGGTAGATGATGATCCGAATGGAGGTCCACTCATGGTGAAGGTATTTGTGAGAAGGCAGGCAGAATAAGTGTGGCCATATGGAGTAGCGATGGACCCATTTATAGATGCATGAGAGCTGAGTATGGTTCTGGTGGAAGGATACGATCATAGCCACTCGTGAAGTTTGCATCCTACTGGTACATGCTGTGCTTCTTGTGAACTTTTGAAGCCACATGCAGGCAGATGTTGTCCATGTGAACTTTGGCTGGTACTGAGGGTTGTTGTGTTGCATGTGAACATTGCGAGCAGTCAGGCCTGCTGTGTTGCATGTGAACACTCCCAGCAGTAAGCACGTACTGTGTTCCTTATGAACTTTGCAACCTACCCACCTGCTGCTATATTGCCGTACTTACAAATTTTATTTTTCAAAATAAATATTCTTCCGCGTCAGCGAATATTGAAGTGCGTTCTTTATATTAAAATATTAATTAATACTTTTTTAATTTTGTATCTTTTTTAATGGACATTATTGTTATTTGTATTTACAAATACAGCTTCGTACGTACGGCGTACGTCAAATATTGGTTACGTAGGAATGATAAAAATACTGGATTTGGGAAGGGAAGGGAATGGGGGAAGGGATGCTGTTGGAGTGTATGGATGGGAAGGGAATGAAATCTGGGAAGAGATTCCTGTCAGGGGTTGGGAAGGGAATGAAAGTGTGGGAATTTGTTGGAGATAGTCTAAGGACTTGGGAATCTCCAAAAGACTTGTCATCTTGGATTCCAGCTGAAATTTGAAAATCTTCTGTGCTTCCTTCCTAGAGACAAAACAAGGTGATAGTGTTAAAACAAACAGACTTAGCACCCGAGAAAATTAAAATTACAATAAATAGCAGATACCTACACCATAAGGCTGACCTGCTCTTCTGACATCATCTGAATCCAGTCAACAATTGCAACTCCAACCTGTAATAGCATATGATACCACACAAAAGGTATCGTCAATTTAAAATGCTATGAACAAAAAGATTGGTACACCTGTATAGCTGAGAGAGAATTTGACGAACCTTAATGTGCCTACTAGTGAAGACAGATATACACCAAAAATAGTTTCGATATCAAGAGAATGCTAACTGAAAGTGTGATGACTGCAGGAAGGTTAGTTGCCCTTGAGTTATGACCAAAATAAAAAATGGCAAGTACACTTAAAATAAAAAGCAGTTGGTTGACATAGGTGAAAAAATGTATTAATAAAATCAGTAAGAAATGTGGCAAAATCTAGAAGAAAGGCCAATGTTCTGGATTGTCATAATAGCATTGCCCAAGTCTGTAGCACCAGGAATCAACTGAGAACATAGTGCCTTTCCTGGATGATGAACATTTTGCACCACGTGTATTGTTTGTAGAGGCATCTCAGAAGCATGTGCCAGCACTGGCAGGTAAGCTTTCCTGCAACACAAATAAATCAAAGCAGATAGCAAAAGGTAATTTTATTATCTTTCGGACCATGCAAAGGATATAGGAGTTGCCGTTACATACCTGTGCTTCAGGATGGAAAACTAACTAGACAAGCTCTGGAGTGACTCAGGTAATTTAAGCTCGTTTTCGTACAAGCAAAATTAAGGTATCAATAAACAGAAGAGGACTCCATGTAGATAGCATTTTTTTTTTAAAGTATGTAGACAGCAATATCTGAAGAATGAAACATTGCATCCATAACCAAACTGCTAAAACTAACTAGAGTGGTTTGAAATTCATTTCCTCAACATATATAGGTAAGTACCCTCATTTCATCAACATAAATAGGGAAGTACCCTTGTCCATAGCTCTCTCTCTGTGTCAGAGTTTCTAAGTGAAAGAAGAATTTACGAAAGGATGCATGACCATCTTGCATAGTTACATGTATTCATGTATCAATGAGGAGATGAACAGGGTTTCGAGACACCACTACACGAGTCGATTAAGAGATGGACGTACAGGATTTAGAGAAACCATACACGAGTAGTTTAGACAGTTTCAAACTTTTACGTATCAAGGTGAACAAAGGTATGTGCGGTGTTAAAACATACGGCATTAAGTGAAACCTAGGCGGTCATGTTTAAGTACAACAAGCACCTTACAAGTAAATGGCTTAATACAACATGCATAGGTGTTACGGCGACCTTTTTACCTTTGAATAAGTTAATGCGCAAGGTGAGGCAACGCCATAGACACGTGGGTACAAAACTATAAAATGCAACTAGCCATGCCATAGTGAAAGGCGACGTCACACTGCTACAGAACTGGGCATTATTACCGGCCCATCACTACTGGTTGGATATCAACCCTAGTGATGGTTGCATCACTACCGGTTCAATGGCTACAAGGGCATCCAAGGCCAGGGCTGGGTTGGAGAGGGTTGTTTTACGACCGGTTGTAGCCACAAACCAGTAGTGAATCTTTCACTACCTGTTTGCGATACAAACCGTAGGCGATGATTAGGGTTCCAACCGGTTGGTTATACCAACCGGTAGTAGATCACTTGGGTCTCCCCGCCCAGCGATTTAAACAGTAGTCTTCCTCTAGTTGGTTAATTGATTAATTTATGTGCATGGTGAATAGCTTAGGAAAGGGCTAGAGTCCAATTTAGCAATAATTTATGTGCATGGTAAATTAATGTAGGTTTTGAGATTCTAAAAATTGATAAATCATCATGAGAAAATTAGTTAAAAATTAGCTTGCTACATCCTATTGTAGATGGATCGGCAATGGATATACAACACGGACCGACGCTCGAAGGAGTACATTGAGGGTTTGCAAACTTTTATCAGTGCGGCCGTTGCGTACAAGCCGTCAGGCTTTATATGTTGTCCATGTCTGGACTGTATGAATGAGAAGGAGTATTCAAACTCAAGGCCCCTTCACACCCATTTGCTCCAAAGAGGTTTCATACCTAACTATATCTATTGGACCAAGCACGGTGAAGAAGGGATTATACAGGAAGACGATGAAGAAGAAGAGGGAGACAGCGTAAACCTGGACGCAGCCCAATACGGTTCAATGGCAGATACATTGTGGGGGGTTTGATGGGGAAGATTTAGATCAGATGCTGCGTGATGGTGAGGGAGATTAAATCGATGAAAGACAATTCCAAAAGTTCCAACGCCTGTTAAAGAACCACAGAACACTCTTGTACCCAGACTGCGAGCAGGGCCATAAAAAGTTGCGTACCACACTTGACTTGATGCAATGGAAAGCGATAAATGGTTTGTCCGATAAGGGATTCGACGAGTTGCTATGTCTCATTAAGAGGTTGCTTCCAAAGGATAACACGCTGCCTGAAAGTACTTACGAAGCCAAGCAAGTTGTCTGTCCTTTGGGATTGAAAGTACGGAAAATATATGCATGCCCTAATGATGCATGCCCTAATGACTGTATCCTTTATCGTAGGGGTACGAGGATTTGAATGCTTGTCCAGTGTGCCAAGCATCACGTTATAAGATTAAGCGTGATGACCCAGGGGCGGTAGAGGGGGAGCCCAAGAAGAAGAGACCCCCCGCTAAGGTGGTGTGGTATTTCCCTATAATCGCCCGGTTGAAATGTTTGTTTGCGAACAAAGCGCATACCCAAATGTTGCGTTGGCACAAAGAAGTGCGTAAGGATGACGGAATGCTAAGACACCCCGCTGATGGCTCCCAATGGAGAAAGGTCGATAAAACATTCCCTGACTTTGCAGAGGAGGTGAGAAACATAAGGTTTGGCTTGAGTACGGATAGGATGAATCCTTTCGGCGAGATGAGCAGCAGTCATAGCACTTGGCCTGTGACTCTATGTATCTACAACCTTCCTCCATGACTGTGCATGAAGCGGAAGTACATTATGATGCCGTTGCTTATCCAAGGCCCCAAGCAACCTGGAAACGACATTGATGTGTATCTTAAACCATTGGTGGAAGATCTACTAACAATGTGAAACGATGGTGTACGGGTATGGGATGAGTACAAATGAGAACACTTCACCCTACGCGCCATGTTATTTGTAACCATCAATGACTGGCCTGCACTTGGCAACCTAGCAGGCCTGACTATCAAAGGATATAAAGCCTGCATCCAGTGCTTAGATGATACTGACAGCATGTATCTGAAAAACTGTCGGAAGGTTGTGTACATGGGCCACCGTAGGTTTCTTCATACAAATCACCCGTTATGGAAGAAAGATAAGAATTTTAACGGGAGACCAGACCATCGTACTAAGCCTGCGCATCGTAATGGGACAAGGGTATTTGCTATGGTAAAGGATCTGAAAGTAGTTTTTGGAAAGGGTGCTGGTAGCAAACCTGTCACGAGTGAAGAAGGCAAGGCACCCATGTAGAAGAAGTCAATTTTTTGGGACCTACCATATTGGAAACTCTTAGAGGTCCGTCACTCAATTGACGTCATGCACCTAGTGAAGAATGTTTGCGTCAACCTGCTAGGCTTCCTAGATATGTATGGCAAATCGAAAGATATACTTCAAGCATGAAAGGACCTAAAACAATTGGAACTAAGGAACGACTTACATCCAGAAAAGAGAGGGAAATGAAGACATTATTTACATCCTGCCAGCTATACTCTAAGCAAGGAAGAGAAAAAAAGCATGATCCAATGCTTGAACAGTATTAAGGTCCCATCCGGATACTCCTCGAACATAAAGAGACTCATCAACACGAAAGAGAAAAAAATCGTACACCTGAAATCCCATGATTGTCACGTGTTGATGACACAATTGCTTCTAGTTGCAGTGAGAGGTATTCTACCGGAAAGGGTACGAGGGACAATAATCAAGTTGTGTTCATTCTTCAATGAGGTGTCACAGAAGGTCATTGATCCAAATAACCTAGCTAAGCTGCAGGATGACGTCGTCCAAAGCGTGGTGAGCCTTGAGATGATCTTTCCTCCATCCTTCTTTGATATTATGGTCCATCTCATGGTTCACATTGTTAAAGAGATAGATATTCTCGGACCTGTGTTCCTGCACAATATGTTCCCTTTTGAGAGGTACATGGGTGTCCTAAAGAAGTATGTTCGTAACCGATTTCGTCCGGAAGGCTGCATTGCCTAGGGTGTTGGGATAGAGGAGGTGGTTGAGTTTTGTGTTGATTACATCGACGATCTGAATCCAATTGGCGTTCCTATGTCACGCCATGAGAGGAGGCTACGAGGAAAAGGGACACTAGGGAGAAAAACAATCATCAGCAATGATCTTGTTTCATTTAAACAAGCACATTACACGGTGTTGCGACAATCAGCTGTAGTGGCTCCATATGTCGATGAGCACAAGAGGATTCTACGCTCTCAATACGCTGGCAGGTCAGAGGATTGGATCACACGGCAACACATAGACCTTTTTGGCGGTTGGTTATAAAAGCACATGATGGGTAAGGAGACCAATGATTAATAGTTGAAACGCTTGGCTCGAGGACCATCCAGTACAATATTGACATTCCAAGGGTATGACATAAATGGGTACACATTTTATACTAGAGCCCAGGATAACAAGAGCACCAACGAAAACAGCGGTGTCCGTATAGATGCCATAGACAACAATGAAAATAAGGACACCTATTATGGTTTCATAGAGGAGATCTGGGAGCTCGACTATGGACCTTTGAAGGTTCCTCTATTTCAGTGCCAATAGGTCAAACTAACAGCAAACGGCGTGATGATCGATAAGTACGGTATGACAACCGTGGACCTTACACAAATCGGATATAGGGATGAACCATCTGTGCTCGCCAATGACATGACACAGGTCTTCTATGTAATGGACATGTGTAGCAAACCGAAGAAGCGGAAGGACAAGTCTACTGATCAGCCAAAGCGCCACGTGGTTCTTCCAAGCAAAAGAAGGATTGTCGGAGTTGAGGACGTCACAGATGAAGAAGAATATAATCAATTTGACGAGCTGCCTCCTTTCGCGGTGCCGGTCGACATAAGTGTCCTAGATGATATTGATGAAGCTCCCTATGTACGCCACGATCATAATGAGGGAACACTTGTTAAAACAAAGTATGTAAACAGTTAAGAATATTTTTGGTACATGTGTGTGACCTATGAATACTTTTTCATATTTTTATTTCATTTGTATGGGCTCACAACATTACAAAACACTCGACAAAATAATTTTTTCATATTTGTATTTCATTTTTATGGGCTTCCAAAAATAAATAACCTAGAAAGATAAGTTTAATCAATAAAAAACCCACTAAAATAATTTGAAGTGTAGAAGTTTCTAAAAAGATCATATTTTCTTATATATGTCAATTTTTCATATTTTTATGAATTTGTATGGGCTCACAACATTACAAAACACTCGGCAAAATATTTTTTCATATTTGTATTTCATTTTTATGGGCTCCCAAAAATAAATAACCTAGAAAGACAAGTTTAATCAATAAAAAACCCACTAAAATAATTTGAAGTGTAGAAGTTTCTAAAAGATCATATTTTCTTATATATGTCAATTTTTCATATTTTTTGAATTTGTATGGGCTCACAACATTACAAAACACTCGGCAAAATATTTTTTCATATTTGTATTTCATTTTTATGGGCTCCCAAAAATAAATAACCTAGAAAGACAAGTTTAATCAATAAAAAACCCACTAAAATAATTTGAAGTGTAGAAGTTTCTAAAAAGATCATATTTTCTTATATATGTCAATTTTTCATATTTTTATGAATTTGTATGGGCTCACAACATTACAAAACACTCGGCAAAATATTTTTCATATTTGTATTTCATTTTATGGGCTCCCAAAAATAAATAACCTAGAAAGACAAGTTTAATCAATAAAAACCCACTAAAATAATTTGAAGTGTAGAAGTTTCTAAAAGATCATATTTTCTTATATATGTCAATTTTTCATATTTTTTGAATTTGTATGGGCTCACAACATTACAAAACACTTTCGGCAAAATATTTTTTCATATTTGTATTTCATTTTATGGGCTCCCAAAAATAAATAACCTAGAAAGACAAGTTTAATCAATAAAAACCCACTAAAATAATTTGAAGTGTAGAAGTTTCTAAAAGATCATATTTTCTTATATATGTCAATTTTTCATATTTTTATGAATTTGTATGGGCTCACAACATTACAAAACACTCGGCAAAATATTTTTTCATATTTGTATTTCATTTTTATGGGCTCCCAAAAATAAATAACCTAGCTCAAGAAGATGGCGGTGACAAGAAGCCCGACTCCTCCACCACCCCTAGCGCCTAAACATAAGCCGGCTTCACCTAAGAAATTGGGCCCACAACAGAGTCGACCACCAAAGCAAGAAGACGGCCCCAGTTAAGCCGCCCCAATAAGAAGTCGGCTCCACAAAAGGAGAGGTCTACCCGAGCTAACAAGTCGGCTTCATCTAAGAAGCCGTACGACCTAACTCCCGAGGAGACGAGAAAGGAAGTTCAAACAAGTGTAACTGCACACTTCAAACGTCCAGAGCCTAAGAAGACGGTTCCAATCGACGACGCAGTGAAAAAAATTTTCATGACATCGTGGGCGGAGCCGAAGAAGTTGCCGTCAGACTACGAACGCACACTAAGTAAGGCTAAAAAGAAGCAGTCGCAGTCCCTAGCGGATTTGCAGATGCAACAGTTCATGGCAGAAACAGGACTGACGGAATCTCAGATTCGTGGAGAAGGTGAGGTTGAAGCGGGACCTGTTCGCATGGATTGAATTTGACAATATTTACCAAATGTACCAGCGAGACGCCTTCGACGTGGCCTTGATGGGTTGCTGGACTCTGTAAGTGTCTTATTTATAAAATTCACCGTGTGCATCTTTAATTAAATTGCAAGTGTAACTAATTTCTTTTTATGCAGAATGGAGATACAAAATTGCAGAAACATGTCTATTTACAATATAGGCTACATCGATCCAATAGTTGTAAATGAATCAACCGTTACGGACAAGGCAAAAGAAACCGAGAACAATATCCTCAATGCTCTCCTTGGACAATACTACAAAAACTTTATACTTCTACCTACAACTTTGGGTACGTGTTTTCGTATCTTCTTGTTCTAAATTTTTTTACATAACATGAAGTTAGGATTAATTACCTATGTTGACATGTGCGCATGTTTCACTGGGTCCTTCTTGCTATCTACTTAGATCGCAGCCAGATCATTGTTTTTGACTCACAAAAGAGGCCTGTACAAAATTTGAAAAAAATCATACGCTTGGTTAACAGGTAATATTGTTCCTTTCATTATTACTCTAGTAATATTTATTTTGAGTGAGTAGAACTCTAATAACTACTATCCGTAATCATGCGCAGTGCATTTGCAAGTTTCCGTGCACAGAAGGGTGGTCAATTCAAGGAGGCACTTCATGTTATAACCGATTTTCCAGTACGCAGCGAATATTCATGTGTCGTACCACTTTTTCATACCAATAATGATTTTCACCTTTCCATGCCAATAATATTTTTCAACTCTTCTCACCGCAGTGATGAGGCAGGAGTCGAGAAATAACTTATGTGGCTACTATGTATGTGAGTTCATGCGGTATTTCACTATCAACCACAATCAGATGCAAAGTACTGAATGGGTATGTAGATACTTATCGATTCATAATTCTCACTTCCTATACATCAAAGTTCATGGATTGATTAATTTTTTCACTTCACCTAATGACAGCTCACCAATTCTGAGAAAGGCATACTCTCGCCACACCGAGTCAACGCAATCCAAGAACAACTCACCGGCTTCCTTGTTGATGAGGTCATATCTCCAAAGGGCGAGTTCCACGAACATGCGTACAGACCGTGCCCTACGATAAGGACTAGCGAACTCACGGACTCAACCTCGGTTTCAAAAAGCGATGGACGAAAAAATGAACTATTGTATTTTGAATTGTAAACTTGAGTTCCCTCTTGTACTTGATGTGAATATGTGTTAAATTAATTTGATGTGAATATTATTTGAATGTGAATATGTACTTTGTTGAAGTAATTAATGTTGTGAATGAATTTGTTGTGTTGTCAATTAATTATGTGTGCATTTTGAAAACTGATATGCAAATCTGTGAATTAAGAATCTGATTGAAATGTGGATTGCAATTAAACCTGAATTGAAAGTAATTTGGTGGCCTGTTGTCGGATGGGTAACAGGGTCTCTACTACCGGTTTGTAATAAAAACTGGTATTGAATCCCTGGATCTACTACCGGTTTGTAATATAAACCGGTAGTGAATTTGCTATTTGCGCCAAAGAAATCCCCTTTTCTGGCAAGGTATACTACCGGTTGGTGATACAAACCGGTAGTAGATACACTGCAGCGCCATACCTGCGCCCCCTTTTCTAGCGAGCTCTACCGGGTAGATCAACCGGTAGTGGAACCCCGTGGGCATCACTCCCGGATGCCTACAGCCGGTTCCAAAACAGGTACTAGAGCAGGTTTGGAACCGGTAGTGTACGCCCCATGCCCAGTGGTGTCATATGCCATAGGCAGCCCAGGGTAGGGGAGTTTCCCTAGCCATCTTCTTCCCTTGTTGCCCCCTAAGTTCCATTTGCAGCAGCCGCCCCGATGTTAGGTATAATCTTAATAAGGTTAGGAGAGTTCGTTTTGTATTAGGATAGAATCAAGTTTGTCTACAAGTTAAAGTTGTTTTAGAGATAAAGTTTACTTTCATACGTGTAAGAGTCTTAGTCGGTTTCATATAATCTACTAATATAAATAAAGGGCCAGAGGCCAGATAAAAAGGTGCGATGGTTAGAGGCACAACAACAAAAAATCTAGTCCATATTTTCGCGTCCTATTCCTGAATCGATCTCAGCGACGATGAACCTACAACCTCGTAAGCTCTTTGAGAGGACGTCGGCTGCAGCAGAGCTCCGCATACGTGTACGTTGCCGTGTGCATGCATGATGGTTGATTAGCCAATATTTGCACATGCGGCTCCTCGTGCATGTGCTTGCAATGTGAAGAGTTCCTCGGTGCATGTGTGTGTGCACATACGTGAAGCGTAGCAAGGAAGCAAGCAACGTGTTGCTGCTCGTGTGCACGTGACATCGTTGCTACGACCTCGGGAGTCTATGAGATTGATCCTAGATCCAACAACTGGTATCAGAGCAGGGTTGTGAAGACAAGCACCGTCGTTGCGCCGCGACGAACTGGGCGCTTGTGCCAGGTGGGCATGTTTGTCACAGCGGTGGGGCGAAAGAGGCTAGGAGGTTCTCAGATGCTGACGACAGACGCGTCAGGCACATGTGCCCGGTGGGCATGTTTGTCGTGCGACATGACAAGAGAGGTTGGTGGGAGGAAGGAGGGCCTCATATGCTTCTAGGCTTAGGAGCATGGCTGCTGATGGTGAAGTGGCGAGGTGAGCAGGGTGAAGCTGCTAAGGAGAAACGACATCGATCGTGTGTCTTCGGTGCTGTGTGGTAAGTTGTGTCACCGACAGGGAAGGAGAGCAGGCATTATTCGCTTGTGCTGAAGATGAGCCTGCGGTTCTATGAAAACGTAAGGGACTTGACAAGCTGAGTCCAGGATGTTGAGAAGTTGTGACACCATCCTGAAGTCGAGTTCAAGGAAAAGTTGGCTTCAACGAGTTGTGTCCAAGACATTGAGGAGAATTGAATATGCTACGTCTATGTATTGAATATGCTTCCATTTTAGAGAACAAGTCCTGTAAATCATCAGGCAAGTACTTCAAGATGTCACTACCCTCAATAAGTTGTAAGATGTTTTTTAACACCTTCGCTACAGCGACATAATCTTCACGCACTCCTCTTTTCCTACGTCTATGCTTTGCTGCATATTTCAATGCAAATTTAAAACTTGAGGTTGACATAATCAAGTTATCTTGATGGATTGCATTGGCTAGGCAGAGACCATGGTTGTGGTTTGCAAATACAAGGAGAACGAGAGACCTGAACGAAAGATTTTCCCTTGTAAGACATTAGATAAGGCGATCTCTTGTTGACATGAATCAACTGGTAACTTGATATATCCATCAGTGGTGAATTTTTTCTGTCACTAAAGCAAGTCACCGGGTCTAGCCATTCTTTCGAGGCGTAGTCATCATGACTTGGATATCTGTAACAATGTGGCGGGAAGAGAAACATTAACCCAATGCTAGATGAGAAAACCTTTACCATTGTTGCATGCTCTGTCTTGGATGATACCTGAGTGCACATCTTCTTTTGGTTAGGAAGAATTTAGCTATGGAGAATTATTGAACTCTCCACTGAGTAAAGTGTCACAATCTTCTAAATCTGGTATCTCCTTAATCCAATGGTTGTGTTTGCAATCCCAACCTTCTTCTTCTTTCCCTTTTGTGTTCGTAGATTTAAACTGTAAAGGCGGCAATACTTTAGGAATTTATTCTTGTCAGCCATATTTATCCGGTACTTATTATGCACATGCGGCTCCACGTAAGCCAATGTACCTAGGATGTGGTTGCGAAGAGTTTTATGTTAATTTGAAAGTGAAAAGGAGTTTCTTACGGAGTATCAAATCAACCCTTTGCGCCAAAAGAACCCTTGCCTGATAGAATAACAGAGACGGGTGGTAAAGGACCTACAGCACATGAATTGAATATGCTTCCATTTTAGTGAACAAGTCCTGTAAATCATCAGGCAAGTACTTCAAGATGTCACTACCCTCAATAAGTTGTAAGATGTTTTTCAACACCTTCGCTACAGCGACATAATCTTCACGCACTCCTCTTTTCCTACTCTATGCTTTGCTGCATATTTCAATGCAAATTTAAAACTTGAGGTTGACATAATCAAGTTATCTTGATGGATTGCATCGGCTAGGTAGAGACCATGGTTGTCATTTGCTAATACAAGGAGAATGAGAGACCTGAACGAAAGATTTTCCCTTGTCAGACATTAGATAAGGCGATCTTTTGTTGACAAGAATCACTAGGTAACTTGATATATCCATCAGTGGTGAATTTTTTGTCACTAAAGAAGATCACCGGGTGTAGCCATTATTTGGAGGCGTAGTCATCATGACTTGGATATCTGTAACAATGTGGTGGGAAGAGAAACATTAACCCAATGCTAGATGAGAAAAACCTTTACCATTGTTGCATGCTCTGTCTTGGATGCTACCTGAGTGCACATCTTCTTTTGGTTAGGAAGAATTTAGCTATGGAGAATTATTGAACTCCAAATTGGGTGAAGTGTCACAGTCTTCTAAATTTGGTATCTCCTTAATCCAATGGCTGTGTTTGCAATCCCAACCTTCTTCTTATTGCCCGTTTGTGTTCGTAGATTTAAACCGTAATGGCGGCAATACTTTAGAAATTGATTCTTGTCAGCCATATTTATCGGTACTTATTATGCGCATGGGGCTCCACGTAAGCCAACGTACTTAGGATGTGGTTGTGAAGAGTTTTATGTTCATTTCAAAGTGAAAAGGAGTTTCTTACGGAGTATCAAATCAAACCTTCGTGCCAAAAAAACCCTTGCTTGATAGAATAACAGAGACGGGTGGTAAAGGACCTGCAGCACATGAATTGAATATGCTTCCATTTTAGAGTACAAGTCCTGTAAATCATCAGGCAAGTACTTCAATATGTCACTACCCTCAGTAAGCTGTAAGATATTTTTCAACACCTTGGTGTGAGAGTAAACTGGAGGTTTTGTCAAGCATCTGTAACCTTTTCTTACCGTTTTTAGACCGTAGATTATTGTTTTTTGCTGAAACACTTCTATCTTCCACAATACCTGAAGTTTTCCCTGAGCCAGATTGCAATTTGGAAGATGAAAATGATAAATATGCTCAATTTTTCTCATCTTAGTTCAGTATCCATTCAGTTGACCCTTTCTCAGAAAACTAACAACATTTCTCACTAATCTTCATTTTGGGTTGAAGACTAGTCATAGCATAGCAGGGTAGGAACTTATGATGAGACACCGAAGTTGTCATCTTTAGCGTAATTTGCATTGCAATTAGTACGTCTAATGTACTTTTGTAGCTTTATATAAAAGATGTCCTAATCAAACTATTTTGTTATTCAGGTCGATGTCTTTCAATTCAATGATTTATCATTTATATTAATACTTTGATATAGCTATGTGTGCCTAGCCTTATGGGTAATAGCAATGTATAACACGAGAGGAAACAGAACTTATAGCACATCAACAAAACAAATATATCATAACGTTTTCAACAACACAAGACCTGGAGAAAGATAGCACACTTAAATTATAATTATACAGAAATGTACAGTTTCATGATAGATGTTCTTCATTCTTCAAGTGATGATCTCAAACAGATTGACTAAGAATAAATATTCAATAAAACATATAATAAAATACTATTATATAAATGTCCCATATACTTGTAATTAATAATAAAAATAGACAATTCAAAATTATTAACATGATTTAGCAAGCAAACCTGCAGTAAATTTTCAGGGCTTGTCCAGTGTATAATTGTCGGGCCTGTCCATCACCACCACTTGATCTGCACTAGGCCCTGGATCAGTACACTAGTGCACACCCTTTACATAGCCGGATCATTTCATACAAGCGGAAAATTTATATTACATTAAGTACCTAATTAAGTCCGCCTCTGCCTCAGTCTCAATGGACAGTGGCAACGCCCAGCGGTTATGGCCTAGCCTCTCCACCAGTCCACCTCTGATATGTGTTATTCGGATAATATCCATATGTCATATTCGGATATTATCCGAACAAAAACTCGGATATTCCGTATCCATCGAATAATTAGTGTTCTGTATCCATATCCATATGAATTATCTGTATCCATATCCTTATCCGAGAAATCAACTGGATATCTATGAAACTATCCAAATCATCATCCAAATCAATTTGGTCAGTTGGTTGGTCAAAAATATTTGTACCGGTTCCATCCCTAGTGGTAAGGGATGCCACAAGGGACAGGGGAAGAAAGGGTCATGGAAGAACCACGGCACGCAGGGTAAGATTTGCAAAGGGAAGGGGAAAGGCAAGGGTAAGGGGGCTAACCAGCAGAAGCCCTAGACTGATAAGTCACCCAACGCCTCTTAGCCATGCTATAGGTACGGATGCACAAACCATTGGTCACGCAATTGTTGTACCCTAAGGCATTTGGTGGAACTGTACCTCAAGTCCATTGGGAAGGACGGTATAGAGAAAAAGGTCAGGTCCGAAATCCATTGTGTCCAGTTGGAGACAGCTTATTCTGAAAAGAAAAGTGATGATATGGCTTTGGATGAGTAGAAGCGCGATGATCCTGCATCCAATGATGATGAGGACATCCTGGGTATGGAGCTAGATGAGCTCCAGGGGAACACTCAGGATGCATATGGTAATATATAGTAGCCCATAGCTGTTTAGTTAGTCATAGTCACAACATTTAGTGGTTTGCATCTTATTTGTCCTTATTAAAACTCTATTATGGTGAACTTGTGCTCATGTCTTAGGGTCTTGTCACTTATATATATACATATATATATAGAGAGAGAGAGAGAGAGAGTTGGGCTATGGTCAGCTGCAGCTGACCATGCCTCTGGTGCTTTGCGCTCTTAGCCGTCCGATCCAGCGCCCTTAACCGTTGGATCTAACTTACGATCCCACACCCGCCCGCACGCGCATCGGCTGGTCCAGCCCGACCCCGTCCCGCTCCCACCCCGCTCCCTCACACAGACGCACGCTAGCTTTCCTAGCAACCCTAGCACCAAGCGGCGACCCCGCGGCGGCGGCGGCCGTGGCCCCAGCGAGGCTCGAGCGGCGGCGGCAAACCCCAAGGCACTATGACCCTAGCGACGGCCACCCCAGAGAGGCTTGGGCGGCGGTGGCAACCCCAAGGCGCCGTGACCCAGCGACGGCGGCCCCAAAGAAGCCTCAGCGGCGGCGGCTGCAATCCGTTAGCCTGGCGACCAGGCGGCGCCGACCTCCAAGCCGCGGCGACCCCAAGGCGGCGGCGCTGCGACCTGTCGGGACCCGAAAAACGAAGTCGAATCCCTACTGTGCTTTTACCTGTACTAGTCCCTAGATCAAGTAGCTAGTACACACAGTAGAACAGTTTGGATCATAACCATCTCACACTTAAACCAAATACATCAGAGTGTAGCCAACACGACCATTATTACAATAGTTTGACACCTAGGCCTTACAAACAACAGCGGAAACTCATAATAACATTGTTTAAACTTCAAAAAAATAAAATCCAACACCACAGGCAGAACTGTAGAGACACGCTCCTAGGCTTCGGGGTAGTCTTCATCTTGGATTCCTTCGGCGAAGTCCTCGTCCTGGTACATCTCCTCATCGGGGTAGGGGCAGTGCTGATCCAGACCTGCTCGTTGGAATGAGCAGCCCCGCATAAAAGGCTAGGGTGAGTATACATTATACTCAACAAGCAAGGCTGACTAAATGCAACTAAGGTTTACAAGGGAAGGATGGGGTTCTTTTGCATAAAGCCAGTTTTATAAGTTTGCCTAAGATTTTATAAAACGGTTTGAAAGGTGTTGAGGGAAAAACAAATATTTAAATCATTTTCTTTGAAACTCCGGCCTCGACCGGTTTTGCCCAACCTGGCTACTCACGGCACCCACCGTGCAACATCCTCATCGCTCACAGCACCCACTGTGAGGAGAGAAAACAAAACACACGACTGCGATCGTGGTTTTTCTTTAAAGCACCATTTTGAAAACAAATAGATAAGAAGTACCATGAGGCAGCTCCCCGTCATCCGCCCTTGACCATGGGCACGGCTATCATGATAGTTATACACTCTGCAGAGGTTACACGCTTTACCCATGCGAGGTGGTTCTTCCTAGGGTGCCCCCAAGGAAAAAGATCACCACAGGGCCTTTCTCCAACATCCTCCTAGTTAAGGCATTCCCGCTAAGGTTTCCACTGCAATGCCCCTCTTGCGCCGATAGAACAACACCGATTGTCTACTCCACCGACTGGAATGCCAAAGCTAGGAGTCCGAAGGATACTCAACCAGGGCCCGCCCATACAGGCACACATGGTCGCACTGTTGTACTTAGCTCGTCTACCTCAAAGAATCGGTCCTTAGGGACCAGGGTGGTTCCCACACTGGGCCCAAGTCTCGTGCTTCCTGCACCAACCTTGCAACCATCCACCCCGATCAGGTTTTATAAAACATTTTTACCCGATAGCACCCACTATCTCAACTATGCCCATTTGCAAACATGACAGTACCAACTGTCCTTTAAAATCCACGTTAAACAAGCATTTGATATTATCATCATGTATCCAACTTAATATGATTGCAACTAAGTATAGCTAATATGATCAAAACCTAATTCAAGGGATGACAATATTCAAATACTAAATAATTAGTCCTAGTGCAGCAAGGTACAAGTTTAATAAGATATTATTAAATAGGGGTTTTAACTAATGTTAACAACTAGCATTTTTCTACATCTTTAACATAACATGCAATTTAAACATCTAACAAAGTCATTTTATAAACATGGGTACGAGGTTCAGCACTTGCCTTGATTAGCACAGCCCTAGTGGTCTTCCGGAGGATTGATTGCAAAAACTATCATCGCTAAATCCTAACAGAGGAAATAACCACAATAAACACGAATGCCCCAAATAAGACATGAAATGACATATATGCTTATGCTTATGAAAAAAAATAACATAAAACAATAAATTATATTCTCTGGTCAAAACTAAATTTATTTTGCAATGTTGTTGAAACTAGATTTATCTAAATACCATTTTAAAACATTTTATCTATTTATCAATTAACAGAAATTTAAGTATTCTAAAATATTAATGCACAAATTACAGAATAGAAGAACTTATTTTTATGAACTTTCCAAAATTTATTTGGTGATTTTTGGACATATATATTTTAGGATACGAATTTAACAATTGTATTGTACAAGGAAATTAGAAAAAAAATTGAGCCGGCTATTGGGCTTAACGCCACACGCCCGCTTCGGCGGCAGCCAAGACGCCAAGACACGAGGCGGTTAGCGGCGACGGCGTCGGCAACGCGGCGGCGCGCCTAACCGGCCGCGAGCGACGCGGAGCGGCGGCGCCAGCCAGCGTTAAGCGGCTAAGGCAAGCGGCCCGACGCGAGCGGCGGCAGACGCGCGCGCCCACGCCTGAGCGGCGGCGGCGGCTCGCGTGGCAGCCAGCTGCTGAGGCCAGCGCTTACCCTAAGCTGGCAGGCGGCCTGGTGGCGCCGGCGACAGCGCAACTTCGCCGGCGACGTCCCAGTGGGTGGCACGGACCCCAAAAGATGCGCCCGGACCAGAGCTGGCATTGGAACCAAAAATAGAGAGGAGGAGCTCACCGGAACGGTGCAAAAATCGAGGAAAAATGGGAACTCCGGCGAGGTCTTCGGCACGCAATTCCCGGAGCTACGGACGTCGGATCGACGAGTTCCTGGGCAAAATGGAACCATGAGAGACAAATCTAGGACGTCCCCGAACGGTTTTGACAATGGAGACTTACCCAGGCTGAATTGAAGAAGAAAGCAAGGGAGGAGGAAGGAGGTTCGGCTGGAGACTTTTGATAAGAGGGAGACAAAGAGATGAGGGGTTTACGGCAAAGTGAGCTATGAAACCAATAGGATAATTAAGAAAGGTTAATGCTATGGAGAGGTTAGGGAGTTTAGGATTGAATGGGATGGGAGGTTTTTGCGTTCTTTGTCAGAGAGGAGAGAGTGAATGAGGGGGGTAAGGAGGCTTCTGTGTGCAGCACTGAGAGAGAGTGAATGAGAGAGGTGTTAGGAGTAAATGGAGGAGTTTGAGAGTGAATGCAGCAGTTTCCTGCGTGGGAAGGAAATAAAGAGAGAGATTGGAAGAGAAAGGAGGAAAAGAGAGAGAGAGAAAGAATGACATGTGGGGTCAAGACTTTTAGGGAAGGGTTTTTAAATTACTTTTATTTCTGATTTTTCTCTCTGGAAAACAATTCTATTGAAATTATATTTTCTCCTTTTGAAACCCAATTACATTACTTTAATTATTTTATAGAATATTCGCAAAACACTCAATTAATTTGTAAAGTTTTTATTAAACAAGTAACATACTCATTTTACTTAAAAATTATTTTATTTTAAAAAAAATAATAATAATGCAATGCAATGCATGATGCGCATGAATTTTTGATTTTCTGAAAATGAGGATGTTACAAACCTCCCCCCCTAAGAGGAATCTCGTCCCCGAGATTCTGAAGATCCAGAAAACAGGTCTGGAAACTATGTCCTTAAATCCTCTTCACGAACCCAAGTTGCCTCTTCCTCAGAATGATTGCTTCACTGAACTTTGCACAATTTGATCACTCGGTTTTGGGTCTGACGAGCAGCTTCGTCCAAAATCTTAACCGGGTACTCTTTGTACGACAGATCATGCTGCAACTCTAGCTGCTCCAATGGCATCTGTTCCTCTGGCACTCTTAAACACTTTCTCAGCTGAGAGACATGAAAGACATCATGAACATCTGACAGCTGCATAGGCAGTTCCAACTGGTAGGCTACTTCTCCTCTTCTGGCCAAAACCTTGAAAGGTCCGATATAACGAGGTGCTAACTTTCCACTGACTCGGAAACGTCGCACACCCTTCATTGGTGAAACCTTCAAGTACACAAAATCTCCTTCTGCGAAAGTTAAGTCCCTGCGGCGGTGATCAGCATAACTCTTTTGCCGCGATTGGGCTGTCCTCAGCTTTTGTTGAATCAGTCGGACTTGTTCATCAGCTTCCTTCAGGAGATCCGGTCCAAAAACCATACTTTCACCAGTCTCGTTCCAGTAGAGAGGTGTCCTGCACTTCCGACCATATAAAGCCTCAAACGGTGACATCTGAAGACTGGCCTGATAGCTGTTGTTGTATGAAAATTCTGCATATGGCAAATGCTTGTCCCAATTTTTGGTATTAACAAGAGCACACGCCCGAAGCATGTCTTCCAGCACTTGGTTAACTCTTTCGGTCTGGCCGTCTGTTTGCGGATGATATGCCGAACTGAAGTTCAAATTAGTTTCCAACAAACTGTGCAGCTTTTCCCAAAACTTAGAGGTAAACTGGGTTCCTCTATCAGACACAATCTTCTTTGGAACTCCGTGGAGACATACTATTCTCACTAGGTATAGCTCTGCCAACTTATCTCCGGAATAAGTTGTCTTTACTGGAATAAAGTGTGCTGACTTGGTCAATCGGTCCACAATTACCCAAATAGAATCGTGGCCCGATTGCGTCCTCGGCAGACCAACAATGAAGTCCATTCCAATTTCCTCCCATTTCCATTCAGGAACTCTTAGAGGTTGCAGTAGTCCTGCGGGTCTTTGATGTTCTGCTTTCACTTGCTGGCAAGTATCGCACAGGGCTACAAACTCTGCAATATCACGTTTCATGCCTGTCCACCGATAAGATCCTTTGAGATCCGAGTACATCTTGGTACATCCTGGGTGTATGGACAGCTTGGTGTCATGAGCTTCCTTCAAAATGATTTCTTTCAAATCCTTCTTATTTGGAACAAAGATCCTCTTTCCAAACTAGAGAACTCCTTCAGGATCCACTGAAAATCCGGGAGATTTTCCCTTACTTAACCTTTCCTTTATCTCTGAGACCTCTTTGTCTTCCTGCTGAGCTGCTCGAATCTGACTTGGCAAAGTAGGCTGCAACTCTAATATGTTGACACAACCTTGTTCTACTAACTCCAAATTTAATTTCGCAAACTCTTCATGTAGAGCTGGTTGATTCTCCAATAACAACTGATTACTGCTGTAACTCTTCCGGCCTAGAGCATCTGCTACAACATTAGCCTTGCTCGGGTGATAGTGTATTCCAACATCATAGTCCTTTATCAATTCCAACCACCTTCTTTGTCTCATATTTAAATCTAGCTGAGTGAATATATACTTTAGACTTTTATGATCGGTATAAATCTCTGTTCTATTCCCGATCAAATAATGCCTCCAAATTTTTAAGGCATGAACCACAACAGCTAATTCCAAATCATGTGTTGGATAATTGACCTCATGGGGCTTTAGTTGTCTTGGTGCATAGGCTACAACTTTTCCTTCTTGCATCAATACACTTCCAAGTCCTAGCTTGGAAGCATCACAATAAACTTCAAAATCTTTATGGACATCTGGCAATGTCAACACTGGGGCTGTCGTCAGCTACCTTTTGAGTTCTTGAAAACTGCTTTCACAAGCTAGCGTCCAAACAAACTTATGGTCCTTTTTCAACAATTGGGTAAGCGGTTTGGCTATCCGAAAAAAATCTTCAATAAACCTTCGGTAGTATCCTGCCATACCAAGAAAACCTCGAACCTTGGTCACTGTCTTGGGGGTTGGCCAATCCAAAACATCTTGGACTTTCCTGGGGTCCACAGCAACTCCACTGGCTGAAACAACATGACCTAGGAATGCAACTTCCTTCAACCAAAATTCACACTTGCTGAACTTGGCATAGAGCTGATGCTCTCGAAGCTTCTCCAACACTAACCTCAAGTGTTCCTCATGCTCTTCTTCACTCCGGGAATATATCAGGATGTCATCAATAAAAATAACCACAAATTTATCCAAATACTCCATGAATACTTTATTCATCAAGTTCATAAAGTAGGCAGGAGCATTGGTTAGTCCAAAGGACATTACTGTAAACTCGTATAGACCATAACGAGTTGTGAAGGTTGTCTTGGGTATATCTTCTTTTCTTATCTTTATCTGATGGTACCCTGACCTCAAGTCAATTTTGGAAAATACACAAGCTCCTTTAAGTTGATCGAACAAGTCATCAATCCGGGACAAGGGATACTTGTTCTTAATAGTCACTTCATTCAAGGACCTGTAATCCACACACATTCTCAAGGTCTTGTCCTTCTTCTTTACAAAAATCACTGGGGCTCCCCACGGTGATGAACTAGGATGGATAAATCCTTTGGCTTCCAACTCTTCTAACTGCTTCTTCATTTCTGCTAAAAGATTAGCAGACAACCGGTAGGGTCTCTGGGCAATTGGTGCCGTTCCAGGAACTAACTCAATGATGAACTCAATGTCCCTATCTGGTGGCATGCCTGGCAAATCATCTGGAAACACATCTGGAAACTCCTTTGCAATAGGGACTGAATCCAACACTATTCCAGTTAACTTGTTCAAGGTGCTTGAAGCTCTGGATGCAAGATCAGATCTAAACTTGACTGATACTCCTTCACCATTAACCAAGGAAATGGCGCGGTTGGCACAATCAATTTGACCTTGATACTTGGTTAGCCAATCCATGCCTAGAATTACTTCTATCCCTTGGGATTCCAAAACAATAAGGTTCGCTAGGAACTTTACTCCATTTACTTCTATTTCCAAACGAGGACATACTTTATCGGTCCTCATAGAACGTCCCGGTGATTGAATAATCATGGGAGTCTTAAGACTGGTTATATTCCAGCTATTTGATTCCACAAAACTCTTTGAAATAAATGAATGTGATGCACCGGAATCAAACAAGACAGTTGATGGTACTGAATTTACAAGAAACTTATCCAGTACCACGTCCGAAGCCTGATGTGCCTCCTTTGCAGTGACATGATTCACTTGGCCTTTTCCAGGAGCTGGGGTTTTTGGAGTCTGGGGCACTCCTCGACCTCGACCTGAAGCAGGAGTACGGGCGGCCGATCCTAAGTTGAATGGGCTGGCGCCATCGGCTTCTTCGGGCATCTATCGCATAATGCCCCCATCGATGACAGTAAAGCATCAACTCGGTGGTTGCTGTTGTTGTTCTGCGGCGTCTGACTGGCCGGTGCCTGACGAGGTGTCTGGGGCACTTGACGTTGCTGGGGTGCTGGGGATCTTGGAACATTCTGCGGTGGCGGCTTGCTTGGCTGGTACTGCGAGAAACGAGGCCTTGAGCTGCTAGACCCTTGCTGAAAATGTGCCATCTTCCTCTTGCGCTTCTCGTTGCGCTGCTTCTGTATGTCCTCTTGCACTAGGGCTTTATTAACCATCTGCTGGAACGAGGCATAATCGTTGGAAGCAAGGAGTGCCTTGATATCCGGGTCCATACCCTCCATGAACTTCCAAATTTTATCGGCTTCTTCAGCCACTTCAGTGCTTGCATAGCGAGCAAGGTGATTAAACTTGTGCAAGTACTCCGTGATGGACATGTTGCCTTGCTGGAGGCGATGGAACTCCCGCCTCTTCATTTCCATTATGCCTTTTGGGACATGGGTGTCCTTGAAAGCCTGGTAAAACTCTGCCCAGGTTATAGCTTCAGCATTTGGATGGGAGGCATGAAAGTTCTCCCACCAAATGGCAGCGTCACCGCAATGGTGACACCGCAAAGCTAACTCGCCAAAGATCCGCAGCATTTGGGCAATGGCTTACTTCCTCACCATCTCTTTCAACCAATCTAAGGCTACCAAAGGATCATGGGATCCAGCAAAAACTGAGGGTCTGGTCCTCATGAATTCTCTAAATCTGGACTGAGGCTGCTGCTGCTGACCGGGAACTGGGACAGCAAGGTTGTTCAGATTGTGGGCAATAGCTTGGCAAGCTTGCAGGTGCATGGCCATCATCTGCTCAAACTGAGGTGGAAAAGGCGGTGGTGGTGGCAAATTCTGGTTATCTTGAGCAACTGGTGGCAGGATGGCAGGGGGTGGAGCTTGTTGATCTTCTTCGCCGACCGGTGGCGGTGGGTTCTCACTGAGCTTCTTGGTGACGAACCATTCCTGGTGTTCACCATCTGATAGGAAGGAGAGAACTCTAAGGGAGGGAGAAACATCCAAGAACAAGGAAAACACTGATAGAAATATATCGATTTCATTTAAATTCAAAGAAGCACCAAGTTCAATAACAAAGCAACCGATAGCTACACCACAACCAGCCGGTGTAACTATCGCAAGATCAGGCACATAGGCCAACAGCGTTTAACTCGCTTTATTCATTATCATGGTACTACGGGTCAATATACTACTCGGAGTCAGACAGGCGATCTTCAACTGCCACGCGCTCCATCGGCTCCTCCTCGCCCTCATCAGAGGCCCAGACCCTCCAAGCTGCGGAAGAAGATGGTCCAGCAGACTCACGGCGGGGAAGGACACGACGAGCAGGAGCCACCTCCAGGAAGCGTCCCCTCAAACCCACAGAGGTGTCTGGAGTGAGTCCACGGGATGGCAGTTGCTCGAAGCCAGGAGGGACGTCTGGGTACGGTGGAGCTGGTGGCGTCGGAGCCGCAGGCGGTGAAGGTGGTGGTGGAGGTGGTGCAGACTTCAGCTGGTGGATCGTCTTCAGTGCCTTGGCTAGCTTGCTCATGTAGAACATCACCTCTCCCTTGAGGCTGCAGCGGTCTTCATTCAGTGCTTTGATCGCCTCACTCGCATGAAGCTCCAAGGGGTCGTGGCTGGTGTTGTCGCGGTACTGGTTGGGAAGCTCCCCATCGAGGTTGAGTGGGAACCAACGGTAGGGAGTGTTGGCCTCCAGAACAGTGTAGCGAGCAGCCAGGTGCGCCATGGCAGCGTAGGCAGCCTCCTGCATTGCAGCCTCCCGCTCCAACCTCTCAGACCAGCTCCTCAGGGGATGGTGCTCCTCCGAGTCCCCCTCGGTGTGGGCCAGCAGGTTGACGCGCCACACCTTCTGTCCAGCCTTGTCGATGACCTTGAAGCAGGTGTACTAGGGCCTCTTGTGGAAGCCCAGCTCCTCGATCATGTGGACTCGCTCGCCCACAAAGCCTCCCAAGCCCTGTCCGAACGAGAAATACATGTCCGACATCTACAATTTTTGAGACAGGGAAGATTAGTAAACCGATTTTAATAAGAAACCAGCATTAGAAAAGGAACGAACTGAAATAGACAATTAAGAAGAGAAGATGACAATTTTTGAAAATTACTTTGTATACAATATACCAATCCTTAAGGTACTCCCAAAAACTAAGGCTTGCCCTACAGTCCGGCTCTGATACCAACTCTGTCGGGACCCGAAAAACAGAGTCGAATCCTTGCTGTGCTTTTACCTATACTAGTCCCTGGATCAAGTAGCTAGTATACACAGTAGAACAGTTTGGATCACAACCATCTCACACTTAAACCAAATACATCAGAGTATAGCCAACATGGCCATTATTACAATAGTTTGGCACCAAGGCCTTACAAACAATAGCGGAAACTCATAATAACATTGTTTAAAATTCAAAAAAATAAAATCCAACTCCACAGGCAGAACTGTAGAGACACGCTCCTAGGCTTCGGGGTAGTCTTCATCTTGGATTCCTTCGGCGAAGTCCTCGTCCTGGTACATCTCCTCATCGGGGTAGGGGCAGTGCTGATCCAGACCTGCTCATTGGAATGAGTAGCCCTGCATAAAAGGCGAGGGTGAGTATACATTATACTCAACAAGCAAGGCTGACTAAATGCAACTAAGGTTTACAAGGGAAGGATGGGGTTCTTTTGCATAAAGCCAGTTTTATAAGTTTGCCTAAGATTTTATAAAACAGTTTGAAAGGTGTTGAGGGAAAAACAAATATTTAAATCATTTTCTTTGAAACTCCGGCCTCGACCGGTTTTGCCCAACCTGGCTACTCACGGCACCCACCGTGCAACACCCTCATCGCTCACAGCACCCACTGTGAGGAGAGAAAACAAAACACACGACTGCGATCGTGGTTTTCCTTTAAAGCACCATTTTGAAAACAAATAGATAAGAAGTACCATGAGGCAGCTCCCCGTCGTCCGCCCTTGACCGTGGGCACGGCTATCATGATAGTTATACACTCTGCAGAGGTTGCACGCTTTACCCATTCGAGGTGGTTTTTCCTAGGGTGCCCCCAAGGAAAAAGATCACCACAGGGTCTTTCTCCAACATCCTCCTAGTTAAGGCATTTCCGCTAAGGTTTCCACTGCAATGCCCCTCTTGCGCCGATAGAACAACACCGATTGTCTACTCCACCGACTGGAATGCCAAAGCTAGGAGTACGAAGGATACTCAACCAGGGCCCGCCCATACAGGCACACATGGTCGCGCTGTTGTACTTAGCTCGTCTACCTTAAGGAATCGGTCCTTAGGGATCGGGGTGGTTCCCTGCACCGGCCCAAGTCTCGTCTTCTGCACCAACCTTGCAACCATCCACCCGATCGGGTTTTATAAAACATTTTTACCCGATAGCACCCACTATCTCAACTATGCCCATTTGCAAACATGACAGTACCAACTGTCCTTTAAAATCCACGTTAAACAAGCATTTGATATTATCATCATGTATCCAACTTAATATGATTGCAACTAAGCATAGCTAATATGATCAAAACCTAATTCAAGGGATGGCAATATTCAAATACTAAATAATTAGTCCTAGTGCAGCAAGGTACAAGTTTAATAAGATATTATTAAATGGGGGTTTTAACTAATGTTAACAACTAGCATTTTTCTACATCTTTAACATAACATGCAATTTAAACATCTAACAAAGTCATTTTATAAACATGGGTACGAGGTTCAGCACTTGCCTTGATCAGCACAGCCCTGGTGGTCTTCCGGAGGATTGATTGCAAAACTATCGTCGCTAGATCCTAACAGAGGAAATAACCACAATAAACACGAATGCCCCAAATAAGACATGAAATGACATGTATGCTTATGCTTATGAAAAAAAATAACATAAAACAATAAATTATATTCTCTGGTCAAAACTGAATTTATTTTGTAATGTTGTTGAAACTAGATTTATCTAAATACCATTTCTAAACATTTTATCAATTTATCAATTAAACAGAAATTTAAGTATTCTAAAATATTAATGCACAAATTACAGAATAGAAGAACTCATTTTTATGAACTTTCTAAAATTTATTTGGTAATTTTTGGACATATATATTTTAGGATATGAATTTAACAATTGTATTGTACAAGGAAATTAGAAAAAAAAATTGAGCCGGCTATTGGGCTTAACGCCACACGGCCCGCTCGGCGGCAGCAAGACGCCAAGACACGGGCGGCCCAATGCGCGACGGCGGCAACGCGCGGCGGCGGCCAACCGAGGTAAGCGCTGCCTAACCGGCGACAAGCCGCAAGCTTGCTATGAGCAGCGGCGACCCCAAATGAGCAGGCGAAGGCTAAGCGCAAGGCGACGCGGAGCGGCGGCCAAAGACGCTGCGGCCAGCGCGAGAGGCGGCGGCGGCCCAGCTCGCGTGGCAGCCAATGCTTGCGAAACCTGTATATACCGCCAACAAGCGGCCGCGGCACAAGGCCAAGCCAGCCGGTGATGGTCCCAGTGTGGCACGGACCCCAAAAGATGCGCCCGGACCAGAGCTGGCATTGGAACCAAAAATGGAGAGGAGGAGCTCACGGGAACGGTGCAAAAATCGAGGAAAAATGGGAACTCCGGCGAGGTCTTCGGCACGCAATTCCCGGAGCTACGGACGTCGGATCGACGAGTTCCTGGGCAAAATGGAACCCTGAGAGACAAATCTAGGACGTCCCCGAACGGTTTTGACAATGGAGACTTACCCAGGCCGAAATGAAGAAGAAAGCAAGGGAGGAGGAAGGAGGTTCGGCTGGAGACTTTTGATAAGAGGGAGACAAAGAGATGAGGGGGTTTCTGGCAGTGAGCTATGAAACCAATAGGATAATTAAGAAAGGTTAATGCTATGGAGAGGTTAGGGAGTTTAGGATTGAATGGGATGGGAGGTTTTTGCGTTCTTTGTCATGAGGAGAGAGTGAATGAGGGGGTAAGGAGGCTTCGTGTGCAAAGACTGAGAGAGAGTGAATGAGAGAGGTGTTAGGAGTAAATGGAGGAGTTTGAGAGTGAATGCAGCAGTTTCCTGCGTGGGAAAGAAATAAAGAGAGAGAGTGGAAGAGAAAGGAGGAAAAGAGAGACAGAGAGAAAGAATGACATGTGGGGTCAAGACTTTTAGGGAAGGGTTTTTAAATTACTTTTATTTCTGATTTTTCTCTCTGGAAAACAATTCTATTGAAATTATATTTTCTCCTTTTGAAACCCAATTACATTACTTTAATTATTTTATAGAATATTCGCAAAGCACTCAATTAATTTGTAAAGTTTTTATTAAACAAGTAACATACTCATTTTACTTAAAAATTATTTTATTTTAAAAAATAATAATAATGGAATGCAATGCATGATGCGCATGAATTTTTGATTTTCTGAAAATGAGGATGTTACACGACCCCAGCTGCGCGCACCCATCTCCATCGCGACCGGGCGCTAGGCGAAACCCTAGCCGCCGGGTCCAAGTAGCCGGCCTCCCCTCATCGACCTCGTTCCCCTCCAGCCGCCGCCGCCTCCTCCCCAGCCAGCCGCGCCTAGCCGCCGGATCCAAGCAGCGCCCCCGGCCTCTCCTCATCCACCTCCCCAGCCTACAGCGGTATGGAGCAGAGGTATGCGGGAATATCGGCTTGTGGATCAACAAGTGCTTGCATGGACTCAAGCCAGAGAGTTCAATTAAGGGTATGAACTAATGTTACCCACTGCCTTTTTTTGCATTAGATGGATGTGCATGATCTGTTAGTCATGACGTTTGAACGATATCCTTTTTATCATTAGATGGATGTGCATGATCCTTATGACGGTATAGAGGGAAGAAGTGATGGAGAAGGAATGAATGAAGAAGACGAAGTGCCGGTTCAAGATTCAGAATGTAATTTGGGTAAGCCATTTGTGGGGGCAGCAGTTCAATTCTTTGGATGAGGCTTACAACTTTTATAATGCCTATGCGGGACGGGTTGGTTTTAGTGTTCGGAAAGCAAGCCAAACTAAAACAAAGGTTGGATTATCATCAGCTAGGTTTACTTGTAGCAAAGAAGATAAATGTAAGCAACAAAAGAAGGATGAGATGCCAATTGGTAGTGTATCTGCTGATAAGAGTCCCGCAAAATTGAAACCCATTACAAGAGTTGGATGCAAGGCATCTTGTAGGGTAAGGCTCATGAAGAGGGGGATTTGGCAAATTTCTGTTTTTGAGGAGAACCATAACCATCCCTTAGTAACATCGCCATCTAAGAAGCGCAATTTGAGGTCTCAAAGGTCCATAAGCCAAGAGGACATAGAGATAATACATGATTTAAGTGCCCAAGGAGTGGAAACATCTAAAGTTTATGAGTACATAAGTGGTCTGCATGGCGGTAGGGAAAACATAAGGATGAGAAAGAAGGACATAAGCAATACAATATCAAAGCATAATCGACAACTAGTTGGTTGTGATGTCGAGACAACACTAGTGTATTTTAGAAAGAAGCAAGAAATAGATCCTGAATTTTTCTTTGCCATAGACTCTGAAGATGATGGCTTAGTAAGAAACATGTTTTGGGTGGATGGAAGGGGCAGAAGAGCCTACCAAGAATTTGGAGATGTTGTGACATTTGATACCACTTACAACACAAATAAGTAAAGCATGCCACTAGCTCCATTTATTGGGGTGAACCACCATAGGCATTCAATTTTTTTTGGGATGGCTTTGCTACGGTCGGAGGATGTGTGGAACTTTGTTTGGCTTTTTCGCACATGGTTATTAGCTATATATGATAAACACCCAACCGCTATAATTACCGACCAAGATCCAGCTATGAGAAAGGCAATTGAGCAAGTATTCCTTCGGAGCGTGCATAGGTGCTGCCAATGGCATGTGATGAGGAAGGCTAGGGAGCACTTAGGTGTAATATATGGGCAAAAAAGTGGTTTTATGGAGGAGCTAGGTGCTGTTATTAATCGCAGCATGTCTGAAGAAGAATTTGTGCACAACTGGGTGGCCATGACTGATAGGTACGAGTTGACAAGTAACAAACACATGAAAGTCATGTTTGATAAAAGAATAGAGTGGGTCCCTGCGTTCTTTCGAGAAACTTTCTTTGCTGACATGTCTACTACCCAAAGAAGTGAGAGCATGAATGCTATTCTAAAGCTGTGGGTTTCAAATCACACATCTATTTATAAATTTGCAATTAAAATTGATAACTTGATAGAGGGTATTTGGCAAAGAGAAAGCGATGATGACTTGAGAAGTATGAATGAGACACCACACCTTCACACGCGATACCAAAAAGAGGTTGAAGGGCGACGGGTATATACTAGAGCCGTGTTCAAAGTGTTTAGAGAGTTAATTGTTGAGAGCAATCTCGGAACCGTGAATAGGATTACAAAGGGTGGTAAGTATGAGGTAACCATTAAGACTCACCCATTTATACGAAATTGGGTCCCAGAAACACACATGGTTGATGTTGACATACCAAATGAGTCATTTTCTTGCTCCTGTAAAGGGTTTCAATTCGAGGGTTTGTTGTGTTCGCATGCCATTAAAGTGATGCAGCATGTGGGGGTTACCCATCTTCCTTGCAAGTATGTCCTAAAAAGATGGATGAAAGATGCAAATGCAAGTGTGAAAAGACCCATTAGTGAAAGAATAAGAGAAGAAGGTGATTCAAACCAACTACAACAGTTTAGATTTGCATCCCTTAGAGGTGATTTATTTGATATAGCTAAAATGGGCTGTGGATCTATTGAGATTTTTCAAAAATTGAAGCGTCGCCTTGCTGATCTAAAGGAAGAATTTTCTGATGCTGAGTTTGATATGGCACAAAAAAAGGCTCCATTGGAACTACAGGACTTGACAGTGCATTCATCTTCTCAAGCAACGAACAAACTAAATGATCCAATTAATTCGCAGTGCAAAGGGAGAAAAAAGAAACCAACACGATTCATACCTGCAGCTGATGCTAACCCCAAGAAGCGATTAAATCCTACAACTCACTCTAAGGTGACGAAGAGAAGGACTTGTAGCTATTGTAACCAACAAGCTGGACACAATGCAAGGACTTGTCCCTTGGTAAGAAAATTTTACTCTTGATTTTGAGTTTAAGAATTAACTGTCTTCATAAAATAATCTTTTCTGTTTTATTTGTGCATGCAGCGAGACAACATATCGTCCAAAGGGAAGCAAGCTTTGAACGGAAGCGATGGAAGTGACGACAACGAAGAAGATGATGAGAAGGAAGATGTTTCAGACAATGAGATGACAATGTATGTGTGTTTATGGACCAATCTGAATGGGTTTGTGTATGTTTCATCACTGCTGTATGTGGAATGATGTTTCTGGACGTGGCTAACAAGGTATATGCAGTTTGGATATCCAGCTTGACCAATGCATATCGGTTTGTGTATGTTTGATCACTGCGTATTTGTATGTTTGATCACTGCATATGTGTATGTGGAATGATGTTTCTGGTCATGAACACCTTGTTCTCCTATTGTCAAGAATTTTACTGTTTTGTATATGTGTATATGTGTTTTGATCACTGCATATGTGTTTTGTATGAGCAACAACTTTTTGAGGTTTCTGTAATTTTTGTATGATATGAACAGCAGCAGCATTTTGTAGTTTGTGAAATGCAAAGAAAGCAGATGAGTTAAGCATTATTGCTGTTTTGTATGGGAGCAGTAAATTCTGAAATGTATGAGACATTGTTGCTTTCTCAAATGTTGTAGTTCTGAAAACAAGCAGATGAATTTTCCACAAAGTTCAAATGTTGCTTTCATCATGCACACCTTGTTCTCCTTTTGTCCAGAATTTTCCACAAAGTTCAAGTTACCCAGATCAAGACAAAAGTAAATTAAAGCAATCATGCAATCACTGCCAGATGAATTGGTGCTCTGATCAATAAAGCTTGTCTGTATGAAAAATAAAACCTGTATGTATGTAACCTCATATCCTTGTATGACTGCAAAAAAAATAAAGCTTGTATGTATGAAAATAAAACCTGTACATTAACAAATCCAATTACAAGATACAATGCCGAGGTACATTTCTGCTGCTACAAGTACAAACTTCATGTCAGACCATCATACATGTTCATCGGCCCTTTGCCCTTATATAATACATGAGCTCAATTGGACATACAAAAATCTGAGCAAATATCTTCCCAATTTGAGCTACAGACAGGAGGGCCAATAGCACATCAACCTTCATTGCATTGCCCTCTTTGTCTTCTGTTTCAGTGTGTTGATCCTATAAGATTGCAATATGGTATACTATTAAAAGAGTACTTCAATTCAAACAAATCTCCAGTTAGAATAATACATGTTTGTCCAGATGTGTCAATAGGTCTAAAAAAAGGCTAAAAATTTACATCATGCCTGAATAGTTCAAACAAATAGATTAAGGAAAACATTAACAGTAATTTATATCGACTATAATATTCTTATTCAATTTTGTGTCCCCTTTCCAAACGAGAATACTAGAAAGCAAATAATAATTAGCCTTTTGGCTATGTTGTCAGTTGTCACTCCAAAAATACAAAGCTTGAAAGCAAAAGTCATCAACTTATTGGCATAACATAGCATGTAAGTCAGATTTGGTAAGCTAGGATTAAGACATCCACATAAATCAATCCCATGATTCAATTCGGTTGCCCAAATCCAAATTTGAGCAGCTTTAGCCTCCTCCATACACAGGATGTGTCACGGTGCAATTTGCTTAGATCAAACAAGGTGGAGCCTGGTAATCTATGAAAGGACAAAATCCTCAGCAGAATCTGGTTCAAATTTGAACTGGAACTAAATCCCAAAATCTCCCAAGGAATTACCCACTAGTCCAAACAGAGTACTGTGACCACTCTTGGGCAAATGAAAGTGAAAAGGCGGCGGAGGCTTGCTGGGGCCGCCGTCGCTGGGGGCTTGCTGGGGCCACCATCGCTGGGGTCGCAGCCGCCGCCTTGGGTCGCCGCGTCTTGGAGGTCGGCGCCGCCGGTCGCCATGCCAACGGGATTGCAGCCGCCGCCGCCGAGGCTTCTTTGGGGCCGCCGTCGCTAGGGTCGCGGCGCCTTGGGGTTCCGCCGCCACCCAAGCCTCATTGGGGTGGCCGTCGCTAGGGTTCTGGCGCCTTGGGGTTGCCGCCGCCACTCGAGCCTCGGCTGAGCCACGCCCATTGCCATGGTCGCCGCTGTGCTAGGGTTGCTAGGAAAGCTAGCGTCGTCTGTGTGAGGAGGCGGGGTGGGAGCGGGGCGGGGTCGGGGACCAGACCGATCTTGCGTCTTGAGCGGGTGTGGGATCGTAAGTTAGATCCAACGGTTAGAAGCGCTGGATCGGATGGCTAAGCGCAAAAGCACCAGAGGCATAGTCATTGCGGTGACCATAGCCCAACTCTCTCTCTCTCTCTATATATATATATATATATATATATATATATATATATATATATATGTGATGAATGGTTATTCAGTTGTTGGTTATACTTTGGTTTTATTCTGTTGATGTTATTAAGTTTTATATCATGATCTTGTATATGATATGGATATATGTTTAATAATTGTGACATAGTACCCTTCTCGTTTGGCCTGATGGAAGAGAAGCTTTGTCTGGTAGACAGTTGTACCACTAACACCATACTTAGGCAGACTAAATATTTTCAAAGTCTTAAATATAGGAATATTATGACCATCGCTGGAAGCGAGGTGGGTATAGTTGGTGCCGGCTAGGCCATTATATCTCTCCCTATGAGTACAATGCTTACGATCGAGAATGCACTGTTGTATCCCAAGTCAAAGCGTACCCTGCTTAGTTTCAAGGACATCTGCATGAATGGCTTCCATGTTGACACCGATCATAAGAGCGGGACGGAGTACCTGCTCATGACTGTGAAGAATGGATGCCATAAGCAAGTGGTAGAAAAACTCCCTTCGTTCTCATCTGGCCTTTATTATACACACATTAAGCCTTTTCCTCATGTTGCTTTGAAGACTGAAATAGTAAACCTAGACATGTTTAGGATCTGGCATGATCGTCTAGGACATCCTGACCTTAGTATGATGCAAAGAATTGTGAAGAATTCTGTGGGTCATGACCTAAAGGCATCCCAGTTCCTAAACCTGAGAGGTTTGTGTGCCCGGCATGTGCACAAGGGAAGTTGATTATAAGGCCTTCTCGCCTTAAGGTCCTAGAGGAATCACCGAAGTTCTTAAAGAGAATTCAGGGTGATATCTGTAAACCGATTCTACCGGTGTCTAGGCCATTTAGATACTTTATGGTACTGTTAGATGTGTCTACAAGATGGTCCCATGTGTGCTTGTTGTCAACAAGGAACCATGCTTTTACTAAACTTATTGACCAAATTATTCGGTTGAAAACCGACTTTCCAGAAGAATCAAGTCTATTGGACAATGCCGTGGAGTTTAGCTCACAGGTATTCAATGATTATTGTATGGCTTTGGCATAAGTGTAGAGCACTCAGTACCACACGTGCATACTCAAAATGGTCTTGCAGAGTCTCTAATTAAGAGGATTAAGCTGATCGCTAGACT
The DNA here is from genome assembly GCA_036346145.1 of Olyra latifolia. Lineage (NCBI taxonomy): Eukaryota > Viridiplantae > Streptophyta > Magnoliopsida > Poales > Poaceae > Olyra > Olyra latifolia. The sequence continues at coordinate 52,094,977 of CM070523.1, read as the reverse complement.
CTTAATACAGAGTTGTAGGCTGCCCACTAGTTGCTGGGGCCACACGGTCTTGCATGCCGCTACATTGATTCAACTTAGGCCAACTGCATATCATAAAACTTTCCCCTTGGAGTTAGTGCGTGGGAAACAACTATGTATTTCCTATCTGCGAAAGTTAAATCAACGATTGTGCGTCTTTATCTCACCACCACCACAGCGTACCACCATGGGCCCCTAGAGAAAGCCTGGGATCTATGTTGGGTTTGAATTTTCGTCAATTTTGAAATACCTAGAGCCTATGACAGGTGATTTGTATAAAGCTAGGTACGCTGATTCTATTTTTTATGAGGACCATTTTTCGGTATTAGGGGGATAAGTAGCACACTAAAGAATGCCGGGAAATCAATTGGGACACTAGGGGCATCCAGTCCTTAGACCCACGCATGAGGATTCACACATAAAAGAAACTAAACTGGAGGTTCAGAGGATAATAAATTTGCAACAGATTGCAAATAGTCTGCCAGATGCTTTTACTAACCATAAAGAAGTGACCAAATCACATATACCTGCGGGTAATGCACCAGAGAGAGTGGAGGTACCCCAGCAGCTGCTGGCCACTCAAGCCCCTCTTGAGAGGAAGAGGGGGAGAGATCCAGGTACACGTGATTCTGGTTCGCGGAAACGTCTACAAAGACCGAGAATCGGTGTAGGTTTGGCACCCCTGTCAGCTGAAGAGCCTCAACATGGAGTCAAGAAAGACCATCCACGGGATGGCAGTGGCGTCCATTTGGGGAATGGCGCACCCAGCAACCACACGCGCCCAAAACTCGACGCTGGGAGATCGGAAAGCCTTGACCCCATCGTGTTAGGAAATCACAAGGTGTCGAACGAGGGAAATGAGGAAATTTCCACAGACTATGTTTACTTAGGAGAGTTGTATAAGAGAAAGACTACAATTGTCGACATTTACTTTGCATGTGAGATTGCTTCTTCCTTAGAGTTAGACCCAAAACCTAAAACCATGAGAGTGCATGAGGTGCTCAGACTAGGCTAAGTGGAAGGAGGCAATCGAGACAGAGTTGCGCTCGCTTAATAAGAGGGGAGTATTCGGTCCGGTTGCACTGACTCCGCCTAAAGTGCTCCCTGTTGGAACCAAATGGGTGTTCGTCCGGAAGAGGGACGAGAATCACCAGGTGGTGAGATATAAAGTGAGGCTTATAGCACAAGGGTTCACGCAGAGGCAAGGCATCGATTACGATGAAACTTACTCTCCAGTTATGAGTGGAATAACTTTCTGATATTTAATATCTCTGGCAACTTGTATGAATTTGAATATGCAGTTAATGGATATGGTGGCCGCATATTTGTATGGGTCACTTGATTCGAATATCTATATGTGGGTCCCCGAGGGGGTAAAGATTCTAAAAGGAGGAGATCGCAAGTTGTATAGCGTTAAGTTGAGAAAGTAATTGTACGGACTTAAACAATCAGGTAGGATATAGTACAACCGACTGAGTGAGTTTTTCCTGCAGAAGGGTTACTCCAATAATAAAGATTGTCCTTGTGTGTTCATAAAGAAATCCCTGAATGGATTTTGCATCATCTCGGTCTATGTTGATAATTTGAATATCATTGGGATAGCAGGGTACATCGGTGAGGCAAGTGCTCACCTCGTGACGGAGTTCTAGATGAAAGATTTGGTTAAAACCATATATTGCTTAGGTTTATAGCTTGAGCATCTTTTAGAGGGGATCTTTGTGCATCAAACCACCTATGCTAGGAAGGTATTACAGAAGTTTAATATGAATAAAGCACACCCCCTGAAGACCCTTATGGTCGTTCGGTCCCTTGAGTTAGACAAGGATCTGTTTAGACCGAAGACAGAGGATGAGGAGATTTTGGGACCGAAAGTTCCCTATCTCAGTGCTATTGGGGCACTAATGTATCTTACTAACTGTACCAGGCTTAGCATTGCTTTTGCAGTAAATTTGTTAGCTCGATACAGCTCGACACCAACGCGGCGGCATTGGGTCGGAGTTAAAACTGTCTTCAGGTACCTATAGGGTACTCATGATCTTGGGCTGTTTTATAAGAGAAATCAGCCTATGACCATAGTGGGTTATACGGATGTAGGATATATATCTGATCCGCATACAGGTAAATCCCAGACTGGGTTTGTTTACTTGTTTGGTACTGCAGTGATTTCATGAAAATCGAGTAAGCAAACACTTGTGGCGACGTCCACTAACCATTCTGAGGTTATTTCTCTGTATGAGGCCGCACATGAGTGTGTTTGGCTTAGACGGATGATCAACCACATACAACGGTCATGTGGGTTGAATGCCGTCGACACTCCCATAATTATCCATGAGGATAATGTTGCTTATGCTGCACAGATGCAGAAGGGCTACTTTAAGAGTAATATGACGAAGCATATTGCTCCTAAGTTGTTCTACCCTCACGAACTCCAGAAGAGTGGTGAGATAGAGGTAGTACAAGCGAAATCGTGTGACAATCTGGCAGATTTGTTCACTAAGGTGTTGCCTACCTCAACATTTCAGACTTGTGTCCGTGGAATTGGGATGAGGCGATTTCGAGAGTTGCAAGGTTCAGGGGGAGTGCGCTCCACTAAACAGCAGCCCCAGTGATCTGGGAGATCATATATATATATATATATATAATACTCTTTTTTCTTGTATGAGTTTTTGTAGACTTCTCATAGCAAGGTTTTTAACGAGGCAATATCACTGTGCAGCATGCGTGTGCAATGTACTCTTTTCTCCAATCCTTTTTTCACTAGGTTTTTGGATGGAGTTTTTAACAAGGCATTGGCATATTGTGGTTTCGTCCAAGGGGGAGTGTTATAACCCTAGCCTGATAAAGCCCATTAGGGTTTATATATAGGGGTATTGTGGGCAAAACCGAATTAGGGTACATTATAAAGATGAATCAATTGAAATCAATAAAGACTACAGTGTCGTGTGTTCTCTCTATTTTTATTTGTGTTTATCCTTCTGGTTGATCTTGTGATTGGTGATTGCGTGAATACCATATTATTACAACACACTGTTCCAAGATCGTGGAATAAACGGTTGCCTCCACGTGGCACCGAGTCCCATCATATAGGATGAAGCAATTACACACCTTTGACTTGGTCCCGACCGAGTGTATGACTTGCTCTTGTTATGCAAGTCGCATGTAGTGAGGCCCTATAGGTAGCAACCAACCGAGTAAGGCCTCACAGGTAGTACCTCCTTGAGCAGAGGCAGAGGGCCCAATACAACGAGGTACGGCAGGCGCCATACCTACCTTGGGCCATTGCGTTGTGAAATTAGACATATCATTTAGACATCTAGCTATGAAATTATTTATGAAAAATTTTAATTCTTTTGGTGATTTCTTATGCTGAGTTGATGAATTATTTTAGCAGGGTACCTAGGTCAAACTCGAATCGAACTGCTTGTGCAAGGGGAAAATGATAAGGTAGGCGACCAAAGAGAATCTATACCATGGGTTTCACCGCACCATAATTTTGTTCTATCCTCCGTCACTGTCCGTGAGTTCTAGGGGTGGAAACGAGCCGAGCTTGAGTGAGCTGGGCCTGGCTCGGCTCGGCTCGTAAAAATGGCCGAGCTAGAAATCTAGCTCGGCTCGGGCTTGCGAGCTGGCTCGTGAGGCTCATCAGCTCGTGAGTCTGGAGGAGTGGACGCACGGCATTGGCGTTGGTGGACGCGGTCACGCGACCGCCGGGGACACTATGACCGAGGGGAGGAGGCAACGACCGGCGGGTATGGACGTGCGGGAAGAGGCGGCCGGGGGGAAGGACGCGCGCAGGGAGGTGACCGAGGAGAGGCGGTGGCCGGCGTAGACGCTGCAACATGGAGGACTGAGGAGGCGGCGGCAGGATCGGGCTGCTAGGATCCAAACGGCGATTGAGGAGGAGGCCAGGACCGGCAGAGATGGACGCGGGAGGAGGCGACTGGCCGGGAAGGACGCGCGCAGGGAGGCGACCGAGGGGAGGCAGTAGCCGGCGTAGACGCGGCAGCGGGGAGGACTGAGGAGGCAGCGGCGAGATCGGGCGACTAGAATCCAAACGGCGGTTGAGGAGGAGACAAGGACCGGCGGGGATGGACGCGTGGGAGGAGGTGACCGGCGGGGAAGGACGTGCGCGGGGAGGTGACCGAGGGGAGGCTGTGGCCCGCGTAGACGCTGCAACGGGGAGGACTAAGGAGGCGGCGGCGGGATCGGGCGGGTAGGATCCAAACGGCGGGTGGGGAGGAGGCAGGGACCAGCGGGGATGGACGCACAGGAGGAGGTGGCTAGTGGGGGAAGGAAGCGCGCGGAGAGGCGACCGAGGAGAGGCGGTGGCCGGCATAGACGTGGCAACCGGGAGGACTGAGGAGGCGGCGGCGGGATCGGGCGGCTAGGATCCAAACGGCGGCTGAGGAGAAGGCAGGGACTGGCGAGGATGGACTCGCAGGAGGAGGCGGCCGGCGGGGAAGGACACGCGTGGGGAGGCAATCGAGGGGAGGTGGTGGCCAGCGTAGACGTGGCAACAGGGAGTACTGAGGAGGCGGCGGTGGTGGGATCAGGCAGGGATAGCTAGGTTTCTCTGTTTCTAGGTAGATTTAGGGAGGGGAACGAGCCACGAGCGAGCTGGCCTCGACTCGGCTCGGTTCTAAACGAGCCCAGCTCGAGCCGAATTTCTAGCTTGTGTACCCAAGCGAGCCTGGGTCAAGCCGAGCCAAAAACCGAACGAGTTATGAGCGAGCCACGAGCTAAAGTTTCAGCCGCCCTAGTGAGTACATGTGCTTGGCCATGAGCAGCCTATGGTCTCTCTGGGTAGGAACTTAAGAGGTAAGTATATATTGACTAGTCAACCGAGTATTTAGTCAATCCCCGATGGTTTCCTCTAAAACTTTTAATTGGGTTAAATAGTGGCCAGGAAAATTAGAGTCCTCTTCAACTACTAGCCATACACCCGTTCTTTAATGTGAATAAATTAAACAAGACATTAACACTGACAACTCCGCTTCCATGTTCGATTGCGTAACGCCTCTGCTAGAGAATATAATCGCATTCACGGTTCAACAAAATATGATCCAGCTAGGGATTCAAAAATTAGAGACGGCATAGCTCATCGTGATAAAAAAAAAAGATTCTAATTAAAATATAACACTAAAATAAAGAAGCAAACTAGATCCATAGAATATCTCTACTACTTAAAAGTGATTTATGGTGAGTGATGATGAGTGGTGATCCATTTTTACTGGACTATTTTACCCTTCGTCATTGCATTAACTACACATATACCTAGCCTCACTACCTCCTTCGTCTATTCAAAATTTGAAATCACTGTCGGTGGATAGGCAATATTTTGAAATCATTCTCGAAATGGATATTTACTTCGTTTTAATCCAATATTTTAAAAATATAAAAATATAATAAAAATCATGTAAGCCAAGAAAATTTTCTAAAACAAGAAGACAATATTTAATTATTTGAAAAACATAATACTTCATAACTAGCGAAATTACTAGGCAGTTAATATTGTATATGATAGATTATGATTTTTTTTACTATTTATGTTTTCGTAGCAACGCACGGGCATTCAGCCAGTATTCTTGTGATGTCCGAATCGTTGGTGGTAAGAATTAGATGATCTACATGAATAACGTACCGCCCCGACCACCAGTCTAGTTTCTTTTTATATAGTAAACCAACTTCGATGAACACTGTTTTCTGATATTAATTTACTCATGTTTTCCCTGCATCGATCATACGGGTTAGGACTGTTCTACTATACTCATGTTTTCTTCTTGTCTTGCGCCTGATTCTTAAGACATCATTTCGAGAGGGCTTTCGCCACAATCTCTCATCACGAAAGGATCTTTTTTGCTGGATGGGATTGCGTTGCCTTCTCCAGTTGCACTTGGAAGGTAGGAGTGATATTTCACCGTGCTTTTGCCGAGGATTCCATCGAGGTTCCAACAAATGCTAACTACTAGTAACCTAGCAGTAGTGCTGTACCAGTAAACATCCAAAGCTAGACTGGATTCAACCCGAATCAATCATAATAACTTACACTAGTAAATAGTTGCACAACATACATAGGTGGCGACCATTCAATATTTATCCACAACATGAACAAAATACATGCCTACAAATGTTCAAAGCTCCCTCCCTAGGAAACCACCATTTTCCTTTGGCGTAATACATGCCTACAAAATAACTTCACAGCCTTAAGATCTGTTCTCTTCAGCTTATCTTTTTATCTTATCTATTTATTTCTGAATGAAAAAATCAAACGTTTTGCCTTTTGCAATCCCTTTTTTCTATCTCTAAACCATGTCTCACCATGTCTCCGAGCTCTCAAAAACAAGTTAAATAAAGCTCATCAAACTTTCCAAGCTACCTCGGTAAGCTCTCAAAGTTAAGCAAATAAGATAAGTTAAAGAGAACATGGTCTTAATGTAAGGGCTTCCATACTAGAGACGAAAGTGAAACTATCGAAGACTAATCTTTCACTTTGCTGTTTCAGAGTTCCCTGTTAGATCACCAGTCCAAGAAATGCAGAACATTAATCCTGCTTGCTGCGAGCCTCGCGAGCACGATGGCTGAGTTCTGCCCTCTTCCATTTCACCATCAGAAGGCAGAGTGTCACAAGAGTGTTCACCTACAAAACAAAGTGAAGAAACAAATATCAATAATAAATCTGAACCATTCCATATGAATGGCAGAATGACAAAAGTGAATGGGACATATGTACTTACCAAAATAAGGATCGTTATCAAAAGGAGGGGACCAGACCAGACGACTGAGATGAAAAGACCTTGGGGATCAAAGTAATTCTGGCTTGAGAAGCTCTTCCAATGTTGTCTTAAGAATGTATTTAACCTCTCAGCGAGAAATACTCCAGAAACTGTGACAAATAAAACACGTCATATAAATAAAGGTGCCATCTAGCATATAAGAAAACATCTCTGCTTCATGGTGCATCATATACAAGAAAGGGATAAATTTTCATGGCCTCAAGGGGGAAAAACATTCCATGGTGGAAATTCTTTTTCCAAAAGAAAATGATTGCTACCATTAGCATGGTAACTAACTATAATATCATACTGCATCTTCTGAGACCTAAATATTCGCCTAAGCCAATTGAAAAGCTAAATAATTTAGCTTTTTTAGTCCAGGTTTTTTCTATCATGAAGCCACCTCTATAAACTCTTAAAAATAACATAAACGAAGCGGACGAAGTCCAGCTTAACATTCAGCTCAGCTAGCTTATTCATTCTGTCCAGCCACTCCGAACAATGGCTCAACCTACTTATATTTTACATTGATGGTCAAAACAACGGAAACAAGAGAAAAGAAGGTCTTCCACACATACTGTATCGAACTAGAAAGTCGGCGGGGTTAACACTATACTGAAAACTCTTTGCAATAATTTGACCAACATGCTGTACAACATTAGTACCATTGCAGAATTCAGGAGTTGGCAATGCTGATGCAGATTAGAATAGATAATCTGTAGCAAGTTCATACATGTGCATGATATGCTTATTTTGATGGTTTCAAATAGCCGGAAGGCATAACGTTTAGAAAACTGCTGGATTTAGCAACAAATAACCAAAAAAAAAAGTCAAGACTTATTAGTATAGTATGCCACATCGGCAAACAAACTGGCACATCTAGATAAGCGCAGGAGTGAAAAGGCCACGATCAATTTTAAGGAAAGAAGTACACATTTCGTAAATATTATACAGCGGGATGAGAAGTCTGAAGGTCAAAATAATAACAATAAAATAAAACCTACATGTTAAAGCTGATAACATAAGTTGAAAGTTGACGTTTCTTCTGGAGATGATGGTTACAAGTAGCAGAATGGCATGAAAGCCCAGCATGCTGATCAGCCAAGGCTCCTGAAGACACCAACAGAACAGATCAATCAAGGATCCAGGGGACGAACAGAGTAAAGCATTCATGATATGCACTTAAGCAGTGAAGTTGATGGGACAGTTCGGAATGACACGAAACACAGCAATCGATTCAAACAGATAACGATAATAGCTACTGAACAGGCTATTGCGTTTACAGAAGCAGTTTTGAGTAAAATTATCACAGAACATTTGATGGCGCTCGTGTGTTTTAGCAAAACATCAGATTAGAAGGTCTAGAAGTAGTACAATAACAAACAGGTAACTTATTTTTTGTGCAGGCTTGAAGATTTATCATCACAGGATGGATCAGTTGATACCAAATAATTGGTGAGCAAAAAAAAATTGCCTTTTGACAATGGATTGAGCTATTGTTAGTATCCTATTACCCCATAATGAAAAAGACCGGGCACTATTACTATCAGTTAGTGTGCATTTTAAGACAAGCTCATGGAATTGAGGTGTATCTGCATGTGTCCTTGCCATTCTCTCTTTCTTTGTAGGTGCTCAACTCAACACGAGAAGTACTAGAAAGCATATGAAAATATGAAATCGTTGCCATACCTACCACTGATGCCTTTCAAGGAATCGAATCACTATGTCAAGGAAGAGAAGAAGGCACGTGAAGATGGCAGGTGCGAGGGAAAGAAGGTACCTTCCAGTCGACAGCGTGGAAGAATCCGATGAAGGAGTCGACGGCGGGGGCGAAGCCGGTGCGGAGTTCGGAGGAGACGCGGCCGAAGACGTCGGCCACGACGTCGGCGTGCTCGTTGAGGGCCGAGCGCACCTCGTCCACCGCGCGCCCGAGCACCGCCGCCGCCGCCTCGCCCATCTCGATCCGATCTCCTCTCCGCTCGATCTCTCTCGCCTAACACAAACGCCAAGTTCCTAGGCGATTGGGCTGGGCTGGGCTGGGCTGGGCCTAATATGGTCGCTAGCAATGGCCCCGATGGACGAATTTTATTTCTTTTATATTTATTTTTTTCAGAAATAAATAAATGATATTCAGTTTTAAAAAAATAAATAAATAGACTCCCGTCGCCAGCCCGTTGGGCGAGAAGTTTGAACCGCCCGACCGATGGGCGAGATTTTAAAAATCCGCCCAACGGATGGGCGGACTATGGTCGCGCCGGCTCGCACGCGTGGGGGCCAAAATCCGCCCGACGGGAGGGCGAAATTTGAACCCCGGGAAAAATCCGCCTACTCAACGGGCGAGTTTTGGCATGAAAAATCTGCCGTCAATCAGACGATTTTGAACAATGAAGTCTTGCACTAACAGGCGATTTTTGTCATGGAAAAATCCACCCGTTCAATCCAGGCGATTTTGAACATGGCTGAAGCCCGTCCGCCTAACAGACGATATTTGAGCCTTTTAAGGCCACCACGCGACCGAGGGCCAACCTTTGTTCTCATTTGAAGCGAGACGAGAGAGGAGAAATGAGAGAGAAGTGAGAGAGAGAAAGCGGCGGAAATGAGTCTTGATTTCGCAGTAACGTATTTTTATTATGTAGTAAAATTTATTTAATAAAACTTGGTAGGATAGTCATATGAATTTAATGTATGCTACATTATGTGTAGAGCAGGGTAATATTTAGGCTAGGGTTTAGGCTAAAATAGTCGTGTAATATTTAGTGTAGGATTAGGGTTTAGGCTAAAAATAGCACGGTAATATTATGCTAGGTTAGGGTATTACACGGCTAAAAATAGCCGTGTAATATTTAGGCTATGATTAGGATTTTGGTTACAAATAGCACGGTAATATTTAGAGTTTAGATTGAAATAGTATAGTCAATAAATTGTACGATTATGTGGTATGTGTCGAACATGTTAGGGTTAGTGTTTAAGCAAGGAATAGAAAGATAATATGTAGTGTTTACATTGAAAATAGTATAATATTTTATTAATTTATTAGATGTTGTAGAGTATTTTATTTTTAGAGATAATGAAGAAGATGTTGGGCGACATTTTGGTTGTAGTAATATTGTTTAAAAATGGATGTAGAAAAAGGAGATTGATGTATAATAATCAATGTGCGAAATTTGTTGGACAGGGTAAATGACAGACAAGATCAATTTTCAGATCTATTATGGGGAAGGAGAGATTGTGCAAGGCCCTTACGGGGTAGATTTATCAATGTTCCAATCATATACATTAGGGATATCAAGACCCACCGAAAGGTCATTTAGGGGGCTACAACATTGGTTATCACGGACGTTTCAACTCAACGAAGAAGAACATGTCATGACAGTTCAGGCATTGGTGAGCCGTGCTGCTGAAGGTTTTTTTGGGGAGTTGATACCTATAACGAGTACTCGGAATTGGAGACGCTACGTTGAGATTGCAATCGAACGGTGCCTTCCTCTAGTTCTCTTAGTCCAGGACGAGTACAAGCAACATTTCGGCAGAGGTGACAAATGCGGTGAAGAGCCAGGGAGACTAGTGGTCTTTGGAGTGGAAGAGGAGGTGGAAGTCAGTAGGGAACACGGAGGTGACAGAGGGCGTGGGAGAAACGCATGCGGAGACGGATATAGGGAAGAAGGCAATGAAACAATTGAAGAGGCGGCAAGGCGGCCGATGAAGAGAACGAATCAAGTCAATAGTTCTTTGAAATGGCGGTAGAGGATCAGAGCATGAGGAAGTCCACGATGAAGATCGTCGGGACGATGAGAGAAGTTTGAGTGATCGACCGGTGCTGTAGAGTGGAATACTTACAACTTCCAAGATTTATGTGTACATGAAGACACGCACACACCATGTGATTACTATGAGAATGAGGTGACTCGAGGGAGCCATGTACCCGACTAAGGAAGGCAGTATTGGATCTTAGTGAAGTATTGGTCTTTATCTCGAGGAGGAGTTCGGGGTAGTGCAGTCGAGTAAAAGCGTCTACGATGTGATGTGTGTTGTTCCTGGTTGCTCGTGGCGTGTACATGCATTTAAAGGAAAATAGGTGGATTACTGGGTGTGTTCAATTGTAAAGGAGCACGACTGTCAGTTAGAAAATGCACAACAAAGGCACAAAAATCTGACATCAACATTTGCTGTAGTTGTAATGTACTCACAAATTGTTCAGAACTTAAGATATGAGCCTCGGTCCATTATACGAGCCATTGAGAAACAATTCCAGTACACCATAAAGTATCCCACTGCCTGGAGAGCTAAACAGAAGGCTTTGTAAATGCGGTTCGGGACATATGAAGCATCGTATGCAAATATGTCCCAACTTCTGCAGACGATTAGTAGGAGAAATCCTGGAACGTACTATGACATGAAGGAGTATCCTGTTTCCGGCGTCGACACCGGCAAGTGGGTTCTGCAACAGGTATTCTTTGCATTGGGTCCGTGCATAAGAACCTTCACATATTGTCCACCTGTGCTATGTATAGATGGAACCTTTCTCACTGGCAAGTATAAGGGGCAAATATTGACAAAGAATTGCCGTGGATGGCAACAATCGATTTTACGGTGGCATTTGCATTTGTGGAGGAGAGAATCTGAGATAGCCGTCTTGGTTCTTAGGCGTGTGAAATATCTTTGTTATGTAGGAAGACCAAATGTCTGTGTCATTCATGATAGACATGCAAAGCTTCTGCGTCACGATTGATGAGATTACAAATGGCTCAAACAACCGGGGGTGCCCGGTGGAGTGATATGCAAAGCGGTGGTGCATGAGGCATATGGGAGCAAATTTTTTAGTCACTTTAAGAATAAACCTTTGCATGAACCTATTCAAGAGGTTGTGCAAGCGAGAATCGACAAAGAAAATTCAACAAATTATGGAAAACACTCGATGAGATGACCACAAAGCGTAGCCGTGAACTACTGAGACAAGGCGAGGCGAGGCGACACGAGCTTCGGCCGTGAGATGTTTCTCAGATTGGATTAAGGATGATCCAAAAGAGAAGTGAGCTCTCCTGTATGAGACTGAAGGGGCTAGATACAGAATAATGACGATAAATTTGGCAGAGGTGTACAATTAGGTCATGCGGGGGATGAGGGCATTGCCTCTGGTTGCAATTGTGGAGAGAATTCTTCACGGTACATGCAAGTACTTCATGGATCGTTATCGTGCCGCGTCTGCTGCTATGGCTGATAGTCGCTTGCTATACTCTGCTGCTATTACAAAGTATATGGCCGAGAAGATAGGTAAGGCCGAAAGACATCGCGCGACGGCGATGGGGACAGATCATCTCAGGTACCACATAATCTGCAGGATAGAGGCGTCGTGGCGGTAAACGTGGCGGTTACTGCAGTGCATCTCGCGTGATCATACATGCACATGCTCATGCCGCAAGCCGAAGCTTCTTCACAAGCCATACTCTCATGTACTTGCGGCAGCTTTAATGACAAATCACCCTACTTTTCCATATGTGTCCAAATATTTCAGGAAGGAAACAATCTGAAATACATGGCATGGAGAGATATATGGGTATGCAATTTTGATACATTCTTGATCCACCTAGTCGAACGGCCGCCACGCACCGCTAGGGATTTCTTGAAGTGTGATCTTGGTCGTCACGACACCGTCAAGCATTGAACGACATGGATCGGTCGGAGGTCGAAGCGTTGAGAAGAGATGCAGCAGGTGCAATGAGGATGGTCACACTTATGTGAACTGTGACAAGCCTAGTGCATTTGGGTCCTACGATTTGGATGTTGGGCCGTCCGGGTCGGGGGCGGATGGACGACGACCGTTCGGTTGAAAATGTATTTATGAAACCTTAATCGAACTACTTGATATGTGTAATTTAGATTTGTAATATTCGCGTCAATGTAATATATTGACTTACTGGTGGCAATGTAATATGATGGCTTATTTATGTTTATGTAATATGTTATGTTTGCTTCATATGTAGTGTTTGTTGATGACATTATCTTTTTGTACATACGTATTTTTCTTTATTAATTAGTACTGCTTGAATCGAAATAAATAACCCATACTTGCTTATCTCGCAGGGTGACGTGACGATGGCTGACGAGATGGGCCATTCGGAGCCAGCGCCACAGCAGCAGCAGCTGCAGAGGGCCCTGCTCGACCCCTCCCTTGACCGTAGGCATCGGGCCTACCTCAGTGCAGTGGAGGGCAGGCTGCTAGGTGTCTTTCGGACTAGGACACCTGCCGAGTTGCTCACTCTGGACGCACGTTGGGTTGACAGGTACATCGTATAAGGCGAACCTTCCTTACTTTCGTTTTTTATAATTTAGCTTTACTTACGTACTGAATGCTTCATTTTCTGCAGACTGCGCCTCTCTGGCCTCCTCCCGCTGTGTCGGATGCTCGAGGCTACGGCCCAGGCGTTCGTTGGAGACCCGCCCCCGGCAGATCGTCAGAGGCGTTTCGGTTTTGACAGGTCCCTCCTTGCAGCACTTGTCGACCGATGGAGGCCCGAGACACACACTTTTCACCTCCTGCGGGAGATGGCGCCGACTCTCCGGGGCGTCTCGTTCTTCAGGGCTTCCGTGCGCGGGTGCCGTCCGTGGCGGTGGGCGTCTCACCCACTGGCGTGTCGACACGCTAGGCGATTCGCCGGGTAGTCGTGCACCAAACGCAGAGTGTCTGGCCTTTCCCTCTGGCGAGACACGTGGTCCATCGAAGAGGTGGCCTGCGATTCACGGTAGAACTAACGAGTAGACTTGTCGCCGTAAATTACCCGCTAACATTGCTACTTGCAAACATTAACAAAGGAGCACATCCACCCTCGGTAGATGAGGCTACTATGTCCCGACACCTTGAGGCGCACTGCTTTGGCTGTTATTGGTGGGTGATGTTCACCAGTACGGACGGCCATTGCGTCGACAAGCACCTCCTCGGGTACGCCAGGGAGATCGCCGACGCCGTCCCCTACGAGGTCCCCCAGTACAGTTAGGCTTCCGCTGTCCTTGCGGAGACGTACAGAGATTTGTGCGACACCGTCCTGAAGACGGATGCACAGCCGATCCTCGGTGGCTGCCCCCTTCTGCTACAGCTGTGTTCGTATGAGCAGATCGCCATTGGGCGTCCACTCATGGATCACAGTCCTTACGAGGCGGCGTACTACCACGACACACCAGAGGATAGGCCCACCATGGGCTTCCTTTAGTTTCGCCAGAGGGTACGTAATGTTAAATCATGATTTGTGCATTATTTACATAACATAGGACTAACTATAGTTGTTTTCTCCTTTTGCAGCCTACGTGGGCCCACGTTCAGCGCTCAAGGACTACCCAGAGTACGTGAGGCGGTTGGGCGAGGTACAGGAGGGCGATGTCGTTTGGACACCCTACAATCGAGCGAGAGTGCTTGCTTTCGCGCCTCCACGGGTTGTCGCCGCTTTGCCGGCGGGGCGAGTTATCTTGGCTTCGACCGGCCGTTGCTCTTGACATATTCGTTGAGGAGTACTCACCGCCGGGGTGATCGCGCGATTCGGCCTCCACCAATGAGTTCCTCTACCACTTGTCCACACCGTCCCCGCATCGAGCTCACCAAGATGCGATCTTTTCCATTTAGTCGTAATTTCGATTTTGATCATCCGCCTTATAAGTGTCATACGATGTTTATTCTGAATCCACTAGGCGTGGCCACACCGGCCGGCTATCTGTGGGCTCTGTGATGGAGCCTTGGGTAGCACGATGGGAGGACGCTCTAGATGAGCGGTCGAGAGGACCGACCATCTGACGCCACGTCGTATCCGGCGACATCTGGTGGTGCAGTCGTCTCACGAGGGCGCGGTGGGTCACACCCTTCCACCGAAATCGCCCGTCCACGCGAGCCACCGACACGTACCGCCGCACCTCGCGAAGTCGCATACCAGGCGGTACAAATCTTTACCCCTGCTCTTCAATTTCTATTTTTATCAGCATACACCGCTTGATTGCTATGGGCCTATATACAGATCGACATTCTTCGTGAGTGCAACGTCGATGCACGCACGGTTGTCGAGCGCATGCAAAGACGGCATTGGATGACCGGAGAGAGATACTCGCGACCTTCCAGAGGCTCTACGAGAAGACAACGCGAGCTATCGCCTCACGTCTTGCGGCCTTCCGAACGCCCTCTACTGCTGCACCGAGGGTCGAACTTTATGCCCTTCTCCACCCTACCTTAATTAAAATTTATAATGTGACACTAGCTTAATATGTAGGATTATGCGGGCGGCACGCGCGGTTTGGCGAGGCCGCACGTCGGCCAGGCCACCACCGCCCTCCTTGAGGGTGCCGTCGAGGCCTTGGCCGTCCTCGCGATGGGTCTGCCCGAGGCGTGGAGGCGGCGATTCGCGAGGGGGCGTCTTCCTCTGCCGCCGCGTCGTCTGTCCAGACCGCCGTGCCGTCCACACCCTACGGTGCTTCCAGGGCACCATCACCAGGGTCGCAGCCCGCACCACAGGCATCGCGCCCTCCTGTTACAGGTGCGACTCACTTTTGTGGTCGAGCACTTCAATTTCATATATTTATGATTTGTCGTTTAATAACGTAGACATTGCATGGATTAGTTCCTATCTTCACAGAGTGGCACAGTCCGGTCGGTCAAGCAGTGGACGACCTAGGCTTGGACGACCTCAACGTGGACCAAGATGCCGTTCGCACGGCGAGGTTGGAGGCTCACGGCTGTCGGCGCCTCTGCACCGCAAACGGCCGTCACAGACTGACTTGGCGACGCCTGCACCATAGGCTCGTCCTCACCGGGACGTTCACCGCGGACCGCTTCACCTTCCCTACCACCTGCCTAGGGCGTGGCGCAAAACACGGCCAGAGGATCGATCGCGAGGTCAAGCCCAAGCGGGGACGGCAGTAGTTTCTGTTCTTTGGATGTATCTTTGTACCTTCTGTTGTATACATTCAGTAATTGCATGAACATTTTCACCATTTATCATTTTCAGCTTTATAGCTTTTCTTATTTATGCCATATATCGCTCGTGATTTTTTTCCGTATTTTCTGGCCCTGCTGAGTTGGGCCCCGCGAGGCTACGGAAACCATTAAGTGGCCATAATTTAAGACTTTTCTGGCCGCAAGTGGTCGCTTTCGGAGTGTGTCTTGATGAGGTGACCTCTGATCCGCTTTTTAGCGTTCGGTCACATCGACTGCAGCATCTATCGATAATTTTGCCGCACTCCTGACCAACAGTACCGCTTTTCAGCGTTCAGTCAAATCACCTATAGCATCAGCACTCGGGAGGGATGCGTACGCTTCCATGAACTCCCTCCATGCACCGAACAAACTTCCCTATAAAAACCCTCCTGCCTTCCCTCTGAAACTCACATATTACTCTAGCCCATACACATCTCCACCTTTTCCCATGGCGAGTGGGGGAGCCTCTTCACGGCCATATGTGCCTGATGCATGGTGGGAGTCTTTTGGCCCTGGAGAGCATGCTCGTCCTCCTTCGAAGGATATGCAAGTCATACAATATGGGGACTGGAGAGATGGCCCTCCTTTGCTACAAGATCGTCACTTTCCGTCAATTTTCGACTGGCCAACATGCGACTGTGGGAACCCCGCAGTTGTGCAATGGTTTGACCACGTGCACGAGGGGTTCACTGGTCGCAGGTTCTACCGATACGCAGATTACAACGTAAGTTCCCTCCTATTTACACTATGGTACCGTGCATACAACTTACTTATCACTTCTCTTATCTCCAGATACCAGACGTCACGTGCGGTTGGACTCAATGGATGGATGAGCCATACCCGGCAGCAGCGTACACCTACATAACATACCTGCATGCAAGAATCGATAAACTGCGGGCTAGAGTGGATGATAGAGGAGAGCGGCACGATCGAAAGGCGGGCGGAGGTCATGCGGCCTTCCCGACCTCTAGGCAATCCATGCCGCACGTCAATCGCATAACCAGCGATCTTTGGACCAATACTATCGGCCGAATCGATCATGTCGGGACCATGCATGTCTATCACGGATGCCACTATCCCAAGCACACCCAACGCTGAAGTCCTCGTCGAAGAGCCATCATGCAAAAGACTTACCCGTGTACTACAACACGGAGTTGGAAAGCGATCGCTTTCGGTGTCTGACCACTTGGTGTTCATGCCAATGCCACAACCCTTTTACCCGTCCGTGGTGACCACCCATGCAGGCCATCGCACCCTGTATGCAAGGTAGTTAAAATCGCGATCCTACTCGTAGAGTCGTGCGATTCTACGATCCTATGGAAGCATGTCAATCCGAGTCGCTTAGTGAATCGGGATCACATAGGATCGGAGTAGGATCGCGATCCAAATCGTAGAATCGTGTAGAATCGCGATCCTACTCGATAAGGTTTAGAAGTTATTTTGATAATTGACAAAGAACTATAATGTTAATTAGTGTGTGATTCAATCGAATCATGATAAATCCATCTTGATCTTCTCATTGAAATCTCTTACATGACCAAATTTCGTAATTTTTGAATTTTTGCTATTTGTTTTGTATTTTGAACATCACCGATCTAATTAGTTATGGAGTGTCCAAATTTTACGGTTTTCAAAAATACAACACAAATAGCAAAAAATTCAAAAAATACTAAATTTGGTCATGTAAGAGATTTCAACGAGAAGATCAAGATGGATAGTTCTGATTGTCTATTTTGAGTCTCGGATTTTATAAACTAGGCATAAAGCATGGTGTCTTGATTGCTTTGCAAAGCAGAGCTCAACTATATATATATATAATATAAAAGTACAGTGGAAAACAAAATATATATTTATTTTACAAATTAGATAGAATCCTCGATTTTACGATTGGATACTACGATTCGATTCTTTCCAGGGAAAATCGATCCAACTTAGGATCCCGACTCTGACTACCTTGCCTGTATGTAATACCAGCTTTCCGAATAAAAAACCGTTAGGTTATGCTTTCCTTCTTTATCTTGTAGGCCATCTTATCACATCGCTTTCACATCACATCGCTGTCATTGCTTGCTGCCTCACCACGGGCTGCCCGTGAACTCCAATAATTTGTACCTGCCTTGTCCATCTCGCGGCTTATTCAAATAATGTTACATTTAGGCGTGTTACATGTAACCCGTGAGGGATGAATGGTGTCTAACTGCATGACCTGAACGTAGGATGAATTCGGACTTAAGGCCTTTAGGGGATTTGACAAATAGGTAGGTACCATTTTTTATTTCAAAAGCTACCATGACATACAGGGTGCGATGACATACATGCTATAATTAGGGATGTATCCGTGAGGGCATCCGCTTAACGCCGTGAACCCGATTGAAAATATGAAACGCATTACATGGTAATAATCCACGTAGACTGAAACTTGATGCAAATTACATGAAATAAACTCCTATTGTAGTAGGGACGCTAGGTTTAGTGCCATCCATGGAACGGTTCCACACGGGTATACACGTGGTTCATGCGAGTAGCAAATGTAACTCGCTCCTCAAGCGGGGATATTCTTGCGTGAAGATGTTCGATGTAACTGAACACGGCTATTGGGAAGGGGTCGTCCATCCATTTGTTGAAGCCGCAGTCATCGGTCTACATTTGGAAATGAGAAAAAGGTGAGATGGAAAATGTATTAAACCATTGGCGTTGTCGGTTTGGTTACTCCTGGCCAATCTGTGCTTGCAGCAAAAGCGTCGGCGCACCATCCTTCGACAACCTGGTCAAAAGTTTGTACAACTGTGTCCACTCCATGCGTACAACGTGGCCATCCCCTGTAGAAGTTTGGGTCTCTTATCATTGTTGGCTCTGTGTTATAGCTAGCTCTCGTCCGAATAGGCAAGTCGTCGCTTGGTAGACGGGCTTGAGATCCAGGACCATTTGACGTCCACCAGGCTTGTCGGATCAACCGTTAGATCGTGTCGTGAAGCCATATGTACAATGTGGTATGCCTATCTCTACTCGCCTCCCTCCTACGAAGCCAACCCTAATAGGGAGTTTACACACACAGAGTCAGAGTGAGAGTGAGGGTGGGAGTGAGAGGGACGTCAACTATGCGTCCCATTATATTGGCCGAGGAGTACTTAACGTATTGGATTAATAAGTTGTTCACTATGCTTACTGACATCATTTACTAAATAAACATATGCTACCAATGCCCTACATCTGCCTATATCAATGCGGCCCGTTCATTTCGTCGGTGCATTCATCGTTATGAGCATGCCGGTGATCGCTTTCTACGCCGTTGACATCAATAATTGCGCGACAACTGGCGACCATGATCCGCCTTGCCCGTCACATCAATAATTGCGCGACATCGGCGGCGAACACTATCCGCTAGACACCGGTCACATCAATAATTGCATGGCACTGCTGACGAATAGTACCCGCCTGACATGGTCCAGTCACATCAATAATTGCGGGGCACTGCTGACCAACATTACCCGCCTGACACCGGTCACATCAATAATTGCGCGGCCTTTGTTGACCTCTGATGCCGGCGACACCGGTCACATCAATAATTGCGCCGCACTGCTAACCAACAGTCCCGCCTGACACCGTCTAGTCACATCAAATACAGCAGCTGCACTCGGGAGGGATTCGTGCGGTTCCATGAAGTCGATCCATGCACCGAACAAACTTCGCTATATATTTCCCTCCTGCCTCCGAGTCCTCTGCGCTGCAACTTTCCTCTCAAACTCACATATTACTCCGGCCCTTACACTCCACAAATCTCATTGTAACGAGCAATGGCGACCTCGACTCTGAGCCCGTCCATGGCGAGTTTAATACCACCGTGCGGAAGGGTCAATGTTCCAATATTAGCCTGCGGTGACCTTTGCAAGTTTGTTCAATCCGACGAAGATTTCTCATATACTTACGGAAGGAGGTTCTTCGTGTGTGCGAACTACGAGTACGATCCACCCAAGGCTACCTTTGGCGAGCGTCCAAAGGTACTTGCTCACCCTATCCTGTATGATTATATCTAGCTACATGGCACATGTGATCTGTACTGACTTATGTTCAACAAATAGTCTCCCCACCTCTCTGCGATTACAGCGGTGGCTAGACACGAGAACAATCGAGGCGCACAAGCAACACATCGGCGTGAGGTCCGTTGGAAAAAGCGATGGTTTAAGCGGCGCCCAATATGAGGAGGAGCAAGAGGTGAAGCGGCGTTCGCGGGAGAGTACCGGAGGCGACAAGAGGGCGCCGAACGTCGAGCTCTTGAGGCACGAGAGGCTGAAAGGGAGAGAAAGCGCGAGAGGGCACGTCGTGCAAGGAAGGCTGGACCTGATGCTATCAGTAAGGGGAAATATCCCCGTTGTACTCAGTAGGAACTTCCTTGTAATCCTGAGAATAAAAATTTTCTGAGAGCACTCTTTCTTCAACGCGGCATGTGAGGGTTTATGATTAAATCTCGCCCAACCAGACACCGGTTTATTCTTCTATCTATTTATTTAATTTTCTAAATAATTATTAATATAAAAAATGTCTGCTGAAACTTATTCATTATTTTCATATTATTATTTTTAAAGATTACATAGACCAAATAACAGGCCATATATACTGATAATATATATACTTTTATATATAATATATATCATACATATGTTATATATTAACTATTATTATATATAACATATATAATATATTATATACATGTTATATATGGCATATATAATATATAATATATTATATAGTTATATATGCGATCTTGGCGCTACCAAACCGCGGCGGAGGGGTATTATTATCTTTGGGTTACAACAATGGGCATTTTTATATTTGCAAATTTTTTTTGGGTAAACAAAATAATTTTTCTGTTCGATACGGCGCACCTATCATGACTTACATTTTCAAATGATGCCGGGACTCCATTTATTTTTATGATACATCACTTATTTTATTCTGAAATCACATAATTTATGTTTTGCGAAAAATTAAAAAAAAATTACAGAATTCCGCTCTATTGGCAGACAGACTATAATTACGCCCGTTGGGAGGGCGATTTTGGGCTAAGAACAGTGTTGCGCAAAACCCGTCCGTTGAACGGGCGGTTTATATAGCTCACCCTACCGTCGGGCGGTCTTTGGGCCACCACGTGCGCGGGCCGACCGGAGCAAAGCCCGCCCATCCGTTGGACGGATTTTTAAAATCTCGCCCTCCGGTCGGGCGGTTCAAACTTCTTGCCCAACGGGCTGGCGACGGGAGTCTATTTATTTATTTTTTTAAAACTGAATATCATTTATTTATTTCTAAAAAAAATAAATATAAAAAAATTAAAATTCCCCGATGGACACCCTAACCCTAGTCTTATCATTTAGCACCCGTGTCTATAAATATTGGGCCCTTTTACACCCCAGGTGGTTTCAGAGGGTGGCAGTCCGTTTTGTCAGGCCGTATGCACGTGGCATAGGCAGTGACGGTTGGACTCCGAAAATTCGAAAAAATATTAGAAACAATTTTTTAGAAAATTTGATGTAAAAAACACTTTTTCGATAGCTGATTGGTGTAATACGAATTTATTCCCGATGAAAAGATGTAAAGGAAACTAAATATAGTTCATGCTATGATCATATGAGATAAAAGAGGTGTTCTTTTGGACTTATCTAAAAGTCTAATATGACTTATCTCATAACTTCGAGAATTTCTGACTGTCTAATATTGACTTATCTGACTTTTTTATTACTTTTGAATCTTTTTTATCATGTAGGCGTGTCTAAAAGCTTCTAAATCCTAAAAATCAAGGCCATGCGACACTCGAGGCCACCTCGGAAAATTCTCGAAGTTACGAGATAAGTCAGATTAGACTTTTAGATAAGCCTAAAAGAACACCCTCAAAAGCTACTTTCTAGCTCATATATACATATGTATAGGAAGCCAATTTGAGGCTCCATAGAGCCTAGGCTCCATGTGCATTCAGATTCGTGATGTTTAACGTGTGTATATTTTCACATACTCACTAAAAAAATTATTTGAGATATCAAACTCTTGAAAAAAATTAATTTCAAACTTAGTTTAAACTAGTTTGAAGTATAGTCTGAACTAATTTGAAGCATAGTTTAAAAGTAGTTCAAACTGAAGTTCAATTTAACTTTTTTCGGAGTTTGATGTCTCAAATATTTTCTTTAGCACGTATATGAAAGTACAAATATCAAATAACACGAATCTCAAAGCACATACAGTGGTAACGAACCATGGAGTCTAGACTCTATGGAGCCTTATGTATTATTCCCATATGTATATACATACATATATATAAACGATGTACATAGATTAATCGTACAAAAACAACTTTTGAGATTACAGCTTGCGAGCAGAGAAATAGCTAGCCCGGTGATGTGGTGCTGTTAAGCAGGTCCATGAGGCCGACCCCTTCTTGAGCCTTGTCCTCCAGGTCCAGGGACACCATAGCCACAGCAGCACTGCATTAATTACTTTGAGTTCATTCAATTCGATATCATTAGTATTTGTTGGTTTTAACCTTGGTTTGAGCCGATGAATCTCGCTATCGCTGGAATTATAGGTTTAGGCTCTGTTTGAGCCGATAATTTCTCTATTCTTTTAGATATGTTAACTTTCTTGTTCTTATTTTTAGATTAGCAGATCTTTATCTTTATCTCCGGATTTAATTGACTAATCAAAGCTATGAATTTATTTACATTGCCAATTACATGTCAAATTGGTTGGCCCATCCTGGATCCATAAATTTGGTGTTGACGGAATTCCAAAATTCTAAACCCACGTGTGTTTAGCAGACTGTCAAATTTTTGCGTTAACATAATCCGAGAACCAATTTCACTTGGTTTTGTACCTTAGGGACGGTCGACAACAATAATTCTAAAATAAAATCGGTATTTTTTTTCAACAATAGAGATAGAGATACCAAACATGTAACCTCGAAAGCACCTCTTTTTAATAATAGAGATAGAGATACAAATCACCTAGCCTTCTCAGGCGCAAGAAGAAAATTTTTTAATAATAGATATAGAGATACAAACACCTGACCTTGCTAAGCTCTTTTTTAAAAAATAATAGAGGAGTATACCAAACACATAACCTTGCTGAGCAACAAGAAGCGAGGTGAGAACTGAGAACAGCGTCGGATCTCTATAGTAATTAAAAAAAGAAGAAAACAATAAAAATCGAGGTCTGTTTATGGGTGTTGTAGCCGTGGAATCGAATCATCGGTCCCATAGTTATTAAAAAAAAGAAGCGGCGAGAGATCCAAACATGCTAGTCATGAACAGCATAATTGTTACGTCACTTACAAGTAAACTTTCTGATTTTAGAGACGGATCCCATGATCTTCGGGTCGTCCGTTCAATCAGTCAACGGAGTTTAATTCAAATTTCATAGCTAAGTTCCTCCTAATTTGTCAGCTCGTTTTCTGCCAAAGAGGACCGACTGCGATACCTGCACTAGTCCCTACATCGGTAGGCTAATGCTCACATTTAGGACTCGTTTGGTACAGCTCCAACTCCCAGCTCCACCTCAGAGCTGGAGTTTATAGGTTAAAATAAAGTGACTTAGGTTTATATTTTTAGTTTAAAATGTAAATAAGATGACTCACCTAAGCATCCTTAATTTATCCACAACTCCAGCTCCATGAATTTCTGAAGCTAGGAATAGGATGCTCCACCAACTCCACCAATTTGGTGGAGCTGGAACTGTGCCAAACAGAACCTTATATTGATAGGTGCATCGCATACATATGATTCAAGATATTTCAATATTACAAAACTGAAATTAAGCCATACGGCTGTTACAATCTAGCGGATCAGGCCAAATAGTCTAGCATTATCCAAAAGCATGATCACAGAGTTCAACAAGGGCGTGAAAACATAGAACTCCAAAAGTAAGTCCAGCGGCTATGCAAATCTTGCTTGCAAGCGGCGTCCTAAACCTCATCCTGGCCATCATATTCTAGATCACCATCTTCGTGGCACTCATACATGTCATCCTCTTAATCTCCATTTAAAAGAATGAGTGTGTGCAAGGATAAGTGCGCAATCAACACCGCACTTGCGAATTAACACCCTCCCAATACATTTAGTGATAAAGGCCACAAAGGAAAAGCTATGTCATTTTATTTGCTAGGGCCAATTTTGAAGAATTTGAGTACTAAAAGGCCTATTACTTAGCAATTTTTAGGAAAAACCAGCTTTATAGTGAAATCAAGTGTCAGGTTTATCCTTTTCCTCGTTAATCCAACCAACTTCTAATTCAACCGAAATCACTACCTCTATGATCCCATACTCTACTTCCCCTATACACCGGCCATCTTATTCCGAGGGAGTTTGGACCAGTCCCAGACTGCCAGCTCTCTCGTTATGATGTCGCCATAGCCTCATGAGATGCCATCCCCATTGCATGGACAACAGGGATCTCTTGCCGGTAGTCCAGTGATCCGCCCAACCCGTCAAGTACTGGCACAAACTCACCCGGGTGGGATGGAGGGAACTCCTGTGGGTCTGAGACAGCGTTTATCTGCCCTTTAACCCCTAAGTCAGGATAGTTCCAGCTTTTCTGCCTCGCACTACCGTGTGATGGCCACACGTTGTGTCGGACCCCCCTTTGAGGGGTGGCGCAACATACGCATGTAATCTCCGCACTCCATTTTCCGAACCACCTTACGCATGTAATCTCCATGAATTTACGAGTGTCCACCCAAACCTACGCGTGTGATCTTCACGATCCACTACTGCACTTCTCATGTCCGTGGGCCCCCTTGCCCACCTTCTCAGCTCAACACATCCTCCCCTGTCGGAACCACCTTACGCGTGTAATCTTCACAAATTTACAAGTGGCGTCCTCAGCCTACGCGTGTAGTCTCCACGCTCCTCCATGACACATCCGATCTTGGGGCTAGCCCAAACTCGTGGACCCAATACACTAACATATCCACAGGACCAACCCACTCTCGTGGACCTAGTCCACTAACATAAACATGGGCCTAGTCCATTACCAGCTTACATTCTCTATACCAACTTCATAATCCCCTCCTCATAGACCCAGTCCATGATTTAATAACTGTAATCCAGCTTAGTAACTGTAAGGAACCGGATGCCCAAGAGGAGGGTGTCGACGATTTGTGTCGGCAATATATTTTATGGAGCACTGCGAAAGATCACAACTACGATGGTAGCACAGGGAGCCGAATTTATACAGGTTCGGGCTCTCGGGGCGAGGTAATACCCTACTCATGTGCTCGTGGATTGTATTATGGTGGATCTCTAGAACGTCGAGATGTGTACGATCTAAGATCGGATGAGGTACCGGATCTCAGATGTGGATGAAGAAGATGTCGAATTAGGGGCCCCTGACCCCCTTTATATAGTCCAAGGGGCCGGGTTACAGATAGAATCCCTAATCCGTATAGGAAAGGTACAGATATAACCAAATCGGTTATGCCTATATCTATGTATTCGAGTAGGAGACGAGTTCGTTTCCTTGTAGAAACACGTCGGTAGCGCCCGACCTCCAAGCACATATTAGGAAACCCAATCAACTCGGCCCAAAGAGATGGTGCGTCCAATTGTACTTCTCCGGATACCCGGGGCCCATGTTATCCACAGAGGGTGAATTGGGCTTCTCAAAATTTTACTTTCTATTCGATTTTACACTTATGTCGTTTTGACTTACAGTTTAATGTGAATGATTTTGTGTATTTGAAAGTATCACCAATAAAAGGTATTCGTCGATTCAGAGTCAGTGGAAAGCTAGCACCGAGATACATTGGACCGTTCCGTGTTCTTGCAAAGAGAGGAGACGTGGTGTATCAGTTGTCTGATGCACATAGCTTGTTTCATGTGTCTCAGTTAAAGAAGTGTTTGTGTGTGCCAAAGGAACATACTCTGTTGGAGAACATGGATTTCTAGGAGGATTTGACCTATATCGATTATCTAGTAAAAATTTTGGAGGAATCCGAGAGGTGCACCCGAAGCCATAAGATCAAGTTTTGCAAAGTTCAGTGGAACCATCACACAGAAAAGGACGCGACGTGGGAAAGAGAAGAGGATTTGTGAGTAGAATTCCACGCCGCCGTCGTCGACATCGTTGAGGTAGCTGTTGCCGCCTCCCCTGTCCTTGCTACACCATCGCTGTCGAGCCACCGTCGCTCCTCGCTGTCCCTCGCCTTGCTGCTGCGGCAGGCTAAACCCTCGATGTTGCCGCAGCAGCGGCGCCGTGTGCGGTTGCTTGACTCCGCGCCATCACGCGACCTTCTTGTTGCCACGCCTCGCCCGTCATTGCCACGGGCCATCGCGCCACCTCCGCCCGCGAGCCGCGGCGGGCTAGGTCATCGATGTTGCCGCGGCGGCCGTGCCGTGCGGGTTGCCGACTCGCGCCATCGAGCGATCTTCTTATTGCCGCGCCTCGCCCGTCATTGCCATCGGACGCTGCGCCGCCCTCGCCCGCCTTGAAGCGCGGCGAGCTGGGTCATGATATTCTTGAGCAGCCGCGCGCGTGCGGTTGCCGACTCCGTGCCATCATGCAACAACTGCTTGCCGCGCCTCACCCGTCGTTGCCGTTGGGCGTCCACGCCGTCTCCGCCGCGCGAGCCGCGACCCGCCGCCGTGCCTCGCTACCCGCGTCGTCTGCCACGTGCCGCCACCGACTTTGTCGCGTGTTGTCGTCCCGGCGTTAGCCATGCGTCGTCGCCCCGCTCTAGCCGCCACCGCCTCGCCATAGCCTATCACCGCCACCGCTGCCGCGTCGCCGTTGTCACCGAGCCGCCCCACCGTCGGTTCTCTCTCTCCTCTTCTCTCTTTCTTCACCCTCTAGCTCCCTCGCTCTCCATCTCTCTGCCTCTTCTCTCTCTCCCAACCACAGCTCCTCCCCTTATCCTTCTCGCGTGGGCTGATCTTCTCTGATCTTGAGCTTCTTTCTTTCTGATTGTTTTCCTTTTTCCCAATTCTAGTGAATAGTGTTCTTTCACTATTTTGCTGTGAATTCATCCGAGCTCCAAATCCGGTGATTCTAGTTTCTAAAAATCAAGAAAATTTATATCTACTTACTATAATTTTTATATAATTTTTTCAATTTATTTACTATTTTCGTTATTTATTGTGGTTTTTCTCGCTTTGCATGCGATAGACCACGTGGGTGACGAAGGAGAGTTCGTCGACGCCGCTGACATTCCGCAAGCTCAAGAAGAACAGGAATGCAAGTCTCTTCCCCAGAATCCTAATTTTCTAGATTTTGCCAAAATTGTTATTTGATTAAATTATGCGTATTTGCCATAGTAATTCCTAATGCATGTCGTTTATTTGTATGATATGCATCCAATATCATGACAAACCCTAGGACAATATTATTATGTAATTTGCTACTGTTTTTAATCATTAGTTAGTTTAGCATTGCTTAGATAGTTACTGGGGAGTGATTCCCACTTATATGGTCACCATTAAACACTTTAATGTCAGAATGTAGAGTATCTGAGTATCAGACATGAGAAACTGGGTTTAGGGTGGGATTGTTCACTCATTAATTAAAATTTGAGATTTCAGAGGAGGAAGCGGCGCGCGTAACCGCGCCGATTTGGGATTCTCGCCGAAGCTGTGGGGGCCCCGCGCGCGCGAAAAGGTAGGCATTTCGCCCGAAGGCAATTACCAGATAAACCTCTGAGCGGCACGTCATCGTCCCTTCGAGGCTCGAGGCTAAATTGTTGGGGAAAATCGTGGCCCATGAAGGTTCGGCCCTTACTTACCACCCCCCCCACAGGAGGCAAGCTCGGGGCAACAAGCTCGCGCCCGAGCTTGGCAAGCTCGAGCTCGAGCTTTCCGTCTCGGGCTTCGGGCCCCTTGCTTCCTCTGGGCTTCTGAGGTTCAAAGGAACAGGACCGAGGCAAATCGTCGTGCAGCAGTGGGCGAGATCGCCCAGTCCCCAGAGTCGTCAAAATTAAATATCGCCTTGTCGAGAGTGCTGGCGGCGGCTTCGGCGGGTTGGCGGTGGTCCGTCAACGCTGCATGGACAAAGACACGTCTTGACGATGGCGGCTGCGCGTGATCGGAGATTACACTCGATTACGGTGGATTTAAATGCGCTTCTCGGCATGGCAAAAAGGTAACGACTAATTCAACGGACCAGCGCAAGCTACAGTGGCCGGAGGGCGCCTATAAAAGGGACGTACAGACCACAACAAAGGCACCCACCCCCCCGTTTCTACATACACACAACACATTTGGAGAATAGCTACTGTAGAACAGGAGCACTTGCACCCTTGTAGAAGCTCTAGTTCCCAGCGGTAGTTCTCCGCATCCAGGTAACGGTAGGAACACACACAGTGCCTTAAGCACTTATTGTACTCGAGGCGGGCTTCCCAAAGCCGGACTTCTGCTGTACTTTCGTTTAAGATCGGTATTAAACGAAGATCGGGCGTAATCTTGTTATCCCGCATGGAGGCTGAACGGGATAAAAACACTCGTGTTACTCCCCGCCAGCGATCCGGTCTCGACACGTCCAACCGCGTTGAGACTAGGTCTTTTCGCCGGCGTCCGATAGCGGCGGGCTTGATCGAGGAAAGGGCCGTCTTCGAGCCTCGCACCCTCTTTCCTTGCTTATTGGCGCCGTGGAGGCTCGCCTCCCGGTCGCCGACAGCTGGCACCCACCGTCGGGCCCGAGTGCGGTCTTCTCCCCTCGATCGAGTCGAGGATGGCCTTGTTGTCTTACGACGACATTGATACCGTGGACCTCAACTACGACGATCGCGACGATCTCAATGACGTCGACGAGTCGTATGAGGAGTGGCAGGATGGTATCCTCGCCGGAGCTCAGTCCGACGAGATGAAGGTGGAAGCAACACCCACCTCGAGAGTAACTGTTCGCTCCCCAGCTTTGCCCGGCCAAGCCCGCACTTCGCTGACTCACGTCAGCGAAACCCTCATGGAGGGACTGGAGGCACCGCCACTAGTGCCGCATCCGGATGGACCGCGCACGTACGCGGTCGCGTCCAAGGAGGAGGACCAGTCTTGCGCGCGCAACTGGCGCCCCGGCCCGTCAGGACCGGCAGTGGACTGGTGCGTGCCCATGATGGTGGAGGGTGCTGACGGCACCGCCTCCGTGGGTGACACCGACATGTCTCCTTCGCGGGAACCTGCCTCACGCCATGTCTTTGCGGCGCCAGGCGGAGCAACCCCGCACCAGCCACGCACTGACCTAAGCGGAGACCACCAGCGGCGTGAAGCCGCTCATAGCCTCTTCGCCGGGTCGGTCGGGCGGACTTTGGCGGACATCCGTCGCAGGCCTACTGGTCCGACACCCGCCGCTCGCGCGCGCGCACTTCGCCTACCTACCATCGTCACCAACCCGGTCTTTGCGTAGTCGACAAAGGGTTAAGCGATGCCAGTCATCGTGACTGGAGAAGGACCGCGAGGTTCACCATGGCCGACCTAAGCGCCGTATTCTTGACGGCCTAGAGGAGCTCGGCTGGGGATCTCGGCGAGCACCTCGAGCCTAGTCACACACCGATGGTTCCTCGGCAACCGCGGCGAGCGTTGATCGCGCCGATAGGCATCCGTCCCACGGGACGGCGCTCCTCAGCGCACCCCAAGCGGAGTTTTTTCCCGCCTTGGGCCTCTTCCGGGCGGTAGACCCCTCGTTGGAAACAACGGGGCTGTCCCTGGATGCCCGGCCTTCTCCCGAACTTTGCGCGAGGCCCCATGGCCTCGCAAGTTCAAGCCCAGAAGCATCGAGAAGTTCGACGGGAGCAAGAATCCCGACGAATATCTCGCTATCTATACTACCGCCATCCCGGCACAGTGTAATGAGGCCGTAATGGTCAACTACTTCCCTACCGTCTTGGAGGAATGGCCTTAACTGGCTGTTCAACCAGGTAGAGGTTCGATCGTGGCTGAGAACAGTGCGAGGCGCTCGTTCGAATTTCGAGGCTGCTCGCTGCATACAGGAAGCCCCAGACCTCAAACTTGTGGTCGGAGGGCGGAGAGAACTGCGAGGACTATGTCCGCAGGTTCGTCCAGTCGCAACACCATTCCGTCGATCTCAACGAGGCCATCGTTGAGGCCTTCAAGGAGGGAGTGCGGAATACCCGTTTCACCGAGACCTTGAGCTCCATCCGGTCCACACCGCAGCCGATTTATTCGTCTTTGCGAAGGATCTGTCCAGTGCCTCCGGGCGGTGGAGCGCCAGCCGAGGGAGCGGAGGAGAAGGCGGCGGCGGGGTAACCTGAGATGCCAAGAAGGGCGACGCAGAGACGAAGAAGAAGAAGAAGAAGAAGAAGAAGAAGAAGGAGCCTGCCGTCCCGAACTACGTCGCAGCGGTGGAGCCCGAGAGGCCCACTCTTCTGAGGGCGCCTCATGGCCGCCCGGCAGTGGCGGGAATGGCAGGGCGCAGCGGGGGCAGGCGAGCTCCCACCCGACCTCAGCCGGCCCGAGGCTAACCCTCCGAACAACCGCTCTCGCCTTCTCCATCGGCAGCGATCGCCCCGAACTCGTAGCTGCGGGGCGTGGGCGTCGGTTGGAGGACTTCTACGCCGGGCGTGGGCCCATGCCCGAGCTCCCCGACCACGGGTGCCGGACGACCGGGCGCCTCAGGGTGCCCATGGCGACGCCTTCTAGGAGGCTCGCGCGCACGTTGCCGTGATCTTCGGCGGCGCTTTCGCCTACAGCTCACGACGCGAGCTTAAGGCCGCTGCTCGAGAGGTTTACCACCTCGAGAAGGGTAAGCCCGGAGACGCACCCCTGCGGTGGTCTCATCAGTCGATCACTTTCTCCGAGGATGATTGTCCACCCGGAATGACTAGGCCCTAGCGCTTGCCACTGGTGCTCTGCCCGACCATCAGCAACATGCGAGTCGATCGCGTGTTGGTGGATGGCGGAGCTCATGGACATCGCCTTTGCTTTCGGGTTCTCGGCGGATCACGAGTCCACGGTCCAAGATCAAGGACATTGCCATTCCCTTTCATGGCATTGTCCCTGGGTCGTCCCTACAACCGATCGGGCAGATCGTGCTGCCCGTAACGTTCGGGACCCCGCAGAACTTTCGGACGAAGTACGTCACCGTCGAGGTGGTGGACTCCAAGCTCCCATACAACGCCATCCTTGGACGTCCCGCGTTGTCTAAGTTCATGGCGGCCACCCACCATGGGTACCACTGTCTGAAGATGCCGGCCCCTCACGGGGTCATCACGATCAGGGCGGAACACAAGGCCGCAATGGCTCATGATGAGCGCCTTAGCCATGGTCGGACAGCTCCCGAGCATGGCGGCCAAGGCCGAACGGTCGCCGATCCGCCCCAAGGTGGCCTGCGCGCAGGAGCCCCCATGATCCCCTCTCTAAGGGCGACCCGGCCAAGGTCGTCCACGTGAGGGTCAACCTCGAGTCAAATAGGAACTCGAGCTCGTCCTTCTTCTCCGCTACTTGAGACGTGTTCGCGTGGAAACCGTCCGACATGCCCGGAGTCCCAAGGGAGGTCATCGAGCACAGACTAGGCTGCTTGACATGACAAAAGCTGTCGAGCCAGACCCTCGGCGCTTCCCAAAGTGGAAGGCCGACATCATCGAGAACAACTTCGGTAAGCTCCTCCAAGCCGGCTTCATCCGAGAGGTCGAGCATTCCGACTGGCTCGCTAACCCAGTCGTCGTCAAGAAGAAGGGCGGGAAGGGGCGAATGTGCGTCGACCATCGCTACCTCAACGCCACCTGCCCCAAGGACAATTTTCCCTTGCCGTGCATAGACCAAGCGGTCGGCCTTAGCGGCGGACTCGCGCTCATGAGCTTCCTGAGCGCCTACTCGGCTATCACCGGATCACGCGGCAAGAGAAGACGAAGAAAGCGCGCCGTGACACCTTTTGGTACCTTCTGCTACACGACCATGAACTTCGGTCTAAAGAACGCGGGAACCACGTTCCAGCGACTAATGCAGAAGACGGTCTCTGATCAGATAGGGCGCAACGTAGAGGTTTATGTAGACGATGTTGTTGTAAAAAGCAAAGTCCCGCGGGACCATGTGACCGACCTTCAGGAAACTTTTGCCAATCTTATAAAGCATCAAGTTAAGCTGAATCCTAAAAAATGTGTCTTTGGTGTTGATGCAGGATGTTGCTTGGCTATGTGATAGGAAAAGCGAGCATCGGGCAAGCCAAGAAAATCGAGGCCATCGAGTATCGGATCGCCAACTTTGCACCAAAGAGGTGCAAGTCCTAACGAGCGGATGGCGGCTCTCGGCAGATTCATATCTCGTCTCGGCGGCGCGATGCACTTTTTCAGTAGATCATGCGCAAGCATGATGGTTTCGAATAGACGAGAGGAAGCGAGGCCGCTTTCAATGAGCTAAGCGTTACTGTTCCGTCTCCGTCCTAGCCACGCCAAAGCTCGGGAAGATCTACTCCTCTACTTGGCGGTTGCCCGTGAGGTCAGTGAGTCTTTGTACTAGCAGTCGAACACGAGGGCAAGCAACAGCCTGTCTACTACGTAAGTGAGGTACTGCATGGACCTAAGGAGCGATACCCCGAGGTCTAGAAACTCTTGTACACCTTGCTTATGGCCTCGCGAAAGTTGCGTCACTATTTCCAAGCCCATCCGATTACGGTCCCAACGAGCTTCCCGCTAAGGGATATCATCCGGAACCCCGACGCAAACGGGAGGATCGCAAAGTGGACAGTCGAGCTTGGTAAATTCGACATCAAGTTCGTACCCCAAACAACGATCAAATCCCAAGTCGTGGCCGACTTCTTGGCTGAGTGGACCGGCCCGGCCGACCCTTCGGGAGGCTCGCCCGAGCTCACAAGCCAAGAAGCGCTGACCATGTTTTTGATGGGTCGCGCCAATTCGACGATCGAGTGCGGGTTTGTTCTCATCTCCCCTAAGGAGAACAAATTCAGCATATAGTCTGACTCCATTTTCCCTTGAATGAACAATCTTTGCGAGTCTGAAGGCCTCTAGCCGGCCCTCTGAGCATGCACCGCCGCTCGGCATAAAACGACTAACGGCGAAGGGGATTGAAGTTGGTCGTCGCTAGGTAAACAAGGAGTTCGGTGTTGCGGCGACTCAATGGCGCGATACTTGGTAGAAGTGAAAAAGCCGGAGAAACACTTCACGAACTTGAAGTGTGTTCGTTCCCAGGCGGCTAATAGCTTGAGCCGATAAGCTTCATAAAGCTTGGCTCCTCACAAGAAAGCGCCGGCGGGTGCTCATCTGACACCTACTAAAGCCCTCTATTCCTCAGGAGAAAGAGGCCCCGAGAAACAGATTGCCTCTACCCAAGCGACCTGTACCGTTTAGTTCCTAGAAGCGTAGCGACACTGGATAGCGCCATTCGTCCAGTTCTTGGCCTGCAGGACAACGCCACAGACACGGTGAGAAATCTGGCTCAAAGACAAGCCCAGCCTTACCGATTACTCAGGGGCTTGTTGTACCGAAGGGGTTCTAACGGTGTACTTTGCAAGTGCGTGACCTAGGAGGAAGGCAAATTTCTCCTCCAAGACATCCACGACGGGATCTGCGGGGCCCATGCCTCTTTCAGAACCCTAGTGGGAAAAGCATTTCGCATGGGGTACTAATGGCCCATTGCGTTGACCGACGCAAGAGAGCTAGTAAAACGCTGCCCAGCCTGCTAATATCATGCCCGGGTATCCTACCAGCCCGCATATGAGCTGCAGACTATCCCGTTAACCTGGCCATTCTCAACATGGGAAATGAACATACTTGGTCCGTTCCCCAGAGGCCTAAAGGGTCTGCCTTTTGTGTTAAATCGTCATCGACACTTTTACTAAGTGGATCTAGGCGAACGATTAATCGAGCATATCCGCCAAACGGCCAAGAGGTTTCTTAGGAACAACATCGTGACGAGTTCGGCGTCCCGAGTAAGGCGATCGGCGACAACGGGACCGATTCACAAGTGAGCTATTCGGGATTCTTGTGAAGAGCTCGGCATGAAGGTCGCGCTAACCGGTAGCTCACCTGAGTAATGGTGCGGCCGAGCGCGAATGGGCGAATCATGCGGGCATCAGCGCCGAGTATCGACGCTCTTGCCGAACAACGTCTGGCCCAGGTAGACGAGTTACCCTCGGTGCTTTGGGCGGCCGGACAACCTCTAATCAGACTCTTGGCGAAACCCGTTCGAGGCTTGTATCTGGCTCGGGGCGGTCTTGCCGGTAGAGCCAAGACTTAGTTCACTTCGTGTTGATTTTGCGGAGACGGATCGACAACGGCGAGGAGCGGCTCTTTGGATCTCGACCTATCTGAGTCCTGCCGCGAGCAAGCACTACTGCGAGTGGCAGCATACCAGCAATCCCTGCGACGGCATGCGGCTAAAAAGGTACAGACCCAGACCCTGCAAGTGGGCGACCTGGTTCTAAGACGAGTTCAGAACCTAGCTCATGCCAACAAGCTCACCCCAAGGTGGGAGGGTTTATACATGGTCGTATCAGCCGCACGCCTGGGGGCTGTAAGACTGGCTATGCCAGATGGTAGAGTCCTCAACAGCTCCTGGAATATCGCTCAACTTCGGAGGTTCTACGCCTAAGAAAAGGTCGTAAGTCTCTATTCCCCCCTATCTCTTTTTCTTTTGACCATCCTACCATTCTCCAGAGAGCCCCCAAACTAAACCCAGCGATCCAAACTTTCGATCGGGCTTGGGAGAAAGCTCGGACTGTTCCAGTATACATCGGCAGGATAGCGGCTACGCAGAAGCCAACCCCCGGGATTCCCTTGCACACGGGTAAGCCGATATCCATCGCACCTCGCAAGATCCCACGCGGGCACATGCTTTTCGGCCCTATATCATAAGCCCGCATAAACCTGCCATAGGCCCCGGGATACCTCTAGAGTCCAACACTCTGCCTCTCGCAAAGAGATGGAGCTAGGGCCACAAGCTTCGTACAAGGCATACGGTCTCTAAGCCGCGCCCGAGCTTCTCTTTGGAAGCTCGGATGTGGCTCGGGGGCTAGGGTCGATTTTTCAAAAATTGATTTCTCTAAATCACAACCGACCTTCTGTCGAACCAGAAGATCGGTCGTGGCTCGGGGGTTAGGGTCGATTTTTTAAAAATTGATCTCTCTAAACCACAACCGACCTTCTGTCGAACAAGAAGCTCGGTCGTGGCTCGGGGGCTAGGGTCGATTTTTTAAAAATTGGTCTCTCTAAACCTGGCAACCGACCTTCATCCGAACCGAAGCTCGGTGGGTAGCACGAGGACTAGGGTCGATTTTTAAAAATTGATCTCTCAAACCTAGCCGACCTTCAGTCGAACCGTAAGCTCGATCGTGGCTCGAGGACTAAGGGTCGATTTTTGAAAGGTCGATTTTTTTCAGGGTCGATTTTTCGAAGGGTCGATTTCTTAAAAGTTGATTCTCCAAGGTTAGATACCCAAGCAAGGACTTCCGATCTTCTCTAAGCCATGCCCGAGCTTCTATTCAGAAGCTCGGCCATGGCTCGGGGACTAGGATCGGTAGGACTATACTGCGCCTTCGAACTTTTTCTTGCCTATATGACTACCCGTGATCGTTCGCATGCAGGAAAGAAGGCAAAAACAAAAGGGAGCGGCAACAACCACAAACAACTTTATTAAAAGACTCTGGAATGGCCTACAAACCAGTTGCACAGAGTCCCAGCGGAAGGGCCCCAGAAACCCGACAATCTCATTAGCCACCTCGATCAAAGCCGCGGCGGCGGCAGCAGCGTCGCGGGCACGGGCACTGACTAGCGCCTCCACGAGCGGATCAAAAGCCCCGTGGAGCAGCGGGACGACTTCAACCAGTGCCTCGACCCTGGCGACGTCGCGGGCGCGCGCCTCCTCTTCCGCGATCTCGGCCATGGCGAGGTCGAAATCCGCCCAAAGCTCCGCCAACTCTGGATCGTGAGCCATGGAAGCAGAAGGAGAAGGAGGTACGGAAGAAAGAAGTCTGGAATGAGAAGTGGTCGTCGCATCGGTCTCTTTTTATAGCCAGGATTCGGGAAGCCGAAGCGATCCCAGGAGTAATGGCGTCGACAGCGATTCAAGCAGAATCGTTTCAAGGCGAGCGAATGTCTCTTGGGACATGGCGCAAATAGTCAAGACGACGATCGGCATTCCAGGGAAAGGGTGAACCGAAGGAAAAGAGTCAAAACAAATCAACTGCATTAATCAAAGGTATTTACAAAGGCGAGCCGGATTACTGCCCAACAAAAAGGCGAAGGATGGAAAAGGCCTACGACTTAGGCTGGCACCTGAGCTTGCGAAGCTCGGCCAGCAATTCATGATATTGGCCCTGAAGATCGAGGAACTCTTTCTCTCTAGCCCGGGCAGTTTGCATTTTGACCCGAAAGGCTTCGTTAGCAGCCTCCAGGTCCTGCATGGTATCTCGATGGGTCTTCAGCAGATCCTCCGTCGCGGATGCAGCTGACTTTGTCCGGGAATGCTCCGCGGCGAGGAGGTCGCGCTCCTCTACTGCGCGAGCAACCTCAGCGGCACGACACGCCTCCACTGACCGGAGGCATTCCTCGAGCTCGATGGCACGGTCGCGTTTGGCCTTAAGGGCCTCCAGCGACTGGCACGAAACCTCCTTGGCGTCATCTTGCACCACGGTTAAGGCCGCCTCAGCCGCCGCGGCTCGAGCCTCCAGAGCCACTGCCTGGACCGAGCTCGAGCGAGCTTCCTCAAGCTCGACACGTGCGGTATTGGCTTGCTGACGCCAGCGTGCGCCTTCTGCCCGCAGGGCCTCTTGTTCAGCATCATGCTTAGCCCCAAATGAGCAAGCGATGCCAACAACCTCGCAGTAGAACTGCACCAAGAGGATAGGCTAAGGGAAAGGAAGGACCAAAGCAAGGACGGCACAAAACAACAAAGGCCAAGCCCAGGGGCACTTACACTTTGGCGGCAGCTGCAGCCTCTGACCTCATGTCGAACCTACAAAGCGCCCTAGGCGCGAGAAGCTTCCATGACGATGGCCCGAGCTATCGCCCGAGCTACTCGGCCCCTCGGCCACTTCTCTGAGCCCGGCGAGCCTCCCATGAGCTCGGCCACCTCTTCTGTAGGCCCGACCAAGCCTCCCGCAGGCTCGGCCACTCCTTCCATAGCCTTTAACAGGGTCGTTCTCCCGGGCCACCTCCTCCGGCAGCACCGAGATGAGTTCCCCCGCTTGGGGAGACAACGCGACTGAGAACCAAGGAAGAATCAGGGCACGATCGGCCCAAGGGCCATGGTAAATGAAGACAGGAGATAAGAGAAACAAGCAAGCACGAGTGATTTACGTGCAAGCTCGACGTCCGTCTCGGCCAACGCATCGTCCGAATCATCGTCATTCAGCACAAGCCGACGCCTCTTGGCCGCCATTTGGCATCTCGCCGCCGTGGGATCCTAGCCGAAACCTCGGCCGGGCCGGATCGGGACAGTCGATGGCTCAAGGCGCTGCCGCCATGCGAGCGACCTTGCGAAGCGGCCGTGGCTTCTTCGGCGATCGCTTGCTCCGGCTGTCCTTTCATGCGCGGGGCGAGCCCACGCCGCCGCCGGCCGCCGAGCTAGCGACTCTGAAGTCGCCGCTGCACCGGCGCTGCAAGCCAGCTCCACTCCGCTTCCTCTCTGCAAAAACAGGTCATGGGCGTCGCCCGTCCTGAAACCGTTCCAAAGGCACTTAGGCCCATGAAGCACATACCTCGTCCAAGACATTGCGGACGCGCTGAGCTCGATGGCTCGTTATGATTCCTGAGCGAGAAGCCCCGACCGGACCACATCGTCTGGGGCAAGGCTACAAGAAAAAGCGGGAACATTACAAACACGCTCGAAGAAAAGCTCGGACAAAGGATCGCAAGGTCGAGAACGAAGACTTACGGAAGTGCCTTCGGGTGAGGTCATCCACCCGCGGATCTCGAAAGGCGAACCCGCTTCCTCGGCTCACTCACCCGTGCTGGTGAAATCGGCTACGATGTCGTAGCCATTAAGCCCCCGGCTGGCCAAATCCCGAATCTTGGCCGCCAGGGCTACCTCCGCCGGCTCCAGCGTGGGCCGAGGCATCGTTACCTTCCCAGGGCTCACGTTGGCGAACCATAATCGGCAGTTGTCGGACTTCTCGGCGTAGTACCACCGCGATGCCCACCCTCCGACGTTCTCCTTGGCCTTGAACACCGGGTACGAGGGCTTCATGTCGCGGCGGAGCTTGAAGTAGGCGCACCCCGCCAGATTGTTTCCGCCGGTCGTGGTCAGCTCGTAGAAGTGGAGGAAGAGGCTGACCGACGGCTCCACCCCGACGAACGCTTCGCAGAGGTGCGCGAAGATCGTCAGGAACAGGATCGAGTTGGGATTGAGATTCACCAACTCGATCCCGCATTGGGCCAAGACGGCGTCGATGAACTCGGACTCTGGAACCCGGAGCCCGTGAACCGTGAAGAGCTCGAAGCAAACGAACTCCTTGCTCTTGGGCATAGGGACCGCCTCCTTGCCGGCTGCCCTCCATCCACCGAACTCGACGAAGCCGGCAGCTTCCAACCCCTTCAGATCGTTCTTGGTGAGGAGGCTCCGCGTGAAGGGCGCCATCGGAAAGAGGAGGATCGGAGAAGAAAGACGGCGGAAAGGCGGAGGAAGGAAGAAGGCAAAGGAACGCAAGTAGCACAAGGCAAACAAGTAGTACAAGAGGGCGTGAGGAGAGACGGCGAAAAGGAAAACCGCCTGATATAAACCGGCAAGGGGAGACGAACCGTCGCCTGTTCGCCGGGAGACGTGGAAACCGAGGAGGAGGAAGCGGCGCGCGTAACCGCGCCGATTTGGGATTCCCGCCGGTTGGGGGCCCGTAGCGTGAAAAAACGAGCATTTCGCCTAAAGCGATTACAGATAAACCTCGGCGGCACGTCATCGTCCCTTCGAGGCTCGAGGCTAAATGTTGAGAAAAGTATGTGGCCCATGAAGGTTCGGCCCACTTACTTACTGCGGCCCCACAGAGAGCAAGCTTCGAGCAACAAGCTCGCGCCGAAGCTTAGCAAGCTCGAGCCCGAAGCTTCCCGCCTCGAAGCTTCGGGCCTCTTGCTTCGCCAGACTTCGAGGTTCAAAGGAACAGGCCGAGGCAAATCGTGCGCGCCAGACGAGATAAGCCGGGTCCCCAGTCGTCAAGAATTAAATCGTGCCTTTATCGGGCGCCTAGCGGCGGCTTCGGCGGGTTGGCGGCGGTCTCGTCAACCGCCGCATGGGCAAAGACACGTCCGACCGTAGCGGTCGGCAGCGGTGATCGGAGATTACACTCAATTATCCGGTGGATTTAAATGCGCTCTTGGCATGGCAAAAGGCAACGACTAATTCAGCGGACTAGCGCAAGCTACGATGGCGGAGGGCGCCTATAAAAAGGTGTCTGAGCCACAACAAAGGCACCCACCCCGTTTACGCAAACACACAACACATTCGGAGAATAGCTCTTGAGAACAGAGCACTTGCACCTCGTAGGAGCTCTAGTTCGGCGGTAGTTCTCGCATCCGTAACGGTAGGAATACACACGATGCCTTGAGCACTTATTGTACTCGAGGCGGGCTTCACAAAGCCGGACTTCACCTTTGTACTCGTTTAAGCTCGGCATTAAACGAAGATCGGACGTAGGGTCATTATCCCGTAGTGGAGGCTGAACCAGATAAAACACTCGTGTTACCCCCCCGATCTGGTCTCGACGCGTCCAACCGCGTCGGGACTAGGTCTTCATTCGGCGGCGTCGGCCAAGCGGCCGCCGGCCGGATCGAGGAAAGAAAGGGCCGCCAGACCTCGCACCCTCTTTCCTTGCTTATTGGCGCCGCGGAGGCTCGTCTCCCGGTCGCCAACAGATCTCTACTAAGTGTATCATGATGAGGGCATATTTGATTTATATGCACTTAGAGAGATGATTGCCCAAAAGGTAATTCAATAATTCATACCAATTAATTAGTATTATGAACACAACTTCATTTAAGGATATATTCAAGAATTACACATGTATAACTCATATTTAAAGCAAGAGTGAAGTTGTGATTCAATTCAAATTAAACTTCACTAAATTAAGGGCATGAGTAGATGTAAAAATAGGATATATATGCACAAGGTCGATCTATACCGAGGTGAAGTTTAACTCTAGTTAGAACAAGAATGGCAGTGAACAGTGCACATATTAAGCTCAAAATGATAATTATACACAAATAAATATGATATGAAGCAATGTGCATAATTATAATCAATATGTTACTTAGAGCTTACTATACACTTGCACAAAAGGAATCCAACAATAAATATGAAAGGGATATAGAAATTGCATACCTCATCTTGCACTTATTTGATTCTTTTATAGAAATATGAGACTAGAGAAAACTTGGCAATAAATACATTAGTTTTATAACAAGATTACCATATATAAAAGGAATACTATGAGTCAAGTACTAAATTAAGCATTTGATAGATATACAATATAGAATATGCTTTTCATACCTCCACATGGATCATTTAACAAGGACCTAAATATGAGACTAAATAAATAGCATCAATAACGAATATTAGTCTCAACTAGGATGATTAGATGCATGCCTTTAATGGTGAACAATTCTTGTATCAATAACTCAAGTTTGCCATTAACTAGAGTTTGTCATTAATCACCAAAAATCATACAAGGGCTACCTTGAACTTACAATACCACAATTCACATAATCAAACTAGCTTTCTCTATCAATAGTTATTCATCATACCAGCTTTACCACAATCCTAACCTAGCTCAGTTATCAAGTTTAGTGATTATGTGTCCGGGGAGTTTTAGCTCTCCTATTCGGGGCATCTATACCCCGATGAAAATCTATATTAGACCTAAGCAATCTAAGCAAGTTTTACCCAAGGATTATGATTGCAAAAATATCTAATAAATTA
This sequence comes from Olyra latifolia, assembly GCA_036346145.1. Classification (NCBI taxonomy): domain Eukaryota; kingdom Viridiplantae; phylum Streptophyta; class Magnoliopsida; order Poales; family Poaceae; genus Olyra; species Olyra latifolia. Next base: position 52,054,397 of record CM070523.1, on the reverse strand, counting down.
ACCTAGGGCATCCAATTGATATGATATTCAAGGCAACCATGACATGATATTCAAAACAATCATGGCAAGGTAAATAAAGTAATACAAGGATCATGGCAGGTATACAACATGACTAAAGAAGAAGGTATAACTAACTCTAACAGTTCAATTACTGCAATGCATAATAGAGCTGGCATTTTCATAATTGAAACAAGATGGCTTTTAAGAAACTGGGTTAAGATATGAACTATAGATGTTAACTCATCTTGGTTCAAAGTGTTGAAATCTTTAGCCGGGTCGTTGCATCTCCCATCCCGGGCCTCGGAATCTAATAGTGGAAATACACACAATAAACTACTAGAAGAAAACATGTATGATGCATGAAGGTATCTAGGTCTACGCATGGTCAAGGCTTCTACACTTAATTATCCTTCATCGTTTCCACATTTTTGCTTTAAGTAGTTAATTCTAAAGTAGTTTCCATGATTTGCCTTGAGATACATGCTAAGGCATGCAATGCATGATCACAAGCTTAAATAACCCCTAATAGAGTCCCCATAATTTAAAAATAGCAAATAAGTCCATTTGAAATTGCTTTTATAAATACTTAAAGAATTTGATTAACATTTTAGGGGGGTTTTGAATTTTTATTTATTTTCTAGTCTACTGTAGCAGGTGCTCTAGTATTTTTTCTAAGTTCCCTACCCTCTTTAGTATTTATCGGTCAATTTTCATAATTTTTGGAGGTCGCTTCCTATTTTAAATGATCCATTTTCCTTTTTAGGATTAATTAAATAGAATAACCATGGAAAATCCTTAGAAATAGTAAATGTGAGAGGATCAATATGTCGCCTATAGGGGTGAATAGGCGTAATTTAAAATTTCAAAGATAAAGCCTGCAGAAGCCTTTTACCAGTCTCGGACGGTCCGATGGTCTGGGCTCGGACAGTCCGATGATGTTCGGACAGTCTGAAGGTATGCCTCGGACAGTCCGAAGGTCAATTTTACCTATGAGTACATAAACCAATCTAGGACCTAGCTGGAGAAAGTTGGTTAGATCCTCTGCAATAAATAGCAATAAAGACACTAGAGGAACACTAGTAAACTCACAATCTACCACAAACCCTAAAGCACAAGTAGATCACATAAGAATTGTAAACTAGGGTTTGCAAGAGCTCAAGGTTGAGGAGACAAACAAATTTGTCTCGAAGTTCGGATTCTTGAGAGAATCCTACGTCTCCGTTGAGGGAGGCTCGGTCACACTTGAGCCGAGGTCACTCTTGACCCTAGTCCTCTCCAAGGTCCGCACAAAGCTCCATTGGTTCCACTAGTCAGCTTCTTCCCTTGCGGAGGCGAAGCCCGAGCCTTCACAATCCTTCCCTCGACCACCACACACCTCGGTGGCTCAAGGGCAACTCCTAGACCGTTTAGGAGCCCTCAAACTCCAAGAGAATAGAGTGGCAAAATGTGGGGAAAAGATGAACAAGTGCTCAAAGGTGAACCCTAGAACGTCGGTGCACTTGGATCTTCTTCTTCTTCTGCTCAACCCTCACACTTGATTTGAATCCAGGAATGGGAGGGAAGAGTTGGAGGAGTGAGCTTGGGAGTAAGAGAGGAAGCTAGGGCTTTGAATGCAGGTATAAATGGTGACCAACCCTCTGTCCTAAGGGGTTGGAAGGTATAAATACGAAGCCCTCAAAATCTGACCGTTACAGTCAATTCTGTGTAATATCGGACAGTCCGATAGAAATATTCAGCATGAAACAGAAAGACCCAAGGTCGTGAAAATCGGACACACCTAGGATCATTGTCCGAGGAGTATCGGACAGTCCGATAGAATTTAGCACTTTGAACTAGAGAGTGGCAAGATCGTAAAAATCGGACAGTCCGAAGGTATTTGTCCAAAGGGTATCGGACAGTCCAATAGTCAACTATCGGACAGTCCAATAGAATTTATCATTGCTGGACAGAAAGACCTAGAGATCAAAAATCCGGACAATCCAAGGGTGTCTGTCCGAGGAGTATCGGACAGTCCGATAGTCAACTATCGGACAGTCCGATAGAATTAAGCACCGTGGGACAGAAAGACCTAGAGATCAAAAAACCGGACAGTGTCTGAAGGAGTATCGGACAGTTCGATAGAAAATGATCGGACAGTCCGATACTTAGATAGATAAATCGACTTGAAATGAGATGCTATAGAGATGTGTGCTAACCTACGTACTAGATTTCAAACTTTGAGCACTTTTCTTCTAAACACCCTCATTTCGTCGCTCCCCCTTAATAGTACGATCATCCTTAGGACTCAAGAAATTATAAAAATTTACAATCTAGATAATCTTAATCATCTCTTCGTTTAGGTCTTTATTCTCTTTTTTGCTCTGAACTTAGAACTGAGGTATTTCTCAAATAAAACATATTAGTCCATGCACACATTGTTTATTAATCACCAAAATTAGTTAAGTGCCTAGATGCACTTTCAATCTTTCCCTTTTTGGTGATTGATGACAATATGTGTAGTTTGCAACAAAATATACATGTTTTGTTGAATAATTGCACGAATTGAGTAAGATTTTATAGATAGCGCAAACATGGGGCACATTGATTCATTTCTTAAGGCTCCCCTAATTGTGTGCAGTTTAAGATGAACTATGATAAACAAAGTGCACTAAATCAGTTTAATCCTGGGAGCTCTAACATTAATTTATCAGCAAAATTTAAAAATATGCATATGACATACATGGGGCATATAATATAACAACCATAAGCATTTCACATAGAACATCACCCATAATGATAGAAACAAGGTAGCATAACAAGGTAGCATGATCTAGCCTATTACAATAATAAGTAGTTCAACCAACACAAAAGATTAACAATTTGCACATCACATAAGTAAGATCCAAAAGACCAAAAGACAAGGAAGGCTAAAGATATATAGTATGTAATCATCTTCCAAGCTACACCGTTCTCTCTCCCTTTGGCATCAAGACGCCAAAAAGAGAAAGAAGACTGCTTAGAAGGCCTTCACTCTTCATCCTCATCGTCGTCGTTGTCGTCGTTGTCTTCCTCCTCTTCGACGACTTGCTCGCCGAGGATCTGCTGGAACTGCTGCTCTACATCACTTGAGTCAGAAGAGCACTCAAGCTCGAGGTGGCGCTGAATCTTCTTGAGCTTTTTGGTGTTCTTCTTGCCCAAGCAGAAAATGGCCTTGAGAGCACGGATCACCGACGAAGAAGCCTTGGGCTCTACAGGGGTAGCAGCTGAAGGAGCAGTCTGAGAGGAGGAGGCACCCCTGGTGCTCGAAGGATGAGCCCCACCAATTGGCCTGATCTGATAAGCTGTGTGGGACACCTCTTTATGAAACTTTAGCCCACTTACCCTCTCAATCATACACATGATGTACGGGGCATAGGGACTGCTCCTCTTGAAGTCGAAGGAAGCCAGGCTGATCTCGTTCCAAATGAAATCAATCACATCAAATTTTCTTTCCATCTCACCCACACGCTCAAGAAGGTTCCTAGTGAATGAGTTGATGTTTGAGCGATCCCTTTCCTTCGGGGTGAGAGTCTTCCTGAATAACTTGTTTAGCACATCATAGAAGGGCTTGATCCCCACAGTTGTGCCCAACTTACAAAATCTTCCTTCCTCATAGAGGAAGTCTGTCTTGTTGGCATCCATAAACCCTTTGTCATGCAACTTCTCCCTGTTCCTCAGGACGCCAACAGTAAAGCCAAGCATCTCTCCAAACTCCCTCTTGGTGGTGCTATACCACACTCCCTAAGTCATCCACCTTAAGGTATAAACCCTGTCTCTTTCAAAGTACACTGTGGCAAAGAATTGGGCCACGACCTCAACACTCCAATCATACTTAAACTCAATTATCTCCCTGGGGTCGTGCTTCTCACAGACATGGATCACTTGATTGAAGATCTCATTGTTGGCTTTTTCCATGTGACCCCAATCTATCCACTGCATCACAATTACTAGTTGCTTCTTACCCAGGGTCCATTGGTCAGTGGCTTGCCAGAGGTTAACAGGTAGGCCACTGAGGCCCACTTGTCATGAGTTCCCTCGGTCTAGCACACAAAGGCGCCTTGCATATTGGGAGGCATATTCTTACGCCTCTATTGATTCTAACACATGGGTTCGTTGGACCCACTTGTCAGGGACTGCACTAAGAGGTGGGTAAATCCTATGGTTTAGACTTTAATGGCTCCGCATGTCAATGACTCAAATACTAACCATGGGCTTAATTAGATTTTTAACCAACCTAGAGGGTTCCACTTGTCATAGACTACCTAAGGGGGTTAATACATGATTAGGTAACAATAAACCTTGACACAAGCATCTTCCTCCTCTGGTCAGTGTGACTGAGCGGGGAAAACCGGTGGCACACCGGCGATCCACGGCACGGTGGTCGGTGAGCTTCGGGACTTAGGGCCAGGGTGCCACGGCGGATCTATGCCACCCAGTGGCAGCACCGATGACGACCTGTAGCAGCGGTGCGATGAGGGGAGATGGTAATGGCTATGAGAACATGGGGCCACGACAACCTAGAGGGTTGCTACGGAATTAATGGACACAGGAGCATCTAGGGGCTAAGTGGAGGTTACCTACGTCGATGCCAAGATCGGGAAAGAGCTGGAGCAGGGCGGCGACTAGAGCAGGGTCTAGGCGGCCATGAGCTCCATGGGTTCCTATGGCGAGCGGGTGTCACGGCATGATCAGCAAAACTGTGGGAGGCAACTGGCACAAGGGGACGGGCAAAGACTCGCCGAGGGGTGCGGACGGTGGAGAAGATCAATTCCGGCCCGGCAGCGTGCACCACATTCTCCTGCAATCTGTGGGGCACAAGGGGATGATTAACTCGATGAAGAGAAGGAGGGAGAGGTGAGGGACTTTCCAAATGCAGGGACAACACAAGGACTTACCAAGACGACATCACCGTGGTTGCCGCGTCACGCTGTGCTTGGGGCGGAGAGAAGGAGAGCAAGGGAGAGGGGTGATGGGTGGCTTATAGGCCGAGGGAGAGAGTCACGAGAGCGAGAGGGAGGGATCCCTCCATGGTAGATGCATGGTGCGATTCCGCGTAGAGAAAGCAGCGGGCAGGGCTAGGTAGAGGGGTGCGATGCGGAGATGGGACGTGGGCACGGTAGCAGTAGAGTGCGAGACGTGAGGCACCATGATGCAAGCTACGTGGCGTGGCAAGAACACGAGCGATGATAGGATGGTGGCACGGCATGATGGGACGGGCGTGCAACATGCTCAGTGCACGCCCATGGGGGCATCCGCGCTGGCGTGATGCAGGGGGAAAAAGGAGAGAGCGGGGCTGGTTAGGCCAAACCTAGGGTGGAGGAGAGGTGGGCCAAGCCCAAGTCTATTTCAAATTTCAAATTTTGGTTTGAATTCGAGTCCAAGATTTGAATTTGGTTTGAATTTTGGCCAAACAAAGAAGAACCTATAAGAGGATTCAAAAGTTTTGAATCTTTGCAAATTTTGGACTGAAACATAATTCCTTTTTCTTTTGATAAATATGAACTTTTCTCATAACTTTCTTATTTATTTCGAAAACCTGGATTTTAAGTTCAATGTATAAAGTAGACAAAGCTCAATGGTCAAGTAGACCTTTTCCTTCCAATTATTGAGGAGAGGAGGCCAAGGCGGTGAGGGGCTGAGGCTGACGGTCCTCCGAGGGAGGACAAAGAAGACTACATGTCATTTTCAACAAATATTTGAACAAGATGGAGAGGCAAAAAATCCATAATAACATTTTTCCTTTTTTAAAGAATCTCACTTTTGAAGTTGCATAAGATAGATTTCCCTAATTTTTAATGACATATTATATGTTTCAAGTGCTATGTATCTAATTAAATCAGAGATAAACACAACCATAGAAGGAGAGGATAATAAGGTTCGATATTCTTGTGGCAGGTAGGTTGGTATGCAACCAGAGGTAATCAGAGTTTGCAAAACCCAACCGCTATAAAAACAATAAAAAACCAATGAAATCACTAAAAAAAATTGAATTTGAGAGCAAAAACTAGTTGTTTCTGGCGAAAAAAGAGCGGGCAGGGTTGGGCACAGCCATGATGTGGATCGACGCGGTGCGACGCGCTCGGCACACGGTTGCACGTGGCATGTCATGACTGGCTCGCGTGTTGGCCACACACAAAGCACAGCCGGAAGGTCTAGCATATGCCTATTATATTTTCGACGAAATAACTATGTGGAAGGTGGAGCGGATTTGGTCAAAAACCACTTGCAATTTTATTATTTCTTTTAAAGAAACTTTTACGCAAACATTTCAAAATATTAGTACCATTTTTAGGATTATTTTGATTTTTTTACAAATTTTTAATTTCTATTGATTTTTTGAATTTGAATTGGTTCAAGCTATGGTTTTTGAAAACGTACTGCCTTTGTTTGATGAAAACCTACCGCAATTTTTTGGAACCCTCGGGTAACTAAGACCATCTACGTCAGCTACTCTATCCTTACACTCTATAACATTATTCACTACTCCATCTATCCAACACTATAAAATTCCTTTACATTTATACTACACTCTAAAATTTTTTTCTGCATCAGCTATTCTATCTCTAGGTACAGTATTATACAGTTCCTAGGGTGCAAAAGAGATGGATGACAGCATCGAATAAACTGCTAGGGGAAATACTCCTTCCAGTCAAGAGGCAAGCCGATCCATTTCCATTCCTCCCTCCCTCTCTGGAGCCCTTCCCTTGATTTTCCTACGACTTCTGCACAACTCCACCCGCTTCCGATTCTTCCCTGCCACCCCAATCCCCCCTTCCTCTCTCGCATGGCTGCCGACGTCTCCATCCCCATGCCGCCTCTCTGCTCTCTGGTCTCCCAACTACCCTCCCACCCCTGCTAATTCTTCCTTCTTGCGGCCAGACTTCTTCTTGCTTCAGTTTCCTGGTGAAAATTCCCACAAAGGTTCGGCCTTTTCGTCGATTTGTTGATATTTTATTCGGTCTACGAATAGTAGATGGTAGATTCGGCCTTTTCTGGTTTATGCTTGCGGAGATGCACTTCTTACTTAATTTGATGGGGATCCTTTGGTCGGATTAGGATTTGTCTTCGGCGAATTTTGATTTCGTGTTGCGAGATGCAGGCGCTCTTTAGTGAGTTTTTGGCTGATTTCGAAATAAAATTGCCATCTTTGGCTGTACTCCGATTTTCTTTTAGTTTTCCGAGGTAATATTCTACTTGGATTCTTTTGTTCGTTGCATAATTTGGCAAATTATTGTGGCTTTCGAGCCAGGCTGTGTCTTCTCATCAAAAAGCTGTTTTTTCTCTCTCAATTTTACAGGGTGGATGAGGTCATTGTTAGTGGTAAAAATACCTTGCTCCTACTTTTGGAAGGCAGGTTGAAAAGGAACCCTTAAAACCTCTGATTTAACACATTTGGGTGCTACAACTGTAAAGATTGTTTATATAATCGCACAATTACACTGTTCCTTATTTTGTTGTGTTGGCTTAATTTTAGGAATGCATTTGCAGGGTATTAGTGGTCGGTGATTTGGAGCTGCTGGATCTGGAGGAAGTGGTCTGACATTGGTGGCTTCCAGAATTGAAGGTTTAAAGTTCTGAATTGGTGCATCTGTGTTCTCTCCTGTTCTAAAGTTGTAACAAAGGAGGGGAACTCTGATAACATGAACTGTACAAGGGGAGGGAGATTTTTCTCCCTTTGGTTATGTGCAGTGGTTTGCCTCATGGCTCAGCTGGGAGCTAGCAATGTCGTGCTGATAGCGAATAATACAACTTTGTCGTTCAATGACGTGGAGGCAACCTTTAGTAAGTTTTACAAATTACCCAGTTTCCTGCATTTCAGTACCAACCAAATATCATGTTGTGAATATTTATCTAGCTGTTATTGAAATCCTTTTTATGCTGAATTGCTAATTTTGAGTGATTGCTGATGAATGGATTGGTTGCTTGTCATGTGTCCTAGTAGTTGGATGAGTTTTAAGGATTCTGACAATTGTACTTGCTTTTATTTTGTCTTGTAGGACAGTTTCTGTTGTTCGATAATGTGCAAATGCTATATTGGTGTCTAAACCAATCCATCTGTGTATTGAAGAACTTATTAGCATTTCAATCATTTGCAGCTCCAGCAATGAAAAGTTCAGGTATAAATGGCGTAATTTACACTGTGGAACCTCTGGATGCATGCAGCCCGTTGAGAAAGAAAGCGGTTGAAGGCCTTACATCACCATTTGCATTGATTATAAGAGGTGGCTGCCAATTTGACGATAAAGTTAGAAATGCACAGAATGCTGGATTCAAGGCTGTGATAGTATATGATGATGAAGACAATGATGTCCTTGTTTCAAGTAATGTTTCTTCCTGACATCAAAATCTTTATGTTATATTTTTTTACGACGAGTTACTCATGATCAACACAAAGAAAAGTTTGTTTCTGTGCATTAAGTACCGATAGTTCATGATGCTTTGATAGATACATTGGGCAGCTGAGAGGAAGAAATGATATATATGAAAATCAAATTCTAAATTATTATATCTGTCATGAAATTTAAATGGTTGGTGATGTTAGCAACCTTGTGTGACCTATGCCTTACTAAGAAAAGGGCCAGAAATCAATCATAAAACTTGATGTGGCGTAAAACAGTTGACACATTTAATTTTCATGATCTAATTTTGTTTATAGTATGTACTTGGTGCATATATTTGCAACAGTAATTAACTTGGGGAGTGCTACAGTGGCTGGAAGCTCATTTGGAATCCACATATATGCGGTGTTCATCTCTAAAGCCTCAGGAGAGGTTCTGAAGAAATATTCAGGCCAAAGTGATCTGGAATTTTGGATAATACCGACATATGAGAACTCAGCTTGGTCAATAATGGCAATTTCATTCATATCACTGCTTGCTATGTCTGCTGTCCTAGCCACATGTTTCTTTGTGAGGAGACACCAGATAAGACGGGACAGGGGTAGAATTCCTGCAACCCGAGAATTTCATGGAATGAGCAGTCAATTAGTGAAAGCAATGCCAAGTCTTATTTTCACAAAAGTTCAAGAAGACAATTGTACGTCATCAACTTGTGCCATTTGCTTGGAAGACTACAGTGTTGGAGAAAAGCTAAGGGTGCTGCCTTGTTGTCACAGTATGTTCTTCTCACATTTGAAGATCTCAATTATTTTCTAACTAGCATAATTGGACTTTGATGGTTTTGAACTTGACTGCCTCTGCATTTTAAGTACTTATTTCAGATTCAGATTAGGAAATACAGATTCAGATACAATATAGCACTACTAAAATAGTAGCAAGAGAATGGTGTGATTGATAAAATGTTCCATTATGATCATTATAACTCCATGGACCTCCTTTGTCGGCTTGTAATGTCAACTCGATTACATATGGTTGTACTAGATTTCTTTTGTTTCCTCATCCCATACTGTAGATAAATCTTGGATCTCTGCAATCTAGTTTTATTGGTTGGTGGTTCCACAATGAATCCATGTCAAGATCGTTAGTGTTTGCATTTAAAACAAGCACCTTAGATAATTGAGTACATCATTTTAACTGATCCCAATGCTATCTAAACTTTTGTTCTTGAACTGTGTCCTGACTCCTGAGATTTGGTTGTCACTTTCCAGAGTTCCATGCAGCTTGTGTGGACATGTGGCTCACCTCATGGAGAACATTCTGCCCTGTATGCAAGCGAGACGCAAGGGCCGGAACATCAAACCCACCTGCATCAGAGTCTAGCCCTTTACTTTCTTCTGCTACTCAATTGCCTGCCGAATCAGCAGCTTTGTCCTCCTTCCAGTCATTGGTGGCAGCATCTCCCCCTAGGCCAATTAGTCGTCATCCTTCGTCGCAGTCCATATCCCGCACTTACTCCAATTCTGGTATAGCCCGCACTAACCCCCGTAGATCTTATACCAACTCACCTGCTATCAGTACAAGTAGAAGCAATGTAGACCTTGCAAATATGTCATCCCCATGGTCTCACACTTGGCATCTCGCAAGTGCGCACACACTGGGCAGGGGCCAGTTGTCTCCGCCAATCAACATCAGATATACATCAGGACATGCCTCCCATTCTGGCTATGGATCTGCCAGCCTATACGCCACTTTACCCCACAGCTCCCATTCTGGCTATGGATCCCTGAGCTATCATCGTGGCTCTTCGGAGCAGCGGTACCCTTACCTGAGGCACTGCACGGCATCAGGGCCCAGCCTGTTTACCATGGTGCCCCAGTCACCACAGCAGACCCAGCTGCAACACAGTGGCGAGTCGGGGACAAGTATATCAGCTGCGGCATCCGCTCAATCATTGTGTCAGGCCTACCTGCAGCATTGCCTGGATTCTGATGCAAACTCGTCTGCTATGACATCAGCTCAGTCACTACCAGGATGCTGAATGCGCAGTCAGACAAAGTTCACCATTTCAGCAGAGCCTTTCTACAAAGGCACAGGTTATTGTTCCTGGAACCTCCGCTTCGGTTGAGAAATCCTATTTGATGCAAAATGCTCAGGCTAATGGAAGCTTATCCACGGAATTGTTTGACGGTAGCCAGCATGGTGATTGAGCAAGCGACTTGGCTGCCTGTAAGAATTGAGAATTAGTGACTAAATCTGACAAATTACTTGCTTGGAGTCTTGAAGAAGCAAATGATTATGATTGTATAGGGATTGGCTTGACTTGCTAGGGTTTGAGGCATGTACATAGTCAAAAGTGATGCTCAAGAGTTCATGTGTTTGTTTAAATTTTCAGCTACCTTTTGATGTCATGAGTGTACTGTTACAGCTGAACAAGAGAAGTCAAGAATCTGCCAATCGTAAGCTACTTGTTTAATTTTCAGCTACTGAATTCTTTTTCTAACGATGTTGCTAGATAATATCTGTTCTAGAATATTTCACAGGAACTAACTGTTCCTGCTTTTTTTGCTCTTCGTTTTGAATGATCGGTCTAAAATTGGACTTGTTTGTCATGTTTATAGAACTTTTAAGTGTGATTCGTTGATCGAAATGCTAGTCAGTTGATCGGTTGATTGGTTGCTTGTCGCTCGGGTTTGTGTGACTCTTGGATTAGCTATACTTTTTTTTTTTTGATGAATTGGATTAGCTATACTGACTCCATTTACGAGTCACAGTGATGCCCTTCTGCATGTGTGCAGCTTGGTGACCTACATGCACATGATCGATACTCAGCAATGCACAGTCACAAGAATATAAACAATGCATGGGACGAGAAATTGTTTGGTGCAAAACCTTAAGATATTTGATCTATAATACATAACACAATGGCAAATGTATTCTCCTCAGAAACCAGCTGTTTTTCAAAGATTGACAAAGAACAGGCCAAAATATACATAATAAATACCTGGAAACAAGTGTCTAGTGTGTACCACATAGCAGTGCTTGGCACATAATAAATAAAGCACACCAATAATCGTCATGACATGAATAATGAGCAAAGAGCAACTGTGCAATACAGATATCCAGATCCAAAAATTTAATTTCCAAGAAATCAGACTTCCCCAATAGCTATCTGCAAATCAACATATTAGAAGAATTAGTTATGAACTCATGACGCGTATCTACAGCAAAATGTTTGACCGATAAACCAGTAAATGGAAAAAAAATGATAATTATGAACATGTGTAAGAGTTGCAAGCATGCGCGCAGGCATGCTGTACAATGGTAACAAGTAAAGGATGAACAAACAAAAGGTAGTGCTGCTAGTGCAAGTTGTTAATGTTAGATGGAGAGAGGAGTAGTGTGTGAATAGTTAGATTTGTATTGACAGCCATCTTTCCGACATAGGCCATTGTATTTAGTAGGTCCTCCCAAAATGGATCAGCATCTGACCACTCCATGGGGAACTTCCCCTGTTCCAAGCCTCCAGAAGCTCTGTTTTTAAGTTTCATTGTATTTTGATGTTACATAATTTTTTATGATTTTTAAAAAATTTCAAAAAATCATAATTTTAATGGACACTTTTCATGAACCTATTGATCTATCTTTTATTGTTTTGATTTTTATAATTTTTATGGACACTTTTCATGAACCTCCATAAAAATTATGATTTTTTAATCTATTTTTTCATGAACCTCCATAAAACATTTTTTATGATTTTTTTATCTATTGTTTGCAAAAAAAGATCAAAAAATCATAAAAATTTTTTCAAAAAACATAATTTTTATGGAAGTTCATGAAAAGTGTCCATAAAAATTATAAAAATCAAAAAAGCAAAAATAGATCACTAGGTTCATGAAAAGTGTCCATAAAATTATGATTTTTTGAATTTTTTTCCAAAAATCATAAATAATTATGTAACATCAAAATACAATGAAACTTAAAAAAATAGAGCCATAAGTTCACAAAAAGTTTTAAATTTTTTTAGAAATTTTTTTTAAAAAAATTTTAATTTAAAAAATCATGAATTCAAAAAATATGATTTTTTTAGAAACATAAAACCGCGCTAAAACTGGAAAAATGGAACAATAGGTTCATGAAAAGAGTCACAAAAAATATGATTTTTGTCTTCATGATTTTTAAATTTCAAAATTTCCAAAAAATTTAAATTTTTCAAAAATAACAAAACTTTTTTAGACCCTTCCTGTGAACCTACGGTTCCTTTTTTTAAGTTTTGTTGCGCTTTGATGTTGCATAATTTTTTAAAAATTCGCCAAAGTTTGTTATTTTTTATGTACAATACTAGAGGCAGTTGAATACTAGCAGTGCAGCCAGTTGCCACATACTGGTATCATGGCGACTCGGTTGCCGCACTCAGGGAGCGTGGCAAGTGAGTTGCCGCGCTCTGGAATTGTGGTGAGTGAGTTGCCGCGCTCTGGAATCGTGGCGAGTCGGCAAAACTGCTTTTGACCGCAAACCACGAGCATTTATATATTTAGCATATTTTTTTGGGTTAAAAATCCAAAAGTTTCAAAGGAGGGTAAGGGGTCACCACCTAGGAATGGGGAGGAGGTTGAGTAAGAGGGAGGGCATGGGCGGTAGGATGGGTTAGGACCTTGGTTAATTGGATAGATACCACTATAAAGTTTAGAAATTAGAAAAATATCATTGTAAAGTTAGTATTCGTGAAAATAACATTATAAAAACTAGGGAAATTAGAATAATCCCACTATCTGAATCTCAAAGCACCTATTTGCATTTATTCTACAAGTCTGTCCATCGTCACTTTGTACGCCGGTAGGCCTGGATAGGGGAAGAGACCAATGATAGCCGGTGGGTCTTATCTGCCTCAGCACTAGTCTCCTGCCGCCTAAAATTTACGCTGAGGAAGAGTAGAGCAAGGTGGTGATCCCTCACATCGTAGGCGCCCGGAGCTTGTAGTGGCGGTGGTGCCCAGGTGTCAACGTTGATGTGAGGTAGGAAGGAAGGAGGGAGAGAGGAGGGGAAGGAGGCTGGACGAAGGAGACGAGGGGCAAGGGGAAGGAGTCGGTGGAATAGAGGAAGGAGGGAGGGAAAGGAGAAGGGAAGGAAGATAGATAGAGGAGATGAGGGACAGGGGCACACGCTGGTGGGAGGGATGAAGAGAGGGAGGGAGGAAGGAAGGAGAAGGATGTGGGTGGTGGCGGATGTGACATAAAGAGACATTGAAGATGAGGGCAAAATTATCTAGTTTAGAAAATATAGTGAAAAAGTTCACATGGCATTTATAATAGCATTTTTCTAGTTCCAGTACTTTTATAATGGTATTTTTACGAATACTGACTTTATAGTGCTATTTTTATAATTTTTGAATTTATAATGGTATCCATCCAAAATTAACCCTTAGGGTTTAGGGTTTGGATGGCCCTACATGTCATGTTTTTCTTTATTAATTAATCTAGGTACCCATAGGTACAAATTGGTACACGTGCCTGAACCCGAACTCAAAAGTGAATATACACAGGTCTAAGTTAATACCCAAACCCGTCCATATCGGGGACCCATAGATAGTAGGCCGGACCTATGAGTATTTTTGCCATCCCTCGAAAGAGTGTGTAATCAAAGGCCTCTGTACATCATCATTTGACGATAGTTTTCATTTTGGAAAAATCATTGTATGCCACTTGAGAAGCTCCTAATCCCTTATGTACCATCACTTTGTTGCTATGAATGTTAACTCGGCTTGGTCAAAAGCTTCGTGGTCTTGAGCTTGATCTATGAATGGTTCCCCGAGACTTCTTCGCCCATACATATAAATAAATACATCCAATAAACAATCAAAAATAATCAAATATGATGCATAAGTGCAACTTATGTCTATGCATGATCGTGGGTATCACATTTATCCTCCTATCCCTAGGTTTCTATTTAAATTATTAATTACTTATGGAGGAGGTTCCATGAATAGCCTCAAGATATGTGCTAATATATGCAATGCATGATCATGTGCTTAGATACACTTAAATAGCCCCCATAATGAAAAATACATTTTAGTAAATAAAATATCCATTTAATATTTTTTAAAATTTATTTATTAAGCTTAGATGGGATTCTATATTTTATTAATTTAATGTTCACCGTATATCCATTTACTTACATAGTATTTATAAAAATATTTTCATAATTTGTGGTGGTCAGTTACTATTTTTGATAATTTGATTTCTATTCTTATGATTAGTTAAATCGCTAAACCCTTGGAAATTTGTTTAAACAGTAGTGGGCTGAACCCAACACTATTTGGAGCTGGGCCCAGGACTATCTGGCCTAGAACACAATATAAACATGAACTCACAGTAGTGGATAAGTTACTTGCTACTATAAACATAAACTCCATCTCATAAGGAATGGCGACCCTACAGTCGCAGTCGATGCCATAGTCTCTACTACCTTGTGCTTTCACCAAGCCATAGAAAGTAATTACCAATTTACGAATAAAAACACATTAAAAATACAAATGATAGAAAAACATTGAAATGATAAAAACCCCCATATGTAAATAACTGCATATTCATTTATACATTGTGATTATCAATATTTATAGGGGTAAAATCGTAATATATACAGTACAAATATATATCCTTCATTTTCTAAGGTCTAAAATGCTGTTTATATAACTGGCTGGATATATTTGCAATATTCCTGAAACAATCAAGACCAAACTACAACATTTTCCTTTTAAAAACCAGTCCCTTTGATTCATCGGCTGGACTTAATTGTAATAATCCTTTATCGAGAACTAAAACACAAAATGACCTTCTCTTTTCTAACTCCCTGCCGATGAAGAAGCCAATCGGCGGTGCCTCCATGCTGGCGTTGCCTCCTTGTAGTCCCATGGCCGGGCCAGGAGGTGCCACTCCGAGCGCTAGGAGGTGTCCTCTTCTACTATGGGCAATTTCAAGGAACCTAACTAGTTTCGTTTGCTGCTGCCCAAAGCAATGAACGTGCCCCTTTGTGCTAAAAAATTAATGCTCTCTGTGTCCATGGAATAACCACAATGGTAATTACTGTGATTAGAGCAATCTGCTCTCAATCAGTGTTGATAACGTGTTGAAGAATAAAATGAAGAGCAGGCAAATGGAGAGACAGAGTAACGCCCTTTATTATGATTTCTTCAATCTCTTGGACTCTTATCATGCATAAAGCGACCAACCCCTTTACATCGAGATTGAAAAGATGCCAGAAAGAAACACCTTTTCACAGTCACAAAGGGATGCATATGGTTTAACACTACCAGAGAAACTAGCTTTAGTACCGGTTCGAAGGCTATCAATACTGGTTCACTAAACCGGTACTGATAGTACTAGAAATGTTTAAAAATATGTCAAGGATGTATGAGAGAAGCAGGACTCGAACCCGCAACCTTGTGACTCCAGCTTCATCCTTCTAACCAACCCACTCACCATCGTGCACTAATATAGATAGAATATATATTCCTTTTGAACTTTACTAAAACGAGACATCAGTACGTGCCCTCTTATTAGTACCGGTTCGTGATATGAAGGTACATTAGTACCGGTTTGTATAACCGGTACTGAAAGCCCACTATGGCCCTATAACCAATGAACCGAGACTGATGTCACTATCAGTACGGGTTCAAATCCAACCGGTAGTGATGAGCCGGTATCTATACGCAGTTCTACAGTAGTGTAACCATCCTGCAGTTATCGTATTTGCTGACATGTTGAATGTTTGACAACAACATCAGCTCTTTTGGCTGGCCAACGCCGACTCCGTGGACCACTGCATCGGGCCATCCGCCTACGCTGAGATTGGTACTCCCTCTGTTCCAATTTATAGGGCGTATTTCTCTTGTGCACAGAGACCAACAAATTTTACAGCTGACCAAAATACCCCTATTTACTACCACGCCACACCAGCTGCTCTTGCACTTCATGCATCGATCGCATGAAAAATAACTCCACACCGCTGCATTTACTACTCTTGCACCATCTTTGCATGCCGCTAATGCCATGCATGCACTATGCAAATTTTGCTTTTCATTGCCTATAGCTAATCAACTAAGCAAAGTTAAAATTTGAGATTAGCGGGATTTTTGCAAATTTGAGCACATTGGTGCCTATTGCAAATTGAAACAAAAACAGATTGCCGCCTAATTATACAAACTAGAATTAGAACGAATGCCCCGCCTAAAGCATGAGAGATTAGTATAAATAGGTGTGCTCCCATATGCTAGGTGGCCACGGTAGTTGGTAGAAACAATCAAAGGAAATGGAAGCAGCATTTGATCTTAACGAACCATTGGTTGGGCATTGGGGTAACGGAGATGCTTGAGACCTCAACCACCAAGAGATGATGTTCCGGACCTCAATGAGCTGTGCAGAGCCTAATTATGATGAGCCAAATCAACCTAATAGTCCCGATGGAAACTCGGGTTAGTTGCTCATCCTCCTTTTGAATGGAGTTGTTCTTTTCTTTTTGTCGATAAGTTTGAGTAAATTGTGTTTTCTCTCTGTATTTTTATTAGATGAAGATGGAAACAATGATACCGATGTGTTACATGTCCAAACAAGAAACTTCTTGTCGATGAAACAAGCGAGAACCATCTACAGATGCTTTTGGAAAGAACATCACCGGGTTTAATGAAGAATGGAGTGATGAAATCCGTTACTCTGATCTGGTGTTCCATTGAGGGTTGTTCGATTGGATTTGGACAGCGGGAAGCGTGGTGGAGGAATCCATCTTTGTGTCTAACAAGAAGTCTGAAAATTGTGGTCGTAAAAGAATTCATATTGAGCTGAGCAGTGAAAGCTATCCTCTTCGTGATCGCACAACTATCGTGATTTAGCGCATTCTTTGCATGTTGCTCCGACCACCTTGCATCGACGCTTCAAGGATGGGGAACTATTTCATCAAACAAATGATTTGAAGTTCTCTTTGACGGAAGAAAACAAGAAAGCTACTTTGTGCTTTTGTATATCAATGCTCAATAACAACAAAGATACCTCATGATCCAATATTCCATGGGATGTATAACATGGTTTATATTGATGAAAAATGGTTCTATATGACAAAGAAATGCCAGAACTATTACTTGGCGCAAGGTGAAGACAAACCATTGCGTACCATCAAAAACAAGAATTTTATAGATAAGGTGATGTTTCTTGCCGCCATAGCTCGACCAAGGTTTGATGACCAAGGTAACGAAACATTCTCCTGTAAAATTGGTATATTTCCTTTACATATCTTGAACCAAAGACGTAGGAGCGGCGTGAACAGAGCTGCGGTACCATGCTAACCAAGCCAATGGTATCGATAAACAAGCAAACTATCGGGACATTTCTTGTTGACAAAGTTCTGCGGCTATCAAGCGAAGTGGCCAAGGGAGGAATTAGGGAAAGCGATTTTTATTCAACAAGATAATGCAAGAACCCACATTGATCCTAATGATGAAGAGTTCCGTCAAGTAGCATAAGCGAATGGATTCGATATTCATTTGATGTGTCAACCTCCAAACTCTCCCGATCTAAATGTTTTAGACCTTGGTTTTTTTGCAATTCAGTCTATACAACACAAGAGGTCACCCAAAAGCAGAAGATCTTGTTGAGGCGATGGTGTGCGCATCACGAAGGATATGGCGCGAATAAGTTGAGCCGTGTTTTTCTAACCCATCAATCGTGCATGAGACAGATTATCCAAGTAAAAGGCGGCTAGAATTATGCCATTCCACATATGGGCAAGCAAGTCTTTGGAGAGAAATGGGAACTCCGATCGATCGAGATGTGATTCCCATATTGTACAAGAAGCCATTGATTTCTTGAACTAGTTTTTTTTCGTAACTTTGTATCTTGTCCAGGAGCATAACGATCTCATCCATGCGAACACAATGAAAAAGATATTAGGCTGCCGTGAGAGAATCTCTCGGCTTGATCCTTGAATTTATATGTGAGCAACCACTCATAGAAATTACAGCTAAATTACTGACAGCTAATAACGCTTAGCGTAATTGCTTCCACTAATCGTGGTATGATGCATGCCACGGTCACCAATCGCGGCATGGTGAATGTCACGGTCACCAACAGCGGCAATCAGCATAACGATCTCATTCAGCGGCAATCAGCATAACGATCTCATTCATACCAACATAAAGCACACTAGAAGACAAATAACAAAAGCGTTCAATCATGACCATAACAATCTCGTTCATGCGAGCACAATAACAAGATTAAGTACCACTAGCGATACACTCCAATAGACGAAGATTTTAGAAGAATTTAGGCATACAGATTTTATAAAAAAACTTTGTGGTTTCTTGTTGCCAAACAGGCCAGTCGTCAAAATCATCTGGCAAATATCTCTTGTTGAAGTGTTTACCTTCACTGGAATCTTTTGCAATGTCCGGCTCAATC
The DNA here is from genome assembly GCA_036346145.1 of Olyra latifolia. Taxonomy (NCBI): domain Eukaryota; kingdom Viridiplantae; phylum Streptophyta; class Magnoliopsida; order Poales; family Poaceae; genus Olyra; species Olyra latifolia. Next base: position 52,035,598 of record CM070523.1, on the reverse strand, counting down.
ATTCCTTGCACAGCATCACTCTTGGTGGAGTCTTCTACATCTTTAGACTCAATCGCCTCTTCAGGTTTCCTCCATGGTGATGGCGGCCATTCCGGCGACGACGGCAATGGCGATGGGGTCCGCAGCAACAACGATGTTCCTTGGATAGCATCGCTCTTGATGGAGTCTTCTACAGCTTCATGATCGCTTGCTCCATCACGTTTTCTCCATGGTGATGGAGGTGGCGGCGACGACGATGACGACAGGGTCAGTGGCAACAACGACAAGTACAACGGAGATGATGGCGGCGACAGCAGTGGTGACGGGGATGGTGGTGGCGACGACGGTGGAGACGGAGACAGTGGTGGCGATGGTGACATCAAGCTTGGAAGCAAAGTGGTGCAAGCTTCCTTGTTCTTCTATATGAGCTCACCGCTCATGATATATGGCCGATACGAAGAGTTAAGATCAACGCATGCGTGCAGTTATTAAGCCAGCATTGAGTACGAAGAAGAACTAACACAGCAACCAAAGAGTCTTGCATGCATGCAGTTATTAGGGGCAAATGAGAGAAAAACGCATGCAAAAAGAATCTGCGCCCTATAAACTGGAACAAGAGCCAGCAAAATGTGTGCCTTATATACCGGAACGGAGGGAGTACTATCCCACGGTTTCTAGCTACACTACCGTGGCCCGTGGGAAGGCAAGGTGGTTCCCTAGTATTCCTCCATTAAATTCAAAATTTTGGGCCCAGCGACAATCCTATTTGATGGACTTTGGCCTATTGAGGTCCAACGCTCCCCGCTGCCGCTGCTCCTTCCTTGAGCAGCAGCCAAGGTTTGATCTTTAGCGCGACGGCAACGCTACGCTGATGCAAGTCGCCATAAATAAAGGAAATTCAAGGTATGCATCAATCCGTTCATCCCCTTTCCGGGGGAAGAAGGTGGTAATGGTGATGATATATGCTTGAATTTTTCTTCTTCTTCTTCTTGCCAGAGACAGGGCTAACTGCGGCTCTTCTGCATGTCGCCCGACGATGGCGCATGCACCTGCACCTACCACACTATGATCAACAACACATATCATGGATCCAAATTTCTGATGGTAGCACATACACACGGCCGTTGACGTGTTAGCCGGACCGCTAGGCTTAGTGCGTCCGGACCCCAGGTCGTTGGGCTGCAGTGCACTCGTAAGTCCAACCATAGCAGCGGGCCAAGGTCTCTTGCGCCATCGGTCCGCTACGCTTAGTGCGTCCGGATCCCAGGTCGTTGGGCTGCAGTGCACTCGTAAGTCCAACCATAGCAGCGGGCCAAGGTCTCTTGCGCCATCTCCCCTCCAAAAGCTAGCTCAATGAGAGGGTGCTCCCTCACCCTTATAAACCATACTCAAGCCCTCCCAACTTCCAATGTGGGACTACTCCTAACAATCTCCCCCTCAATGAGAGGGTGCTCTCTCACCCTTATAAACCATGCTCATCACACATTGGGCCGAGACTTGTCCAGAATCCACCTGGGCTCTGATACTTCTTGTTAGAAGGACCGCTATGCTTAGCGCGTCCGGACTCCAGGTCGTTGGGCTGCAGTGCATTCGCAGGTCCAACCAGAGTAGTGGGTCAAAGTCTCTTAGGCCATCTTTTCTCAAAAAGCTAGCTCAGTGAGGAGGTGCTCCCTTACCCTTATAAACTATACTTAAGTCTTCCCCACAACCAATGTAGGACTATTCCCAACATGACGTATGTGCAGCTAGCTAGCTATCACAGCAGGCGATCGAATTAATTAGCATGCATTTTATTTCCTTGAGCAAACAAGCGCAGTACGTACTACATTACAATGCAAGCTCTAGCTAGCTTATTGCAAATTGTAACTGAGAGCAACAAGCCAGGTAGAGATGGATGGATGCATCCATGCTTGGATGGACGGACGAGTACTGGATCATGCGGCCGCAGTGAGCTCCTCCTCCTGGTGCGTCTCGATGACGAGGTTGGACCTGGGGTAGGCGACGCAGGTGAGCACCCAGCCGCCGATGAGCTGCTCGTCGGAGAGGAAGCTCTGGTCGGACTGGTCGACGTCGCCGGCAGCCAGCCATCCGGCGCAGGAGGAGCAGGAGCCGGCGCGGCAGGAATAGGGCAGCTCGATCCCCTCCTCCTCGGCCTTGTCCAGGATGTACATGTCCTCGGGGACCTGCAGCTCCACGTCCCCGCTCGGCATCACCAGCCTCACCTTGTACGTCGCCGCCTGCGCCCGCACCGGCCTCCGACCACGCACCTGCACGCGGGGCGCCGGCGCCGGCGCCAGGGAGAAGCAGGGAGAGCCGAGCGCGGCTGCCATCGACTGTCGAGTGTCGATCTCGCGATGGAGATGGAGGTGGTGTGTCTAGCTACCGGGCTTGACGTAATAGAAGGGGATTCGAGGGTATGCGATGCGGTGGGTGGCGGCTTATCTTCAACACTGACGCTTGGGGCAACCTGCATCACACGCTCCCTCAGCTCAGGACGACAGGACACTGCTCCTGTCCGGCCATCTCTCATCCACACCTACCTACCTCCCAAAGTATTAATGCAGTATATTAACTTGTCTACTATACATTTGAGCTAGCTAGCATGTACGTACGAAGAAGCTGAACAGCTCTGTTTTTCTTTACCCATTAGTTAAAAAAAAAGCCAAAAAAACTTGTTTTGTCTTAAGTATATAGTCTTCTTCCTTCTTGTGACCATCAGTTTTATACACATCGAAATCAATCGTGTGGTGATGTAGATCTTACTACACTGTGGATGCATGACACACATCTTTTAATTTTCAGGGAGCACAATTAATCGTTCCAAGTTTCTGTCCACACAGAACACATTAATGTTTTGTTGGGTTAAGGTTGTGTATTAATTGTGTGCGAATATAATATATCGATGCTGTTACATATGCCCGCCTCGTCCCATGAACTATAACAGCTCCAGCTTAAAAAATAATCATCAAAGGGAATAACATGCATGCCGATGGCTTGGTGGTAAGGAGGTTGATTAACCTTATTTTAAGTGGCAGGGTTATTTTTTCATGTGCCACTTTAGAAGTCACCAATCACGTATATGCGATCATTGAAGCATCCCAGCCCCTCATGCCATCGCATTTATCTAGGGATTGCCTTCGATCTATGCGGGTGAAAATTTATCTTTTTTTCCTTTAAGCAATATAAGCATTTCCAACAATTCTAAAAAAATCACATTGTTACCAAACATGTACGTACTACTTTGAATCTCCTTTTTTTTATTTTTAAGATTAATATTTTGTGTCAAAAATATCTATAGAAAGTTTATATTTTTATATCATATTTATTAGTAAAAATACAAAAAATATATAGATTAAATTATTGGATATTTGATAGCACTATGATTCTTTGATAATTCTTTTGAAATGTTTATACAGCCTAAATAAAAAGGAAACAATTTCACCAATGGCATACAAGAAAATACCATGCAAATGTGATGGCACCATGAACTAAGGGTTGAGATGCTTCATGGATAGCACCTATGGGATTGGAGATTTTTGCAGTGGGACATACAAAATTATCCTAGTGACGAAATTAACCTCTAAACAAATTTCTTTTATTACTTTCAAACGTTGTAAAATCAACTTGAAAATAAAGTCCAAAAAGAAGGAGTAAACAATACATATAGGATAAGTAGAGAAATCAGACACACACATCACTCATCCATCAAGCTTCATGTACTAGTGTTTGACAGTAGTGACGCACGGTACAAAAATGGAACATATTACTAATTATTAATTGAGCAAACCATGCATGCATGTGGATGCAGTGAAATAATGAAGTTGGAGGATATGCATGCCATGGATGGTATGATCTCTAGCTCCATGGACGCGTCAACTGGATGGATGGATGCATATTGTTGCAGGGCAGTACAATTAATGAAGCTTAGGCGGTGAGCTCCTCCTCCTTGTGGGTCTCGATGACGACGTCGGACTTGGGGTAGGCGTGGCAGGTGAGGACCCAGCCGTCGGCCATCTGGTCGTCATCGAGGAAGCTCTGGTCGGACTGGTCGATCTCGCCGGAGACGACCTTGCCGGCGCAGGAGGAGCAGGAGCCGGCGCGGCAGGAGTAGGGCAGGTCGATCCCTTCCTCCTCGGCCTGGTCCAGGATGTAGACGTCGTCGGGGACCTGCAGCTCCACCTCCCCCTCGGGGGTGATGAGCTTCACGTTGTAAGTGGCCTGCGCCCTCAGCCTGGCGCCGCGCTGCTTGGCCGGCGACGGCGCGAGCGCCACGCGAGCGGCGGCGGGCGCCGGCGGCGCGACGCGCACGGAGAAGGGAGCGCGGAGGCTGCTGAGGGCGGTGGCCATGGCCGGGGCTAGGCTTGTTAGAGGGAGAGTACGTGTGCGAGTGAGCTTAGCGAGGAGAGGGGGGTGGCAAGGCAATAAGAAGGGATACGGCGGCAGCCACGTGGCGCGACGGGAGCGGTGGCCTTATCTGCACGGGGATGGCCGGGGCGACGAGGGCCACACGCTGCTTGCAATCAAATGGCCGCCGCCTGTCGTCGGTGCAATCTCGCTGCCTAGCCACAGATCTCCATCCAATCTCAATATTACTTTGTCCCTCTCCTCCCAAATTTTCTTGCCCATTGCTACGTTTTTTTTTATTTTCTTCTTCTGAACAATATTTAACCTTCATCGCTAGCTACATATATAAAACGACATACGTGTGTGCTACATATATTAAGCATATCATTTTGGGTTATTCTGATCCACGTGTTGGGCGTCGTAGGTCGTTGCAAGTTTTGCGGATTTGATACGGGCCTACTAGAGGGATCGGACTTGTGCAGTTTGCAGTGACAACGCGCGGCTCCTAAATTTTCTTTTGCGGGCACTGTATCATCGAGTTTTCTACTGTATAAATTTATAGTTACGGATAGTTACTCTTGTTTAAACTGTACTATCGACGCGTCTCACTGATATCTCTACTACTGAAAATAAAGACATGCTTTCTGCCCAAGCTCCAGTGACCTCTTCCACTTACCGCATGGCTGCCCCTCCTCTCCCACCCCACACCTCCGCCACCGCCACCGCCACCGCCATCGAGCTGCAACATGCACGAGATCCAGTGAGATCGCGCTGGGAGACAGAGGGTGTGGCTGCCACACCCTTCCTTGCCAACTAGGGTAGGACAGGAGGAAGAGAGAGAGCCCATGAAAGTGGCCGCTGGTGCTTCACATATATGTTCTCAGGTGTGCTCACCGGAAGGTAGAGAGACTGAGGAGAAATGGGGAAGAAGGGGAAAGAGAAGAGGGAATGATATGTTTGATGTAAATTTGATGAAGTTAGTAGGGCAAAGATGTTCAAAAAATTTTTATAATGGTATCTATACAATTTTTGTAATTTTTAATTACAATGACATGGATAAAAATGCAGACTCATTTTGTAGTAACAAATCTATTATTTTGCAACTCTGCAGTGCCACACATCTAAATAACCCTTTTATTATGGCGTGCTAAACATGAGTAGTGAAATGCCTAACCTCTGCCTTGCCACATTGAGGCCCCTCACGCACGCCCCTCCCATGGATACTCCATCGTGCTCGGTCGTGCTCTCAGTGACCTTGCAGATCTAGAAGAGCTTTTGAGTATGTACGCTGTGCATGGAAGTCCAAAGGTTGTTGGGATAGTGTGAAGCCGATTGAGGATTTTTTTTTAGGAAAGCCTTTATATTAATTTCAGGAGAATATAACCCTTTTATATTTTAGACTCTTACAAGAAAAGGTGTTACAACCAAATCCCCCCTTTTATTACGTCTTATTTTTACTCCTATATTGAGAGGGCTAAAATGTAACACACACATGAACACTATCTCTGATCCGCCGTGCTACTCACCAGCAAAGATGGCTTCGAATGCTCTGGCCGATCTTGTCGTAGAACACACCTCCTCTCGCCTTGACATGTCCTGGGTTAGAACCGGTGACACACCGAAGAGCCCTACACCCTGGGCACAGTAGGATGGTTAACAATTGATCTATAGCTTTAGGGCGATGCAACCGTGGCGAAGGAACACTGCAAACACCGGCGTATCTGAGGAAGACGAAAGCGCGAGCTTCAACCCAGGCGCCGCCGCTGACGGAATCGGAACCGGTGGTGCAGAGAAGCAACAAGGCGAGAGAACAAGCTGATTCATGAGGGTGCTGAGTTGAGGCATGCAAGTGAATATCACCGGTCTAAATTTGCCACGACGTCCTTTAGAGCAAATGCAAGAGCTCAGTCTTTTGTTCTCTCTGTTCTTTTTTATGTTTTTCATCTAGGAGCACAGGAAACTTGAAGGCTAACCTTTGCGTCAAACAAGTGACTCATAAAGGCTTGTGGCCATTATGGTATGGACGGATACAAGCCATATGTAATATATAGACAAGGATAAAGACAACGTGTATATATATATTCTAATCCATATCATCACATGTTCTACATGCCAAAATTTATAGATGGATGACATTACAATTACAATGTGCTACATGCTCTAATAGGAGTGCTTGCACTTGGACCTCAGGCGCTTGTGTCCATGCTATATTCCCTACAGCACGCTGGTAGTCCCATGATTTAATGAAGAGATCTGCTCTTTAACATTGTTCTAAGATCCATGCAATTCATGAATACAAAAAAAAAAAAATAATAGAATAAAATTCCGGCCTCTACATCGTGAGGATGTAAACAGCTAAGTTCACACACATCAATTCAACTTAAACCCATTACAAAACTTTAGCTTAAGGCGGAACAAATAAAAGTTCCATTAATCAAAACATAATCTATAAATATTTCTCCAGCTATAAGGGGTGAAAAACATCAAAGTCACCTCCTCCAAAGATTGGCATGCTTTGATAAATAGCTTTCAGTCATCCTCCTTATGCAGCAGTGCCCAATGTCGCAACCAGTAGGTTTCTTTGAAAATTCCGGTAAGAAAGAAGTATCTTTGCGTGTCAAAAACCACATTATTTTGACAAAACCACATAGACCAAAACAAAGTTGCAATGCTAGTTAAAAATAGAAAATTCTTTGATATTCCTAAACCATAGAGCCAGCTTCCTCTTAAATAAGATAGACTCCTAGGCAAATGTAAATTTAGAGCTATGTGAACAGCCCGCTATATAGATTTAGCAAAGTGACAATCAAATAATAAATGATGAATAGTTTCTTTTCATTGCAGAAACCACGGTGCAAATTGCCCTGCTAATCCTTCTTTGGTAGACTATCCTGGGTAAGAATGACTTCTCGTTGTAAATATCAAAGAAAGATTTTAACTTTGAAAGGAATTCTTAATCTCCAAATATAATCGTTGCATTGATTTGTAATATTGTTGATCATTTTTCTGCACTACCAGCGAACCGGCTATTACAACCGGTTCGAAACAACTTTCTGAACCGGTTTTGGAACCGATTGTAGGCAACCGCGACTGATCGCGGTTTCCCAACCGCTCGTGGTACGACACCACAAGCGGTTTGAAAGGCGCCCTGGCAGGCTGGTGGAGTCGCCACGTGGGTGCTCTCTACAAGCGGTTGGTGTTACCAACCGCTTGTCGAGAGCCTCTCAGACAGCGAGAGGGAGACGCCACGTGTGCCCTCTTCACACTTTCACTTGAGTTTCTTTTGTCGGACAACCTCGCTCTCTGCCAACAGTGGCCAATTTTTTAGGCGGTTGGAGTTACCAACCGCTTCTGGAGAGGCTGAGCGCAAATTATATTCAATATAGAATATGTTCTATAAGAGCCGGGTTTTCAATATGAATTTTGACAATAAAATTAAATACAACTACAATAGTTTTTTTCACAATTAAATATATATTATGATGTGTACTCATTCACACAACCACAATTAAGTTCATTTACACAATAATACGAATGAATCAAAAATGGACAAGTTGATGTGTACACATGAAATAATGAGCACACTAAAGCAATGTTTATACATTTCAAGAGTACAAGAGTGAATTTTGAGGTCATTTCTTGCCTACATCGTTATTTGTGGGCTTCCATGATTTCGATATTTCACCTGTCCTTATAGAAGGACAATCTCTCCATCCTTTTGTGTGGAACTCACCTTTGGTGGATATAATCTCGTCGACAATGAAGCCGATAAGTTGTTCTTGGGTTGCTGCAACCCGGTGAGGCGGGATCACGCCTTGCACATCGAGGTAAGGCTACCAAAGCAGGAAATAAATAAATCTCTGAACACGTAAATTGTAAGTACTAAGAAATTGAGATGCGCGCATTATTAATTTGGTATTTTTGACACACACGCACCTCGTCATTTATTTTGGGCACATCGCCTTGGAAAAGATTTTGCATATAGTGGCACACATAATAGCCACATAAGTTGTTTCCAGCCGTTTGCTGTATAAATTAATATATGTCATACCGATTTAGCGTGTCAATGATATATTGATATTTTTGCTATGGTTTCCTTCTTGAGTCTTGAACAATGATCTTGCTATTATCAAGCATGATAACAAGAAGAACTCAATGAAACCTATTAATATATTTCAACATATATATGCAATTAGTCATATTATGTATGCTTTAATAAAAAGATAGGAACGAGAGGTTGTGAGGACACGTATATAAACGTACTCGAAGTTGAAGGGCATAAGTATGCACGGTTTGTAGTGCTGTCCCAAGAATGCATCCAGAATGTAATCCTCAACATCCTTTGGTTTGTATCCGAAGACAGCCTCGTTGACAATCTCTGGGTCTATGAAGCCCACGTTGAAGGCAACCTGTTTTCTACATCGTTGTATCTCCATTCTACATAGAAAGGGATATGTTATTAGAGTTGCAACTTTCTGTTACGAGGAAGCACATAGTAAACTTATTAGATTGACACTTACAGATACCAGCAGCTCATGAGAGACATGTTGACAGCGTCCTGATGGTAAAAATGGCACAAGTCTTCGAATTCTAGCCATATTTGGTTGTCCCCGCGATAGAAATCTTCGTTTTTGATACGGAGGGGGAACATATTTTTTCTTTGAGCGGACTCTACCATGTACCATTCATGAAATTACCGTATCTTGGTTGTTAAATCCTTTATATTTTTAGGGTTAACCAACTCCCGGCCCAACTCATATTGCCATCTCACTCTGCCATTGGGAGATCATCCGTTAATCCAAAGGCTTCAGCTACAGAACCGAGTCTTGCCTCTTTCATGAATTGGTCAAGCTGTTCTTGCTCTTTCTTCTTCTTTGCCGCCTCTGCCTAATTAGCCTGTTTAGACTTCAGTGTAGCCTTTGCTATTGTCCGGTTGTGGTCCAATGGCATAGGCAGTGGCATTGCATGGGATGTCGCGAAGTCTTTTGAAACTTTTCGATCAATTGCTTGCTTCGGCGCTGGCACCTTAAGTGCGAAGTGTGCAGCAACTTTTGCGGCAACGATTTTGCTTGTCTCCTCGTCAGTCATATTATATGCCCTTTTTGAAGGATCCTTTGACCTTGTTGATCCGTTGGACTGGGCCTTCTTAGGAGGAGGATGGCTCCTTCTTATTTGAAGCTTCTTTCGCGGAGGAGATGGTGGGGGCGTGCTTTTCCGGGGGGTTCTTTTTTGTTGGAGGTGCTAGTGGAGTTGGGCTTCTTCGTGGAGCAGGTGGTTGAGCAGGAGTACTCTGTATTGGCGGCGTGGCATTGCGTGGAGATGACATTGAAGGAGGCGTGGTTTGTCGTTGTGGAGGAGGCGAGCTTCCTCCAGCCGGCTCCAATTGTTCAATGTCTCTTGGTGGAGATGACACCTCCACGCCATCTGGAAACATGATGTACCGTTTTCACCAGAGGATGATACTGTGGAAGGCCTATCCAAGCTTGGTCACCTCATCGTCTCCAGCAATATCGAGCAGAAGATCTTCAAAACTGCTTAACACCCCCTCCACGGCGACCTTCGAGTAACCGGGGGGTATCTCGTTGCAGTGGAATGTCTGGCCCGGCTCTACTGGGAACGCCATGCCATAAGCCACCTTTATGGAGAGGTTACGCGCCTCGACATGTAGCTCACACTAGCGGCGAACCTTGATGTCGTCCACTGGAAAATGGCCTAGGTCATCCCCTTCAGGTACCGCGGTGGACAAGCAGCTGCTCCGTCGTGCGGAGGCCTGCGGGCTGATCATGGCGTCTGGCAGATTGCTCGGACCTGCTCCCTAAAGCTTGCTGAGGGCTATGTGCACTTGTTGCGCAACTATGTCGCCGATGCTAGCCTGGGTAGCTCTTAGCTCACTTTCCAATTGGCTGTATTGGTATAGCTCTCTGGTTTGGTTCTTGCTCGGCTCCTGTACGTTTGGGAATCCTTCACGAATCCATAATTCCATGGCGTCGACGAACCAATACCTCTTGTCCGTCCCAGGTGCTCAGGATTTTGGAGGGCATGTGTCAGCTCGTCATTCTCCCTGTCTGTCACTAAGGAACCTGACTGAGACTGCTGAACGGCTTGTATGATCCTTTGCCCCACATCTTGCACTCCCGGTGCCATCACCAAGCTGCTGTCATCTACAAGGGCCCCCGCGTGAGCCATGAACCAATTTCGCAGGCGGAATTCCCAGTCAGTAGTAGCAGGTGGTACATCCTTGGCCAATAATTCTTCCTCCCGCTTCTCCTATTTCGGTATAGCCTTTATGTAACCACCGGTGCCGAGATGGTGGTAGTATTTCTTCTTCTGTGCATTCATCTTGTTCTTTTGGCTCGTGGCTTGGCCTTCAGCTGACATTTGTACTCCTCAAATGCTTCCTAGTGATCCGCCAACTTAGGAAATAGATTGAAGTCAGGCCTTTGTCCTCTCTGCACATACTTGGCATTTAGAGACGGCTTCCATGACTGAAATACGGTTGCCATCTTCTTCAAAGTGTATTTCTTTACTTTGTCTTCGAACCCTTCAGGGAATTTGAAATTGTCCTTAATATCTGTCCACATCAGGTCCTTGGTAGCTTAAGAGACTTCAGCCCATTTCTGGATGCTAATTGGGACGTGGTCCCTTACATGGTAACCACAAAGCGTTGTTGAATGGGCCAATTGCTGAAAGAGGGGCAACTGGCATCCCGTCGGAGTTAACGTCGATAAAGACATGCTTTGCTGACGGCTTCTTGTTAGGTCCTCGCTTCGATTGGTTGTTAGATGTACCCTGCTTAAAATATAGAAAAATATGAGCATGTTAGAGTGTTTTATATTGGTTGAAAGGCAGCATGTACCAGGGCATTATTGTGGCATTATCTTACTAGCCCCAGTGTGCACGGCATCACCGAAACTACCGGCAGTAGTGTTAGCGTCACCTGGGTTCACGGCCTCATCGGCAGCATTGTTATCGGCCGCCTCGGCAGTAGCGTTAGTGTCACCTTCGTCGTATCCCCTAACGCTACCCTGCGCGATCGAGTCTAGCAGGAACTATTCTTCCTCATCGAAAATAGGGTCAGCACGGCCTAGTTACTCCATCTATATATCATAATTGCGAAACAATGTTAAATTCGTATTGCTACTTGTGCACATGAAATAATTATGAAACAATGTTAAATATGATTCATGACTCTCTCTCTCTCTCACTCTCTCTCTATATATCTCTCTCTCTATCTATCTCTATCTCTCCCTATCTCTCTCTATCTCTCTCCCTATCTCTCTCTCTCTATATCTCTCTCCCTATGTCTCTCTATCTCTCTATCTCTCTCCCTATGTCTCTCTATCTCTCTATATCTCTCTCCATGTCTCTCTATCTCTCTCCCTATCTCTCCCTATGTCTCTCCATCTCTCTCTATATTTCTCTCTATCTCTCCCTATCTCTCTCTCTATCTCTCTCTATCTCTCTCCCTATCTCTCTCTATCTCTCTCTATCTCTCCCTATCTCTCAGGCTCTCCCTATCTCTCTATCTATTTCTCAATTTTTTCCGAGGTCCTCCGAGGGCTTGGGGGAGCGGGGGCTTGTCGTTCGGTCAACGGCACGGTGGAGGTCCGACGGCGAGGCGTCGGCGAGCGCCAGACGCGCGGCGGTGTGGCGTCGGCAATGTGGCGGCGTGGAGGCGAGGGCCAAGCGCGGTGAAGCGGCTAAGCGCGTCGCGGGGCTCGACGAAGAGACGCAGCGGCGAGCAGGCGCCAGCAGTAGAGAGAGGCGTCGGCCTGGCGTGGGGAAGCAGCGGAGAGGCGGCGGCGCGACAGAGGAGTGAAGTGTGCGACGGCTCGGGACATAGAAAAAATTTGGGGAGAGTGAAGCGCGCGGGGAAGACAATCTGAAATATATAGGAAACCCCTCTACAAGCGGTTCGTAATACGAACCCCTTGTAGAAGAGGCCCCTTTACAAGGGTTTCATATTACGAACCGCTTGTAGAGGGGTTTTTCAAGAGAGGGGAAAGCCTCTCTATTCTTCCTTTTTATTAAACTTTTATTAAAGGGTTTTTAATTTCAGTACTTGTGTTTCATATTTTATTAAAATGTTTAAATTTTCATTACTTAATTTCTATAGATGTTTCAAATATACAAGTTTCATTTAAAAATTTGAAAAAAATGCTTTCTTCCTTTTTATTAAACTTTATAAAAAATATTTTTAATTTCAATACTTGTCTTTCATATTTTATTAAAATACTTTAAATACAGCTAAGTCATCTCAAAATTCATGTAATACTAAAATGACATAAGCCCAGATAAACTCATAATACAGTAGAAGACCCATCTCACATATTCATAATTCATACAGGAGCACATCGTAACTAGTAATATACTTTGTCTTTACAAGTGTGCCTTTGTTATGATCACGGCGTATATACGGAGCATCGACATCTGTGTCATTCAGGGCACTTATGTCAACATCCACCGCAAAAGGAGGGAGCTCGTCGAACTGACTATACTCTTCCTCATCTGTGACGTCCTCAACTCTGACAATCCTTCGTTTGCCTTGGAGAACCACGCATCGCTTTGGCTTGTCCTTCTGCTTCTTAAGTTTGCTTGACATATCCATTACGTAGAAGACCTGTCTCACATCACTGGCGAGAACGAATGGTTCGCGCCTATAGCCGACTTATGTGAGGTCTACGGTTGTCATGCCGTATTTGTCGATCTTTACGTCGCTTGAACTCAGTTTGACCCATTGGCACTTGAATAGAGAGACCTTCAAAGGTCCATAGTCAAGCTCCCATATCTCTTCTATGAAACCATAATGTGTGTCCACATTGCCAGTGTTGTCCATGGCGTCTATACGGACACCGCTGTTCTGGTTCGTGCTCATCTTATCCTGGGATTTCATGTAAAATATGTAATCATTTATCTCGTACCCTTGAATGTCACGATTTCACTAGATGGTCCCTGAGCCAGGTATTGCAACTATTCATTGTCTGACCCTTTGGAAAGGATGTAGTTTTGTAACCAAGCGCCGAATGAATCCATGTACCTCAGTCTTATCCAATCCTCAGACCTCCTTGGAATTCGTGGCGTAGAATACTCTTGTGCTGAAGGACATAAGGGGCCACTACAGCAGATTATTTCAAAACCGTAAAATGTGCTTGTTTAAAAGTAAGAAGATCATTGCATGCAATTGCTTTCCGTCCTAGTGTCCCTTTTCCCGTAGCTCACCTCCTCTGTGCCATACCCCTTCGCTATGCATCCTTCCAGACGAGAACGGTTACGGACATACCTCTTTAGGACACTCATGTACCTATCGAAAGAAAACATGTTGTGCAGAAACACGGGTTCGAGAATACCTATCTCTTTGACAATGTCAACAGTGAGATGAACCATAATATCAAAGAATGCAGGAGGAAAGATCATCTTAAGGCTAACCACACTTTGTACCACGTCATCCTGCAGCTTACTTAGTTTATCTGGATCAATAACCTTCTGCGAAACCGCGTTGAAAAAGGAACACAGCTTTGTGATTGTCCCCCAGACCCATTCAGGCAAAATACTCTTTCATGTTTATGACTCTCTTTATATTCGAGGAGTATCCGGAAGGAGTATCCCAAAATACCTCTCACAGCCACTGGGAGCAACTGTGTCATCAACACAAAACAGTCATGGAATTTCAGTTGGACGATTTTATTCTGTTTCATGTTTACGACTCTCTTTACATTCGAGGAGTATCCGGAAGGGACCTTCACACTGTTCAAGAACTCTATCATGCTTTTTCTCTTCTTTACTTAGAGTGTAGCTCGCAAGATGTAGATAATGTTGTCCTTTCCCTGTCTTTTCTGGATGTAGATCGTTCCTCAGTTCCAAAAGTTTTAGATCCCTCCAAGTTTGCAGTGTATCTTTCGATTTGTCGTACATATATAAGTATCCTAGCAGGTTCACGCAAACATTCTTCGTGATGTGCATGAGTCAAGTGAGTGACGGACCTCCAAAACTTCCCAAATAGGCAAGTCCCAAAATATTGACTTCTTCTTACACATGGGTGCCTGACCTTCCTCATTCGGGACAGATTTTTCTCCAGGACCCTTTCCAAATACTACTTTCAGATCCTTTACCATAACAAACACACTCGGCCCACTTCAATGCTCAGGCTTAGCACGAAGGTCTGGTTTCCCGTTAAAATTCCTGCCTTTCTTCCGCAACGGGTGCCTCGTAAGAAAAAAACCTACGGTGGTCCATGTACACAACTTTCCGAGAGTTTTTGAGGTACATGCTGTCCGTTTCATCTAAGCACTGCACGTAGACTCTATATCCTTTTATAGTTAGGCCGGACAGGTTACCAAGTGCAGGCCAATCGTTGATGGTTACAAACAGCAATGCACGTAGGGTGAAATACTGCCGTTTGTGCTCATCCCATACCCGTACACCATCCTCCCACAACGTTACAAGATCTTCAACCAATGGTTTCAGATAGGCATCGATATCGTTTCCGGGTTGCTTGGCCCTAGGATCAACAACAGCATCAATATGTACTTCCGCTTCATGCACAACCAAGGAGGAATGTTATAGATACATAGTGTAACAGGTCATGTGCTATGGCCGCTGCTCAACTCGCCGAAAGGATTCATACCATCGATACTCAACCCAAACCTTATGTTTCTCACCTCATCTGCAAAGTGCGGGTATGTTCGATCGGCTTTCCTCCACTGGGAGCCATCAACGGGATGTCTAAGCATCCCGTCGTCCTTACGCTCTTCTTTGTGCCAACGCATCATCTGGGCATGCGCTTTGTTAGCAAACAGACGCTTCAATCGTGGGATGACAGGGAAATACCACACCATCTTAGCGGGAGGTCTCTTCTTCGTACGCTCCCCATCTATTTCACCTGGGTCGTCACGCTTCATCCTATAACGTGATTGTTTGCACACTGGACAAACATCAAAATCCTCGTACTCATTGCGATACAGGATACAATCGTTAGAATATGCGTGTATCTTCTCTACTTCCAATCCCAAAGGACATATGACTTGCTTGGCTTCATATGTAGATTCAAACAGAGTGTTATTTTTCGGAAGCAACATCTTTATGAGTGATAACAACTCATCGAATCCCTTATCTGAGACACCATTCGTGGTCTTCCATTGCATTAGTTCCAGTGTGGTGCGCAGCTTTTTGTGGCCTTACCCATAGTTTGGGTACAAAGGATTCCCATGGTCCTCTAACATGCGCTGGAACTTGTTGAATTGTCTTTCATCTGTGTAGTCTCCCTCTTCGTCACGTAGCATCTGGTCCAACTCATCATCACCAAACTCCCGAGTGTATCTTCCATGGAACAATAGTGCGTGGCGTCTGGGATACTGTTCAAACCTTCTTCTTCTTCCTCGTCTTCTTCATCGTCTTCCTGGCTAATCTCCTCTACTTCGCCATGGTTGGTCCAGCAGGTATAGTTTGGCATGAATCCTCTCACGATCAAATGGTTCATAACCTGCCATCGGTGAGAGTGCCCCTTCTCATTCTTCAGTCTACACACGGACAACATATGTAGCTATCTGGAGGCAATAAGGCAATGGCCTCATCCAGAAAACCCTGCACGCCATCAATGAACTCTCTGGAGCGACGTTCTGCATTGTACATCCATTGCCGGTTCATCTATACCAAGTTATATTTTATTAAAAAAATATAGTTACATTTAAGAATCTAAAGCTCACAAGCACTTAGATCTACCTTTCTAATTACTTTTGTTCTTCTTGAGTTAAAGACAATATTTTTTTGCTGCAACAAAAAAACCTTCACCTACACTAATTCTTTTTTGTCCTTCTACATTTATTGAACTAAAACTAACTATTTGTTACATTTTTTAATTATTTTTTATCCTTCTATGATTTTAAACTAAATCTATCTAATTATTTTTTCAATTTCTACCTTTGTAATTATTTTTATCCTTATACATTTTTAACTAAACCTAACTAATAATTTTTTACCCTTCACATTTATTGAACTAAAAATAACCAATTGTTACATTTTTTAATTATTTTTTTCCTTCTACAATTTTTATCCTTCTAATTTTTTCTTTTTTATTTCATACACCAATAATTAGTTCTTTGCAAACTTACATCTACCTAATTTATCGTTATATTTTGGATCCTAAAGCAAATAACTTAATTTTGAGATCAACTCCCTAAAATTAGGTGATCAAGCTAGCTAGCAAACAAGTTAGCTAGCTAGCAACAAACAAACAAACTTTTCAACGATCAAGCTAGCTAGCAAACGAACACCTTTCGACAAGAATAAATCAACATTTCTCCACATCCAATACAAAAAACAATAATACTTAGGTGAGAAGGATGTTAACATGATGTTACTAACCTTGAAACACTTAATTTAGAGCTAAATTACCTTAATTGAAAATTTAGGCAGCACCTCCCCTTGAACAATAGCTCGGCCCTTCCTGTTAACCCTTCCTATTCACCTCTGCGCCCTCGAGGAGGAAGATGTTTAAATGCGCTGGGCGGGATGGCTTCTAGAACCGGTTTGAGATACAAACCGCTTCTAGAGCTTGACTTTTACAACCGGTTTGTGTCTCAAACTGGTTCTGGAAATCCACAACCGGTTTGGGACACGAACCGGTTGTAGAGATGAAACTTTACACGCGGTTCGTGTTTTAAACTGCTTCTGGAAGGCCTCTCCTGCCCGTTGCCCACAAACCGGTTCTAGTACGAACATTACAACAGATTCGCACCAAACCGCTTCTGATGGGCCAGTTGTGATGCCCACTTCTGTAGTAGTGCTGATATATTGTACCGAAAGACTCTAGATGAATACCAAATATTTTTGTCACTAGAACCTTCCAATCACTTCAATTTTGGCATACAAGATCTCTCCGAAGGCAATATTAAGAGTGGTCAAGCTAAGAACTTCTGAAACCGTGACATGTTTTTTCCTGGCTATAGCAAATAGATTCGGGTATTGTTCATTAAAAGGGGTATGTTCCAACCAACTGTATTCTTAGAATCTAATTTGGCTGCCATTTTTTAATTTGAAATACCAAAAGAATTATATAATAAAAAATCAAAAATAATTAATTAACCAAGCTGGTTAACCATTATGTAGTCGTAGCTAGCTAAGTTTATCCAGTGCCAATGCTTTTTGGCTGAGTAAGCATCACGGGTTTCCAGCAAAGTACTCCATAGACTCCAAGTGGATGCAGCAAAGCCCGGCCCATTAATTATGATCCTCACGTGCTATTTAGGCCCTGCCCTTCCCCATGCAGAGGCCCATGTACTTATCTCCCCGAAACACCTTTTCTCCGAGTCCAACTTGGCAGCCCATCTTTAGCCTTTCTACCACTTTTTGGGTTGGGGTCTCGTGCTCGTCTAACTCCTTCCGTTGAACCTCAACGGACTTACCTCGATGATGATGGTGGCAGCTTAAGCTTTTGTGTAGTAAAAAGATGTTTCTCCGGCTTCCGTTTTTAGGCCACTTCTCAAAACTTTTGAAGTCTAGTTGAATCAACTATTTCACCCGAAATGACCCGAAAGGATTTAAAGTAGGGGTATAGGAGATAAACTAGACAGTGATAGTTATAATAAATCTCTCCTGTCATGTGTTTTGTGCGGACCCTCCTGAATTTGCATTTCAATTAATGGAGAAAATCAACATGTCTGTAGCCTACTGATTAAAAATTAACATATAAGTTGCATCGCGATGTGTCTCATATGTTAATGCTCAACTAGACCATAAGTAACAAACATGCACCCCATTGAAAAGGCAAACAGAGCTACCTAGATATGTGACATGTGATAGCTCTCAAGATCAACCGCTATCGTGCATATACCCTTTAAACAATCTATATCATAACATATGCAACAATGAATATAAATTACATATGAACAAATATATGAAATGTTGTCCATACCTCAACATATAGTTCAATAGTAGTGGAAAGAACATCAGTAAATCAAAGTGCAACAAAAAGAACATTAGAGTAACCACGTGACAGCGGAAATAACATAAATATAACAAAGAGCCAGCGTGATATGTCCCCAAACCCTTAGGCAACCGATTGGAAGCAAAAACATCGCATTGGCTGCTAACGTCGTCGAAATCCGCTCGGTTTTAATAATCGGGCAGCGGCTTCACACCTGAAATTTGCAGCAACTGGGTTGAGTATAGAAAGTATTCGCACATTATAGATGATAATATAGCATCAACATAATTGGAAATGAATAATGGAAGGATAAAGGTTATTTTCAACATGAAGAGAGCATTTGTAAAGACAGAGACATACATAGATTGAAATTGCATAGATTGAAATTGCGTTTTAGTAAACATTAAAAAATATAAAAACATCATAAGTATCTCCACATTCTCATCGCCATGAATAAATTCCAGATATCAATATACCACAAATTGGACATCCTGTCCAAAGGGCTTCCTGCCCCTTTTCATCAATAACAATGCACTCTCTGTCCATAGGACTCCCTGCCATTTCATCAAAACCACGAGTAACTCTGTCCTCAGAAATAAATCATAACCATCATACACAAACACCTCCTATTTGCCAACATCAGTGTCTCATCCTACAAGTACTCATCGTTAACCTAGGACGCGGCTGTTTGAACAATTGATACTCTACAGAGGTGTATGACTTTACCCACACGACACAGCAAGCTATGCTAAAGCCTCTTAGATATATATGTCAGTCCTTTGGGTCACCTGGATGACTTTCACCCCTCCCCACAGCCCTTCGTGTCGAAGGGAGCCAACAGTTGCAATGGCTTTGTCCATAGCCCGCTATCTGGCGCTCATGAATGCACCACGGACACTATAGGAATTGCAGCGAAAGCTGACCCTATCCATCTTTCTCGACGGCTAAGAGACGACCGTCGATAAAGATTGCCATCTCTCGATGGTTGGTATTCGGCTATCGAATCCCGAACTTGTATCGACAGTTCTATGAACAACCGTCGATAGAGTTGGAGCGACCATCCATGGGAGCGTTGATAGCCTCACGGCGTTTAGCGCTCTCGAGGGTCCACCTTCAGCCGTCGAGAGAAACGGGAAAATTGCACGCGCCCACTAGCACGCAAGTGGCTCACTCAACGACCACTAAACGGCCGTTGAGAGACATCACTGGATGTTGGCTTCATGGCTTAACTCGTCTGGCCGGTGGGCCAAGCCACTCTCTCGACGGCCATACACTACTCCGTCGAGAGAGACTGGATTTTCATAAATTTTGCTAAACTCCCATACATGCATACATCTGGCTATATGGATTGCATTTATGAAAGTAAGCATGGCAAGGTTTATAGAAATATTTCTTCTAATTTGCGATGAATTTCTATATTTTGTTCGAACCGGTAAGCACCAAATAATAAATTAAATGTACGTTATGAAGATAGAAAATTGTTAAATTGTTTTCGATGTACCAAAAATGTTTGGATTGGTGAAAATTTTAAAAAGAAATGAACTATCGAACATGCCACCTAGCAGAGCATGATAATTTTATACGTTTAGTGTGGCGGTGGAATGAAACCGGCATAGTTATCCAAAATAATTCTCAAACATCTAGATACACTAAAGCCCACTGCTGAGTCAATTAAGGCGATTACACATAGACACCTAGCTCAGAACATCAAAAAAATTTCAAACTTTTTTAAAGCATGCTAAGTCACATCCGGAGCAATATAATCAAAGGTTACGGTCAATATCATGAATACATTATTTTATAAAATTCAAAAAAGTCAAGGGTGACCACTGGATGACCAAGAAGGAGAGGCCATCGAGTCAAAACTCTGTCCCGAAGGCAACTATAGGAACCGTCAAGATAGACTAACCTCTATCGACTGTAGTCAACGGAAGCCATCTAGAGAGTGGTCTCTTGACGACTAGGGTAAAATTAGCCCTCGAGAAAGCTGTCTCGATGGCTAACAATGAAACCGTAGATATAGACGGCCCACCGGCTCACGAGCGGTTGACCTCACTCGGGACCAAGAGCGTATCTTGACGGCCCACTAGAGACTATCGAGACAAGCCCAGCCACCCAATGAGGGTGGGCCTAATCCACAGCACGTGTCTCGACAGCCCACCAATGCCGTCGAGATAGGCCCATCGATATGCTAGGGTTTCGGCCCTGCTTGGTCGGACTCAATGGCTACTGGGTCGGGGGGCCGTCGAGAGAGGGCTGGCGATAACCCTCTCTCGATGGCTTTGGTGAAGCCGTCGAGAGAGTAAGCAAGTATTGAATGTGCAAGGGCTTAAGACTTGGGCGGTGCCCAAGTACCGAGCCCTTCTCACTCCGCCACCGTCTCCACCACCCTCCCGAGCTCCGGCCGCTCGCCTCCACTGCGTTAAATGATCACCAGGCATCGCCTGTGCCTCCTCCCAGCGTCGCCGTCGCCGCCTGCCCTCCAGTTCGGCGTCTTGAAACCAGCGTCAAAGTGTCGTCTCCCCGCCATCGCTCCACTCGCCGGAGGACAGGAGGAAGAGGAGATGAGGAGGAGGAGACATGGCCATGGGGGGAGAAGGAAGAAGGAGGAGCCAAGGCAGCCGCCGATTGAAGAAGAAGAAGAAGAAGAAGGAGGAGGAGGAGGAGAAGGAAGAAGAAGAAAAGGAGAAGGAAGAAGGAAAAGAAGGAGGAGGCTGCCACTGCCCCATCGTCGTCACTGCCGTCGAGCGAGGTCATGCCACTTTTTTTAAAATTTTTGGAGATTAGTGTCGACGACAACTATTGTGGTCGAGACTAATCTCCTTAGTTAAGTGCATGCGTAATTAGCAATTAGCTAAAAATTATGTCAATTATGTAAATTTGATAGAAATTAAGACAAATTGCTATAATTTGATAGAAAATGTTAGAAATTGCCACTAATTGGTACAAATTGTTATAAATTTGATAGAATTTGCTATAATTTGATAGAAATTGTTAGAATTTGCCAGAATTTGATAGAATTTGTAAGAATTTCATAGAATTTGATAGAATTTGCAAGAATTGCATAGAATTTGCTACAATTTGACAGAATTCGATAGAATTTCATAGAATTTAATAGAATTCGATAGAATTTCATAGAATTTGGTAGAATTTGATAGAATTTGTAAGAATTTCATAGAACTTGCTAGAATTTGATAAAATTTGTAAGAATTTCATATAATTTGATAGAATTTTCTAGAAATTGCTAGAATTTGTAAGAATTTGTAAGAATTTGATAGAATTTGCGAGAATTTGATAGAATTTGCTATAAATTGGTTGGATTGGCTAGAAATTTGTATAATTTGCTAGAAATTTTTGTATATTGCTTGAATTTACTATGAATTGATGCAATTGTAGGGGATTGCTACAAACAGTATAAATTGTCATAAATTTTTTAAATTTGTTTGAAAGTGTCACCTAGCCGTAGTCACTTGTTTGAGAACGTCACAGACCATAATGATGTTGGACGGTGATTCGTTTGGCTCCATTATGAGAAGTAGAAAGTATTCCCGAACTGTCCAGTGAACTGCCGCGATTAGCATCCTAGTGGATAGCCTGTAAATGATGGTTTGGTTACGACGCGTTGTGAAATTTGTGATCATGTTGCTAATCTACTTCATTTGTGAAATTTTAACTCAGGTACCGTCCTCATACGGGGTTGGCTGAGGCGGACTTCGAGCCTATCCTAGACAAGAACGCGAAGCAAAAGGTCCAGGACCTGATGTACGACCCTCATATCGCGTCGGTGGAGGAGTTCTACATGTAAGCAACTATTACTATAAATCTTGTAAATTGGTATTTAATTTTTGTATAACTGTGAATTCCTTGTACATTTCAAGAGAGAGTGCCAGGAGCGGATCAGCACCTCCGAGGCCCGTAGGACATACTTGCAGGCTGACGAGTATGCCCGGGTGCCGCTGAGTGGGCCACACACCACCAGGCGGCATTGAGGGCTCTAGGCAAGAGGCGGGCGAGCAAGGAATTCTTGGAAAAGTCTGCTAACGCCAAGCAGAACCGGTCCTCGAAGTGTTACTGCAAGGCCACAGGGAAGTGGTCCTTTCCACAGCTCAAGAAAAAGATGGTAAGCTCTGTTTTCCTCTTTACTTTGTTTTTTTAGGCTAACTTGTCTTTCCCCTCTTGTAGGCGCTAAGTACCGGGGTGGTGCCCGCCTTGTTGGACATTTGGAAGAAGGCCCACACACCAAAGCCTAAGCAGCCTGGCACCCAGCCCATGATGGACCCCACGTGCAAGAGAAGATTTGTAGTTTTTGTTAGTTTAACTCGAAACAATGCAGAATCACTACCAGAAAGTATACACTTAGGAGCATGCGCTCGGACAGCTTTCGGGAGGGCGCGCCCCTCGACCTAGTGATGATCCACAAGCACCTAGGGGGCAAGGCGCACGGGAGGCTGGCGATAGGAGAGGACCACCTCAGGCCTGAAACCATTGATTTCTAAAATTGACCACGGTCCTTAATCTTAATTGTAGGTCACAGGATTACATGCCCGAGGTCCAGGCCTCTTAGGGCACCACCGAGAGCCGGCACGAGTTTGAGGCCCGGGTCCGCAGGGAGAACAAGGACGGATTGAGGGAGTAGCAGCAGATGATAGAGGTGCTCCAGGCGAGCCTGAGGACGGAGTAGGAAGAGCGGCGGTAGCGAGGAGGAGCGAAGGCTGGCATAGGAAGAGATGATCTCGAGGATCCTCGCATTGGAGGCGGCGTCGAGACTTACTGGGGTAAGTGACTACGACCATCTCATTTTGTTTCTTTTGACCGTAGAAATCTTTACCTAATGTGTCGCGAATGTGTAGGCCTCGTCGGGCCATCCACCGCTTGGTGCTGCTTTGGGATCAGCCGCTCTAGCTCCGGCTCGGTGCGATGGCTTCGACGAGAGAGACGACGGGTCTGGAAGCATGTCGATGGACTACACACGCTTCTTACGGGACTATCCGCCACCCTCTTAACTTGTGGATGGACTTATTTTGCTTCATATGTGATTGTGCAAGCATACATGTGATGGAAGGACATGGTTTGGTTTTATTTTGTGATATATTGCTTGTTTTTTGCTTGAAAATGTGATTATGGATAAATATGTTTGCAATATGGGGGAATTATGAAATGCTCGGGCTGTTTTGGCTTTGCAGGCTGCTAAATTCTAATTTTTTTTAGCCATTTCAGTAGCTCTTTTTTTGCTAGAATTCAATTATTCTCGATGGCCAGTCCTAGCCGTCGAGACAGAGGGGTCCAGAAAACCCTACTGGACCCAGACTATCTTGACGGCCGTGGGCCTGCTGTCAAGAGAGGTCGGCCCAACGATATCTCGCAGTCCCCTCTCT
The DNA here is from genome assembly GCA_036346145.1 of Olyra latifolia. Lineage (NCBI taxonomy): Eukaryota > Viridiplantae > Streptophyta > Magnoliopsida > Poales > Poaceae > Olyra > Olyra latifolia. The sequence goes on along the minus strand of CM070523.1, from coordinate 52,011,979 downwards.
CGACTGCCGCGAGATCACGTGGCTGTTGAGAGAGCTGGCCTCAGTTCTCGTGGGAGTTGCCTCTCTCGACTGCCTCTAGGGTGTCGAGAGAAAGGGAGACGGAGCCATGTGACGGCCAAGCGGCCATCTCTTGACCTTGCTCGATGGCTACCTGGTTAGCCATCGACAAAGTAGCTATCGACGGTTGTACCATCGACACAGACGGTGTCTCTCGACTACTATTCATCGAGGGCCATTTATCGATGGCCAGCCGTCGAGAGTAATCTATATCGACGGTTTCTTGCCCTTTCTCGATGTTTTGGCCGTCGAGAAACACTAAGATTCCAGTAGTGGGTTGGCTTGCAAGCCACCCCACCCCTCCAAACACACGGCTACACTTTTGGTACCCAATGGCTCTAGCATGTATATAGAATTGGCCAAGTGTCCCATAAAACATGTGTGGTCATACGTATAATTACAAGAAGAGATGGCACCATGTTCGGTCCTTAATCGACTCAAACAGGGCTATGTCTCCGGGAGCCCTTTCCTATCATCGCCCTATCACCCATTCAAGTCTATCTAACTCACAAATCCATATATGACATAATCTTCATCATCACATAACTTTGAACCAACCATTTAGATCATCACATTTGAAAACGTAGCGACCGATTAACTAATTCCATCTATCGTCTTCCATCATGGATCTAATCATAACTAAGCAATTTACTATGCAAATACATATAATTACCCAACTTAAGGTACCAAAAGAGAAGGAAGAAAACCTACATGGCATTCACTAGCTAATAGGACATAGCTATCTTCTACCCATAAAGTATTATATATTTAAAAGTAGCATGCAAGCAATTTTAATAATGCAACATAAGCAATTTAAAGAAAATGGGTCAATTTGCTCAAAGGAGAGGATTAGTAGTGCCTTCATTGTAGGTAGTATGCGTTGTCAATCTCAATTTAACACTTGCCATTTTCCAGAGCTTCGGAGCCTATTCGTGAACATCGAACTCAAATAAGAGTCAGTAAATAAAAATTATTCCAAAATGTTCAACATATGTATGCATGCATGCATTAGGTGTATTTTAGTAAGTGATTAGATTAATTTGGATTACATTCTTGACATCAATGGATAGCAAATTTATCTAAAGATGTGTTACCATTACATGTAGATATGACCGTGTGATATTTGTTTGTTGTGATTTCTCCATTGCAAATGTGGATAACATGTGATGCTCTAAGTGTGAAGAAAGGTCAAAATGGAGTAGGGAAGAGCCTCGCCAAGGCAAGGATGGCCTTACTTAAGGGGAAGCTCAAATTGGCGAAGATTAAACCGATGAATACAATGACAACTCTAAGATGATCCATGATGCTCCTCTTCCTCCCCTTAGCTAGCAAGGACTCATGCCAACACTTGAGTTCATGATGGATATGGAAAGAAGCAAAGCAAAAGTGGAGATGAGCTTGTTGCCACATATGGAGCTAGAACAAAAGATTAACAAAATGACCATAAGTTCACCTTCATGTTGTTGTCTTTCTCCCCCTTGAGGTCATGGTGGATGCTCCTTCTTCTTCTCTAGCTTCCAAGGTTGGTTTGTAATCACTCCTTCATCTCTTGATCATTGGAAAAATTGCAAGAAAGGGAGGAATAAGGGATTAACAAGGTGCTATCCAAAACAAAGAGAAAGAGAGGACAGAAGTACCAAGAACTTACTCAAATCCTTGTGCAACCAAAAACCAGTTAGATGAGAGTGAAGCTAGGGAGGTGGAAACTTGGATACAAACATACATAAGCTTATTCCCATCCCTAGTATGGATTTAGAGAGGAGAAAGAGAAGGGAAGCTCTAAAAGATGAATATCAGTTTGTTTTGATTGCCCTACTTCTCAAGATAGAGAGTTTAGGCAACCGGCCGGCTGTGTTGGAGATGAACCTTCTTAGGAATTAATCTTCCAAATCAGCCTTTGCAATTCTTTTTTGTTTCTTGGGGGTTCTATTCCAGCCAATCCTAAGTGCTTCGATAGCGTGCCAGCCGAGCGACATATTGTTCTTTCTCAGCCTTGGGCTGAGATATGATAGTGAGAAATGGGAGGAAGAAGAAGGGAAGGAGGTGGGAGAAGGCTTAAGTGTCTGCTTCCCACCCTTCTCTTACAAGTGGGGTTGGTCCCACGTGTCATTGGGTGCCAAAGAGTAGGTAGGACATGAGTTAGGTGAGTGGAAACACCAAGGTAACAACTCAGCCCGAGCTGAACTCCTAGGCGCTGACCGTTAGCATATGCATTCGCGAACGAATTAACAAAGAAGAATTAAAGATCGTCCTTGATACATATGCTGACTGTTAGCATATGTAATGATGACCGTCCACACATGTACTACTGATGAATTGCCAGGGAAACCTCTATTTTCCTCGGGTTTGATCCCTAGGTGCTGACCATCCACGAATCAAGTGCGAATTGTCCGCAAAACAATGGACAAACAAGACACAAGAACTCTAAAGCTCTCTTAGATTTTGGTGTTAATTTTAATCTTAATTACCTTGTTTCCGATGCATTGTATGAAACACATGATGCAAAATTTTATAATCAAAATGCATATGAAAGAATGAGTATGATATGCAAGGTAACTAAAGTGCGGAGTTATGGGTTGGTACACAACACATAATGCAACACATCAACATACACAAAACTCATGAACATAGGGCATGATATGCATATAAACTAAGCACAATTGTTTTAGGTTTTTATCATGGAGAGAATATGCAGAGAGGATGGAAATGGATCATAGGCTTCAAAGGGAATAAGAGTGTAATGACCCACTTGAGTTGGATAAGATGATTCAACACAGTTCTTTTCCTCCTTAGCAACAAGAAAAAAAAGGGACGATGGTGGTAGCGGCATCACCACGATGAGATAGAAAGAGGAGACATAGGTGACCCTACGCCTATCCACTAGGATTTGGTCAGACTTGCCGGATTCAATGCTACAAGGAGGCGAACGATTTAATCCAATTGTACTCGCATGAGTAGATACAGATGGAGAGCTGAGGTGGCAAATGGATATAAAGGCATAACTCGGGAGCGCATGCCATTATTAAGAGCATAGATAAATCAATCAAGATGTGAGTCCAAAAATATCACCACAAGGTTCCCTTATGCTGTCTAGAGGTAGAAATTACCTATAACGTGCCAAGGATGGGTACAACAAAGAACAAAAGAGGATTATAAGAGGAACGTTGATAGGATACAACAATTCAAGGAATAGTCATAAGCAATTGCGACCTAACTCACAACCGTAGAAAGTGACTTTGATCGATATTTGTCGTGACAAATAGATTGGTCACAAGCATAGAACATGCGACCTAGGTCATACTCCATATGTCGCCAAGTATCGTCACAAGGACATGATGTGGGGGCCTCAACTTGGAGGTCCATGGAGGATTCCTGTACTAGTCTCTGGATTGGTAGGCTAGTGCACACCTTTACATAGCCAGATCATAAAGCATACAATCGATCAAAGTAAATTGGATAATTCAGTGAAATTAGCAGCTTTCAGCGAATAGTTTTACATCAGGGCCATCCAGGCCAAATAATAGTACAGTGCACATGAGAGTTTAGAGTACAAATGCGGAAGCCTTCAAATTAGCAAAAGAATATCTAGTAGCTATGCATCCATGCAAGTGGCTGGAGAGAACGCCCTAAGCATCATCTTGGCCTTTATATCCAGGTTCTTCATCCTCGAAGCAAGCATAAGGGTCTTCTAAATTCTCTCTATATAAAGAGTGAGTGAGTGCGAGGATAAGTGTGTAATCAAACTACACTTGCGAGTTCACACCCTCCTAATGCAAGTAATGATAATAGCTCCAAGGCAGGCCAGGGTTTATTTATTTGCACAAATCTAGTTGAAAATATTCATAGTATAAACCTATGACTTAGCTAGTTCAAAATCATGGAAAGAATTATTGATGAGTTGAGTTTTCCCGATAACCCAAACTTCCAATCCTATCTATCATTGTACCATCCCCTGGTACGACCAAACACAAAATTAGTTGGAACCTCGGTTCATGTTCTTCCTTTTACACCCACCATCATATTTTGGGATTCGGCAATCCCGTTGTAGATCATCGCTCCTGGATTGTCGGTCCAACGAATGCATGATCTAAATCACCCTTGGGCAACGGCGCCCTTTCTCCTGTTCCTCGAGTTGGAGCATCATCCAGGGCCTCCGTAGAGCACCACGTTGGACTCCACACCCGCACTACCGCGCGATGGCCACGCGTTGTATTGAACGCATCCAACACTCATTCATAACCAAGGGACCGTTTTGGTCCCACTTCTCAGGGCCCGAGAACCGAAGATCCCACACTCCGCTCTCTGTCTCAATCTCAACAGGTCCTTAACCTCCTAGTCTAGAGCCACTCTAGACAACCAACACAGTCTCCGGGTCTCAACCCATACTTAGCCTAACTGGTTCACATCTCAAGAACAACCAACACAAGCCTTTACCTCATACCAACTTATAACCAATTCACATATAAATATAAGGAGTAGTTGTGGTGGCAAGCTAGTGTTCACCACTATGGGGGTAGTAACACCCTAAAAACAAAACATTGATTAGACCTAAGCATGTCTAAGCTAGTTTTTACTAGGGACCAAGAGTCCAAATATTTTATTTGTTTTTGGTGGTAATAAGGGATGTGACTATCAAGGCAGTCATAGCATGATATTCGAGACAATCATGGCATGGTAATTGAATTTGTCAAGGGTCATTGCATGTGTATAACATTATTAACAAGCTAGGTATTTCCACAAATCATAGAGCATGCAATTTCTTAATTGAATCAAAATAAATTTAATTTAAAAGTGGGTAAGACATGAACTAAGGATGTTAACTCGCCTTGTCATGAGGCTTGGAAGTCTTCCTCTGTGTCTTTGAACCTTTCCTCTGGATCTTCGACGTCCACTTGGGAAGACAAAGACAAAGCATAAACAAAATACAAAAAGAAATGATGCATGTATGCATAAACTGATATACTAATATTGATACAAGAATCCTACATGTCATCATATAATATGTATAAACATGCTTCAGATACCCTTAGGTGCTGTTACCCTTTCTAGAAAATAATTTTGGAAAAATATTAAAGTGATAAAGTATTAGTTTTCAAATTCAAATCTTGGTGTTTGAAGTGGTGATCTCATTTGAAAAGAAGATATTGTTGACCATACTTCATTCACAGGTACTCAGGGCTCACTAACACTCTTTGGTGCAGGAAACATCTCTCTAGGAGCCCAGATTTACTTTTGCATATTTCCTTACTCTGCTATCTTCGGACTATCCGAATATACTTTCGGACTATCCGAAGTACTCGACGATCCGAGCTATACTCGACGATCAGAACCTTTTATTTCATTGCAATCAATTTAGTGATAAATTTAATTACGCCTATTCACCCCTCTAGGCGACATCCCGATCCTTCAATTGGTATCGAGCCTAATCTCTTGTATTAAGCTTAACCGCTTGGAGAAATTAGGATGTCGACTGAGAGAGCTAGTTTCACCGATGACAACACGGACAATCCACGTGTTAGCACCGGTGCGAAATTCCTTTTGAGTATCCTGCTGTCGGCCCTCGGGATCATCATCTTATGTCTCCGTGTCGTCCGTAAAAGCGCCATATTTCGATGGCACTCATTACGGCATGGAAACATAAGATGAAGATGTACTGAGGTCTCTTCACCCTTCGATTTGGGAGATTGTTGAAATAGGTTTTAAGCCCAAGGACTCCACCAAGCTTACACCTCATGAGAAGAAGGAGCGTCACATCAACGATCAAGCGGCTAATGCATTGTTGAATGTCTTGAGTCCAACCGAGTTCAACCGTGTTGATGGGCTTGAAGATGCAAAGGTCATTTGGGACACTTTAAAGGTTGCTCATGAGGGAACCTCAAGCGTTCGAGAATCAAAAATTGAGCTCATCAATGGGAAACTCGGTCGGTTTGTGCTAAAGGATGGAGAAAGCTATACTCAAATGTTTGATCGCTTGATGATCCTAGTAAATCAAGCAAAAGGTCTCGGATGTGAGGACTTGACGGATAGAGCCGTGGTGAAGATTCTTCTACGTGTCATCACTCCAAAGAACCGAAATCTAATACAACTCATTAGGGAGAGAGACAATTTCAGTTCTCTCACACCTCATGATGTACTTGGGAGATTGGTGGCCGATGAGATGATGGTCAAGGACGCCGATGCCGTGGAAGAACTTGTGAGGGCTAGCAAAAAGAAAGACATTGCTCTAAAGGCTACTAGAGGATCAAATGACACTGATGAAGGCTCAAGTGAAGATGACGATGATGGTCCTTTGAGCAAGGATGAAATGGCACTCTTTGTGAGGAGATTCAACAAATTCCTCAAGAAGAGTGGTTTCAAGTCCAAGGGTCGATATAAGAGCAATGGGAGTAAGTCAAGAGGAAGGCACTCTCAAAAGAAGTGCTATGAGTGTGGGCAAGCCGGTCATTTCATTGCCGAATGCCCACAAAGAAAGGAAAATGATAAGAACGATGACGACAAGAAGAAGAGGAAGGACAAGCATCACAAGAATGATGAGAGGAAAGGCAAGAAGAAGGAGCACGCACATATTGGGAAGGAGTGGGATTTCAATTCCGAATCCGACTCCGAAACGGACTCAAGCTCCGAATCCGATGAATAAATTGCCTCCATCGCCATCACTTCATCATACACGCCAACGAGTTCAAAAACTCTCTTTGACAACCTAAGTGACGATGATGATATTCCAATTTGCCTCATGACTAAGGGGCGCAAGGTATCAAATAAGAACTCAATCTTTACTATTGATGATCCTTGCAATAATGTTAGTGAAGATGATGAAAGTGATTGTGATGATGATTTGTTTAAGTCAATGAAAGATTTTGATATGATAAAATTAAATGCTATGTTGAAAGAAATAGAAAGATAAGAAGCAATTCTTGAAACTCAAGAAGACTTGCTCATCCAAGAAAAGGAGAGAAACCTTGAGTTAGAGAAAAGTTTGGCTAGTGAGAAGAAAAAGAACGTCGAGATGGCTAAGAATATTGATTTAGCCACATCTCAAGTAACTAATCTTGAGATCACCAACGCTTCACTCGTAGAGGATCTTGCTATAGCAAAGGACGCTTGCAAGGCTCTTGAAGTAAAGCTTGTTGATCTCTCGAAAAGTCCTTCTCACTCTTCAAACCTAGCTACTTCTCTCTCATTGCCTTCAACTAGTAACGGTTGTGCAAGATGTTATAACATTGATATAAATGTTTGTACAACTAACTTTGAGACAATGCAAGTGTTGGCAAAAGAGAATGAAAAGCTAAAAGGACTTCTTGAGAATGGATTTCAAAAATCCTACAAGTCGAGCAAAGGACTTGAGGAGTTCTTAGAAAAGCGGCAAGGCAACTTCAAAAGGGAGGGGCTTGGCTATATTCCTCCTAAGGGCAAGAAGGGCCACATTGTGGTAGCCCCCATTACCAAGCTCATCAAGTTTGTAAAAGCACAAGGATCCTCCAACCATCTTACTCATTCTATTTTCAATGCTTCCTTTGTGCTCAAAAGAACTAACCTTGGTCATATAGTTGCTAAGTATGTAGGTCCAAAACCCAAGAATTCTAGTGTCAAATCTATTTGGGTGCCAAAAGCACTAGTTACTAACCTAAGAGGACCCAAACAAGTTTGGGTACCTAAAAGACAAGTATGATTCTATCTTGTAGGACTATCACTCCGGTGGATCAAGTTGGATTTTGGATAGTGGATGCACTCATCATATGACCGGAGAGAAATCTATGTTTTCATATCTAGATCCAAATAGTTCAACAAGTGATAGTATCATCTTCGGCGACAATGGCAAAGGTGAGGTGATGGGTCTTGGTAAGATACCCATCACCGATGATATTCTTCTCACAAATATTTTACTTGTTGAATCATTAAGTTACAATTTGTTGTCCGTTCCTCAATTGTGTGCAACGGGCTACAATTGTCTTTTTACTAATGAAGGTGTGGATGTCATTAAGAGATGTGATAATTCCATAGCCTTTAAAGGGCGTTTAAAGGGAAAGCTTTATCTAGTGGATTTTTCCATGGATAAACCCAACCTTGAAACGTGCTTAATGGCTAGGTCTAGCATGGGATGGCTATGGCATCGCCGTCTATCTCATGTTGGCTTGAGAAATCTTCACAAGCTCTTAAAAGGCAAACACATTCTTGGTCTAACAAATGTCACTTTTGAGAAAGACAGGATATGTAGTGCATGCCAAGCGGGAAAACAAGTGGGCACATCTCATCCCGCCAAGAACATAATGACAACATCAAGACCTTTGGAAATGCTACATATGGACTTATTTGGACCAATCGCCTACATAAGTATAGGAGGTAACAAATACGATCTTGTTATTGTAGATGATTTTTCACGCTTCACGTGGGTGTTCTTTTTGCATGATAAGAGCGAAACTCAAGGAACACTCAAGAAATTCATGCGAAGAGCACAAAATGAATTTGAATTGAAGATCAAAGAATAAGGAGCGACAATGGAACGGAATTCAAGAATACGGGAGTAGAAGACTATCTCGATGAGGAAGGGATAAAACACGAGTTCTCGGCTCCCTATTCCCCTCAACAAAATGGGGTAGCCGAGAGGAAAAATAGAACCCTAATCGAGATGGCGAGAACGATGCTCGACGAGTACAAGATTTTCGATAGGTTTTGGGCAGAAGCGGTAAACACCGCATATCACGCTACCAATCGGCTTTATCTTCACAAATTGTTGAAGAAAACATCCTATGAGCTACTCACCGGAAAGAAGCCAAATGTTTCCTACTTTCGGGTATTTGGGAGTAAGTGCTACATTCTTAAAAAGAAAGCTAAGTCTTCTAAATTTGCTCCTAAAGTTGATGAAGGTTTTCTACTTAGATATGGATCAAACGCATATGCATACCGTGTTTTCAATAATACCACGGGTATCGTTGAAATCACGCGTGATGTAACGTTTGATGAAACTAACGGCTCCCAAGCGAACAAGTTGATCGTTGTGTTTTAGAAAATGAAGAACCACCTTGTGAGGCGATCAAGAAGCTAGCAATTGGAGAAATCAAGCCTCAAGATCTGAAGATCAACAAGGAGGCGGACAGTCCGGACATGGACAACGGACTATCCGAACACACTCGGACACTCAGAGTGGTGTGTCGATACTCAGAACAACCTTTCAACTGAAGGACAACCACCTTCCTCAAGTCAAGAATTCGACACCTCCAACAACTTTCTTGAGAAGGGTGGAGATGTTCAAGAAAACATCAAGAGGTTCCTCATCCTAGGGTACACCAAAGTATACAAAGGATCATCCGTTGATAATATACTTGGTGATATCAACAAGGGAGTATCCACTCGGTCTAAACTTGCTAATTTTTGTGAACACTACTCTTTTGTTTCCTCCTTTGAACCTTTGAAGGTAGAAGAAGCACTTGAATATCCCGATTGGATCATTGCCATGTAAGATGAATTGAATAACTTCAAAAGAAACCAAGTGTGGGAGCTTGTGGAACGACCCAAACAAAATGTTATAGGAACCAAATGGGTGTTTCGCAATAAACAAGATGAAAATGGAATTGTGACGAGGAATAAAGCACGGTTGGTTGCTCAAGGCTTCACACAAATTCCAGGTTTGGATGTTGGTGAGACTTATACACCCGTAGCTAGGCTAGATTCCATTCGTATTTTAATTGCCTATGCTACTCACTACAACTTTAAGTTGAAACAAATGGATGTGAAGAGCGTATTTTTGAATGGACCGCTCTCCGAGTTGGTATATGTTGAGCAACCACCCGGGTTTGAGGATCCCGAATTTCCGGATCATGTTTATCAAATTCACAAGGCACTCTATGGTCTTAAACAAGCCCCACGGGCATGGTTTGAGTGTCTTCGGGATTTCCTTGTCAACCAAGGGTTTGAAATTGGAAAAGCCGATCCCACTCTCTTTATTAAACATGTCAATAATGATTTGTTCATTTGTTAAATATATGTTGATGATATAGTATTTGGTTCTACTAACGATCTATTGTGTGAAGAATTTAGTAGGACAATGACAAATAGGTTTGAGATGTCCATGATGGGTGAGCTGAAATTCTTCCTTGGATTTCAAGTAAAGCAACTCAAGGAGAGCACTTTTATTTGCCAAACCAAGTACACCAAAGATATGTTGAAGAAATTTGATATAGAAAAGGCAAAACCAATCAAGACGCCAATGCAAGTCAATGGTCATCTTGACATCGACAAAGATGGTAAGCCGGTCGACCAAAAGGTATATCGATCTATCATTGGTTCACTTCTTTATCTTTGTGCATCTAGACCGGACATCATGCTTAGTGTGTGCATGTGTGCGAGATTTCAAGCCGCTCCTAAGGAGTGCCACATGGTGGCCGTGAAAAGAATTTTAAGATATTTAGTCCACACTCCTTATTTTGGTCTTTGATATCCAAAAGGGTCATCTTTTGAATTAGTTGGATATTCTGATGCGGATTATGCAGGTTGCAAAGTGGATAGGAAAAGTACCTCAGGAACTTGTCAATTTTTGGGTAGGTCCCTAGTTTCGTGGTCCTCCAAAAAGCAAAACTCCGTAGCCCTATCCACTGCCGAAGCCGAGTATGTGGCAGCCGGGAGCTGTTGTGCTCAGTTACTTTGGTTAAGGCAAGCTCTAGATGATTTTGGCCTAACCTACAACCAAGTACCACTATTGTGTGACAATGAGAGTGCTATTAAAATTGCAAATAATCCTGTCCAACACTCTCGCACTAAACACATCGATATACGCCATCATTTTCTAAGAGATCACTCCACAAAAGGCGATATCGAAATTCAACATGTAAGAACTGAACATCAATTAGCTGATATTTTTACTAAACCACTCGATGAAAGAAGATTTTGTGAACTAAGGAGTGGGCTAAATGTTCTAGATTCTCGTAACGTGGCTTGAAGTGAGCATATAATTAGATGATGCTTGGAAAACATTTTGGAAAGGTTTATTTTCCTTATTTCTCTTATTGATGTGTTCATTTGATCTTTTGATCTTGTCGATCATGTCAACCATCATGTGATCATAGTTTGAATGTTTGATTGAGATGCTGATCACAAAATGAGGAGACTCTTTAGGACATTCTAGTCCCTCTTCTAACCGGCGGCATTCTCCTTTTGTGTACTCAGTGTTCCAGAGAAGGGCAGCTCGGAGTGTCCGAATAATTGTTCGGACTATCCGAATATCTCGGAGTATCCGAACTGGCTGTCTCGGGTATTTTACCCCGCGCGGTTATCTTCCTCCTCCTCACTTCTCATTTCCACTCCACCGCACGTTCTCCTTCTCTCACTCCTCTATTTCGGCCCGGTTCGTGGATCTTCACCTTGGACCTCAATTCCTTCAAATCAAGACCTCGGAGGAGTTCCCCGGGGCGAGGGCTCTCTTCTCCACCGCGCCATTGCCGGGCTCTCACCTCGGAGTCTCCGTGGTCCTCTCTTCAAGGTACCGTGAAAACCGCCCCTCGAATTTCACTTCATTTCGTTGATTCTCTGATAAACCTAGTGTCTAGGATTGTTCTAGGACCTTCTAAGATGATCTTCCTTGTTAGACTGTAGTCTACTTTAATTAATCTTTAGATTGGATGAGTTAGGGCAAACTTGAACTCGCGCAACTCGGACTATCCGAGTTACACTTCGGACTATCCGAAGACTTCGGACTATCCAAACATGTTCGGAGTGTCCGAAGCATTCGGACTGTCCGAAATATATCTCGGACTATCCGAAGTTGACATGCCCAAATTTACCCTATTCTCATCCATTTAGTGTTTAATTGGAGTCTAATCTTCATCATTTCTTTGAAACCTCTTAGATGGACCCTTCTCAAGGTGGTGATCGCTTCTCTCGCGATATTTCTGTGACCATGGCCCGAAAGAAGAAAAAGCATGATCATCCTGCTGGCAGCTCCTCAGCTCCTCCTCCACCTGCAGCTGATCCTCCCACTCAGACCGTCAGGAAGCAGCGTAGGGCAGTTAGAAAGGTCAGTCAGTCATCTCTCTCTCAGTCTTCAAGGAGAGGTGATGAAGAGGATTCTAGTGATGATCCTCATGCTGTCATGTTCAATCAAAGGGAAGCCAAGAAGGCTGAGCAGCGTCATTCAGGAGAGCTCATTGGACCTCTGCAAGTCTATCCCTCTGTGCGGATCATTTCAGGAAATGTGATGTCCAAGAAGAAGATTGACTACAGCTCAGGTCAAGGGAAGGGAAAGGAAGTCCGTAGACTGAGAAACAAGAATCCCCTGGAGTTCCATCGGGAAGAGTTTGTGGACAGGAGGTTCTGGAACCAATTCCAATAGGATTACTATGACTCAGTGATTGCCGATAAGAAGAATCCTATGGTGTCCATGCAGTGGGTTGACTGGGGTTACATAGAAGAGCAAGAGGATCCTATTTTCAACCAAGTGCTAGAGGCTTGTGAACGTCATGGTGTCAAGGACATCATGACATTTCAGTTTGCTTGGAACAATGAGCTGGTTGCTCAGTTTTATGCAACACTCTATGTGGATTCTGATGAAGATAGTACTATGTGGTTTATGGCAGACGGGCTCTACTATTCAGTGACCAAGGAACAATTTGCTGACTGCTTGGGTTTCTCAACTGAAGGCTGGTACAACCTGGACAAACTTCACATGTCAGAACCTTTTAGTGTCAATGAGATGGAGTCAATTTATGATGACACCCAGGCCTTCAAACTGGGAACAACTAGAGGACTCAACCCATTCTATGCCATTCTCTACAAGCTGCTGAGGAAGACACTTTGGCCAAAAGAAGGAGATGCAACCAACATCAGTTCCTTCTCTAGGAATCTCCTTCTCAGGATTGGTGAGGGAACACGTCCGTTTGACGTGTTTGATTTTATTTGGCAGGAAATTCGCTCAAACTCACTCAATCCTCGCAGCAGCTGCAGCTTTGCCCCTTATGTGATGTGTGTGATAGAAGGGGTCATTGGTCTGAGGTTCGTGAGAGATGTGGAGCACACCGCCTATAGGGTCCGTTCTATCAAAGCTACTCCTTTTTTAACTCCCTCTGTCAGGCGTGGTAGGGCCAGATCTCCTACCAAGTCTCCGCTCCAGTCAATCCTCCACTTCGAGTCGAGCCATCCTCTCCTGGACCTTCCTCCTCCTCCAGTGGCTCAGTGAAGAAAATGCTTCACGCTATCTTCTGTCTTGGCATGAAAAGCCACAAGAAGATTCAGGAGACCAACCTCAGGCTGGCTGACACTCGTCGTCAACTTCAAGACATCAAGAAGAAGCTCAACCTGCCTTGTTCTGCTGAGGAGTCGATTCGAGTCCTCCGCCACAGTGGACACTCGAGACTAGGCACCTCTTCGGTCTCCACTCCTCTCAGGGCAGTGAGGTAGGAGATGATGCTGCTTTTGCTCTCGACGACGAGGACGACGACGAAGACAGCGATACCTGATTCTGCTCCTAGTTTCCTCTACTCTTTTGGTGCCTTGATGACAAAGGGGGAGAGGAATCTAGTCTATTTGTCTTAGTGATCTTTTGTATGTTCTCCGGAGATAAACTGTTGACTGTTGTTGTTTTTAACTTGTTGTTGTTGTGGTTGTGGTAAGTTGAACTTTTAATTTGTGGTAGCTGAATTTCTAATTCTGTCCCTGTAATTGATTATGGTAATTGTGGATGTTTGTTGTTGATAATTGTTGTCTGTGTAGAAATCTATCTTGTTCTATCTTGCAAATGTTAGTATTTCATTGTGTGCCCCATGCCATGTCATATTGCTATAAGTAAATTTTACTCTTGTTAAATTGCAAAGATATAGAGGGAGACTCTATCAAAATTTCTTGAAAAATATGTGCATTCAAGCTTCCATTCAAAATTTTTGATGCACACATTTAGGGGGAGCTCCACTACATGATTGGAATTCAAAAGAAAGTATATTTCATTTCATTTGTAAAAGTTATAATCGTGTTGTCTTCAACTCACCAAAAAGGGGGAGATTGAAAGTGCATCTAGGCCCCCTATATGTTTTGGAGGTTAATGACAAAACGATTAAAAGGACTAATGAGATTTCTAAGTGTTATCCTCAGATCTTAGTCCTCCACAGTGAAGTTATGGGCTTTGACGAACCCTAAATTCGAATGAAGTAAAAGATGTTATCTAGACTTATGACTTGTAATTTATTTAAATTTTGAGTCTAAGGATAGCCGTACTATTAAGAGGGATTTGACGGGAAATAGAGTTTGGATATTCTAGGTGCTCATGATGGAAATTAGTTAGCAATTTACAAGTTTCTTAAACCCTTGTCACCAAATCCAAAATCCAGACTCAAATCACCTTTGGTCACTCGGAGTATCCGAGTAATTACTCGGACTGTCCGAGCTGACCCTCTGTCTTCCCAGAAAGAAATTGGTCTTTGAGGCTAAGTCCCATTCGGAGTATCCGAGCTTTTCACTCGGAATGTCCGAAGTCACTCGGAGTATCCGAAGAAAATTATTCGGACTATCCGAGGTGACCCTCTCTGTCTGCTGGGTTGAAATTATTCGGACTATCCGAGATTTCACTCGGAGTGTCCGAACCGCTCGGAGTATCCGAAGGTTCGGACTATCCGAAGAATAAACTCGGAGTATCCGAGCTGGGTCTCTCTGTCTCTGTGGTTTTACACTATTCGGAGTATCCGAGTTTTTACTCGGACTATCCGAACTTATTCGGACCTGAGTCAAAACGGCTAGTTTCGAGGGCTCATATATATACCTCACTTCACTCTCACCTAACAACGATTATTCACGCAGAGCATTTACTCCTCCTCATTTACTCCTTGAGCCCTAGCTTTTCTCTCTCCTTTTGAGCTTGTTGATTGGATTTTCTAGAGAGAGAAAAGAAGTGAGATTTGGAGAGCTTGAGCTTGTTTAGATCCATCTTGAGCACCGGATTTCATCCTCTCGCGGATTTCTCGCCGATCTATTACTCTTGGAGGTTGAGGACTCCTAGGCGGCTAGAAGTCGCCGTGAGCTCCCAAGCTTCGTGTGGTGAGCCTCCTAAGTTTGTGAAGGTCGAATCCACCTCCGCAAGGAAAGGATTCAAGATAGTGAAGTCGGTGAGTGCTTGGTGCAACACCGAGAGGATTAGGGTTGAAAGAGACCCGGGCTTTGTGCCTCCTCAACGGAGACGTAGGATCCCCTCAAGGATCCGAACTTCGGAATAAAATATTTGGGTCTCCGTCTTCATCTCTTGGATTTCATCTTCACTCTTGTGTTCAAATTCAAATCTTGGTGTTTGAAGTGGTGATCTCATTTGAAAAGAAGATATTGTTGACCATACTTCATTCACAGGTACTCAAGGCTCACTAACACTCTTTGGTGCAGGAAACATCTCTCTAGGAGCCCAGATTTACTTTTGCATATTTCCTTACTCTGCTATCTTCGGACTATCCGAATATAGTTTCGGACTATCCGAAGTACTCGGACAGTCCGAGCTATACTCGGACAGTCCGAACCTTTTATTTCGCTGCAATCAATTTAGTGATAAATTTAATTACGCCTATTCACCCCCCTCTAGGCGACATCCCGATCCTTCAAGGTGGCGGCGGGTGCAGCGGCCACGACAGAGGGTGCGGGGCACAAGACGTAGGGCGAACGGTGCGGCAACACACTGTGGGGGTCCATCCTTCCCACCACTACGCCTACACTGGTCCCTAGATCGGTACACTAGTGCATTCCATTTACATAGCCGGATCATTTCATACAAGTGGAAATCTTACATTAAAATAAATACCTGTGTTAAACCCAAAGGCTATTAAGTATTACAACACGGTTCATTGGCCCAAAAATAGTTCAAGAACAACAAAAGATTAGAGTACAATGATAATCAAAAGATCATAAACTCCTCATGCCGGCTATGTCCTATCACAACTGGGGGAAGCCCTATGCCTCGTCTTTATCATCAGCGCATTCTTGGGCTCCATCTTCATGGTAGGCGTACGGGTCTTGCTCATACTCAATATCTAAAATAGTGAGTGTGTGCGAGGTCAGTGCGCAATCAAACCGCACTGACGAGTTAACACCCAACCTAATGCAATTAGTGATAGAGGTTCCAAATGAAATGTTGGGGTTGATATATTTGCAGAAAGCAAGTTTTGCAAATCAAAATCTATGACTTAGCAACTTTAACCCAAAGTTCTACTAATCAATGATCAAGTTTAGTTTTCCAATCCATACCACAATCCCACTCTAGTCTTCCTCCAAACACCCACCATCATTTTTCGAGTGTGGCACACTCGTTGTGAATCTTACACGCCACGAAGTTCCAGTTCTTCCCTAGCCGGGTTGCCAAGCCCGCACTAGAGTCACGGCTCCCTGCGACATAAAACCTAGATCATCCATCTAGATGACAACATGAGCCTATCTTCGCCTCGGTCTAGGGTTTACCATGATGCTATCCAGCAAGCCACCGGGCCCCATGTCTGCACTACCACACGATTACAATGCGTTGTTGTGCTAGGAACCACATCTATAGTCAGCGACTTCCTGCTGTGTGCCTCACTGCACACCCGTCCGGTCCACTCTAGGAGTCACATCGGATCCAGCCATTTCACACTTATCCACAACCACCTCCTTCTTCCGCTATCGTTCTTCCATGTGCCCTGCACACGTTGTGATGGAACCACCCTGCGGCAACTCTTGGTAGCTACGCGTGTTGCCCCACGCTCCTCACCACACCATGTTTGAACGGATAGCCCTCTTCACACCATATAGCCTGAGCTACTCCACACCCTTATCCACATGCCGGACCACGTCCGCATTTTCAATCACCCACACACTGGCATACCAGGCCCAATTTACAGTTATCCATGTTTATTGTGTAATCATGTTTAGCGAATCTCGGTTCACCGTTCCAAGGCAACTACGCCTAAAAATTATTAATTGGACCTGAGCAATGTCTAAGAAAGTTTTTAACCAAGACTTAAGAATCTAAATCATTTTATTTAGCCAAACCAAGTTATCAAGGGTGATCATCAAGGCAATAATTATTAAAGTCATATGAAAGATGATGTCATCAAGGCAAGATCATCATGGTAAAACAATACAAGTAAGTTACAGGGCATGATATATCATGATTAAACAAATAGGCATAATTACTTAAAGATCATGCAATTTGATATTGTAAACAAAATATTTTTAGAAACTAGGTAACAACAAGATCTAACTGAATGTTAACTCGCCTTGGTCCTAGGAATGATGGGGGTCTTCCTGTTGTTCTTCGAAGTGATCCTCGGGCTCCTCAGCGTCGAATAACGGAACGAGTTCATAGAGCAATGAATAAATCACTAAAATGCAATGAGAAAGCATGATACATGATATGCAACGGGCTTAATCTAGAGATCTGTGACTGTCATTAAGTCTTTCCCTATGTATCAAGGAAGTTTCATGAGTCTACTAATGATCATAATTAGTAGATACCAGTGGTGCGAGTGATAGTGGATGTATGACGATGATGCAATAAATAGTCTAATTGGAATAATATGGTATATAAGGTCAAAATACCTTTGTCTGTAGTATTTCCTCAAAATATTAGGTTGCTGCTATAGTGATTTAATTAATTGAATTAATTAACAGCAGGAGATAATTCCCTAAAAGAGGGGGTACATTTACCCTAATTTAGTAATTAAGTAATACTACCATGCTCTACTAAGTCCTTATATTTTTAATAATTTCTTTATAGGTTAGCTACGTCTCTCTAAAAAATTTGGAATTTAATTAAAGTCACTTAGTATTTAAAATAATTCAACTTCAATTTCTGTTTTTAATATTTCATAAGGAAAATGGTTTTAATGCTTATTTTCATTATCCAATTGATCCTAAAATTGTACAATAAATTTATTAAATTCTTAAATTATGGTTATACTATACTGGAATTTTATCATGATTTTAGAAACTTAATAACTATTTAAATAAAGTGGAAACCCAGTTATAGATTACTAATAAGGGGGTTTTCTTAATTAAAAAGAGATTAAAAAGGGATTAACGTGCCTACTTTAATTTTATTAGACCCGGTCTGCTGTCGAGTAATTACTCTAATTTTTGTCAGATTTTTATTAAGTCATTTACTATTTTATTTAATCATTATTCCTTTTTGGGTTTATTTCTATAAAGAAATTCCTTATGATTGAACTATGAACTTAAACAGTGGCATAAATCTATTTTATTGTTCATCTAGATATTTTTATTAAATCCGGTAGGTCATCTATTATTTATCATAATTTTTCTAGTATTTTTGGGATAGTCTAGCTAATTTTCATAATCCATTTTCATTTTCTGGGATTTCTTAAATGAGTAAAGTTGGGGAAATCGGCTGAACAGTAACGGGCTGGCCCACTAAGACTCGACCCGAGAGCTGATACGAAGAAGGCGTAATTTTGAACTGCGCTTTCTCCTGCCTGAGGTGCACTGCCGTTACTACGCTTCTATTAACACTGATAGTGGGACTGCGGGTCCACCTATCAGTGGCACATTAGCCTTTAATGCACGCAGTTTGAGTTTAAACATCCTAACATGCGGGTCCCGCATGTCAGCGACTCGTCTACGAAGAGTTTGGGAGCAGGCGCGAATCTTGGTGCAGATCGGACGGCCCTCGCGCCGGTCTTCATCCTCGCACCGTCACGCGCGACCGTGGTAGCTCGGCCGAGCTTCGGCGAGGCATCCACGACCTTAGTGGCAGCACTCGGGCTCTCATTCAGTTTAGGAGGAGCTCAGTTAGGACGGGCTACTGGGAAAATCCACCGGCGACAAGCTGTGACGGTGATGCCATGGCCGGAGGTGGCTGACGCTACGGGAAATTGAGTATTATAGACGTCCTATGGGGTTTTGTTTCAGATTTGAGGCCGGGGAGGGCCAAGAGGTTGCTAAGAATCTTACCAAGGTGAGGGATTGGATGGAGAGGGTTCGGTGATGGCCAGCGACGAGGAGATCGAATGTGACTGGAGCAGGGGCATCGGCGCGAGCCAGCAACAGAGGTGATCATCTAAAATTGACTGAGGGAAAATGTTAGTGATGTTTCGGTGATGCTCTGGGTGCACGGAATTGGAAGAAGACTCACCGAAGAGGGAGAAATCGAAAAAGGGGTGGATTGGGTAACCGAACACCGGTGGGGAGGAAATCTTCAATTCCAGGGGATACGATGGCTCCCGGGGCGATTGCTTGGAGGACGGTGGAGGTCGGGGACTCAGTAAGATCGGGGTGCAAGCTCAGGGCATGAGAGTGACGGCTGAGGGCTAATTAGGACGAAGAGTGTTCGGTGGCGAAGAGGCAAAAAGGGGAAGAAGAAGGGGGCAGCTCAGGCTAGAGTTTTTTATAGCCCGGGAGGGCACTCGGGAGAGTGGTAGGGAGTGCCGGAGAATGGGAGAGAGGGACGGGGAAGTGGTCAAGCAAATGAAGACAAGGGTGGCAGCGGCGCGGCAACGGCATGCCAAATGGTGCAGCGCGGAAGTGGGGCAACGTGCATGGTAGCGTGGCCATGGATGGCGAGCCGCATCAATGCGCGAGGGGGACTAAGCAGAGGGACAGGTGGTGACGGGATATCTAGTAGCAACGAGGCAAGCGCGGTGAAGGCGATAGCCAGTGCGCGTGTGAGGATGGCGCAAAGCCATAGAGCAGACGCACCACGCGGGCGGCGATCACAGGGGCGAAATGCCACGAGGCGAGGCACGCACGGGCGCGTCAACCAACAAGGCCAGCCTCAGGGCGGCATACAGTCAGTTGGTCCAACAGGAGCGCGGCGGCAGAGCCAAGCACAACAGGAGCCGGGGGGAGAGCTGGAGAGGTGAGCCAGGGAGGGAGCCGAGCCAAGACGAGCCAGGAACTGGTCTAGCTCGTTCGGCCAGGCTGTGGCTAAGCTGGGCTGAAGGCCTAGTTGGGCCGGTTAGCCGGCTAGCCCCAAAAATGGATTGGGCCCACAAGAGAAACCCATTTTTGCAGAAAGATTCAAATGGGAAATTTTGAATTTGATAAATCAAATTGAATTTGATTAACAGTATAGTATTTTGGGCTAGGATTTGTAATTAGGGGATTAACTAGGGAAACTAGAAATTTAGGAGTTTAATCATAGGTTAAGATGTTAATTAAGATTATGGTGAGCAAATTGGGTTATGTGACCAATACCCTCACAGTTCAAAAGGGAGTGATTTATGCCTAACTATGTGTAATTTCAAGGCCTAATTAAAATTAGGTTCTGTTTTAGGGTTAGTAGTGATAATTATACTAAATTTCAAACTAAGCCTATATATATATATATATATGTATATATACACACACACACAAAGGTTAATTTACACAAAATGGGATTTGGAAATAGATGGGTAACTAGATGCATGCTTAATATCTAATAACAAGATTTAGGCTGTTACATGCGCTAGCAATGGCACAGCCGCGATGACACGGCGCGGCGGCAGCAACGCATAGGGTGTGAAGGAACAGCACGGCAGGGGAGCGGCGCGATGCGGCCAGTGTGGGGGAGAGGGAGGTCTGTTGCGGATAAGACGCGTGCGAAGCATCCAGTGGGCGCGCACCGAGGGAGAGGGAGGGAGGAAGAGAGAGAGAGAGGGGCTCGGCCTAGGCCGATAGGCCTAGGCTTGGCTAGGCTAGGACATGGCTGAGCCCAAAAAGGAAATTTTGATTTTTAATTTAGCAATTAAATTGAATTTTAAATTTAAGAAAGAATTTAGGAATTAGAATTTAAGTTGAAATTTGAAATGTAGGTTTTTGCATTTGTATTTAAGTTGGAGTTTGCATTTAGAGTTTGAGCAATTTTTTTTATAGTGAAAAGTAAATACTAGAAATGCAAATCAAATTTTTAAATTTTTTTGAAATTTTCAAAAAGAGCCCACAAATTGGATGTTACATATGACCAATGGATAGATTAATAAAATAATGTAGAGTTAGATGAAAGGAAATCCTTGCTATATGGTGAAGTTGAGAGAGAATGATAGCTTGGCTCAAGGGCCTTTTATATGATAATTGAAATATACCCTAAAATAACTGACAGGGAGTAAGAGTTCAATTTAAGAGTGGTAATATAAGTAGCGAAGGATGGACAAGGTTGCAATGTCAGCCAGACATGCAAGAGAGATGATGAGAGAGATATTCAGTTTAGGTTTGAATTGTTCTGAAAAATATTTTCCCGGGCAAACAGTTTTAAATTAGCTATAAACATATTTAAGGAGGCTAGTGGTTCTATCTAGTTTTTATAAAATTTTAGTCTACCCACTTTATCACCTTCAAGTTCTTATTCAAAATCCGTTTCGTGCTACAAAAATAACAAGGTCCGGCAAATATTTTTTTAAGACGCTAGAAATAAAGAGTTCAATATATTAAAAATAATTATACATCTTAGAGAAATTTTAGGATGTTACATGTTTCCCAAGCAAAAGACATAAGGTCTTGCGTACCCACAGAGGTATTTATATTTGAACATTCGAGATTGTCCACAACTAATCATTTGTCATTCTTTGTTTGATATAGCTTTAATCGAGCCATAGATTTAATACGAAAAGCAGTGAGCTTTCATTTGACAGCCTCGAGTGGCTGAAAAAATATATTAAAGATTAGTTTTAAAACGCTAATTTATTTTTAGAAAAATGGCTATAGAATACCAAGACGTTTGGCTTGTAAAAAAGAACAAATTTGTGGCAGTAGATTTTAACACTGCTACAGAACTGGGCATTACTACCGGCCCATCACTACCGGTTGGATATCAACCCGTAGTGATGGTTGCATCACTACCGGTTCAACGGCTACAAGGGCATCCAGGGACAGGGTTTGGAGAGGGTTGTTTTACGACCGGTTGTAGCCACAAACCGGTAGTGAATCTTTCACTACCAGTTTGTGATACAAACCGGTAGGCGATGATTGGGGTTCCAACCGGTTGGTTATACCAACCGTAGTAGATCACTTGGGTCTCCCGTCCAAATGATTTAAACAAGAGTCTTCCTCTGTTGGTATCACCAACCCAGTAGGAGATCACCGAGGTCTCGATCTCCTTGCCCCGCGATTTAAACAAATGTCTTCCTCTCGAGTCGTCGCCCATGAACAGAGAAGGGAGAGAGTCTTTGCCTGTGGCGATTTTAAAATTTGAGGGAGGTGCTGCCCAAATTTTTCAAAATTTGGTGATTTTACTCAATCCAAGTGCTTGAAGGTTAGTAACATCAACCTCACTTCGTATAGCGTTAGATGTATACCTCTTTGCTTTAGATTTGGAGGAAATGTGGTTTTTTCTATGATTCATGAAAGCTTTTGAATCTAGATCCAATCCAAGTGCTGGACGTGGTGATTTTTGAAATTTGAGGGGAGGTGCTGCCCAAATTTTTCAAAATTTGGTGATTTTACTCCAATCCAACTGCTTAAAGGTTAGTAACATCATCCTCACTTCATATAGCTAGCTCACCTCATTTTTGAAGTAGATTGTTAAAAACTTGCTATGTATGTTTGGAGTTTACTTAGATTAAATTTGGAATTGGAGTTCACATGATCGATGAAAGATTTTGAATCTAGAGCTAGCTCGATCATTTTTGGAAGTAAATTGTAAATAATTAAAAATTTTGCTGATTTTGCTCCAATCTAGAGCTAGCTCGATCATAATTTAACTGATTAATTTATGTGCATGGTGAATAGCCTAGGAAAGGGCTAGAGTCCAATTTAGCAATAATTTATGTATATGGTAAATTAATGTAGGTTCTGAGATTCTAAAAATTGATAAATCATCATGTGAAAATTAGTTAAAATTAGCTTGCTACATCCTATTGTAGATGGATCGGCAATGGATGTACAACACGAACCGACGCTCGAAGGAGTACATTGAGGGTGTGCAAACTTTTATCAGTGCGGCCGTTGCGTACAAGTCGTCAGGCTTTATATGTTGTCCATGCCTGGACTGCAGGAATGAGAAGGAGTATTCAACCTCAAGGCCCCTTCACAACCATTTGCTCCAAAGAGGTTTCATGCCTAACTATATCTATTGGACCAAGCACGGTGAAGAAGGGATTATACAGGAAGACGATGAAGAAGAAGAGAGAGACAGCGTAAACCTGGATGCAGCCCAATACGGTTCAATGGCAGATACATTAGGGGAGTTTGATGGGGATGATTTAGATCAGATGGTGCGTGATGGTGAGGGAGATTACATCGATGAAAGACAATTCCAAAAGTTCCAACGCCTGTTAAAGGACCACAGAACACTCTTGTACCTAGACTGCAAGCAGGGCCACAAAAGTTGCGTACCACACTTGACTTGATGCAATGGAAAGCGACAAATGGTTTGTCTGATAAGGGATTTGACAAGTTGCTATGTCTCATTAAGAGGTTGCTTTCAAAGGATAACATGCTGCCTGAAAGTACTTACGAAGCCAAGCAAGTTGTCTGTCCTTTGGGATTGGAAGTACAGAAAATACATGCATGCCCTAATGACTGTATCCTTTATCGTAGGGAGTACGAGGATTTGGATGCTTGTCCAGTGTGCCAAGCATCACGTTATAAGATCAAGCGTGATGACCCAGGGACGGTAGAGGGAGAGCCCAAGAAGAAGAGACCCCGCTAAGGTGGTGTGGTATTTCCCTATAATCGCCCGGTTGAAACGTTTGTTTGCGAACAAAGCGCATGTCCAAATGTTGCGTTGGCACAAAGAAGCGCGTAAGGATGACGGAATGTTAAGACACCCCGCTGATGGCTCGCAATGGAGGAAGGTCGATAGAACATTCCCTGACTTTGCAGAGGAGGTGAGGAATATAAGGTTTGGCTTGAGTACGGATGGGATGAATCCTTTCGGTGAGATGAGCAGCAGTCATAGCACTTGGCCTGTGACTCTATGTATCTACAACCTTCCTCCAGGCTGTGCATGAAGCGGAAGTACATTATGATATCGTTGCTTTTCCAAGGCCCCAAGCAACCTAGAAACGACATTGATGTGTATCTTAAACCATTGGTGGAAGATCTACTAACAATGTGGAACGATGGTGTACGGGTATGGGATGAGTACAAACGAGAACACTTCACCCTACGCGCCATGTTATTTGTAACCATCAATGACCGGCTGCACTTGGCAACCTAGCAGCCCGATCACAAAGGATATAAAGCCCGCATCCAGTGCTTAGATGATACTGACAGCATGTACCTGAAAAACTGTCGGAAGGTTGTGTACATGGGCCACCGTAGGTTTCTTCATACAAATCACCCGTTATGGAAGAAAAATAAGAATTTTAACGGGAGACCAGACCATCGTACTAAGCCTGTGCATCGTAATGGGACACGAGTATTCGCTATGGTAAAGGATCTGAAAGTAGTTTTTGGAAAGGGTGCTGGTAGCAAACCTGTCACGAGTGAAGAAGGCAAGGCACCCATGTGGAAGAAGAAGTCAATTTTTTGGGACCTACCATATTGAAAACTCTTAGAGGTCCGTCACTCAATTGACGTCATGCACCTAGTGAAGAATGTTTGTATCAACCTGCTAGGCTTCCTAGATATGTATGGTAAATCAAAAGATACACTTCAAGCACGAAAGGACCTAAAACAATTGGAACTAAAGAACGACTTACATCCAGAAAAAAGAGGGAAAGAAAGACATTATCTACATCCTGCCAGCTACACTCTAAGCAAGGAAGAGAAAAAAAGCATGATCCAATGCTTGAACAGCATTAAGGTCTCATCCGGATACTCCTCGAACATAAAGAGACTCATCAACACGAAAGAGAAAAAAATCGTACACCTGAAATCCCATGATTGTCACGTGTTGATGACACAATTGCTTCTAGTTGCAGTGAGAGGTATTCTACCGGAAAGGGTACGAGGGACAATAATCAAGTTGTGTTCATTCTTCAATGAGGTGTCACAGAAGGTCATTGATCCAAATAACCTAGCTAAGCTGCAGGATGACGTCGTCCAAAGCGTGGTGAGCCTTGAGATGATCTTCCCTCCATCCTTCTTTGATATTATGGTCCATCTCATGGTTCACATTGTCAAAAAGATAGATATTCTCGGACCTGTGTTCTTGCACAATATGTTCCATTTTGAGAGGTACATGGGTGTCCTAAAGAAGTATGTTCGTAACCGATCTCGTCCGGAAGGCTGCATTGCCCAGGGTGTTGGGACAGAGGAGGTGGTTGAGTTTTCTGTTGATTACATCGACGATCTGAATCCAATTGGCGTTCCTATATCACGCCATGAGAGGAGGCTACGGGAAAAGGGACACTAGGGAGAAAAGCAATCATCAGCAATGATCTTGTTTTATTTAAACAAGCACATTACACGGTGTTGGATGAGTACTCCACCCCACGACACTTCTGGGCTAAGGCAGTTGCTACTGCTTGCTATGTCTCCAACAGGGTGTTTCTCCGTGCCAAGTTGCACAAGACCTCGTACGAGCTTCGATATGGGCGCAAGCCCAATGTTTCACACTTTCGGGTCTTTGGTTGCAAGTGCTTCATTTTGAAATCTGGCAATTTGGACAAGTTCGAGTCTCACTCTTCCGATGGTCTCTTTTTGGGGTATACTAAGTCCACTAGGATCTACAAGGTTTGGGACATTGCTAAAAGAAGGGTAGTGGAGTCTTGTGAGGTCACTTTTGACGAGGCTAGACCAGGTTCTAGGCCAGACATCTCTCAGTCTGATCTTACCTTTGAGACTATCTTTGTAGAGGAGAAGGTGAGTCAGGGTGACTGCTCGTCAATTCCCGATGAGGAACCTCCTCCACAGGTAGAAGCCATAGTCAGACCTTCTGCTTCTGACCCACCTGAGCCCTCCGTACCTTCAGCCTCTTCTGAGCCTACTCTTGTTAGGACTTCTTCTGAGGTTACCCCTGTAGAGTCCTCCCCTGGTGGCTCTGATCCTGCTTCCGCTTCACATGAGGCAGAGGCCACCTCGGGTGCACCTAAACACATTCAAGCTAGTCACCCTCCTGATCAGATGATAGGACCTATAGGTGAACGAGTGACTAGGTCTAGAGCACACCAGTCCCTCTTCTTTGCTGCCTTCGTTTCTTCTCTCGAGCCTAAGGACATAGCTCAGGCCCTTGCCGATCCCGATTGGGTCAATGCCATGCACGAAGAGCTAGAGAACTTTGAGAGAAACAAGGTTTGGGACTTAGTAGCATGCCCTATGGGCGTGAATGTCATAGGAACAAAATGGGTTTTCAAAAACAAGCAGAGTGAGGATGGGGTAGTAGTGAGGAATAAGGCTAGGTTAGTAGCACAAGGTTTCCCTCAAGTCGATGGGATTGACTTTGATGAGACCTATGCTCCGATTGCTCGACATGATTCCATTCGCATCTTCCTTACTTTTATGGCTTCACACCGTTTCAAGGTTTTTCAGATGGATGTTCGAAGTGCTTTCCTAAACGGTTTCATTGAGGAAGAGGTTTTCGTTCGGCAACCCCCTGGCTTTGTCTCTGCTGAGTTTCCTGATCATGTGTACAAGCTCTCCAAGGCATTATATGGGCTCAAGCAGGCCCCTAGAGCTTGGTACGAACGGCTCAAGAGCTATTTGATTGGAAATGGTTTTTCAATGGGCAGCGTTGATAAGACCCTATTTATCAAGCGCAAGTCATCGGACTTTCTTCTGGTTCAGATTTATGTGGATGACATTATCTTTGGAGGGTCTTCTGATTCTTTGGTCTCTGAATTTTCTTCCGTCATGAGTTCTGAGTTTGAAATGAGCATGATGGGTGAACTGAACTTTTTCTTGGGCTTTCAAATCAAGCAGACCCCTCAGGGGATCTTTCTTCACCAGTCCAAGTATACTAGAGATCTGCTCAAGAGATTTGCCATGGCTGATAGCAAGCCTGTTTCCACCCCCATGGCAACTTCTTCTGTGCTTGAGCCTGACCTAGATGCTGAGCCCGTAGATCAGAAGCTCTATAGGAGCATGATAGGAGCCCTTCTGTACCTTACCTCGTCTCGACCGGACATACACTTCGCTGTGTGTCTGTGTGCTCGGTTTCAGGCTTCCCCTAGGATTTCTCATCTTCAGGCAGTCAAGCGAATCCTTCGCTACTTAGTGGCCACCCCCGAAATAGGAATCTGGTATTCTTCTGCTTCTTGTCTATCTCTTAGAGCCTATTCAGATGCTGACTTTGCAGGCTGTAGGATAGATAGGAAGAGCACTTCAGGCACATGCCAGTTTCTAGGCACTTCTCTTGTCTCTTGGTCATCTAGGAAGGCATCAACAGAGTAGCCGGCTCTACTAGCCGAGGCCGAGTACGTAGCTGCAGCTGCTTGTTGCAGTCAAGTGCTTTGGTTAAGGCAAATGCTTCGAGATTATGGGTTAGAGGTTGGTAGTGTCCCACTCTTGTGTGATAATACCTCAGCCATCAACATTGCCAAAACCCATCCAAAGATTCTAGAACCAAGCACATTGATATCCTGTACCACTTTCTTAGAGACCATGTAGAAAAGGGGGATATAGGGCTAGGATTTGTGGATGGTGATCACCAGCTTGCCGATATTCTCACCAAGCCCTTAGATGGTCCTAGGTTTGCCACTCTCCGGGGAGAACTTGGCTTGGTTAGTGCTGTAGGCATCAAGTGAGGGGGAGCTTGATCTTGTATGATATGTATATTATTGTTTGCCTTTTTGTTTGGGTTTGTTCTTAGAACAGGCTAGAGTCATAGCACGTTCTTTTGGCACATCTTACCTTTTAGGTTGCTATCATGCGTGATTAGCAATGTCCTCCGCTCTAGCTAGTGAGTCTCACATAGACTTGTGGGTTGACCAGGTATGTGGAGGATACCTGGGTAGACAGGGTTTGTGTTTGCTCTCTCTAGTAGTCGAGTTTAGGCTTGCTTCCCTATCTTCTGTAGCTAGGAGTGTGCCTTGCACTAGCGTGTCTGCTGTTTCTCTTCACTGTTCTATCGCAAACCACTTTCTGCCTCTTTCCTTCCTCTAAATGCTTTGCCACGGGTTCTTATTTTGAGGGGGAGGTTTGCAGTTCTGCATTTGCATGTAGTCTTGCTTTCCTTTTATAAGAGCTTTGCCTATTAGGCTTATTGGTTTTCATTACAGTTGAGTTTCGATGTTCCAAAATTGAGTTTGTAGGAAACCTATTTGATTTGACACAAGTTTGAGAAAAGGCGAAAAGGAGCATCAACATCTTTTTAAAAAAAAGTATTGCAAAAAACCTGACATTTGCATTTGTCAAAAGTTTGGATTTTCATTGTCAAATGTTGGTACATCTTCTTGGTCTCTTTCAAGATTTTGAAACTTGTGTTGCCTTCGTCTAATCTTGGCCATTCTTTAGTGGCGTCCTGTCATTTGCCCCTTGTGTGTAAAATAAAGCAAACAAACATGGGTTTCAATCCCTGAAGTTTGCAGTTTGTAGACTCAGCGGGTGACCTAGGGGGCCGGTTCCAAGTTACCCTTGGGCTGTGCTCTACTAGCAATCATTTGCTATGTGAATAGGTTCCAAGAAGACCTATAAAAAAAAAGAAAACAAACAACTAATCATCAAAAAAAAAGGAAGAAGGCCAAAAATAAAGAGTATTACAAACACATAATCGGGAAAATTTTGGACACATTCTTGAGTTGGCCATTTCGTTTAGGCAACCTTGTCTTTCTTGGTCTTGATGTTTCTCAAGCTTGTGCACCTATTTTGACCTTGAAAATCTTCTCAGTTGACTTATGCAAATGCCTTGTTACAAAATTTGATTAGCTCTTTGCATGCCTTAGTATCTCTCTCACGTCTTGTCAGCTTGTGACCCTTAGACTTGGTTTGAGCATTGGCCTCTGGTTTTTGTGACCATTTGGCTAATTTTCAAAGCTCTTGTCTAGGTTTTCAATTATTTTCACATGTGCATGTTTGGGGTATCCTTGATACTTTGGTTTTTTTGCTGATCATTTTGACAAAAAGGGGGAGAATTTGGGCCAAAACAAAAATGATGCATTAAGATTGGGGAGGCAAATTTGAAAATTTGTGGGGTTTGATCAAGGGTTTCTTTCTTGGTTTTACGCATGAATTCTTCCAAAACCCTTGCATCTGTTTATCAAAACTTCGCACATTTGGCCACTTGGTTTGGTTTTGTCAACATGCTCATCAAGGGGGAGATTGTGGAGTCTAGATGATGAGCATGTGAGGAGTTGGTCAAAACTTTCGGTTTCCGACAAAATTCTTCCAAACTTAACCACTTGGACGTGGCATGTTGTTTCTTGATTCTTGCGAAGTTTTGTGAACTCCTTAGCATGGAAAAGACCCCTAAATGATTAGGTGTAGCCGGCGAAGTCGCCAAACTGCCACAGGACGCACTTGCCCTTAGGCGGTTGTTTTGTGTTCGGCTATTCACTATTTCGGTTATCATTTTTGCATACTAACTCCGATCGAGGATCGGTCTGTTGTGTTGGGTTCGTGGTGATGCCGCGGACGTTCTAGATGTGTTTTGGTTGTTTGTTGTTGGTGTTGTGGATGCAGGTGAGAACAGGGTGCGCGACGCTCTAAGATTCGTGCGTGTGAGTTAAAACCCGTGTATGTGTTGGGTTTCGGGTTAGCCCATGTATGGTCCATGTTGGGCCATGAGTGAGTAGGCTAAGGCCCATATAAATGGCTGGTTGGAGAGGGTTAATCTCAGCCATTCATGGGTGATTCAAGGGAGATCTCAATATATCGCGATATATCGAGATACCCTAGAACCGGTTGGCCTATAAAAGAAGGGGTGGAGGGGTGTCTCCACTCAAGTCTTTTGTAGCCAATAGTTTCTGAAGTTTAGCCACTTGTGAGTGTTTTCCACCCTAGGGTGGCTATGTAAAACTTTCTCAAATCAAACAAAGCTAGTTTCTCCATGTTCATGTTTTGTTCTTACTAGTTCTATTGTTTCAATCTTCTTTCCTTGATGTTTTTTGTTGCAACTTGTTTGTATGCCTCCCCTCCTTCTACATGCTTCTGATCCATGATGTCTTGAGGGTGTTTTTATGGTGTTTACACCTCTCTTGCACCCTAGGATAGACTAGAGATCAAGTTTTCCATCAAGTTGCAAATCTCTGCAGATTTTCTTCTTCACGCAGCACCCAGTGTTTGATTTTTAGAAAATTCTAGATAAATCATTTTTGTGTGCTTCTTGTTGGAGAAGGTGCGTGACTCATATGTGCATCTAAAGAAAAATTTTGGAGTCATTCCATTGCACCGTTTGGACGCTATGAGGTGAAAACCGAGCTCCAAACTTTTTGCTCGAAGTTCCTGACAGTCTGTAGTGTTTGATTTTTCATATTTTTTCTACAGAGAGTTTTGAGGAGATTTTCGGTGAAGTGCTTCGAGATTCATGTAGGATTATGCACACAAAATGCCAAAAATATTAGAGCTTCAGAAACCCACAAACCTCCAGCTCCAAGTGGGGGCAAATTCTGGAAATCTGTTTTTACTTTTCTGAAAGTATCTTTGATGGTTTGTCTTTCTCTCTTTTCCTTTTTGCTTTTGTTTTCCAGAGCTAATCTGGTCCATCCAGGTTTGAACTGGTCCTTTACTTGTTTCTTCCAGATCTGAACAGGTCCTTCCCGGTCCGATCTGGTCCAAGTTGCAGCTTCAGATCTGAACAGACCTTCCCGGTCCGAATCGTCCATGTTGCATATTTCTCTCGGTGTTGTTGAAGGGGTCTTTCAATAGTCCAGATGCCCTTGGGTATCTAAAGGACATCCCTCTACCTCCAACAGCTGGCTTAAGTCTTTTCTCTTCTGTCCGCTGTTTTATCTGGTGTTTGGGTTGGAGTTCTGAATGGAGCACAAAATAGTGAAAATTTAAAAAAGGCTCCATTCACTCCCCCCTCTCGGTCGCCTTGGTGAGTTCACATTTTTATTTCATTTGTATGGGCTCACAACATTACAAAACACTCGGCAAAATATTTTTTCATATTTGTATTTCATTTTTATGGGCACCCAAAAATAAATAACCTACAAAGACAAGTTTAATCAATAAAAAACCCACTAAAATAATTTGAAGTGTAGAAGTTTCTAAAAAGACCATATTTTCTTATATATGTCAATTTTTCATATTTTTATGAATTTGTATGGGCTCACAACATTACAAAACACTCGGCAAAATATTTCTAACTCTCGAGGTTTCTAAAAAGATCAAATTAATTGATAGCATATTTGAATTTTGCTCAATTTTTGAATTTGGTCATATTTTCATTTCATTTTTATGGGCTCCCAAAAATAAATAACCGTCCAAGACAAATTTAATCAATAAAAAACCATCTAAAATAATTTAAAGTCTACCATTGACATGTGGGACCC
Organism: Olyra latifolia; assembly: GCA_036346145.1. Taxonomy (NCBI): domain Eukaryota; kingdom Viridiplantae; phylum Streptophyta; class Magnoliopsida; order Poales; family Poaceae; genus Olyra; species Olyra latifolia. Next base: position 51,980,687 of record CM070523.1, on the reverse strand, counting down.
ACCAGAGATAGGCAACCCGATAGTAGAGCCATCTCTAGTACGGGTTTGTTTAACTAACCGGTAGTGGCATGCGAATTCCCCCGCCACGGGATTTTTTTTTTGTTGAGACGACGACCGGTTGGTTAAACAAACCGGTAGTAGATCTGCTTACTCTCGGTTGTTTATTCAAACCGTCGAGATCTCGCTCTACTACCGGTTTGTTTAAACAACCGGTCGTGGCTCGTGAATTGCCCTCAAAACGCACGAGCAAGGGACTTAACCCTATTCTCCCTAAATTTCCAACTTCCCAAACCCTGGGCGCCGCCTCTCGCCTCGACGACCCGCGCCATCGCCTCGACGACTTCCGACGCCTCGATGACCCCGCAGACCGACGCCCGACGACTTCGCGAACGACGCCCGACGACCTGCGGCCGATCCTCCGACGGCCGGCCCCTCGCCGACGCCCGACGACCCAAATTTCGTCGCCGGTGTCCCGTTCGATCCCATCCTCGCCTCGTCCCGTCGCCGCAGCTCCTGCCTCCGCCTACTAAGCATCTCCGTCCCGTCGCCGACCTCGGTATGTGTCTCCGTCGCCGGCGTTCCGTTCCGTCGTTGACCGCGATCGGTAGGTATTGCAACTACTGAATCCACAGATGCATAGGTATATAAACAACTACTGAATTTGTACAATCACAAGGTCAATGCTAGTGCTGAACATATACTCGATTAATCACTACTCACAGTACCACAACACTCATCTATATGCAGTTATCATCGAGCTAATATTAAGGTCAATGCTACTGTTTGTTATCCTTGATGTGTTCTTTTGACACAAGCGGAGGATCTCAGGTGTTATGTACGCCTATTAGCTTGTTTAGGGCAAGAAGATTTTAAAGTTGTTCTCTTCGGATCGTTTCTTGTAGGATTTGGTCGGTCTTGCTATTGATACAGATAATGTAAATATGGATTGCCTTTCAGTAGTGAGTTCAATGCCACTCACCATCTTGTCTCAGAGAATTGTCGAGTGACTAGATTGTCATACTTTAATCGAAGGAATTTCTTCAAAATTTAACACCTGAAAGGAATTAGGGCAACCCTCAGTGTGATGTTGATTTAGGGCAACCAAACACCTCATGACTTTAGAAACCATGGTATTCTCCAAAACCATGGTTTTACCTAGAAACTATGAAAACATTTTGTTGCCAAACAGGGCCTTAGTGTTCGACTCCTAAAACTCTAGGCCGTGGCTTAGCCCAGCCCAATTAGACTCCTCTGTCATGTTTTGCCCAAACTCAGTTATTTCTTTCTAAACTAAATAGGATCATGCTACAGTTATAAGAGATGGCATCTGATCGCACCTTCGAGGAGGAGGAACAAATTCTATTCGAGCAGATCGCGCAAAGTATCTTCTGCTGCTTGCGCGCGCCGCCAGCCGCTCACACCGAGGCCGTGAGGCCGCTCAAGCCGTTAACACCGAGCCCAGTGAGGCCGCCAAGTCAAGTTAGCACCGAGGTAATTCTTATGAAAGCATATGTTGGTAACCCTTTGATGAATACCAAACATCCTGACCTGTATCTTCTTTGTCATATTTTTAAGCCCGCTAGTTCGAAAGCGACCAAGTGAAAAGTCGAGGGCCTAATAAGAAGCCGACAAGAAACATGTAATCACTGAAGTTAACACCGATGGCATGCCTGTTGCACCGGAGTCAGCCTTGGGTCCTTACAACAACGCCTGAGTCTACCATGTAAGGGATCACGTGCCCATTAGCCTAAGAAAATGGAGTGGCAAACGAGATGATAACGACGTGGTCTCTGACGATATCAAGAACATGCTCTGGGCTGATATGAAAGAGACGCTCACCTTCCCACCAGGGTCTGAAGAGCAGGTGAAGAAATACACTTTGAAGAAAATGGCCATCCATTTCCAGACTTGGAAGAAGTATCTGAAGTCCACCTACGTGCAGAAGGGTCGAATGCCGACTTTAATACTTTGCCAAAATTGGCGGATCACTGGGATGCTTTTGTGGAGTACAAGCAATCGGAACAAGGTCAATCTATGAGTGCAGAGAACAAGGTTAATGCAGCGAAGAAGCGATACCACCACCACCTTGGCACTGGTGGTTACGTCAAGAAGATATCACAATGGCAGAAGAAGGAACAAAAACTAATGGACAGAGGTGTAACACCCATAACGCACGACTGGCCTGAACGATCGAAAAATTGGTACTTTGCCCATGGGGGAAGCCTTGCAGATGACGGTAGCTTGGTGTATTCAGAGGAAGTGCAGGAAGTGGCTACAAGACTTGTAGACGTCCTCGAACAGTCTTCCCAAGGCTTATTCAGGCCAGATAGGGAGAAGGACGAGCTAACCATGGTCCTGCAAAACCCTGAGCACCCTGGACGAACACGCGGTGTTGGCGTGGTTCCATGGAAGTACGGCTTCGCTGAGTACAGCGACAGTTATAGGAGCTGGCAGAGAAGCAAAGCCTAAGAAGAACAAAGGTACCGTGCATTGGAAGAACGGCTTAATGCAACACAGGCAAGTATAAACGAAGAAGTTAAATGACAAGTGTAGCTAGCCATTAGCCAGCTGCAGGAACCGCCTAGTAATCCTGACACATCGGCCCTCTCGAGACGGAGCAGCTGCGCTTCCACCGGGCTCCCTGAAGTGGACTTGGGCCATTATCCCGTGGATGACATCACGACACGCCATTCGTGTGAGCTGCATATTGAAGCACGTAACATGTCCCTCAAGGCGACTTATGCCATGGCATTCCCTATGGAGCCGGGCCAGCTCTTTCATTGCAATGAGATACCGCCGGGCTACTCTAAGGTCAGTGTGGAGTAGGTCTGCGAAGGATATGAGGACCTTGACCTCAACATTCCTGGAGGTGACGGGGTTACCAGGCTTGGAGAGGCCCTACACAGTATTATCTTGTGGCGCAAGCGCTATATTATATTTCAAGGTAACTAGGAGGTGTCCACTCCGCCGAGGGACCTCTCGCACCCAAATCCTATGCTTGTTAGAAGTCCAACTCCACCACCACCTCCACGCAAGAAGATGGCGGTGACAAGAAGCCCGACTCCTCCACCACCCCTAGCGTCTAAACATAAGCCGGCTTCACCTAAGAAATTGGGCCCACAACAGGAGTCGACCAGCCAAAGCAAGAAGACGGCCCCAGTTAAGAAGCCGGCCCTAGCGAAGAAGTCGGCTCCACAAAAGGAGAGGTCTACCAGAGCTAATAAGTCGGCTTCATCTAAGAAGCCGTACGATCTAACTCCCGAGGAGACGAGAAAGGAAGTTCAAGCAAGTGTAACCGCACACTTCAAACGTCCGGAGCCTAAGAAGACGGTTCCAATCGACGATGCAGTGAAAAAAAAATTTCACGACATCGTGGGCGGAGCCAAAGAAGTTGCCATTAGACTATGAACGCACACTAAGTAAGGCTAAAAAGAAGCAGTCGCAGTCCCTAGCGGATTTGCAGATGCAATAGTTCATGGCAGAAACTGGACTGACGGAATCTCAGATTCGTGGAGAAGGTGAGGTTGAAGCGGCACCTGTTCGATGGCCATTTAAGTTGGGTGAGCCATTAGTTCGACCTGACGAGGTGCCATTCATATCAACGAAAATGCGGCAATTGCACGAATGGTACTTGCGGGAGTCAAAGGATGGCAGAACAATGTTTGCCGCCAAATTCAAACAAGAGGATTTCTTTTGCGGCGACGGCCTCGCATGGATTGAATTCGACAATATTTACCAAATGTACCAGCGAGACGCCCTCGCGTGGCATTGATGGGTTGCTGGACTCTATAAGTGTCTTATTTGTAAAATTCAACTTGTGCATCTTTAATTAAATTGCAAGTGTAACTAATTTCTTTTTATGCAGAATGGAGATACAAAATTGCAGAAACATGTCTATTTACAATATAGGTTACATCGATCCAATAGTTGTAAATGAATCAACTGTTACGGACAAGGCAAAAGAAACCGAGAACAATATCCTCAATGCTCTCCTTGGACAATACTACAAAAACTTTATACTTCTACCCTATAACTTTGGGTACGTGTTTTCGTATCTTCTCATTCTAAATTTTTTTCACATGACATGAAGTTAAGACTAATTACCTATGTTGACATGTGCGCAGGTTTCACTGGGTCCTTCTTGCTATCTACTTAGATCGCAGCCAGATCATTGTTTTTGACTCACAAAAGAGGCCCGTACAAAATTTGGAAAAAATCATACGCTTGCTTAACAGGTAATATTGTTCCTTTCATTATTACTCTAGTAATATTTATTTCGAGTGAGTCGAACTCTAATAACTACTATCCGTAATCATGCGCAGTGCATTTACAAGTTTCCGTGCACAGAAAGGTGGTCAATTCAAGGAGGCACTTCATGTTATAACCGATTTTCCAGTACGTAGCGAATATTCATGTGTCGTACCACTTTTTCATTCAAATAATGATTTTCACCTTTCCATGCCAGTAATATTTTTCAACTCTTCTCACCGCAGTGTATGAGGCAGGAGTCGGGAAATAATTTATGTGGCTACTATGTATGTGAGTTCATGCGGTATTTCACTATCAACCACAATCAGATGCAAAGTACCGAATGGGTATGTAGATACTTATCGATTCGTAATTCTCATTTCCTATACATTAAAGTTCATGGATTGATTAATTTTTTCACTTCACCTAATGACAGCTCACCAATTCTGAGAAAGGCATACTCTCGCCACACCGAGTCAACGCAATCCAAAAACAACTCGCCGGCTTCCTTGTTGATGAGGTCATATTTCCAAATGGCGCTGCTTCCACGAACATGCGTCTGCATCCGTGCCCTACGATAAGGACTAGCGAACTCACGTGCTCAACCTCGGTTTCAAAAAGCGATGGACTAAAAAAATGAACTATTGTATTTTGAATTGTAAACTTGAGTTCCTCGTACTTGATGTGAATATGTGTTAAATTAATTTGATGTGAATATTATTTGAATGTGAATATGTACTTTGTTAAAGTAATTAATGTTGTGAATGAATTTGTTGTGTTATCAATTGATTATGTGTGTATTTTGAAAACTGATATGCAAATCTGTGAATTAAAAATCTGATTGAAATGTGGATTGCAATTAAACCTGAATTGAAAGTAATTTGGTGGCCTGTTGTCGGACGGTTAACAGGGTCTCTACTACCGGTTTGTAATACAAACTGGTAGTAAATCCTTGGATCTACTACCGGTTTGTAATATAAACCGGTAGTGAATTTGCTGTTGGCGCCAAAGAAATCCCCTTTTCCGGCAAGGTGTACTACCGGTTGGTGAGACAAATCGGTAGTAGATACGCTGCAGCGTCATACCATTGCCTCCCTTTTCTGGCAAGCTCTACCGGGTAGATCAACCGGTAGTGGAACCCTGTGGGTATCACTCCCGGATGTCTACAGCCGGTTCCAAAACTGGTATTAGAGCCGGTTTGAAACCGGTAGTATACGCCCCATACCCAGTGGTGTAATTTAAGTTTAAGCAGATCGAAGAGTTACGATGTAGACGATGGAGAAGTAGCTGAACATGTGTAATCGACTAATTAAGGACCCGATGGTAATAAGAGATTGTTCAGCTAAACCCTAATGGTTAAGAGTTGAGGAACCGTGCGTAGTGCGGTGCTGCTGCTGCCTGCTGCTGCCTGTGCTGTGGTGACAATGACATAGATACTGCTGCCGAGCATCGCTGTTCATGTGCCAGTGGGCGCAGCGTAGCAATAGCAATAGGCAGCAGTAGCCGATGGAGGAGGCAGGCTTTCGGGATCGCAGTTTCAGAGCATCACATGCATGCTGCAGTGGCTACATTTGCAATTTTCCATTGCATTTCTCCTCTGGCTGCCTGCACTGCAATCAGCTCAGCTTCCTCATTTCTGCTACTAACCTACTACTACTGCTGCTACCTTGGTTAAGCTACAAGTTAATTAGCAAAGAGCACCCATGACCAATGATAATCATTGCTAATTGTACCTTTGCACTGTTTGAAACTGGAAGGGTCACACAGAGGGGGCAGCTTAAACAGAATCCTTCAACTTCTCCTAGCTTTTTGAGTGCGCCCAGCCTAATCTTCCTGTTTGCATACAACATCATCCCATAATTCCGATTTGTTTATCGAAATAGCTTGACATATAGTTTCTACCTCTACTCAATTATGTTCAGGATTGAGATACATGCTGAGACTGCTGCAGCTTCAGAGTTCAGACAGTTGCACCAGAAAACCTGCATGTCTGTCGTCACTCGTCAAAAAGAAAAAGAAAACCTGTATGTCTGAAGAAAAATGATTTTTTAATACAAAATAACCTAGGACCTTTGCACAGAGGGAGAGAGAGATGGTAAAATCACATTCCTCGATTCTTTTTTTGTTCTAACATGAAACCATGTTGACAAGTTGTATAATGGTAAAAGGATGGGGGATGCATAATAGTTGAGGTAAATTAACCGAGATACCCTGGCCTCTTCCATCAATGATTAGCCAAATATCAAACAGGCACAAGGACATCTTAATCATACCTTCCCTTCTCTTGCATGATATAATTGGTTTCCAGTTCACATTACTTTGGCAAGGACAATATATTGCATTGTGTAGGTCACATCCTGCTTCCCTAAATTGGAGTTATGGTGTCCTGGCCTTATCAGATTTGAATGAGAGGACACTAACTACCATAGCTGGTTGATCATTAGCCTTCAGACAAAGATTGCATGGAGATATTGCAGCTCTAATCATGGAACTAGCAATTGGGTGACTAGTGGACTCCCATTTTGTGCACCTCGACATTAACAATTAGCCATTGGAAGCAATAGGAAATGCATTTTAATTTGAAGAACCTCAGCATTAGCAGTTAATCATTTATAGGATGTACCAGATATCAATTGCGCGTCCGCGCGCACGTCCCGGTTGTTGTGGTGTTCGTGAAGCGTTTGATTGAATATGAGAAAAAAAAGCCATATTAGGTCAGGAAATAATGTCAGAAAATTCAGGAACAAACAACCATTAGTAAGTGGTGTGCTCCGAAACAGGGCCATCATATCAAACTGACCAAACGAACATTCGTATAATCAAGATGAGTAAGGGTGGGTTCTTTTCAGCTTTTCTTATCTACTTATTTGCCTGGATCTTGTCACTTCGAAATTTTTTCGAGATAGCATCGAGAGCCAGTTGGCCTTCAATTTTGGGGTTTAGAGAGCTTATAGACACGCGTACGTGATAAAAAAACGACTTAAAAAGTAATAAAAAAAGTGAGATAAGTCAAATAAGACACGAGATAAGTCGGATAATAAGTCGGATAAGTCGACTTATCCTACTTATCTCGTGTCTTATTTGACTTATCTCACTTTTTTATTACTTTTGAGTCGAAATTTTTTTATCTCGTAGACGTGTCTATAAGCTCTCTAAACCCAAAATTGAAGGCCAACCGGCTCTCGAGGCTACCTCGAAAAATTCTCGAAGTGACGAGATCCAGGCAAATAAGTAGATAAGAAAAGCTGAAAAGAACCCACCCTAAGAGTATGCTGCGAATACAAATAAACACATTGCTAAAAATAAAAACAAACCAAATTCTTAACAGATGTAGTGATGAACTGATATTCTTTAGCAAGAGTAAAAGGCTCTAATGATCAGGACTCAAAAATGTATGGTATATTTATAACTGGATGAAAATATAGTACCTGTGCGATAGATGTAAAGCATTTAAGCAGTGGAAATAGATCTTTGTCGGAGCTGGCAAGTTGTTGCCACTTCGTGATTAACGGCGGCATAAATTATCTATGATATTTCGCCAAAAAAATTTGTTTTGTCTTCTTCCAAGTACCTCTTTAGATAATGTGGTGATACCTTTTGCTTGACTTCTTCCAAGTACTCCTTGGCCTCATCGCGAAGATGAAGTCTTATCTCAGTTCCACGACCTAGAGTTTCATTCCAAGTATCTTCTCAGATAGTGAATGCTCCATCCGCTTTGGACTCTTAGACATATCTATCAGAGGGAAGTACACAATGACATGGATCAAATTGCAAAAAGAAGGCATGGGATAAACCAAAAACACAATGCATCATTGCTCTATTTAAGGCGGCAAAAAACTTCTTGCTATTTGTCATCATTATGCTTGTTGATCACTTCAACATAGTCAGCAATCAAATAGACTGAATAGAAACCAACACCAAATTGGCCAATCAGATTGAGGTCACCTCCAGTCCGCATCTTTCGAACAAAAGCTGCAACACTTGCAATGCAATTTTGACTTTTCAGATTGAGGGCATACCAAAAGTTTACTTAATGTTGACTTTGCGCTTTAACGTATTTTAGTGGGCCAATCAATAGGAAGAGCAGTACCTGAAGTCCCAGATTTTGCAATGGTTCCAAAGCTGTTAATCAGATCTTCGTTGGTCATAGCAATACCCCTGTTCCGAATGGATAATATTGTGTATACTGTAGCAATTATTGGTACAGTACTGATGTAGAACCAAAATAAGGTGCATCTATAGCTTAGCTTGGATTAGTCATAACACATAACCATTCAGGGTTCCACTCACATGGAAGCATATTCACTATTGGAAGTAGTATATTTCGTACAGAAAATTCATCTATAATCCATATAAAGGTATTAATTCAAATTGAGGTGCAACAAATAAACTAAACCATTGATTATATATCACCTGAGCCATCATGGCACTGAAGCACTGCTCAACATGAAAACAAACCAACATGGAACATATCCATATTTTAGATGGAGTACTATATACGGCATTCAATATTTTATTTGACATGGTATCTTTATATTTATAAACTGAAATGCCGGCTCTAATGCAGATAAATTTTACGCAAAAATTAAAAGAAGAACAATTACTGTATAGCTCTCCTACAATTACTCTTTCACAAGCAGCCTGAAGAACAACATTTGCTGCGAAGAAAAACAATTAAAAGAGGAGCTTTATGGCAGAAAAAATGAGTTGAAACAATGGTAAGAAAAGAATATGTAAAAAGCGGCATACCAAACTGATCAAAGGAGCAGAGGGTTCCAAGCAGCTTTCGTCCATCTCGTAGTAGGACAATAAGTTTCTCTGAAATCAAGAAGATACACAATCTTTCACTAAATAGCATTGCCAAACAAACAGGGTGTACTGCTCATGTGGAGCTAATTATACAATGCAATCAATACATGCATCACAACAATAGGTGAAATTGTTCCTGTTTGCACGGGAAAAATCAAAAGTTAGTAGTCACATGATTCACATTGTTACTCATAAATAGTGTTGCTCAAACACTCGTGTCCCTTTTTTTTTTTTTGCCAAATCAGGCACCTAAATCGGGTCAGATTCCGACACCCATGTCCATTTCCAATTAACACTACCCATATCCAAAAAAAGAACCAAATCGGATAGCCAAATCTGAGTCGGATTCAAAACCCCCGTCCATTTCCAAGTAACACTGCCCAAGTTCATCACATAGAAAAAAATTGCATCAAATACGGTGATGGCGGAGAACGGGAGAACCCCGGGAGCAACAGCGGCGGAGGAGAGGGAGGTGGCGGCAGCAGGGGGAGGGGTGGAGCCGAGCGTGGGGGAGGCGGCTAGGAGGAGGAAGAGGAGGGCCGGGGGGGCACGCACGGCATTGAGGCTGAAGAAGGGTGGCGGCGCCGTCGGAGCCGGATCCGTGAGGTGGCGCCGTCGGCCACAGGGGGCGGCAGTATCAAGGCCGTGGGGTGCGCCATAGGGAAACGCGGGGACGGCGGGGGCGACAGTGAGCAACAGCGGCGGAGGAGAGGGAGGTGGCAGCAGCAGGGGGAGGGGTGGAGCCGAGCGTTGGGGAGGCAGCTAGGAGGAGGAAGAGGAGGCCGGAGGGGGGGCACGCACGGCGTTGAGGCCGAAGAAGGGTGGCAGCGCCGTCGGAGCCGGATCCGTGAGCTGGCGCCGTTGGACGTGGGGGCCGGCGGCATCCGGGCGGCGAGGTGTGCCATAGGGGAGCACGGGGACGGGGGGTGGGGGACGGCAGTGCGAAAGCTGGATCCAGGAGACGGCGCTGTTGGAGACGGAGGGGGCGGCGCCCTGGGTGTCGCGGGGGCCGAGAGCGACGCCGTAGAGGCCGGGGGTGACGCTGATGGCGAACAGGATGGCGGCGCCGGCGGATCCAGATCCGAGAGCGACACCGTTTGCCGTGGAGGCCGGGGGTGATGGTGTTGCCGAAGGAGGATGGCGGCGCCGGCGCATCCGGATCTGGAAGCGACACTGTAGGAGACGAAGGGGGCGGACGGCGATGGGGAGGGGGGCTGGGAGGAGGAGGGAGCGGAGGAGAGCGGTGGCGAGCAGCAACGGGGAGGGGAGCCAGGAGGAGGCGGGGACCCGGGTCGATGGGGAGGACTGAGGAGGGCGAGTGTGTGGGGCGCGCTAGGGTTCGCGATAGGCGGAGGGACTGCGGGTTGAGGAAAAAAAGATGAGGGGGCTAAGCGGAAAGACGACGCAGCGAGGGCCGGTCGATCGGCTGATCGAACGGCTGTGGATATCGGAGGACGCGCACGTGAAATAAAAAAGTAGGAGGGGTTTTTTGCATTCGCAATCGGGTTTGCGAACGAACGGACGGATCAGGCCGACGGGCAGATCAGACGGGCGAGGTTTTTCGGGCAACGTGGACGTCCCGGTTGGGTGGGATTTCTTCCCTCTTTAGGAAGAAGATAATACTATACTAACAGAGAAGCAGCAGATCAGCTAGCAGCTGAGCAGTCTGATATCTGTGCAGGGCCCCCAAATTAAAAATTAAGTAGTCCTACTGTGCTGTGGTGTGGACTCATAATATATATATAGCCATAGATTCTTCTGTCTCATGAACTGAACAGTGCTTATCTATATATCAAAATAGAGATATTTCTTTGCTTAAAACATAGAGAGATTTAGCTAGCTGTAGAATGCATGACCCCACATGATCTTAGGGACATTACTGAAGAAGCTTATCTGGAACATTTTAGTAGAGTTCTTGGTAGTCCTTTCTTAAACCTTGCCATTCTGGATATATAGTTTCAAGTTGGATAGCAAGTGGTATTTGTTTACGCACGGTCATGCCAAATAGAGCTATCCATGCGTGCTGCAAGTGCCCCCCCAATAAACAAACCTCCTAATTAAGATTAATTTTCTCGGAGAGAAACTCGGTTGGCAACAAGACACCTCCTATTTCTTCCTAGCCTGTTCCTCTTCAGCTCCCTCAATGTTTCTGATCCCCAGCCTTCTCTTCTTCGAACTAACGCCATCTACCCTCAAGGTTCAAGGCCATCATGTCATCTGCGTCGCAATCTTTAATTTGCTATGATCTTGCCGCAGATCGAGAGCTCAAGACTTAAAGCTGGCCATATGGGTGATCGATGGAGTGATTACAAGCCATGAAGTTGGGACTGTAACTACTAAAGGCATGTACAAAGCCATTTAATAGGGCGTCTCTTAGCGATGAGGTGGATATGTTTCACTTATATGGCAGAGGGAAAGTGAAAAAAATGCTAGAGTCGACTTTTGGTGAAGAGACGACTCTTCACAAGCTCCTAGGCAGAATTAGAGAGGAGCAGCATTAAATCGCTAAGAGACGCCCTATTAAATGGCTTTGTATATACCCTTACATACTTGTCTTTTTTACTTAGAAAAATGTGCTAAGAGACACTCTTAACTCTCCATTGCTCTAACTACGAAGTACGAACGCAATCATGCATGTCAATGATAACTCATTGCATAGTAGTATACGTACGGTCTACACATCAGCTATTCAGCTACATGCTACTGACGTAGTATTAATTCAGGCCTCTTCATTGTTAACCATTAACACCAATCGTTCAAATCGGAAATGTTCAAGCTTAAAGATCTAAGCAAATCATGGAATAGTTAATATTTTAACGGGCGCTGTACAAAGAAGTGACGATTAATTAAGCTAGGTTGCTATCTGGTGCTGGGTTGCCTCGGATATTCCAACCCAAATTATATGGAGTATGTCGGGTGGAAGGAATGATCCTTATGTCGAGTGATTGCGCATTAACTAACTATCGACCCTGTCACTCAACCACGACACCACGTACTGTCATGCAAATTAGAGTAGACTACTCTCTTCGGTGCACCAAACGTTATTAATGGCTAATGAGAGCTTTGTTTGGTATACGATGACAATATAATAGAACGGTGCTATATTTTAGATTTAACCACTTATTTAGATGTTTCTTACCCGAATATACTATCAAAATACTACCGATACTACTATTATAACAAATCAAATCAATCTATACCGTTAGATCGAGATAAATGAACAACTCACGTTTACTTAAGTGTGCCGTCAAATTTTTCATTAATGAACATTTAATTAACATTGCGGATTCCTGCTTTTCTATTGACTCGTGCTGTATCCAAAGAGTTTGAAAGATCAAACTTTGGTTCTACTATCATAAACTCGAAATGGAAAATGTTCGACCTTTCAATTCTATTATATCCTACACCAGAACAATTTTAAGTGTAACAATGAGGGAGTGGCAAATCCTAGACTGCCACTCTTTGTAGCGAGAAATCACGGATTTTCTCACCAACTAACACTCGAAGGCCTTTTTTCAATTTTTATTTAATTAGTCAAGTGCTCGTGCTTTCGTAAGCACAAATATTGTATTACTTTATACGGTATCGCATTCGATATGTTTGGCTCAAGCCACTACTAGAGAATATGTCATCAATGACGGTTCTAAATCGTCATCAGTGTCGGTTTATGAACTAGCGGCACAACATAAATGACATTGATGTGTCCAGTTATCATGTGTTGATTTGGAACCGACACAGATTACGCATTCTCTGTGTCGGTTTATGGGTAAAACCGGCACAATATTTTAAAGTATTTTTTTATTTGCTAGCCTAGTTAGGCTAGCTACTAGCTACACTACCCTTGCTATCTAGAGCTCGTCATCATTGTACTCTACCTCGTCCTCAGTGTCGGAGGAGCCGCCGTCATCATTGCCATCGGAGGGCGCAGTGGGGCTGTCCGAGGGATCAGAGATGTCCCCGTCTTCAGACCATCGCTTCCATCCGTCTGCCTCTTCCGACGACTCCGCCACCTCCGACACGAGGGTGGGCTCCTCGCTGTCATCCTCCTTCTCCTCTAGCTCCGCGACGGCGAGACCGAACACCAAGGTAGTTAAAGTCACGATCCTACTCGTAGAGTCGCGCGATTCTATGATCCTATGGAAGCATGTCGATCTGAGTCGCTTAATGAATTGGGATCACATAGGATCAGAGTAGGATCGCGATCCAAATGGTAGAATCATGTAGAATCCTATAGAATCATGATCCTACTCCAGACAACAACCATAATGTTAATTAGTGTGCGATTCAATCGAATCAATATATATATATATATATATAGAGAGAGAGAGAGAGAGAGTTGAGCTCCGGTGCTTTGCAAAGCACCAGAGACGCCGTGCTTTTCGTCTAGTTTATAAAATCCGAGACTCAAATGGACAATCCGAACCGTCCATCTTGATCTTCTTATTGAAATCTCTTACATGACCAAATTTCGTATTTTTTGAATTTTTTGGCTATTTGGCCCATTGCGCAACAAGGCAGCAGCAGTGGCAACCTAGTCCCCTCCTCCTCCCCGGCTCCCTTCCTCCTCGGTCTCTCCCTAGTTCCTCCGATGTGCCGCCCCAACTTATCGCCCTGCACTGCACTCTGGCCCGGCCTAGCCATGCCCGTGCACCACCTTGCCTCCGTGCGCGCCCCCACCCTGGTCCGTGCCCACGCCACACCATGCTCGCCTTGGACGCGCCAGTACGTGCCCACACGCATGAAGCACCAAACCATGGCTGCCACGTCGACCTTGTCCTTTTCCCCTCCTCCAAGTCATCTTCTCCGTGGGAGACTTGGTACCGCCGTGCTTCCTCATTAGCTCTGCGGCAGCAAGGGCCATCCTTCCCTCCTAAACTAAGCCCAGCGTGGATGACGCCCCACATCACCTACGTGCACGCCGTCCTCCTCCAGCTTTCGCCTCCAAGCCATGCCCCTCCCTTGCTTACTTATTTAAACTCGGGTCATCCCCCTCTTCTTTCCCATTCTCGCCGCTCCGCTCTGGCAAAAAGTCCTCACTGCCTCTAGGTCGCCTCGGTAAGCTCCAGCCTCTGCCACCGCTCTCCACCTCTTCCTCACTATCCCCTCTAACTCTTACCCCATTCAAATGGACTCTGATTGTTTGTAGCTCGTGAGGGAGCTTTTCCACCACCGCTGGCTGCATTCATCCCTTTTTAAATTCTCGTCGACGGCAACTTCCCTAGGGCCCCCCTTTCATCTACACCACCCCAGTGACCCCTTCGACCTCTCCTAAGAAGCAATCGACCAAAGAACCACCGGAGCTTGAGGACGGTGTTCCCCTGTTTCGGCCACATTCGGCATCATCGTCGCCAACACGCTCTAGCCATCCCCTGCCTCAACCAACACCTTGGTAACGTCCCTAGTAGTCCCTACAAGCTCCCCGACCCTTGCTCTGTGATGAAACCCCATGGATGCATGTGTGCCATGCTTAGTCGTAGCCTTTCCACCTCCTCTGCCCATGGCGCCGCCTCTATGGCTCGTTGCCAGTGACAACTCCGGCGACACGTCCTTGGCCTTATACTCCTAAACCCGTAGAGCCCTTGAACTCGCACGGAAATGCCTTATATCGTCAGTGAGAGGATGCTGAGGGTTCACCGAAGCTTGGCAGCAAAGACGAAAGCGATGACGTCATGGTTCACAATCACTATGCACTCCAGTCACTAACATGTAGGGCCCACTGGGCTTTAAACTGGTTAATCTCCTATGTATTAGCGATGAGCCGCTGACAGGTGGGCCCCCTAGACCCACTGATCAGTTTAGTGGAAGCGTATTCTCTGGAATACGCTTTCCTCATGTCTTGACGCATTTTTAGAATAGCCTCAGGCCTGGTCTCTCGTGGGTGTTCATAGGCTGCACAGTCATCAGCCTCACTCCGCACAGTTCTGGGCTCGGCCCATTATTGTTTAGATATATTTTCCAGCCTTATCTATTTAAATAATTCTAGTAAATGTATTTGATTTATTATAAATAGTTAAATACTTCCAAAAATTATGATAAAATTTTCGTAAATACTAGATGACATGCTATATTTATTAAAAATATAATCTTGCATATGCATGTGTTTTATATCTCTATAAAATGTTTGTAGATCTGTTTTAGCCCTTTTTCTTTTATAGATTAATCAATAAATGCTTATCTATTCATTTAAAATTGTTTTTGTCTTGTACAAATTTTAGTAAAATTCTGGCAAATACTAGATATGGTACTGCACTTAGTAAAAATATTATATGACATGTTGTACTACTATTTTACCCCTAAAAATTCAAAACAGCCTTCTTTTACTATTTTCTTGTATAAAGAAAATTCAATAAATGGTATTCTATTTATTAAAAATAGTATTTGGACTCTAGAAATGATGATTATTTTTTTGTAAATGTTGTAGAGGACTTTGAACCTAAGAAAAGTATATTATTGCATGTTCCACTATTTGATATCTTTGTAAAAATTAAAGTAGCTTTCTTTAACATGTATTTGATAATAGAAATCCATATATTGTTTATTTCCTTGTTAATTAAATGTTTGTTTCTATGATAAATAATACATGTACTATTTTTATCCCTAAAATTGTTGAATATATTATATGGGTAGACTTATATATATCATCCATTCACATATATACATTATATATATATATATATATATAAATCATGAAACTTCCTAAATAAGTAAATTGAATATGAAATTTTGGATAAACCATATAGACTCATTGCATCACATGCGCCATGCTCTTAACATTTTTCTAAGTACATTTGTTAAATTTATATTGTTTTAATTATGAAATTACATGCTTTATATTTTCTGTATCAATTTTTGTTATTAAATCAAAGCTGGTACAGCTGGTCTAAATAATGCCCACTTGATTACTATTGTTATTAAACACAACCCATCCTTTCACTACTACAAAACACCACATCAATGCCGGTTCGAAACTGGCATTAGTGCCGGTTTTTTAACCGGCACTGCGTAAGCGGCAGTGATAACCTAGGTTATCACTGCTGGTTTTGGAATCGACAATGGTAGTCCCTGCCGAACTGTATAAAAAAACAGAAAAAAATATTTTTTATGCTCGGAATCTATACACTAATCATCTACCACCTACTATAGTTTATTAGGACACATTTCGCGCAAAATACAAATGTTGCGTTACCCAGGACTCGAACCTGCAACCTCTCCACTCTACCCTCACCCTTCTAACCATCCCACCCAATCTCGCGTTCTTACTTATAGAGGATATGCATACCTTTTAACCTTTACTTATCGGTCTTGGGTTTTTACAAGAACCAAGATCGATAATGAGTTATCACTGCCGGTTCTAGCCAAAAACCGGCAGTGATAAGTTTTTTCACTGGCAGTTTAAAAATTGAGGGCGGGAACTCATTATGAGTGCCGGTTCTTGACAAGAACCAGCAGTGATAAGTTCTTTCACTACTGGTTGAAAATTGGAAGCGAGAGGCCTAAAGAACCGGCAGTGATAAGACTTATCACTGCCGGTTCTTTTCTTAAACCGGCAGTGATATTTCACTGTCGGTTTTAAGCAACGAACCGACAATGATAAGTCTTATCACTGCCGGTTCTCAAGAGCACAACCCGCTGAGGCTTACGAACCAGCAGTGATAAGTTATCACTGTCGGTTTTGGTCTAACCGGCAGTGATTGGGGGGCACGGATGACCATTTTTGTAGTAGTGTTTGTATAATTCCTACCCTGTCAATTGGTAACATAAGAACTAGTTAAAAACTCCCTGACTAATAAGTCTTTGTAAATGCTTAGACCTGGACAAGTCTAGAGTTCAAATGTGTCGATCTGGCTGTCAACGCTTGCATATGGATATGACGGATCGATCCTATCAACATTGCAACGGTAAAGCTTGCTATCAATGGTGCCATGTTATAGTTGGTCGCTAGTTCTGATTATCAACGTAAACAGTATAGACAGGAAATAGCTCATGCACTCAGGTGCCAGTTCTACTTGAGTGTGAAGTGTCGACAATTAAATATCCCCTTATTTTAAACTATACCGAGAAGGACATGATATCGAGAAGAACATGTCTTACCGAGAAGGATATTACTGTGATGAATAATACCGAGAAGGATATTACCATGATGGATATTACCAAGAAGGATATTACTGTGATGAATAATACCGAGAAGAATATTACCATGATGGATATTACCGTGAAGGATAATGCCGAGAAGGATATATTTTTGAGAAAAACATTACCATGAAGTATATGAGTAGAAAACGGAGTCCTATGAAAGCCTTGAATTTTGATAATGTGAAAACCCCAGTTATAAACATTTGCACATTATTAACATAATACATCTTTGTTTTGTTCAAATGGCTAAGTCTTATACTTTTATTATTATTAATTATTGTAACTCTGACTTTACGCAAATAAAATAGCTCCAACCCCACCAAAAGGCCTATATCATTAAAAATGCATTAGATGCGCGGTTTGATTGCACGCTTGCCCTCACACACACTCACTCTTTTAGGCCATGATGGAGGAGAGAAGGATCCATACGAGTATAACGAGGACGAGGAGATCCAGGAGACTGACAAGTAGAACGGGTGTTAAGCGGGACTCCAGTCGCTTGCTTGTCGGGTGGATGATAAGGTGGCTCAGGTCGGCGAGCTCATCGGTGGGGCGCGACAATGCTTTAGGAACCATCACACGGCCTGGAAGGCCCAAGGTTGGTGACGGTGGTGGCGACTAGCAATGTGACGAGAAGGGGTGGTCAGCAGTAAGGTTGGTGACAATGCCGAGAAACTTGCGGTGGCCCCGATTGGCTAGAGACAGGTCGTGGCGATCGACCTGGCGGAGCTCCGACGTCAGATGGCGGAGCTCCGACGTCAGATGGCGGAGAGGGTTCACGGTGGCAACGAGAAGAACGATGGGGCAGGGGCACAAGAGGCAACCGGTGGCTGCGCGGCCAGAGACGATGCATGACGCGCGGCTTTGATGGTGGCGGTGCGTCGTCGCCGTTGCCCGCCTGCATGGCTTCGTTGTTGGCCTCCGCCTTTTTCCTCTGTCTCTTTGTACTGTTACACTACACTGAGCGCTAACCTTTTGATGTGATGTCATTGCGATGCAATGTCACTACACATCCGAAACGTCGAACCGACAGACAGGTGGGCCTGCATGCACAGCATCACGTGCAACGGGACCTCACTGTCATGCACGAGGGAGGACCAGGAAGAGCTGTCACGTTCACGTACACGCGGTGACCCCGCCTGTCAGCGTGCCCGTGCAAGCTGCAGTATCTCATATACATCTACGTGCTGCAACTGGATGATGTTAATTGCTCCTTTTTCACGTACTCATCAACTCCTCTTCACCTGCGTCTTCATACGACCAAGCTGACTAGCCCTAAATTGCAGGCACCAGTACCAGTACTAGTACACTAGTACCATTCTGGATTAGTTATCACTGGCCATTCATGATTACCACAAATGGAGTAGTCTTCAATTAATTGCTAATGCTAACTCCATCCTCTTAGCATGGGGTGGACATTTAGTATATATTTTTCAGTTTGTTTCGCATTTATATTTTCCGTGTTTGAGATCTGGATGTTGAAAATTTCTGACAAGAAAAAAATGTTAAACTAAAATAACGAATTAACTCGAAGTCGGTATTTTTTTTTTTTGGTTTAACCGAAGTCTCATCCGAGCAGAGGTAGGCGCACGGTCAACAAAAAGTGGCAACAACAGGGAGGGACACCCGACGGGTCGGACACACGGGTGGAGGAGAAGAAGGGTCGACGCCGCAGTGGAGACGAAAGATAAGGCAAATTAAGGTGGAGCCGCCCTAAGTGGATCGAGGAAGGGTTTGGTGGATGTCAGGCCTTGGGGGAACAGGGCCAAATGTATGTTGTTGATTGGTAGATATGGTATTTCATTATCCATGTTCTAGGTGTTGAACCGAATACTAAATATTGAATGGTGTGAAAACAAATACCAAACCGAATATCGAAAATATAGAAATTCGGCTCGGTTCGGTTGTTGTCGATACTTATTTCCACGCACATCTTATGGCTGGTACTTACTTTCCACGCACATCTTATAATCGGTACTTACTTTCCACACACATCACATACATATACTTGCCTCTCATGACATGAGATACTCCATAAAGCACCAAGAATCCATCATTTGACGGCGATGTTGAAATTTGGCTAGCTTGTGTGGTCTCTTTAGTTAGGTGCCAACAAAATATATATACTTACAAGCAATGGAGTAGCATGAATCCACCCATCCGTGTGCTTAACTCCACAACAAATAAAACCATGCATCATGCATATGCATGCGTGTAGCTAGCAAATTAAGCTGGCACAAGCAGCCAACAAAGCAAAGCCAGGCAAATTAGCAAAAGTTACCTAGCTTACGTGCATGCATGAGACGAGACTCCAACTGATGCGAGAGCTTTTAATTAAGCTCCAAGCCCCAACAACCATTTTCCAAATCTCCTCGATGCATGCAGCTGTTTCTTGTCGCCTCGCGCACCACAAACGCTAAACACACACTATACTCCACCCATTCAATTCTCACCCACACACACTGCACACTACGCTAGCTTCTTTCTTCTTCTCGCCGTAATTAATTTGTAACCTTCCCGCCTCGTATCCAATGTTCTTAAAAGTAGATCAGATTAGAGCGGGTACAGTGGTGTACACTAGTATGTAACATTGTCCATATCAACACCAAACCAACTCATACTATGGTATATTCAGCTTCTTCACACATACAACTTTTCTTGGTTCTCATGCCATAGTGATCGAATATAAGATTATAAACAATCCAATTCTCGATGTGCATGCTCTGTCATCCACATCATTTTCTATCCTACATAGCAGAGCTTCCATTTACCTTATAGACAGCTAATGCGATCTATGTATATTGTTCGGTGTCAAGTTGTATATATGTTCACCCTGGAGGAATTCTATCAATTGATGCATATACTAAAAAATCAGAATGGGTAGATTCCTGGAGAAAATTTATTATCCTTGACAAATCAATAATTATTTTTTTAATGATAAAATAAGAGCTTCGGTCTCTACATCACAAGCAGATACATATATATATACTCCACACAGCCTTGACAAATCAATTGGTATATTCCTGTAAATAAGTTGTACTGGAGCCTAGACGGCATGCGGACATTGCACGCAGCTCAAGTTAAGAGCCGATCGATTGAGTTGATCAGACCGTGGTAGATGCTAGCTAGCTTGTTTCTTGCAAGAAAGCAAGGACTTTGCAGGCACTACACTAGCTACTGACCTCACTTCACTGGCTTGTTCTGCCCATTTACTGTCCACACCTAATTGAGAGCTGGAGTAGCTAGCTTGCTAGCACCGGTACCATGCATGAATTGCGTATTTGCGTGGTGTACAAGTACACGCATATACATGCAGCTCCAATGTCGCTACATGGAAAAGTTTTTTGGAACCAACTTTTTTTTATCAGCAACGTTCCAAAAATGAACGGTTTTCAAACAAGTGCCATTGCATCAGCCCCAAAAACTGTTGCAGTGCAATGAAGAAGATGACCATCTTAGCTCTTAGGCTTCATTGTGATCCAACCAAATCACATTGCAAAAATTAGACCGATCGAGCTAATCAGCTCATCTAATACAGAGATGTAGCCTAGGTAGGTACGTTGATTATTTAATTTAAAGGAGATCATAATATATACGACGTACATGAACCAATACGAGAATGTGCCTGCATCGAGAATTAATATTTGGTGTTTATATTTGTTTCGAAATACTAGTAATTACCACGTAATGTATGACATTCGTATTGTCGTTTCGAAATAACTAGTCACAAATAGCGCATATGGTTAATCTCAATCATAAAAAATATATGTTCTTTTATATATATATATATATATATCAGTTCAAAATAACTAGTAATTAATACCTAAACCTTTGAAAAATGCATGTGCGCGCATGGTTAATCTAAAAACGTATGTCGTTTGGGTTGTTTTTTAATAGCCATTAATTAACATCTAACTTTTTTTTTTAAAAAAAGCGAGTGTATATAGTTTCAATCCTAATTATTTCCTTAAAGAAAAAATATTTCTATCAGTTTTCCAGGTGTTGATTGCACCACTTCTTTTGTCGTTTGCACAGAAACTGCGCGCCTGCTTTGGATCAAAACGGTACATTAATTGTAGCTCAAACGTTCTTGCTGGTGGATTGCTACAGCCATATAATTAAGTTTAAATAAAATTGGCAGCATGTATTGTAACCCCAAAAGATTGTAAATCTTTCTATAAGGAGCACAAAGTGTTTCTTCTTAACTAATTCAACATAAATGAACCAATACAACAATGCCCTAGATTGGAAAATGTACGGCGTCTCTGCATTGGTTAGAAATAACTAACTGTTCGGAATCGCGGTTGCTTTAGGGTCAAAACCATATAATCAAGAGAGCTCATATATTCATGTAGGCTATATATATGTGCTATAGCCGTAAAAGTTCAAATGCAATTGGCAACAAGTATAGTATTGTAAGCCCTCAAAAGATGTAGGGCATGTTTGGTTTGTAGTCCTAGATAGCCATACTAATGCAAAGGTCATGGCCAATCCAGGGCACGACCTTTTAAAGGTAAAATTTTATGTGTTTGGTTTGAAGACAACAAAGAATGGCCAATTAAAAATAAAAAATAATTCAAAATTTTAAAAAATTTGAAAAGTATTTAAAATGGGAGACTATGATTCAAGTTTATAAGCCAATATCCAAAAAAATACTTTCTTGTAACATATATTCACCTAAATCATTTTCCCAAAAATGTATATTGTAAGCACCCCAAAAAAAAGGGAGGAGCTCGTCTTGAATCTTATATTCACTAAACAAGAGAGTATATTTGTAAGCACCCCAAAAATTTAGCTCTTTCAAAGGAGCACATGATAACTTATTAGACGTACATGAACCAATACAAGAATGCCCGGCCTGAATCTAAATTTTATGTCATAAACTGAAAAAAGTCTGCTTGCCTACCTCAGCTATGATACATGCATGGTGCACTTAATGCTCTGACCTAAAAAAACTAGGTACTCGTCTCTCACAAGTATGCAAAGTGATGCAAATAACCCTATAAGTGGTTTTGCGGACGGTATTGCCACATCTGCTATACACATGGCTGGTTTTGCCACATGGGATGCACCTATGGCATTTTCTTTTCCTTTTTTAATTGATTATATGCGGGACCGACATGTCATCCTCCCTTCTTCCTCTCCTCCCTTCCCTTTCTGCCTCTTCTCGCTCCCACGAGCCACAAGCCTCCTCCTCCATCGTACAGAACGCCACCACCTCCCCCATGTTCTCCTCTAGGCCACCGACTCCCCCTCTGTTCTCCCTTACGCCTCCACCTCCGCTCTCCCTTGCAGCTCCACCTCACCCATACAGAGTGTCACCGCCTCCCCTATGCTTTTCCTAGAGCCTCTACCTTCACCCCATCTCTCCTACAACTCTGCCTCCTTCTCCCATGACGGCGGTGACCCCTCCTAGCGCCCTCCTTGGCCTGGGCTCGTCTGACAGCGGGCGGAGTTGGAGCTGGCAACGGTAACAAGCTCCCCTTGTAGGTGCCAACGTCTAGCGGCACCGGGTGTCGGAGTGGAGGGAGGAGGCCAACAGGGATGGGTTGGCTGGAGGGGAGGAAGAAGGCCGATAGGGATTGGTTGCATCAATGGCATCGACAGGCAATTTGTTTGTGGCATCGGTGACATCCTCTAGGGAAGAGAGAGGAACATGTGAGAGAAAGAGAGGCCGCAGTATAGGGCTTATGTGCAGCATCCGCTAGAGATGCCAGGAAGGGGACGGTGTGATAGCGTTGTCAGCGAAGGCATGGCTAGCCTGCCATGCGGGAGAGAGATAAAGTGAGACCGTGAGAGAAGGGTACGAGATAGGAATTGACCTATGGGCCCCACACTAAAAATAGATTAAAACAACAAGAAAAATTGCCACATGCACTGAGAGGGAAGTTCCTGCCATGCTGACTAGGCGTAAGTGGCTTGCGTGGACTGCCTCGGTGGCAAAACCGCTCGCAGAACTGTCTGTGAGGGGTTATTTGCACCACTTTGCATACTTGTGGGGAGCTAATACCTGGTTTTTTAGACTAGGGATTAAGTGTACCATGTATCATAGTTGAGGGGAGGTAATCAAACCTTTTCCTTTTAAATTTAGATTAATTTAAAATTTGTCACTTCAAAGATTGGTAATTAAGGATTTGCCACTCCCTATATCAATGACATGTGAGTCATGGGGCCACATATCATTGACTCATGAGTGGCAATTACTTAATTGGCAATGTTTGAAGTGGCAAGTATTAAAACCCCCTTTAAATTACTAGTATTGAACGCCTAAACTTTTGAAAAAAAAAGACGCACACATGGTTGGAAACTCAATTGTTTTTTTAAAGAAAAAGTAATTTCTGCCGGTTGTCTTTTGGGTGTGGATTGCGCCACTCCTTTTGTCACTTGCACAGAAATTGCGGCTCCATCAAAACCGTGTATCGAAACGGGTAGTAATAAATACTCAAGATATCAAAAGCTCGTGTTTTCTTGCTGACAGATTGCTATAGGTATAGAAGTTTGAATGGAGTTGAAAACATTGTATTGTAACCCTCTAGAAAATTATTTCTCTTTCAAAGGAGCCCTTATGGCTTTTGACAGCTAATACGACATATATTAACTAATATAATATAGATCCGAAAATGTGTGGTGTCTTTATTGTTTGGAAAATACTAGTAATGAACACCTAAACTTCTACTAAAGAAAATTGTCATGTGTATAATTGCAATCTAGATTATTTTCTTAAAGAAAAAAGAAATTTCTGCTTATTATCTTTCAAGTGCGAGAAAACCGCGACTGCTTTTGGGGCAAAATCGTATAAATAGAATGTGTGCTAATAACTAATCAAGAGATAGAAATAGGGGGTTGTATTTTTGCTGGCAGACTGCCACATGCATAAAAGTTTGAATGAAATTGAAAACATTGTATTGTAACTCCCTAAAAAATTCTCTCTCTTCAAAGGAGCCCTTGGTGGCTTCAAATAATACAATATAAATTAACTAATATAATACAAAATGAAAGCTATATTTTCGAGAATACTAATAGTGAACACCTAAACTTCTCAAGATAATCGTTGTGCGTATAGTTGTAAATATCTAAAGTATTTTCTTAAAGAAAAAAAGTAATTTATGCTGATTATCTTTCAAACGTTGGTCGCGTCACCTATTTCATAGTGTGCGAGGAAACCGCGGCTGCTTTTAGGGCAAAACCATATACTATAATATAATAGAACGTGTTAATAATCACTGTAGAGATAAGAACTTAAGAAGGGGTGCATTTTTGCTGGTGGATTGCTATAAGCCTACCGGCGTAAAAGTTTGAATGAAATTAGAAACATTGTTCTGTGCCCCTAGAAAATTGTCTCTCTTTCAAAGGAGCCGTTGGTGATTTGAGACAGCTAATACGATATATATTAACCTATATTATAAACTGAAAATGTTTGATGCCTTTATTGTTTCGATAGTGCTAATAATAAACACCTAAACTTGTAAAGAAAATATTTGTGTGTAAAGTTGTAATCTAAATTATTTTACTAAAGAAAAAGTAATTTCTGGTGGTTATCTTTTGAACGTTAGACGTGCCACTTGTTTCGTCGAAAACTGCGGCGGGTTTGGAAAGCAAAATTGTGTATGGTGATGGAAGAAATGGAATATGTGATAATAAGTTTACTCAAAATATAGAAAAAGGGTGTATTTTTTCTGGCAAAGATTGGTAGAGCTTAAAAAGAATTAAACGAAAATGGTGGCAGGCAGGACGAATGGCAACTCCCGAAGAAAATTTGAAAGTGCGATTTTGCGGAAACATTGATGGAGCGAGGGAAAACAGGAGGCCACTTTCCCTCTCCCCGAAAACCAAAAACTGAAGGAAAACAACCCCCAACCAAGCAGCGCATCGCCAGCGCTGATTTTAGCTCCGGTGGTTTCCCTTTCTTCCCCCCTTCCTTCTTCCCCCCCAAGGCCCAAACTTTTCACCTTCCCTTCCCCCTCTCCCCTCCCGAGCACCCCGAGCGGAGGCGGCGGAGGCCGAGGCGGACCGCGCCATGGACGCTTTCGAGGCCATCAAGGTGGTGTACGCCCGCCTGCAGGCGCTCGACCCCGACCTGGCCTCCAAGATCATGGGCACGCTCCTCGTCCAGGACAACGGCGACAAGGACATGATCCGCCTCGCCTTCGGCCCCGAGCACCTCCTCCACTCCGTCGTCGCCAAGGCGCGCGCCGACCTCGTCCACAAGCCCCCCTCTCCTCCGCCCGTGCCCGCACCCGCGCCGGCCCCGTGGGGGCCGCCCACTCCGGGAGCGGACCAGCCGGGGTACGCCGGCGAGGCCTTCTTCCCCGAGGACTACGCCTGCTGGTCCCCGGCGAGCGGCGGCCACCGCCGGAGCTTCTCCCTGTCCGACGCCGAGGCAGGGTGGAAACCGTGCCTCTACTACGCGCGCGGCTACTGCAAGAACGGCTCCTCCTGCCGCTTCCTGCACGGCTTGCCGCCGCCCGAGGACGGCGCCGAGCAGGACCGCGCGAATGCGGCAGCCGCGCGCTCACAGCTCATGGCGTCCGCCTTCCCCTTCGCGCCGTCGCCCAAAGGCCTCAGCTTCCTGCTCCAGCAGCAGCAGCAGCAGCAGCAGAGCGGCTCCCAAAGGTGGCACCTTTCTTCAACCCGCAAAGCAAACACTGCTCGCGTTGTCATGTCCTTTCCGTTCGCCTCGTTGAATTAGGTTGGCTGTTGTGTCAGGGCGGCGGCCATGCTTCTGGGCGGTGGCGAGGACCTGCACAAGTTCTCGGTGCGCTCGCCTCGGATGGACCGCGGCGACCTAATCTCCAACCCCGGCGCGCGCCAGATCTACCTCACCTTCCCAGCCGACTCCACCTTCAGCGAGGAGGACGTGTCCAACTACTTCAGGTACCGACCCGACCGCCATTGCTGCGTTCTCCGTCCTCCTTCGTCCCTTTCCTCCTGTGGAGCACTGCGGTGTTTCGTGGTGTAATGGAACGATGGAATCGATTGCCCCCAGCATCTACGGCCCGGTGCAGGACGTGCGCATCCCGTACCAGCAGAAGCGCATGTTCGGCTTCGTCACCTTCGTCTACCCGGAGACGGTCAGGCTCATACTCGCCAAGGGCAACCCGCATTTCGTCTGCGACGCGCGCGTCCTCGTCAAGCCCTACAAGGAGAAGGGCAAGGTCCCCGACAAGTTCAGGCACGACGCCGGCCATTGCCTCTATGCACATTGCTTATTGCGACGGTTTCCGTCATAAAAATGCCTTCTTTTTTTCATCCTAGGGTTCTTTGTGTGATTGCAGGAAGCTTCAGCACACGCACCAGGGCGACTTCGCCGCCTGCACGACGCCCACCGGGCTGCTCGAGTCCAGGGACCCCTTCGACCTTCAGCAGCCGCAGATCGGTGAGTGCTAGCTAGAGCAGTTCTGTGCGTGCATTCTTATCGCATCTGTGTTGCATGTTATAGATGGATTGGTGTTGCAATGTGTTAGGGCCAAGGATGCTGTATGGGAACATGGCCAGCCATGAGGCGTTTCTGAGGAGGAAGCTGGAGGAGCAGCAGCAGGCGGCCGAGCTGCAGCAGGCCATTGAGATGCAGAGCCGCCGGTTCATGGGGCTCCAGCTTCTCGACCTCAACAGCAGGGGTCACCATCTCGGCCTCAGCTCCCCCGTGGGCTCACCTGTGGCTCTGGGGCAAGCCGATGGCAATGGCAACGTCAATGCCGTCCATCTGGAGGATGTCACCATCCAAGGTCAAACCCTTGACCTTGACAATCTCCATGCCCATGGCAGTGCCATCCATTGTTGTCAAATGTTGTGAGTTGCTCATAGTTTCTTTCTGGGTGTAGATAACAGTGGTGGCCTTGCCATGAGCACAGCTGCTGCTTCTGCAATTGCCACAGAAGGCAAGCTGGAGCAGCAGGAAGAGGAGGGCAATGGCAATGGCAATGGTAGTCCCAAGCAAGTAGTCAACTCTGGGAAAGAGGGGAAGAGGGAATCTGGTCCTGGGGCAGCAGCACCCAATGTTTCTTGTGGACTCCAAGAAAGGTAGGATTTTCTATGTTGTAGTAGTAGAATATTTTTTACCTGATGGGCAGAGGCTATTTCTTTGGATTTGTGGGAAAGAAAAGGGGCATGTCACACTCACATAGAGAAGCAAAGCAAAGCAAAGCTGCCCTTTCTTTATGTAGATTTGTTGTATTATTCTCTCTGACTGAACAAAATGCACCTTTAAAAGCAAAGTTATTGCAAAAGGGGGGTGAGGTGCTATAGACTGTTTAGGGTGCTGATCATAGGTTCTCATGACTGGAAGCAACAAAAGGAGAAAAGAAATGCAAAGGCAAAGGGTAGGGGAAAGAGAAGAGAAACTAATGACCATTGTTAAAACAGTTTTTCTTGTGCAAGCTGCGCCTTTTCTGGGGAGTGAGGCTGGGGGACTTTCCAGGACTGACATGTTTTCTTGTTGTTTGAATCGTAGTGGCGTGGTGGAGCACAACTTGCCTGATAGCCCCTTTGCATCTCCCACCAAAGCAGGCTCCATTGATGCTGCTGCTGGAGCAGCACCAACAGCTCACTCTGGTAACATCAGCAACAGTGGCAGCGCTCATCTGGCTGCCTCGTCCCTGTTCCCCCCTGCATCCTCCACCCTTGAGCTGCCTCCCTACAACTCATGCTTCTTTCAAGTGCCCAGGTGAATTGGAGCAGCTTCCTCGCTTCACAGTTTCACTTGCATAGCTTAGCTGCATGTTTTGTTTTTACAGCATCAGTAAGTCATCTTATTGTGTGTGTGTGTGTGTGTGTGTTTCTTCAGGTTGTCCCCCGGGCATGGAGCCATTGGGCTGTGAATACAAAGCAAACAAGGAAGGGGGGGTGGGGGGTCTCCTTTTCCTCTCAGCTGGGAGTAAGTGGCAGCAACCGCCCTGCATCTGCATTATACAATCTTGATAGCGCCGTAACAATCAATCACTCAATTATAATGCATATAAAATGAGCCTCTCCTGCCAGCCCCTGATGGCTCTGTCATTGGTTTTTGTATGTCTGTTCTCTGCAGGGACCCATGAGATGACCCCATCAAGTGGAGGAAAGGAAAGTAAAGCAAAGGAAAGCTTTAACAAAATACTACTAGGTGTATCTTCAGTCTTCAGAGAGGAGAAAGCTACAAAGAAAGGAAACAAGTCTAGGTTGTTTTAGCTCTAGGCCTTAAGTATATGATAGTATAAATAATACTAGTCTTTTAATTAGCTCCTGCTAGAATCAAGAGCAAGAACAGCAGATCATCATGCGGCGTCCATCTTGGAGAGCAAGCATGCTCCTTTGTAACTGTATGGATCTCAGTATGAAACAAGTATACCGTAGCTGCTGTAGTAGTAGTAATCTGTCCTGGTACTGGTAGCCAGTTTTTGTGAAGTGACATGGCTGCATACAGACATCAGAAGATAACAGGGTAGAGAGAGAAACGGGGAGGGGAGAAACAAGAGGTCTAGACAAAAGCCAGACAGACTGCAGTCACAGAAGGGAAAGTGATGAGAGGGGGCACTGCTGGGACCAGAGCACTCACGGGTGCAGAGAATTAAAGTGGAATCACCTCTCGAATTTTTTTTTATTTTTATTTTCAATTTTTTAGAAATAAGTAAATGTTTTTTATTTTTTAAAAAATTAAATAAATAGTCTTTCGTCGCCAGCCCATTGGGCGAGAAGGATAACCCACCCTTCGATCAGACGAGATTTTAAAAATCTGCTCAACGGATGGGTGGGCTTTGCTTGTATGGCCCACGCGTGGGACAGGCTAAAACCCGCCCGACGGGAGGGCGAGCTTTGATAAATCGCCCGCTTGTTGGGCGAGCTTTTCTTCGAGCGACCCACTTGTAGGGTGGACCAAAATTTGTCCTGCCGTTGGGCGATATTTATAATCCGCTCGTCTGGCGGGTGGGATTCTTTATTTTTTTGCCTTAGAAATTTTTTGATTTCATAATAAAATCAATGTGTCATAAAATAAAATTAAATAAATGGGGTTTTGGTATCGTTTCAAAATGTAGGTAATGAAGAGTGTGCCGTATCGAAGGGCTCTTCTACCACTGCCTTGAGTCCCGATTTTTTCCACGGTCACGACGGTCGACCCTATGGAAAAATCAATAAAAAAATATAATATATAAATCAAAATGCCAAATTTGTTTGATTTGCAAAAAGGGATTGATCGATTTATTAATTCAATATTTTTAATATGTTTTTCGAAAATAGGGTGTATGAATTTGTGTGGTTCAAAATTAGGGTTTACGAAGGGAAAAATTTTGTTATTTTGTATGAAAGAAGCTGACAGTTTTAATTTTCATCTTTTCTATTATTAGATTGAAAAAAATGTTTGTCTTATCACAAAGCATTTCTCACATGCCAGGAGTTATAGTGTTGAAGGTAGAGTGGTCTTAAGAAATTTTTATTGTCGGGATTACAAGAAAGCTCCTACTAAGTACAACGGGGATATTTTTCCTTACTGTTAGCATCAGGTCTAACCTCCTTTGCGCGACGTGCCCTATCACGCTCTCTCCCTTTCAGTCTCTCGTGTCTCAGCAGCCTGACGTTCAGCGTTCTCTTGTCGCTTGCGGTACTTCTCCTGCCAACGCTTGCGCTTCTCCTCTCGCTCCTCCTCATTCTGGCACTGCCTGAACCACTGCCTCTTCCAACGGACCTCACACTCGATGTGTTTCTTGTCTTCCTCCAATTGCTCCGTGTCTAGCCACTGCCAGAAATCGCAGAGAGGTGGGGGATACTATTTGTTCAACATAAGTTAGTACAGATCATATGTGCTATGTAGGTAGATATAATCATACAGGATAGGGTGAGCAAGTACCTTTGGACGCTCACCAAAGGCAACATTGGGTGGATCGTACTCGTAGTTCGCACACATGAAGAACCTCCTTCCGTAAGTATATGAGAAACCTTCGTCGGATTGAACAAACTTGCAAAGGTCACCACAGAAGCACATTAGAACATTGACCCCTTCTGGCATGGTGGTGTTAAACTTGCTCCTCGGAGGGGTCTCAGAGCCGGAGGCTGTCATTGCTCGTTACAAAGAGATTTGTGGAGTGTATGGGTCGGAGTAATATGTGAGTTTCAGAGGGAAGTTGCAGCGCAAAGGACCCAAAGGCAGGAGAGTTTTTATAGTGAAGTTTGTTTGGTGCATGGATAGAGTTCATGGAAGCGTACGTATCCCTCCCGAGTCTTCTTCTTCTGCGATTGATGTGATTGACGGTGAAAAGCAAGATCTTGTTGGTCGGCAAATGTGAAATGTCGATGGATCTTGCAGTTGATTTGACCGGACGATGAAAAGCGGTACTGTTGGTCAATCTCCTCGGCACACACTCCAAGCAATGATCATCTGTCATGCAATGTTAGCAATGAATGCACTGCTATACCAACGAAATGAACGGGCTGCATTGATATAGGCAGATGTAGGGCACTGTTAGCACATGTTTAATTAGTAAACGATGTCAATAAGCATAATTAACAAACTAATTAATCCATTTTGTTAATTACTCCTCGGCCTATATAATGGTAGGCAGAGTAGACGTCGCTCTCACTCCCACACTCACTCTCACTTTGTGTGTGTAAACTCCCTGCTTTGTTTAGAAACTAAAGGGTTGGCTTCGTAGGAGGGAGGCGAGTAGAGAAAGACATCACTTTGCTATCGCACCGTGCAACGGGTGTTTTTCTCACAGGAGTTAGGTACGTTTGGAAATATTGATATATTTATTTTTTTTATCGGGAGAGTGTGTATGTAACGTGTCGTGTGGCCGAAATATGCTGGATATTCTTGCGGGTTTGCTTGTGTGAGAGGGTTATGTTCTGCGTTATCTCTCAGTGTTGTCTGTTCTATCATGATAGTGCGTAGTTTGAGGAAGTACTATTTCCTCCTGTCGTGTTCAATAAATTCATGCAGGTGAAAGGATCAATATGTCGTCTAGAGAGGGTGAATAGGCAGTAAAAATAAAACAGAGTTAATTTTGCGGAAGTAACACCAGATTATCCGGGATGTTGTACCGGATAATCCGAATCACACCGGACAGTCCGGTATACTCTACCGGATAGTCCGGTACCAGCTGAAGCAACCTGGAGTGACAACACAAGCAACCCTCCACTGGGGTGACAACACAAGCAACCCTCCACAAGCTGAAATATCACCTCACGAAGTAGATTAACTAGCACAATAAGCTTAAGAGGCTGTTATCAAATTCTCAAGACAAAACTTTTCAAGGATATCTTAAGATTTAGGAGATTAAGGTTGAAGAGAGCAAACCGAAGACGAGAAGTGATTTATCCCGAAGTTCAGATCCTTGAAGAGATCCTACGTCTCCGTTGAGGCAGCTTAGTCACACTCAAGCCGGGGTCTTTCTCAACCCTTTCCTCACCGGCGTTGCACAAAGCACTCACCGGGTTTACTCCTTGATTCCTTTCCGTGAGGAGGTGGAATCCAACCTTCACAAACTCCGAGGGCTCACCACACGAAGATTTGGGAGCTCCTCAGTGACCCCTAGTCGTCTAGGAGTCCTCAACCTCCAAGAGTAACAAATCCGACGAGAAATTGAACATAAAGGTGGCCCTAGTGCTCACAAGATGAGACCAACTCAGATATAGCACCAGATCCTAACTCCTCAACCCTCTAAGCTCAAGAATCACTCAGATCTAGAGAGGGGAGGTGCTAGGAAGCAAGAACAAGTGTGAGAGAGTGTGTGTGTGAATAACCAGGTGTTCCAACGGGCAAATGAAGCTAGGGAGACAGTGAATGGGTATATATAGGTCCTCACAACCCTAGCCACAATTTTTAGAACGAAGGTACCGGATAGTCCAGTAGGAAAGACCGGATAGTCCGGATGACTTAGAATCAGAGGTTCATTGGTTGAGTAAGTCCGGATAATCCAGTATGGGACACCGGATAGTCCGGTTAATTATTTCTCAGCCAGGGAGTTTGAGTGGCTATCAAGATCGGACATTCCGGTTCACACCGGATAGTCCGATGTATACTATCGGATAGTCCGGTTAAATATTTTTAGAGCAGAAACTTCTAGTGGACGAGAAGATCGGACAATCCGATGGCGACCGGATAATCTGGACTGAACTACCGGAAAATCCGGTTAAATACAAATTGATTCCAGAAATCATGGGTGGAGAAATAGAGCGGACAGTCCGGTGTACTCCGGATAATCCGGACAGATACACCGGATAGTCCGGTGTGTATGATCAGTAAAACACCCGGAAAAATTGTGGGAGGGACCTGGTGTCTACGGACTGATGTGAAACTTATCTAATGAGCACTTTAGACACGTAGAGTTAATTTCTCGTCGAATCCCTCTTAATAGTACGGCCAAACTACCTTAAGACTCAAAATTAAAATTACATGATATTATCAACCTTGGGTCGTAGAGGCGGAATGGGAACGTCCAACACAAATGTTCAACATATCCTGTAATCTGCAATTATCTCTCAAGCATTCATTAGATTTTTAATTGATCGTCATAAATCACCAAAATCAACTTAACGGCCTAGATGCACTTACAATCTCCCCTTTTTGTGATTGATGACAATACAATTAAAGCTTCAACAAAATTGACAATATGCATAAAAGGAACTCCCCCTAAATTCTTGCATATCATGAATATAGTAAAGACATACCTAAATTCAGTTAAGGCACATAGTTCAAACATAAGTAGTAGCACACACACCAAAAACATAAAGCATAAACAGTAAACAGTAGCATAAACAAGTAAACAGTAGCCCAACTCCTAGAAGCTTTTCTACTCTTCTCCCCCTTTGGCATTAAACACCAAAAAGAAGAGGCTTAGCGGAGGTCTACTCGTTGTAGTCATCATCGCCATCGTCGCCGGAGCCCAAGCCTTCATAATCTTCGAAAGAACCCTCCTCCTGAGCAGCTGGAGGAGCAAAGAGGGCGTCGTCGGCGGTGTAGTCGCTGTCCTTCACTTCAGAGCCGTCGGGAGAGCAAGGAAGGTCAAGTTGGCGCTGAATCATCTTCAGGCGCCGAGTGTTCTTCTTGACACGCCGGGCCTGTTTCTTTCCCATACAAAAGAGGGCGCGAAGCATGTCGTCCATTGAGGAAGAACCAGCGGCTGTAGCAACAGAGGGAGAAGGAGCTGTCTCCACTGCAGGTTTAGCTGGAGCTCGCCGAGACTTGGTAGTGATCATTCTTATTCTCAAGCTTTGATGCTTCACTTCCTTGTGAAAGGTCAGTCCAGAGACTGCTTCAATCATCTTCATAATGTAAGGGGCATAGGCACATCCCCTCAGAGGAGTGATGGCAACCAGGCGTATCTCCTGCCAGATGAAATCAAAAACATCGAAAGGTCTTGTGTTCCCTCTCATTCTGTGCAGCAGATTCCTTGTCAAAGAGAGCACACTACTGGCATCTCCCATCTTGGGAGTCAGAGTCTTCCTGAGCAGGCCATAGAGATAGTTGTAGAAAGGTAACATGCCTTCAGTGGACCCTAGCTTGAACTTTGACTCTTCATCATAGAGAAACAGCAGGGCCTCTGGATTCATACTCTGTTCATTGTGGATCTTTTGAGTCCCTTGCCTGTCAGCTGCAGTGAAGCCTAAGATCTCAGCAAATCTAGACTTCTTCACTGAAAAAGTCTGCCCATTAGTCATCCAGATCATAGTTTAAGCAGCATCATTGTCTACGTACAAGGTAGCATAGAACTGGGCTATCACCTCCTCACACCAATCATATTGGAGCCCCATTATATCCTTGACTTTTGTTCTTTCACAGGCAGCTATAACTTCATCAAAAACACCATCCTTTGCATCCTCCATATATGTCCAATCTACCCACTGCATTGGTAGAATGGGATGCTTCCTGTCGAAGATGACAGTAGCATAGAAGTCCTCTTGGAACTCAGTCCAAAACCTAGGATCAAAAATAGTCTTGTTATACTTTCTTGGGTCTAGCATCCTTTGATCCCTTACTTCATTTGCTCTTTTCTTGTAGTTTCTGTGCCTCCTGGCATAATCTCTCCCTGCCACTGGCAATTTCATCCTCAAAGGTCCAATAACCTGCTCCTGTCTTTGCTTAGAGCCTTGCCTATTTGTGTACTCGCCTTGACGCTTATGAACCTTAGAGGCAACTCTTTTGACAACTGCCTTTCTTTTTCCTTTAGGGTCAGGAGCGTCAGGAGTAGTCTCTTCCTGAGGTTCCTCTTCTATCTCATCTCCTCTTTTTTCTTGTACAGACGGATCTGCCCTCTGTTTTGTCCTTCTCTCACGCTGCTGGCTGCCACTGCCGGAGGAGAAGTCCATTTCACTAGAGACAATGAAATGAAGTCAAGGAATTAGATGGATAGCCCATAGACGGACAATCATGTCTTAGAGAGTTGAAGTTAAGCTGTCCATACCGGATAGTCCAATGTTTAGGTCCGGACTATCCGATCCTCATCGGATAATCCGGTGTCAATTCCGGATTGTCCGATGTGGACAGATCTACTTCAAAATCTCTAGGTCAAGATTTTCCTATGGATCTATTGACTATCACAGTTCTACTTGAGTACGCAAGTATTCCTAGGGGATATCTAAAGGCATTTCTCCAGAATTTGCAAGTTTTTGAACTAAATTAGGGCAAAGGATGTAGAAAGCCCTAGTTTAAGAGACTTGCAAAGATTTAACAAAGCAAATACCTCAAAATCTTGGTGAAGAGGTGGAGAACCACTCCCCCTTGATCCAAGGCCTTCTTGGAGCTTTTCCTATGTCAGATCTCCCAGAGAAGAGGTGAGGGAGGTGAGGGCGTCCGTGGGAAGAGAAAGAGCTCGGGTGTGGGTGAGAGAGGAAGAAAGGAGGAAAGTGGGAACCCGTTCGCCATAAGTAGTCATGAATATACCGGATTATTTGGACTCATGTACCAGACTGTCCGATGTGACACCGGACTATCCAGACAAGGGTACCGGACTATCCGGTTAATTCACAAGAATGCAGGGCGACCGGGTAGCTGATTGGATCGGATTATCCGGTAAAGTCCGGACTATCCGGTACGAAGCACCGGATTATCCGGTCCAGTCAGAAGCAAATTGGTTGAGAATAATGATTTTGAACAGGAGAGCGAGTTAGAGCTAGAAAAGAGAGAGAGAGAGAGTTGCCTAAAGTTGTGACTAGTACACATCAATAATCAAAATATAGTCACAATGTAGTGCAAGCTCATTAAGTCCAAATCAAACAAGATCCTTAGAACTATGAAATATATATATATAGATAGACTTAGCTAGATTCAAAGCAATTTTGCATTACATCAAGCAAAGGGGTGCAAAGACTCAAGCCACATTCCTTGAATCAAGAATATTTAGTTCACTTTAATTTCACAAAAACATTTTTCGTCTAGTGGTTTGGTAAATATATCGGCTAATTGTTTCTCGGTTCTCACATGGGATATATCGATATCACCCTTGGTGGAATGGTCTCTAAGGAAGTGGTGGCGGATATCGATATGTTTAGTTCTTGAGTGTTGGATGGGGTTGTTGGCAATTTTAATAGCACTCTCATTGTCACACAAAAATGGAACATGGTTTAGGTTAACCCCATAGTCTCTCAAAATTTGCCTCATCCAAAGTAATTGAGCGCAACAATGTCCCGCAGCAATATACTCGGCCTCGGCGGTGGATAGGGCTACAGAGTGTTATTTCTTAGAAGCCCAAGAGACTGGAGACCTACCTAGGAATTGACAAGTACCGGAAGTACTTTTCCTATCTACCTTACAACCGGCATAGTCCGCATCCGAATAGCCGATTAGGTCAAAGTTTGACCCTCTAGGATACCGAAGACCAAAATTTAGAGTGTGAACTAAATATCTTAAGATTCTTTTGACCGCCACTAGATGGCCCTCTTTAGGTGCGGCTTGGAATCTTACACACATGCACACACTAAGCATTATGTCAGGCCTAGATGCACATAGATAAAGCAAGGAGCCAATTATGGAATGGTATTCCTTTTGATCGACGCCCTTACCGTTTATATCCAGGTCCAAATGTCCATTTGCTTGCATTGGTGTCTTTATGGGCTTTGCTTGATCCATGTCGAATTTCTTGAGCATGTCCTTCACAAACTTGGCTTGGCTAATGAACGTTCCTTCCTTTAATTGTTTCACTTGTAAACCGAGGAAGAACTTCAATTCGTCCATCATGGACATCTCAAAACGTTTAGTCATTAATTGTCTAAACTCCTCGCAAAACAGCTCATTAGTGGATCCAAAGATAATATCATCTACATATACTTGACATACAAAGATATCTCCATCTATCATTTTAGTGAATAGAGTGGGATCAGATTTACCCATTTCGAAGCCCTTTCTTACCAAGAACTCCTTGAGGCACTCATACCACGCACGGGGTGCTTGTTTTAGTCCATATAGTGCCTTGTGGAGCTTGTAGACGTGGTTAGGATACTTGGGGTCTTCGAAGCCCGGAGGTTGCTCAACATAGACAAGCTCGGAAAGCGGCCCATTGAGAAATGCACTCTTTACATCCATTTGCTTAAGCGCAATCCAAACCTTCAATTTGGGTGAAGCCTTGGGCAACCAATCGTGCTTTGTTCTTGATCACCACACCGTGCTCATCTTGTTTGTTGCGAAAGACCCACTTGGTTCCTATCACATTTTGCTTGGGTCGTTCTACCAATTCCCATACTTATTTCAACTTACATTCAATACTTATTTTCGACTTCATAGCGTTCTTCTTCGGCCTACCGCATTGCACATATGGCTTCACGACACTCCATGAACAGTTGGATCAGATAAGCCTGGTGAGCGTCAAATGGTCCTGGATGTGAAACGCGTCTACCAAGCGACGACTTGCCTATTCAGACGAGAGCTAGCTATAACACAGAGCCAACCATGATAAGAGATCCAAACTTCTACATGGATGGCCACATTGTGCACATGGAGTGGACACAGTTGTACAAACTTTTGACCATGTTGTCGAAGGATGGACTGGCCGACGTTTCTACCGCTGCGCATACTTCGAAGTAAGTGACTAGCCCGAGAACGGTCCAGGGTTAAATACTTTTCCATCTTACCTTTTTCTCATTTCCAAATACAGACCGATGACTGCGGCTTCAACAAATGGATGGACGACCCCTTCCCAATGGCCTCTAACAGTTACATCGATCATCTTCACGCAAGAATCTCCCGCCTTGAGGAGCGAATTGACTTTGCTACTCACTTGAACAATGTGTATACCCATGTGGAATCGCTCCATCGACGCCACTAAACCTAGCGTCCCTACTACAACAGGGGTTTCTTTCATGTATTTTGCATCAATCTTCAGCCTACGTGGATTACTATCATGTACTGCGTACCATAATTTCAATGTCACGAGAGCAGCATCTTCAGTTCGTTTATATCATGCGTACTATAATCTGAATGCCTTGAGCGGTCTAGATCAATTGGCTTCATGGCCTAGGGCTTGTGGGCATCGCACGATAGATGACATAAATAAGAAAAGCTTTAAAGTCGAAAATGACAAATGGCGAAAATGTTCATGCAAGTACTGAATATATACAACAGGAGGTACAAAGTTTCATGTAAAGAATAGAAACTACTGTCCTCCCCTCTTGGGCTTCACCCCGCGGACTTATCCCTCTGGCTGTGCCTTGCGGCCACGCCCTAGCTGTGTGCTAGGGAAGGTGTAGCGGTCCGGTGGGTGAACGTCCCGGTGAGGACGAGCCTGTGGTGCAGGCGTCGCCAACTCAGCCTGTGACGGCTGTGTCGGTGGAGGAGGCGTTCCTGACAACTATGAGCCTCCGACCTCGTCGTGGGGGATGAAGCACTGGTCCAAGTCGAAGTCGTCCAAGCCCTGGTCGTCCACTACGTGATGGACTAGACTGTGCCACTCTGTGGAGATAGGACCTAATCCATGCAATGTCTTCATTAGTAAACGACATATCATAAATAAATTGAAGTGCTCGACCACAAAAGTGACTCGCACCTATAACAGGAGGGCGCGGTGCCTGTGGTGCGGGTTGCGACCCTGGTGGTGGTGCCCTCGAAGCACCGCAGGGTGTGGACGACGCGGCGGCCTAGGAAGACGGCGCGGCGGTAGAGGAAGACGTTCCGGTCTCGGTGAACTGCTGCCTCCACGCTCCCTGGGGTGGCCACTGCGAGGACGGACGAAGGCCTCCTGACGGTACCCTCCAGGAGGGCTGTGGTGGCCCCTGGGCCGATGTGCCAGCCTCGCCAAACTGCGTCCTCGCTCTATGCAATCCTACATGTGAAGATAGTGTCACATTTTGAATTGTAATGAAGGTAGGGTGGAGGAGGGCAATAAAGTTCAAACCCCTCTGTGCAGGCTGTAGGGCATCCGGAAGGCTGCAGCACGTGAGGCGTATAGCTCGCGTTGTATTCTCGTAGAGCCTCTGGAAGGTCGCCAGTATCTCTCCTCCGGTCATCTGAATGCCGTGCTGCAGAAGCTCGACAGCCGTGCGTGCATCGACGTTGCATTCACGAAGAATGTCGATTTGTATATAGGACCATAACCATCATGCGATGTATGCAAATAAAAATAGAAATTAAAAAGCAGGGCTAAACATCTGTACCGCCTGGTATGCGGCCTGCGCGCGGTGCAGTGGGTACGTGTCGGTGGCTTGTGCGATGTGGACGATCTTGGTGCTAGGGGTGTGACCCACCCGAGTCCTCATAGATGCACTGTACCACTGTAAGTACGTCGGATACGACCTCGCGTCGTACGGTCGATCCTTCTCGACCCGCTAATCTAGAGCGTCCTTCCACTGTGCTACCCAAGGCTTCATCACAAGAGCCCATAGATAGCCAGTTGTGTGGCCACATCTAGTGGACCTGCAACAAATATCGTGTATGACACTTATATAATTGTAATGATAGAAATCGAAATTACAGTTCAATGGAAAAGATCGTACTAGTAAGCCTGACGCGGGACAGTGTAGGCAACCGGTAGAGGGAACTCCTGGTGGAGGCCGAACTGCCGCATCACCCGGTGCGGTGAGTACTCCTCAACAAAGATGTCGAAGAGCAACGGCCTGGTCGTAAGCCAGTACAACTCGTCCCGCTCGCAAAGCGACGACAACCCGTGAGGTGCGTGAGCAAGCAGTCGGTCCTGAGTGTAGGGTGTCCAAACGACGCCCCCCTCCTGTACCTCGTCCAACTGCCTCACGTACTCTGGGTAGTCCTTGTGAGCCTGAACGTGCGTCCACGTAGGCTGCAAAAGGAGAAAGCAACTGTAGTTAGTTCTGTGTAATGTAAATAATGCACAAATCGTTATTTAACAATACGTACTCTTCGGCGAAACCAAAAGAAGCCCATAGTGGGCCTATCCTCTGGTGTGTCGTGGTAGTACGCCGCCTCGTAAGGACTGTGAACCATGAGTGGACGCCCAATGGCAATCCGCTCATATGACCACAGCTGTAGCAGAAGGGGGCAGCCACTAAGGATCGGCTACGCATTCGTCTTCAAGACGGCGTCGCACAAAGCTCTGTACATCCCCATAAGGACCGCTGAAGCCCAACTGTACTGGGGAACCTCGTAGGGGGCGGCATCGACGATCTCCCTGGCGTACCCGAGGAGGTGCTTGTCACGCAATGGCCATCCGTACTGGTGAACATCACCCAGCCGAATAGCCAAAGCAGGTAGGCCTCAAATTGTCGCGACATAGTAGCCTCATCGGCCTGAGGGTGGATGTGCTCCGCCTGTCAATGTTTGCAAGTACCAATGTTAGTAGCTAATTTAAGAAGGACAAGTCTGGTCGTTAGTTTTTACCGTGAACTGCAGAAGCCACCTCTTGGGTGGACCATGTGTCTCCTCCTAAGGGAAAGGCCGGTACACTCCTGCGCCTGGTGCACGCACTACCCCGGCGAACCGGCCAAGCAGGTCGACACGCCAGGCGGGTGAGACGTCCACCGCCACGACCGGTGCACCGGTGCATGGAAGCCTGAGATGGAACGAGACGTCCTGGAGAGTAGGAGCCATCTCCCCGCACGGGAGGTGAAAAGTGTGTGTCTCGGGCCTCCATCGGTCGACAAGTGCTGCAAGGAGGGAACTGTCAAAACCGAAACGCCTCTGACGATCTGCCGGAGGCGGGTCTCCAACGAACGCCTGGAGCATAGCCTCGAGCATCCGGCACAGCGGGAGGAGGCCAGAGGCGCAACCTACAGAAAATGAAGCAATCAGTATGTAAGTAAAGCTAAATTATAAAAAATGAAAGCAAGGAAGGTACGCCTTGTACGATGTATCTATCAACCCAACGTGCGTCCAGAGTGAGCAACTCGGCAGGTGTCCTAGTCCGCAAGACACCTAGCAGCCTGCCCTCCACTGCACTGAGGTACGACCGGTGCCTACGGTCAAGGGAGGGGTCGAGCAGCGCCCTCTGCTGCTGTTGTGGCGGCAGCTCCGGATGGCCCATCTCGTCTACCATCGTCACGTGACCCCACGAGATATGCAAGTATGGGTTAATTATTTCGATTGAAGCAGTAATAATTCACAAAGGAAAATATGTATGTACAAGAAGATCATGTGATCAACAAACAATACATATCATCATAACATAACATATTACATGGACATAAATAAGTCGACAAATTACATTGCCACCAGTAAGTCAGCATGTTATATTGCCGCGAATATTACAAATGTAAATTACACAAGTCAAGTAGTTCGATTAAGGTATCATAGATACATTTTCAACCGAACGGTCGTCGTCCATCCGCCCCCGAACCGGATGGCCCAGCATCCAAATCGTAGGACCTACATGCACTAGGCTTATCACAGTTCACATAAGTGTGACCGTACTCATTGCACCTGCTGCATCTTTTCTCAATGCTCCCAGCCTCCGACTGATCCATGTCGTTCCGAATGCGACGGTGTCGGCGACGACCAACATCACACTTTAGCAATTCCCTAGCCGGTATGTGACGGCTGTTCAGAGCAGGTGGATCAGTAAATGTACCAAAAATTGCATACCCATATATCTCTGCATGCCATGTATTTCAGATTGTTTCCTTCCTAAAATATTCGGACACAAATAGGAAAGTAGGTGATTTGTCATTGAAGCTGCCGCAAGTACATGAGAGCATGGCTTGTGAAGAAGCTTCGGCTTGCGGCATGAGCATGTGCATGTATGATCACGCAGTACGCACTCCTGCGTAACCTACTCACGTTTACCGCCACGACGCCCCCTATCCCTGCAGATTATGTGGTACCCGAGGTGATATGTCCCCATCACCGTCGCGACATGTCTTTCGGCCTTACCTATCTTCCCCATCATATACTTTGTAATAGCAGCGGAGTATATCAGATGACTGTCAGCCATAGCAGCAGACACAGCACGATAACGACCCATCAAGTACTTGCTTGTACCGTGAAGAATTTCCTCCACAATTGCAACCAGAGGCAATGCCCTCATCCCCCGCATGAGCCAATTGTATACCTCTGCCAAATTTGTCGTCATTATTCCGTATCTTGCCCCTTCAGTATCATACAGGAGAGCCCACTTCTCTTTTGGATCATCCTTAATCTAATCTGAGAAGCATCTCACGGCCGAAGATCGTGTGCCCCTGCCCTGCCGTGTCTGTAGTTCACAGCTCTGCTTTGCGGTCATCATATCGAGTGTCTTCCATAATTTGTTGAATTTTCTTTGCTAATTTTGCTTGCACAACCTCTTGAATAGATTCATGCAGTGTTTACTCTTGAAGTGCCTAAAAAAATTTGCTCCCATGTGCCTCATGCACCACCTGCTTTGCAGATCACTCCACTGGGCACCCCCTCGGTTGTCAGAGCCATTTGTAATCTCATCAATCGCACGCAGTAAGCCTGTATGTCTATCATGAATGACACAGACATTTGGTCTTCCTGAGACAACAACATGTTTCACACGCTCTAGGAACCAGTACCAGCTATCTGTATTCTCTCTCTCCACAAATGCAAATGCCACTGGTAAAATCTGATTGTTGCCATCCACGCCAATTGCTGTCAATATTTGCCCCTTATACTTGCCAGTGAGGAAGGTTCCATCTACACATAGAACATGTGGACAATATGTGAAGGCTCTTATGTACAGACCCAATGCAAAGAATATCCGTTGCAGAACCCACTTGCCGGTGTCGACGCCGGAAGCAGGATACTCCTTAATGTCATAATATGTTCCAGGATTTCTTGTACTAATCGTCTGCAGAAGTTCGGACATATTTGCATAGGATGCTTCATATGTCCCGAACTGCATTTCCAAAGCCTTTTGCTTGGCTCTCCAGGGCTGTGGGATACTTTATGGTGTATTGGAATTGTTCCTCAATGGCCCTATAACGGACCGAGGCTCGTATCTTAAGTTCTGAATAATTTGTGAGTACATTATAACTGCAACAAATGTTGATGTCAGATTTCTGTGCCTTTGTTGTGCATTTTCTAATTGACAGTCGTGCTCCTTCACAATTGAACACACCCAGTAATCCACCCACTTTCCTTTAAATGCAAGTACACGCCACAAGCAACCAGGAACAACACACATCACATCGTAGACGCTTTTACTCGACTTCACTACCCTGAACTCCCTCCTCAGAGATAATGACCAATACTTCACGGTATCCAATACAGCTTCCTTAGTCGGGTACATGGCTCCCTAAGTCACCTCATTCTCATGATAATCCCATGGTGTGTGCATGTCTTCATGTACAGATAAATCTTGGAAGTTGTAAGTATTCCACTCTACAGGCACCGGTCGATCACAAAAACTTCTCTCATCGTCTGACATATCTTCATCAGGGACTTCCTCATGCTCTGGATCCTCGGCTTCCATTTCAGCAACTATTGATTCGATTCGTTCTCTTTCATCGGCCGCCCTGGTAGCCTCTTCAATTGTTTCATTGCCTTCTTCCCCCATATCTGTCTCCACAGGCACTTCTCCCACGTCCTCTGTCACCTTCGTGTTCCCTACACCTTCGACCTCCTTTTCCACTCTAGCAGCACTAGTATCCCCTGGTTCTTCACCACCTTCGTCACCTCTGCCGAAATGTTGCTTGTACTCAGCCTGGACTAAGAGAACTAGAGGAAGGCACCGTTCGGTTGCAATCTCAACGTAGCGTCTCCAATTCCGAGTACTCGATATAGGTATCAATTCCACCAAAAAACCTTCAGCAGCACGGCTCACCAATGCCTGAA
Organism: Olyra latifolia; assembly: GCA_036346145.1. Taxonomy (NCBI): domain Eukaryota; kingdom Viridiplantae; phylum Streptophyta; class Magnoliopsida; order Poales; family Poaceae; genus Olyra; species Olyra latifolia. The sequence goes on along the minus strand of CM070523.1, from coordinate 51,937,363 downwards.
CTGTCATGACATGTTCTTCTTCGTTGAGTTGAAATGTCCGTGATAACCAATGTTGTAGCCACTAAATGACCTTTCGGTGGGTCTTGATATTCCTAATGTACATGATTAGAACATTGATAAATCTACCCCGTAAGGACCTTGCACAATCTCTCCTTCCCCATAATAGATCTGAAAATTGATCTTGTCTGTCATTTACCCTGCCCAACAAGTTTCGAACACCGATTATTATACGTCAATCTCCTTTTTCTACAGCCATTTTTTAACAATATTACTACAGCCAAAATGTCGGCCAACATCTTGTTCAATATCTCTACAAATAAAATGCTCTACAACATCTAATAAATTAATAAAGTACTATACTATTTTCAATGTAAACACTACATATTACCCTGCTATTCCTATCCTAAACCTAACCCTACCATGGTTGACACATACCACATAATCGTATAATTTATTGACTATACTATTTCAATCTAAACTCTAAATATTACCGTGCTATTTCTAGCCCAAACCCTAATCCTAGCCTAAATATTACACGACTATTTTTAGCCTAAACCCTAACCCTAGCCTAAATATTACCGTGCTATTTCTAACCCAAACCCTAATCCTAGCCTAAATATTACACTGCTATTTATAGCCCAAACCCTAGCCTAAATATTACCCTGCTATTTCTATACATAATGTTACATAAACTAAATTCATATGACTATCCTACCAAGTTTTATCAAATGAATTTATTATTACATAACAAAATTACCTGCAAAATCGAAGATTCGCTTGGCGTTTCTCTCCTCTCCCCACTTTCTCTCTCGCTCCCCTCTCCTCTCCTCCTTCACTCAATTTCAAATGGAAACAATACGGGCGGCTGGCCGGCGCGGCGTTAAAAAGGGTGAAATTTCGCCCGTTGGGTGGGCGGGTTTTCCCCATCGTTTAAAATTCGCCCGTTGGGCGGGCGGTTTTTTTCCTGCCGCCAATAGTCGCCCGTTGGGCTGGCGGTTTATTTAACTCGCCCTCCCGTCGGACGGGTTTTGCCTGTCCCACCTGTGGGCCGGTGCACGCAAAGCTCGCCTATCCGTTGGGTGGATTTTTAAAATTTCACCCGACCGGAGGGCGGGTTATCCTTCTCACCCGATGAACTGGCGACAGGAGGCTATTTATTTAATTTTTTAAAAATGAAAATCATTTATTTATTTCCAAAAAATAAAAAATAAAAATAACAAAATCATCACCTCTCCAGCATTCAGCACGGGCTCGCTGCCCCCAAGCCCAAGACATGCAATGCTTGTTAGACCATTAGCAACAGTCTTCTTTCTTTGTTTCTTTTATTGAGGTAAACTTATTTTCTTCGATCGTCTAATAGATTTTTTTTTACCTTTTTTAATGGAAAGAATTTTTTCATTCCCTTTAGGAGATTCTCTCTTTTCTATCATTCTCTTCCATTCATTCTCTTGGAAGAGATGTTGTAGATAGTAAAAAATGAAACGAAAGAATATGGTGTAAGAAATAGAAGAAGGGAAGAAAAGAAGGGTAAAATGGTTGGGCATAGTTTTAGCTCTAGCTTCTCATCTATGAATAGCTCGGTAGAGTCTCAAAATTTGTTCTCTAGTCCCTCCTCCCTGATTTCTGTAGCATGTAGTGCAATGCAAATGCCACTCCCATGCCGGTCTCTAGCAGCACCCTTATCTGTGTCAACAGTATTGGTTAGAGGAGAGAGGTATCGCAAACATACGGCACCCCCTCGACTCCTTCTGCACTTCCAACTGCTCATCACTCACACCCACAAGGAAGAGGTCGTTGGCGTCTCTGCAGCAAGGACGAGAGGAGAAAGCTTCGCTGGCTGATCAACGTGTGCTACCGAGCTCCCAGCGAGCTCCTGGCTGTAGGATCGGGCTTGGAAGATGACAGTGAACAGCCACGATGACGCCAAGATCGTGGTTGCCGAATCTGGCTACCCCCTATGTTGGATGAGCTTGATGCAATACAAAGTAGAGAGTAGATAAAAATAAATAGTGCTCAGTGTAATCTTTATTGCAAATTGATCAAGTGATTACAATGAGGTGAGTTCTCTAACTCCTGTCTTTTGGATAATCTTAACTGCTATCTAATTACTTATTTGCCCATACTAATCTATTTCTTAACACTTCCTCTTAGGCAAATAAATAATATGCATATGCCTTTAAAAACTCCCCCTGAAAAACCCTGCAGAAAAAATCAGGTGAAAAAAACTTGCATAGCATACAAGCTTGTATTCATATTGCCTTGTTAAAAACTTTTAAGGAAAAACCTCTCAAGAAAACTTATAAAGGGAAAAAGAATGCAATGTATATAATCTCCAAGATTATATGAACAGGTTATAACTTAGTAGTTCACTCCCCTGAACTTTGCACCTCATAAAATCTGCTACAAGATCGAGTGAATGGTCGAGATATCACATGGATGACACGTTTCTCGCCTTAAGCTTGACTGCTATCGTATGGCGAAGGATCAAAACTTTAGTACTATTGGTTCGTAAGATTGGATCTTTGTGTGTACTTAGGGGTCAGTATGTTCTGCTAGGGACTGCTATTGACTTGTGGCCAGAAAAGAGTTTTTGAGTCATGGGTGAGTATATAAAAACCTATATGGTCACACACTTAAGGGAATTGGAATTAATCGTTGCATAATTGACTATTGTGCAAGAGGGAAATTGTTGGGTTTTATGCTTAATAGCAATTATGGGCCACATGAGATTGTAAGTATCAAGCTCCCATGGTCTTCAAAAATTTGTTTTGGTGATTAATGCGCTTTACTCTCAAATGGGGAAATCTCGGTTTTCATGGACCCCTCAAGCATTGTTCTTCTGATGGCGATGACTCTCAAGAATAAGGATCTTTCATTCATAGTTCTCTTAAATTCTTGGGTGAGTTGTTGGCTTATTTTAGATGCTACGGTGATTTCTTCTCTTTGGCTGCAGGGTTCCCAGAGCACAACCGTCGTGTTCCCTACTCTATCTTTTCTCTGTGCGGTGGTCCCTAGAATTAGCAGGTGTGTCTGTTTCTTGTCTAGGGAGTTTGTAGATCGCCGTTCGTCGGCGTGGAGTGTTTAGAGAGTTTGCAGAGTCGGTTCTCTCTCTCCTTGTGTGTTTCTAAGTTTTCTCCCAAATCTTCTAGTTTGAGTTGCATAGAAGTGTTGTAGGGTGGCTTAGGCTTGGTAGTGTGGTCATAGGTGGGGCAGACAGTCCGCCTAGGTTGTGTCGACCACCGTTTGGTCGAGGAGGTTGTCTGCTTTTCGACACGATCCGGACTTGGGGCAGACGGTCCGACCTCGAGGGCCTCGCCAAGGTTACAGCTTGGTTTCGACAGGAGGCTTTGCGGTTCTCCTGACCGTCCGGGGTGGTCTGTCGGCCCAGTGAGAGTCTCCTGTCTCGTTGAGTGTCTGTCAAGTGGTTTGTCTGAGGAAGTTTTGCCTTAGCCGGACCGTCAGTCGGATTGTCCGGTGAGTGTCAGGGTGAGTCTGACCATGAGTTCTTAGTGGAGATCGAGATCTGGTTCTTGGGACTGTCCGGTCTAGGAGGCCGACTGTCCATTTGTGAGTGTATCTGTCGGTTCGGTCCGTTCTCGAGTGCTCCGTGAGTGGAGTATTTAAGCAAGCTGTTCTCCACAGGGGACAGATGAGAGACCGGGATCAAATCTCCTCTTTACTCAAGGTCCAAGAGCTCTCCCATGGTGGCTAGGGTTTAGGTCCCCATGTGTGTGTGAGTGGTGTTGGTGAAGGGTGTGCTTCTCGGTTGTGCTCCTCGGAATCCGTCGTAGACGTGAAGAACTTCACCGATTCATCTTCGTCAAGCCATCGTGTGTCGGTGGTAGGGTTTGCCCACCGTGTGTCGGTGGAGAGACCTCCCACCTTGTGTTGGTGCGGAGGTGAGCCACCGTGTGTCGGTGGAGGTGTTGGCTTGAGGAGCTCGCCAAGGTGCTTGTGGGAGCTCTCAAGCTCTTGTGAAAGGTTCGGAGCCCACCTTGCCGCTTGGTGAAGGGTTACCACGAGTGGAAGCGAGGCGGAAGGCTCGAGAGGGAGCCGGTCTTTGTTTGTCAAAGATTTGCCTCAACGAGGAGTAGGAGTTAGATCTCCGAACCTCGGGAAAAAATATCCTGTCCATATTTACTTTTCCCGCAATTTACTTTCTGCAAGAATTTATCTTCTGTATGATGTGCACGTACTAGTGGTAGATTGTTTTTAGGATGGTTAGCTAGGTGGTTCCTTTAACTTTGCCTAAGTAGTCACTTGAAATAAAAATAAAATTTGGTCCAATTCACCCCCCCTCTTGGCCTTCGATCCGCTACAAGTGGTATCAGAGCCTCAGGGTCTCCGTGTGAGCTTCATTGCTCGGAGATGGCCACTGACGGGGCTAATAGTGTTTCCGCCAATAGGATCCCTTTGTTCAATGGTACAAACTTCCCATACTGGAAGATACGCATGAGGTGCTATCTCCAGTCTCTAGGTTATGAGGTATGGAAAGCGACAGAAAACCCACTAGGTGTTGTGATAGACAAGGAGAAGGATCCTAGTGTCGAGGATATTAAATTGCTTGACAATGATGCTAAGGCGATCAACGCTCTATTCTTAGGCTTGAGTATGGAGGTGTTTGATCGTGTTAGTAATCTCACTTCTGCGAACTCTGTGTGGACCACTCTAGCTGAGATTCATGAGGGCACTACTGCTGTTAAGGAAGAAAAGTTAGTGGTTGTTAAGGAGAGATTTGATCAATTTAAAATGCTTCCCAATAAATCTGCAAATGATATGTTCACTCGTCTGAACCCTATTGTCAATGAGCTCAAGGGGCTCGACTCTCCTCTGCCAGATATTGATGTTTGCAGGAAAATGATCTGGTCTTTGCCAAAGGAGTATCGAGATCTTGTCACATATCTCTCAAGCAGTGGAGATCTGAAGAAGTCGACTCCTCTAGAGCTTGGGAGGTTAGCGACTCATGAGATGTTGATCGGTGGAGGAGAGGATCCCAATGCTAAGAAGAAGGACAAGGTGGTGGCCCTCAAGGCAAAGGTCGATGGAGCCGACACTGCAGCGATGAGGATGAGTCTAGTGAAGATGAAGTGGAGGTGATGCCAAGGAGCCGGCACTACTCATGAGGCAGTGGCAAACTAATGGGCAAGTTCGGTTTGAGATCAAAAAGAAGGAACCCGGTGGCTCTAGTTCCAACAAGAACCCTTTGCCTCCATCAAGTGCTATGAGTGCAATGAGAGAGGTCACATAGCCTCGATGTGTGACAAGAAGAGAGGCAAGGACAAGTCAAAGGCAAAAGAGGGCGGTGATAGTGAGAAGCCAAAACACAAGGAAAAGGAAAAGAAGAAATTCATTCGCAAGTCCGGGTTCAAGAGGTTCAACAAGCGGGGCAAGAGGCAAGCTTTTGTTGGCGAGTGGGTGACAGATGAAGAGAGCTCAGCGACTCCTCTTCATCGGCTCAAGTGAAGATCATGATTCAAGGGCCAAGGGACTTCTTGGACTAGCGATTCTTGAGTCTACACCGCCTCCATCGGTCTTCACACGAGTGCCTTATGGCGCTTCGATGATCAGTGTGTGATTGATTCCACTCATCTTGAATTTCTTTGAGTTGATAAATGACATGTCACTTGCTTTACAAAAGGAAAATTCTAAAACAAATCTCTGAAAAAGGCCCTAGATAACATACCGCCAAACTTGATTCTATCATTTGCTAAATTTGAATGCCTAAAGGGTGATCATAATGTGCTTCTAGAGTCTCATCGAGATTTTGTTGAGAAATGTAAGAATTTGGAAATTGAGCGTGATGCTTTGCAAGAATCGAGAGATGATATTGTCTCAATGCATGAATCTCTTAAGCATGACCATGAACTGTTGCTTACTAAGTCAGTTTCCTCTGGAAAATCTAATGTTGCCACTTCTTGTGATGACTTAATTGACGTCACTTTGATTGCCTCTAGCTCTAGCGGTACTTCGGCATTACTCTTGTGTGTGATCCTGATAACTGTAGGGATGCCTTAGCTGCTAGAGAACTAGCTATTGAAAATGCTGATCTTAAGGCTAGGTTGCAAAAATTTGATAAAGGTTTTGGGAAGTGCTTTGAGGGGAGTCTTGCTCTGGATAAGATGCTCAAGGACCAGAGGAACCTCACCGACAAGGGAGGTTTGAGTTTCTTTTCTTAAAAGAAATCCAAGAAGAACAAAAAGAAGAGAGGTCCTCGAGTATCTGTCATGCAGCAGGGCACCCATCATGCCTATCCCAGAAAAGATAACAACATGGGTAACCACCAGAGAAACTATCCCCATCACAACTTGCACACTAAGGATTATGTCTATGAGAATCACAATGGGCGCTTCATCTGGCAGGGTCCTCCTCAAGGACATATCACTCATGGTAGACAATATCCTTCTAGAAGGCAAATTTGGAACACTCACCATCACAGAGCGTCTCAACCCAAGTTCAGGACAGTGTATGTAAGGAAGTCTGACATTGTAGTGGGTGACTATCTGCTGAAGAAAAATGCGTATGGTCGGGTGATTGCTAGGTTCATAGGTCCACCTGAGAATTTTCAGAACAAGAGACAAATCTGGGTGCTCAAGTCCTTGCTCACTGACTCTTTTGCTATTGATCGCCTGAGTGCTAACCCTCAGGGACCCAATGTGGTTTGGGTTCTTGAGTCACAGAAATAATTCCTCTCTTGTGACGGGTGAACTAATGGGCGGAGGGCGCCATTGGGTCATCGGCGATGGTGCATGCAAACATATGACGAGCAATCCCGGTTGTTCACCTTCCGGAGGATGAAGGTGCCCTCGAAACAAGATCACCTTCGGCGACAATAGGAAGAGCAAAGTGTTTGGCAAGGGGCGGGTAGCTATCACTTCGACCATTCCATTGATAACGTTCTTCGGTTGAATTATTGAATTTCAATTTGCTCTCCGTAGCCCGATATGTGATTTGGGGTTCCATTGTCGATTCTCATCTCGGGGTCTCGGTCTTTGATGAAAATGAGAATTTGATTTTCAAAGGGTTTCGATTTGAAATCTCTATCTTGTGGATTTCAATTCTAATACCTCATGCATCTCGACTTGTCTCGTCGCCAAAGTTTCACACGGTTGGCTTTGGCATAGGCGTCTCGGGCATGTGGGTATGTCCAATTTGAAAAAGCTTTTCAAAAAGGAGCTGGTGCTTGGTCTCGGGATGTGAAGTTTGAGAAGGACAAGCTTTGCGATTCTGTCAAGCGAGCAAACAAGTGGCAAATTCACACCTGTAAAGACTTTCATGTCCACCACTCGCCTGGAGCTCTTGCATATGGATCTTTTCGGTCCAACCTCATATGTGAGCATAGGGGAAATCTGTTTTGCTTGGTGATAGTGGATGATTTCTCCCGCTTCACAGGTTTTCTTTTGCTGACAAAACTCTGTTGGAGATGTTTTCAAAAGGTTTGCAAAAGGGCCCAAAACAATTTGAGTCCCCATCAAAAGAGTGAGGAGTGACAATGGATCGGAGTTCTTGAATACTAATGTGGAAAGCTCTTGTGATGAGTTTGGAATAGGTCACGGTTCTCGGCTACCTACACTCCACAATGAGCGGTGTGGTTGAGAGGAAGAACCGCACTTTGATTGAAATGGCGAGGACAATCTTTGGATGAGTACAAGACCTCGGATGTGTTACGGGTGAAGCCATCAACACCGCTTGTCCTTTGTGTCAACCGCTTTGTACTTGCACAGGTTATTGAAGAAGACCCCATATGAGCCGCTTGTTGGAAGACATCCCAATATCTCGTGCTTGTGGTATTTGGGTGCAAGGTGTACATTTACAAGAAGAGACAACATCTGGGAAAATTTGAGTCGAGTTGACACTTTGGTGATACGCTAGGATACTCTGCTAAGTCAAAGGCTTATCGAGTGTTCAATCACTCCTCTGGTTTGGTGGAAGAGACACGTGACGTGAAGTTTGATGAGTCAAATGGGTCTCGGGGACAGATGACAATCTGGAGGATGTGGGTGATGAGCCGCTAGCTAGGGCGATTGAGAAATGAACATTGGTGATGTGAGGCCGGTTGTTGTATCTAAGGAGAACGGGCCAAAGTCACTTTCTCCTTCGCTTGTTCCAATGGCGGACTCGAGAAGCACAGTCTCCAAAGGCTGGTTCTCGTGGAGTTTCTACCTCGAGAGCGATGGTGAGGAAGTGGAAGCAACTCCACACCGATCAAAACCCATCACACAATCGCCAGAGATCATCCGATCAATCGGTCATTGGTGACTTAACCTGTGGTGTTGAGACAAGGTCAAGAGCGCCAACTTTTGTGAGCATCATGCTTTTGTTTACGAGATGGAGCCTAAGAAAGTGGAAGAGGCACCGATGATCTGACTAGGTCAATGCCATGCATGATGAAATTAACAACTTTGAGAGGAATAAGGTCGGACCTTTGGTTAAGAGGCCAAGCAATCAAAATGTTATTGGCACCAAATGAGTTTTCAAAATAAGCGGGATGAGAATGGGTGGTGGTGCGCAACAAGGCTCGCTTGGTGGCTCAGGGGTTCACTCAAGTTGAGGGCTTGGACTATGGTGAGACCTACGCTCCTGTGGCACACCTGGAGGTAATCAGGCTGCTCTTGGCGTTTGCATCATGTCACAACATCAAGCTCTATCAAATGGATGTGAAGAGTGCTTTCCTAAATGGCCTTATTGGAGAGTTGGTGTACGTCGAGCAGCCCCCAGGTTTTGAGGACCCCAAGTATCCAGACCATGTGTACAAGCTTTCAAAGGCACTGTATGGGCTCAAGCAGGCTCCCAGGGCTTGGTATGAAAGGCTGCGGGACTTTCTGCTTCAGAAGGACTTCAAAATTGGGAGGATCGATTCAACCTTGTTCACAAAGATGGTTGATGGAGATCTCTTCTTATGCCAAGTGTACGTGGATGACATCATCTTTGGGTGTTCAAATGAAGCATCCTGCAGGGAGTTCAGTGATATGATGGCCAGAGAATTTGAAATGTCAATGATGGGCGAGCTCAGCTTCTTTCTAGGGTTTCAGATCAAGCAGCTGAAGACTGGTACATTCATCTCTCAGGAGAAGTATATTCAAGATTTGCTCAAGCGGTTTGATCTGCACAATTGTAAGTCTATCAAGACTCCCATGGCGACGAATGGTCATTTGGACCTCGACAAAAGAGGTACCGGTCGATCTCAAGCTTTATCGTTCTATGATTGGTGCATTGCTCTATCTCACCGCTTCTAGGCCCGATATCATGTTTAAGCGTATGCATGTGTGCTAGGTTTGAGCTTCCCTAGAGAAATGCATTTATTTGTTTGTGAAAAGAATTTTCAGATATCTCATAAACTCACCTAGTGTAGGGATTTGGTACCGAAGGGTGCGCGGTTTGAGCTTCGGGGTATTCAGACTCGATTCGCCGGATGCAAGATTGACCGCAAGAGCACTTCGAGGCTCTGTCACTTTACGGGGCGGTGTCTAGTGTCGTGGTCTTGAAGAAGCAAAACTCCGTGGCGCTATCAACCGCAAGCGGAATATATAGCGGCGAGGAGTTGTTGCGCTCAATTCTTTACTTGACCACGATCCTTGCTTGATTATGGGATAAAATTTGACCACGTGCCTCTTACGTGTGATAATGAGAGTGCGGTGAAGATTGCCAACAATCCGGTCCAACATTCGCGCACCAAGCATATAGACATCCGCCATCACTTCGCCGGGATCATGTGGCGAAGGGTGACATCGTGCTTGAGCACGTGCGGACGGAGGACCAGCTTGCTGACATCTTCACTAAACCATTGGATGAGGCACGCTTTTGCAAATTAAGAAATAAACTCAACATACTAGACAGGTCAAATGTTCTTTGAGTGATTGCCTGTGTTTCTTGTATATTTCTTTGCTTCTGGTACTGGTTTTTAGGTTGGGAGTATTTGGTGGAGCTTTGCCTGTTATACCTGTTTCAAATAATGCTTTAGTGTCCCTATTTGTTTCCGAGAGCCTTCTATCATGATATGTGTCACTTGCTCAATAACTGCTTAATTTAAAATCTGTGTGCTCAATGGAATCTTGGTGCATGTTCTTTGTGTCCTATTGCTCTTAGTTTCACCTATGTCGCTCTACTTCTTAGGTTGACCTTGTGCTCCTAGCCTAGATTAAGCCAGCTATTTACATGTGTCTCCTGTCTTTCTAAAGTGAGCAATTTCATGAAAAATATGCAAAATCTGCTAAATAAGATCAAATTTGACCATTCCTGTCTCACCAATCTTCCCCAATGAGATGGCTTGTTATTGCACTGGGCATGAACTTAAGGGGAATTTGGATGACCAAGATACTCACCTTTAGTGTAATGCTAGATGGTATCGCCTATGGCTTGAGACAGGATGTTAAATGTGTAATTTGGTAATTCTTGTTCTTAAAATAATATGGAAATATTGCGAACAATCACAGGAAGAAGGGTGACCTAGGAGGCCATTTCCAGTGACCCTTGGGATGTGCTTCTCTAGCAATTGCTCTTTAAAATCTAAATATTGTTGTTATGGTCTCATAAATAGCTTGGCTTTGACATCATGTGATGAGATTCGCTTTTTCTAGCCCTAGATGGCATTTTGTGTCTTCTATGAAGCGTTTGAGCACCCTGTGAAACTACTGAGCCATGGACCACCTAAGCATGCTCTAGATCTAACTCTATTTGAATTTCATCGCTCTAAAAGAAGCTCTTATTGGTCCATGTGACTTGTGTCCTGAAATGGCTCAACTTTGATTTGTGGCGGCTCACTAAGTTTATTTGTTTGGATATGACCTTCAAAGCTCTATTGGTACTCGTCTCGTAATAATTCTTCCTACCTTTTTGTTGTTGTGGTTGGTTTTCTTTTCAATCATTTGTATTTGTTCTTTTTTTTTCTCTCTCTCATAGTGCTCCCTATGTCATTTTCTTACCTTCACATCTGTAGAATTCACTTCTTCTGACGAAGTCTCTTTTGGTTTCTTGGCGCTTCGGTTGGGCGGACCTTCCGTACCCAGGCGAACCGTCCGCCTAGCTCGGCCGTCGAGTCTTTGTCATGCAAGCTAACCTGATTAGGCGGACCGTCCGTCGCATTCCGACAATCCGGCCAGCCCATCTTCCTCCCAGATAATTCGGCAAATCTCATTAGTAGGACCGTCCGGGCCACATTTTCGGACAGTCCGGCCGGCCCAGCTGTCCGCGGCCTTGTCTCAACTTTCCAGCGAGTTACTTCCTTGGGCCGGACCGTCCGGGCCTGCACTCCGGATAGTCCGGCCAGCGTGCTTGCGGCTCTGTTTTGCTCAGCGCGTGTGTCCTCTAGTGCCCAGGTGACTCCACTCCCTAACCCTTTGCCTGTGTTGTGTCATTCTTTCTCAGCCCGTGTTCTTCCTTGCTCCCTCTTCTTGTCCAGTTATTTCTCTTCCCTCAATCACTCTAATCCCTCCACTTCCATCAAATCCTTCCCACTATTTGCAAGCTCCCGAACTCCTCCACCACCTCTGTGTGTCAGTTCGTCGCGGGAGGACTTCTTTTGGTCGGATTTTTCGCGAGAAGCCGTCACCTTTCATGAGTTGGGTTTGGTGTTTAGTTGATTTTCTTCGGCTAAAATCTGTGAGAACTTGTTTCACCAGTTGCTCCAAGATGGTATTTCTCCGGTGTTTTCAGTGCTTGTGCCTAGGTGCAGGGTGTTGTTGGGTGCTGTGGGCAAGTCTTCTACACCAGTTGTGATTGTGTGGCTTTGTGGGTGCATCGGTCTGAATTCTTCAGTGGCAGTGGTTTTCTGTCTGTTGTCAGTACTAGTGTCACAAGTGCTTGTGTCTGGTTTGCTGTATCTGTGGAATTATGCCTCGCATAAAGACAGTTGGTCGCTCGAAGGAGGATGTGGTTGGTGCTAGTTCTGGCCCCTCTCGTGCTACAGGCAGACGCAAGAAAATGCCTGCCAGAAAGAATGCCACTCCACGTGTGGAATGGTCATCTGAAGAGTCTGATCATGAGATGGACATTGAATATCAAGAAGAATCTGACGGTGGTGAATCAGAGGCTGAGATGAGTGAATTTGAGGAGGAGGAAGAAGAAGTGATCCCCATCGTCCTCGGGGTCGAGGCGAGCATTTGCTAGTTATGGTATCTGAGAGAAGGACTTGACTCAATGGGAGGATAAATTTATTCGACAACTTTCACGAGTCCAGTTCAAACAATGGTTTCCTAGGCCACCTCACCGCCAGGGATATCTTGAACCTGAGTTCACAAGGACATTTATAATGGCTATCTTCAGCGATATCAAGCCACCAAGAAATCTGTTTTCTCTCCTCGGTATGTAAAATGGGGCGAGTTGCTCAAGCTACACATCTACTAAGATCATTGATGGTCGCTTTCTGCAACAATGGGTTTGGTTGAGCTTCTATCTGCACAACTCCCATTTGATCCTAGGTCAATCATGGAAGTATATGCCACAATGTGGAGTCGCCAGGATCGTTCGGGGTTTCTTTCACTTATGGTGGCTCACACTATTCTTTTCATCAAGGCGACACGAGCAAGTCTTCAACCTCGGTGCCCTTGGTGTAAAAGTTCATCAATTTCTTTTCGATGGAAAATGGGCTCTTGAAGGTATAGCTCTGATCCCGACACAATTAAGCTATTTGTACAGAATGCAAATGATCCCGCCTTCAACCCTAGCAAGATCAGTATTTCTGCGCAACACTCGGCGATACTCGAGGGCATTCTCGGAGATCTATTATCAACAGGAGTGGCTACAGAGAGAGGTTCCTTCCTATTATGCAATGGACTTGTCATTATATTACATCTCGCACTCCTATAAACTTGCTCGATCTTCTTATTGGTGAGATGGAGGAAGGAATCATGCGTGGTTTTCACAAGGAGCTACCTCTTGGACACGTTCTATGCTACTATCCGCACGAAGCATTGTTTGTGAATCTGTGTTCACATATCAAATGAATGAGTACCAAATGGTCATTCCAAAACACGAGAGAAGCGAAAAGCTCGAGAGACTAGCGAGAGATGATCAATATGCTGGTCCTGCTGCTGCTTGGTGTTGCTCCCCGTGTCGGTCTTTGGTGTTGATTTGAGATCCTCAGGCACCTCCTGCTGTACCTCCACCGCCTCAGTGGCCTGAGTTTAATAATTTCTTTCAGCGCTTTGATGACTTTGTTGGGACTCAGACAACCAGGCATGATCAATATGTGGACTGGCATAACGAGGCTAATGATAGGTTCAATCAATATGACAGATGGCACAATGAAGCTGTAGGGTGGCATAATCAGGCCATGTCTTGGAAGGGACAGATGAGCAATCGGATGGATGCTCTGCGTGCTCGTAATGTGGATCACACAAGTCGGTTGAATGATCTTTATTCTTCATTCGATGACTTGGGTGATCAATTCTTCAATATGGGCATTGAAGACCGGTCTCGATATCCTTCACAGCGTAAGTATTTGCTTCTTTGGCTCCAACAGATTTTACTTCTTCACCGGTGCTTCATCTTCACAAGCCGAGCAGACGCCAGATCCATCCTTGCACCCACCTCTTTTGCACCGCACCTGTCTCCTCCCGAAAGTCCATCTCCAAGAATCTCACCACCTACTTAGTCGTCGTTTCTCCAAGAAGTGACTCTTCTCCGTGTTAGTAGTGTTGGCTCCTTTGGTCCTTGATGCCAAAGGGGAGTGTTTCGGTTATCTATCTCTTGGTGTTCTTCTTTGTTTTGTTGGACTTTTCATTGGATTTTTACGCTTTGTTGTTAAGCTATTTGTTGTGCTTCATCTGTGTATGCACCGATCTAGGGGAGCTATGTCTTAGCATGCATAGTATTTATTCGCCTTTGTTTATGGCCTATCTTGTTACATGCACCTTTTGGAACTAACCCTGCGCGGAGGATTTCCACGAGATAGATTTATGGTGTTGGCATCAATCACCAAAAGGGGAGATTGTAAGTATCAAGCTCCCATGGTCTTCAAAAATTTGTTTTGGTGATTAATGCGTTTTACTCTCAAATGGGGAAATCTCAGTTTTCATGGACCCCTCAAGCATTGTTCTTCTGATGGCGATGACTCTCAAGAATAAGGATCTTTCATTCATAGTTCTCTTAAATTCTTGGGTGAGTTGTTGGCTTATTTTAGATGCTACGGTGATTTCTTCTCTTTGGCTGCAGGGTTCCCAGAGCACAACCGTCGTGTTCCCTAATCTATCTTTTCTCTGTGCGGTGGTCCCTAGAATTAGCAGGTGTGTCTGTTTCTTGTCTAGGGAGTTTGTAGATCGCCGTTCGTCGGCGTGGAGTGTTTAGAGAGTTTGCAGAGTCGGTTCTCACTCTCCTTGTGTGTTTCTAAGTTTTCTCCCAAATCTTCTAGTTTGAGTTGCATAGAAGTGTTGTAGGGTGGCTTAGGCTTCAGGCCGTGTGGTCATAGGTGGGGCCGGACAGTCCGGCCTTGGGAGCTGGACAGTCCGGCCTAGGTTGTGTCGGCCACCGTTTGGTCCAGGGAGGTTGTGCCGTTTCGAGACGATCCGGACTTGAGGCAGACGGTCCGACCTCGAAGGCCTCGCCAAGGTTACAGCTTGGTTTCGACAGGAGGCTTTGCGGTTCTCCTGGACTGTCCGGGTGGTCTGTCGGCCCGGTGAGAGTCTCCTGTCTCGTTGAGTGTCTGTCAAGTGGTTTGTCTGGGAAGTTTTGCCTTAGCCCGACCGTCAAATCGGACTGTCCGGACCGAGTGTCCGGGTGAGTCTGACCATGAGTTCTTAGTGGAGATCGAGATCTGTTTCTTGACCGTCCGGTCTAGGAGGCCGATTGTCCGGCCGTGTGAGTGTATCTGTCGGTTCGGTCCGTTCTCGAGTGCTCCGGTGAGTGGAGTATTTAAGCAACTGTTCTCCACAGGGGACAGATGAGAGACCCGGGATCAAATCTCCTCTTTACTCAAGGTCCAAGAGCTCTTCCATGGTGGCTAGGGTTTAGGTCCCCATGTGTGTGTGAGTGGTGTTGGTGAAGGGTGTGCTTCTCCGGTTGTGCTCCTCGGAATCCCGTCGCCGACGTGAAGAACTTCACCGATTCATCTTCGTCAAGCCATCGTGTGTCGGTGGTAGGGTTTGCCCACCGTGTGTCGGTGGAGAGACCTCCCACCTTGTGTTGGTGCCGGAGGTGAGCCACCGTGTGTCGGTGGAGGTGTTGGCTTGAGGAGCTCGCCAAGGTGCTTGTGGGAGCTCTCAAGCTCTTGTGAAAGGTTCGGAGCCCACCTTGCCGCTTGGTGAAGGGTTACCACGAGTGGAAGCGAGGCGGAAGGCTCGAGAGGGAGCCGGTCTTTGTTTGTCAAAGATTTGCCTCAACGAGGAGTAGGAGTTCGTCTCTGAACCTCGGGAAAAAATATCCTGTCCATATTTACTTTTTCCGCAATTTACTTTCTGCAAGAATTTATCTTCTGTATGATGTGCACGTACTAGTGGTAGATTGTTTTTAGGATGGTTAGCTAGGTGGTTCCTTTAACTTTGCCTAAGTAGTCACTTGAAATAAAAATAAAATTTGGTCCAATTCACCCCCCCCCCTCTTGGCCTTCAATCCGCTACAGAGATGTGGGCTCAGTGGTGATGGGTCATATATGATGTGGGCTTCACGAATACAGATCCATGTAGAATTAGAGTCCTAATGGACCTTTTTGGGCCTCTAGCGTAGGGACCCACTATGGGGCTATATAAAGGGAGGCGATGGAGACTGGAGAGATAGATCAGCATTATGTTTTTCTCCTCCACTGAACTCTAGGTGTCATCTACCAGGTTGCGCACACCAGAGCTAGTACGCCGCGTGCGGACGTATTCCTCTCTTCGTATGTGTGGACTGCATAGAAGCGCTGTGTTTGTTGCAGTGATCGAGACAATAAGCGAGGAGGAGACATGATCGACTACTTCCGTACGACTACGTGTAGATCGATTGGACCGGCTTTATCGACTTTACTTTCGCTGCACTGCGCTTCAATCGGTAGCATCCATGATCATCTACTTGCAGGATTTCCTAGGTTTACACGATAGATTTTTGATTCGTGCTAGTGTAGCATCCCGCGTTCCCCTTTAGTTCTAGGTTATGCACTTGTTGGACCAGCAATTCAGTAGAGTGGTGATCCACAATGGGAGTGTCAAAATCGTAGAATATGATGGCGGGAGAAAGGAGAAAGACTAGAACATTGGAAGCAGCTTAGTTTGGGTAGGTTTGATTGTACCAAGGTTAGGTACAAGGGTTGGAAATGTTTAGAAGGAGGTTATAATGGGAACTACAACTCATTCAATGGATAAATCACTACTTAACAAGGTTTGTTAGGTGTCTAATTCATAGGTTTGGATTATTAGTATTTTGAACTGGCTTTATGCAAATAAAAGAATCATTAGCCTTTCCTTAAAGTATCTATCATTATCTACATTAGAAGGGTGTTAACTCGCAAGTACGATTTGATTACACACTTATCCTTGCACTCGCTCACTCTTTTAGATAGAGATCAACTCTAGGATCCTTATGAGTGTCATGAGAATGATGATTTGGTCTACGGCGGTCATGACGAAGTCTAGGACGGTCCTCTAGTTGTTTGTAAGATTACATAGCCGCTGGATAATCTTTTGTTGTTTTTAAGCTTTTCGCATTGACGTTGAACTCTGAACCTTTTTTTATGATGTACTATGGTATTTGAATTGATCTGTTATATTGTAAACTATTCATCGAAAGGCACTATTTCAGTTAAGAACATGAGACACCTCTGTACTCGTTTGATTCTCTGCAGTTTGATTAATTAGGAGATAAGAAGCTAACAGTAATTAGTACGTTGTATTGCACTAATCGATCTGCTGTTTCTTTGTCTAAGAGAGAACTTGTGGATGCAACGAGGTTTCAGGAATTGAAAGAGCCAAGCGGTGAACACGAGCGTACGCTGCATGCATCTCTCTCATCACATCTTGGGCTCCAGTGGCCGTTGCATCCTTGAACATGAGAGCCATTCCCCTGGACCAGTTCGAATTGAAGGCCCAACGCAATAATTCGTTCAGCACGATCGAAACTGGCGGGCCCAAGCAGGCCGATGGCACCTATTTAACTCCATATTTCTTCGCGTCTGCTTTTTTATGAAAGCTTTTTACAATCAATTTACACTTAAAAAAATTCTAAGTGTAAAATATTAATTTAAAAATACCAAAAATATTTACATTTGAATATTTATCTTAAAATACCAAAAACTCTCGAACCGACGCCATCCATGGGAATCGAAAGCGAAGGAGGAATCTTGAAGATGTCGGACGTGGAGCGTTCTCCCCTTCGTCGTGCTCCCGTTGATTGGCACTAGGACCGTTATGATGGAGCAAGCTCGGAATATGTTCCTGAGTCGGTTCCATTCTGAGCCTTGCCGGGGCAAGCTTCCCCGTGTTTGATGGGGACGATATCGAGCTCTATGCTGCACTGAATATCCCAGATCACATAGAACTCGAAGACAAAGTTGTGTCATGTGGGAGCTCGATGATCACCATCTAGTGATTGCCCTAGGTAGCCATGTTGACACATCTTCCAATAGAGGGATATGAGAGGGTGATCATCATGCTCCCGCATGCTTCGTTTTTGAGTTCTATGTGATCCGGATATCCAATCCAGCATACAACTCAACATCGTCCCCATCAAACGTGGGGAAGCTTATTCAAGTAGGGCTCAGAACGAAATTGGCTCGGGAACATACTCCAAGCTTGCTCTATCATGACGCTCGTAGTGCCAGTCAATGGGAGCACGACGAACAAGAGAACGCTCGGCGTTCGACATCTCCGAGACTCCTTCTGCAAAGGATCTATTGATCCCCATGGATGGCGCCAACTGTCGACAATTGGGAAACTGATTCCCTACCGAGTTTATTTGTTGATTGGTGGATCAAACAACCCCTTTCTGCCAAAGGTTTTTTTGTTGTGGATGTATCGACTCGCCGAGATGTAAGACAAACAAGACACATAGAATTATCCTGATTCGGGTCTTTCGGGAAAAGATAATACCCCTACTGCGGTCGCACGTGGGCATTGGTGTTATTGTGATAAGGTTGCAAAGACAGATCTCAATGTTCTCCCCCTCCTATGGTGAGGTATTTGTAGTAAAAGGTAGATACAATCTAAGTCCTATACGATCTGGAGAACTATCGAGATAATATAGAACCCTACCACAACTATAGATATATCCTAAAAATACGCTAATTTATGCTCTAAGAAATATGCATATCCGGAAAGTCTCAGGCTCTAAATATAGAACAACTCTTAAGGCGGTTAGGGATGCTAGGCAGATCCTCTTGAGATATCCCATTAAGGCTTAGGATGACCCGCATAATGGCCCATGAGTAAGGAGACCTACTCCCGAGCACCAAAGCCAAGATGCGAGTCATCCGTCCGAGCTCGCCATACTCGCCTTATTCTTCCTGGGTATGCACTCCTAAGGGTATGTCGTACATACAGCCTAGCCGCCAGGGTATTTTATTCAATCTCCGACAGTTATGTACTTTATAACCTTGTGTTTTTTGAGGATTTTTTGAATATTTTCACAACCTTTTCTAAAAAAAGAAGTTTTCGCCAACGGCACATAGCAAATAATCGAGCATTCGAGCCACTCTCCGATAGCATGGAAGAAAAAAGTCACTAAGTGGTGGCACAAATAGGATTACGTTTAAATAGCACACAATGTTTTACGCACTACCCGCAAACTCTAGCCTAGGGGTAGAGTTTGGGAGTTTGGGTACGGGTATGGATAAATAACAACGGTAAAAACCGGTAGGGTATGGGTACGAGAGATTTTGAAACACATGGGTACAAAAGTATGAGAAATTTTGATACTCCTGGTATTATTTTCGCGTATATGGGTACTAATACGTGAAACCCGACCTCACAGGTCGGTGCTATACACTACTAATATGTGAAACCCAACCTGACAGGCCAGTGTTGTATACTACCAGCTCGCACATGATCCGGCCGGCGAGCTCCCTAAAAAATATTTTCATCTGCTTATTCTTGTGAAATATTTTTGTTCTGGTGGAACACCCTAAAAATAACTGAAACATTTTATCTGCTCCTGTGAAACATTCTGTTTGTTTTTTATGAAACAGCCGTAAAAAATATATAGAACATTTCGTTTGCTCTTTTAAAACATTTTTGTTTTACTTTTGTGAAGCACCCATAAAAATATCTAAAACAGTTTGCTTTTGCTCTTGTCAAGCATTGCTCGTATGAGTTGGAATATTTTTGAACAACTGCTGAAACATTTTTCGTAAATGTTTGAAACATTTTGTTTGAAAAAAAGTTGTGCTACATGTTGTTGTTTCACATGTTAACGTAGAATATTTCTAGTAGCATCCTTTTTTTTACAATGATGAGACGTCCGATCCAAAATCCCTCCAAATGTTTTTACGACGATAATTGAATATTGGGTGATTTAGATTCATGCCATTCTCAAGACCACGTTTCGAAATATGTCACTCGATAGGCCAATAATATAACATATGAAGTGACATATTATAATATACATCACAATCTATAATGGTATGTATCTAAATTTTCTTTGAATTTACGTGAGCATTATATTAATTTCCCATCGTACCTGCTGCTTGCCTTGTGCAGTAGCTGTATAAATGGCAGAATGGTACGATGTTGGAAGGAATATGCCTTTGCCCTTTGGGCCTTGGCTTTCATGGGAGACATACCTGCGCTTGCTTTGACACGATCTTGTCGCTCCTCTTTACTTTCACTCATTTACTGCAGTCCAAAATATCTTGCACCCTTGCACGTGCAGGGCAAACCGTTCGGGATAAGTAAATAAAGTCTCTTTTGTGCAATTATTACAAATGAAAACTTAACTGGAGTATAAAAGAAAATCAGATATTTATATACCCTTCTAAATCACTTTGTTCTTTATATTTTCTTTCTCTCCATCAGAACTTCTATCCAGAGAGACTATATAGGTTAACATAGAGAGCCTCCAAATTTAGAGACTGAGAGAGAAAAACTCTAAATTTAGAGACTGAGATAAAGACTCTGTTAGAGGACGAGAGACTGTAAATATAGATAAGATTCTGTTTTAAAGGCTTTACTAGAGATGCTCTAGCCATATGTTTTCCCTTGATAAAGCATCCACGCGGTCCTCCCCTTCTCCTTCAATTTGGACGTGGAATTGTTGTTTAACGTTTTTATGGGTTTTGTTTTTTGAGATAGAGGGATTTTTCCCCTAAATTTTGGAGCATTTCTAACATGACCTCTAACATATATATATTTTTTATTTCTTTGAGAGTTCGAATGCAACCTCTCTCTTATTTTTGCTTTTTATAACAAAGTTAATCTCTCTTAATCTCTCCATTCTCTATTTACTTATTTACCATTTAATAGCAAAATTCTTGTATTTTGATGTGAAATAATCAAACACTTATTTTGATCAATTTGTTTACTTTTGCTTCCCATAAGATTCAACATGCATGATTTTTTTTTTTCTAATTCTGTGTTTTTCTATTTATGATTTTAGAGTCTCACCTATCAAAGAGGCCCTAAGACAACTGGCCATAAGTAGGACTAGGTTATAAGCCTCTTCTGTGGTGCTGAAGTTACGTGATTATCTGTTAAAATTAAACTTGGTCACTAATGATTTCCAAAATTAATAATCGAAGTCTAATTTGAGAATGTTTATATTATGACTTTAAGATTTTTCATGGAACGTCAAAAAAAGTCAAAGCGTTTAAAAAATTAATCAAATAATTGAACTTAAAAAACAGACTGCGCAGCATGCTCTGTAACCTCAGTGAAGTCCAGGTGGTGATGGCGTCCGGGATCACAGGACACGCGTTAGGAGCAGATCGATGGACGTCCTACTCGTTGCTCGTGAAATCCCTTGTGTTCAACGATGCATGCATTGCCATTGCTTGCACATGCAGATGCATACATGCTCTCGTGTTGTTGATGTACTGCATCCATCCATCTGGCATCTGATCCAGACTGCTAGGGCTAGCCAATTATGCATGCATCAATATTAATCCATGCATATATGTATTAGTGTAATATTTCACAAATATCAAAGAAAAAAAACAGAACAAACAAGCACTTAACTCGATTATTGGACATCTGTTTCTTTCTTTTTCTCATACATGATCGATGACCAGCTGCTAGCTAGGATCCTCTCGTTTTCACCTTTTCCATGTGTCGCACGCACACGTACGCCCATTCATCACTCCTACGTTAATTTTTCTTGTGATTTTCTCTTCCCTCGACCACAGGCAAATTAGACATCTGTGCACGCCACTCAGGTCTCATTCTCTTTGGAAAGAATACTTTGGATGATCCAAGAAAGCTCTAGCTCTTGTTGTTTTTTATTTTAGCTTTACCACTTACTTTTTTTATTAAAAAAAAACACTCAAGAGCCACCTAACAAATTAATTGAAATATCACCCATGATTTCTAATTGCCTTCGCGATACCTACAATTGTCCTTGCTTTATCACAAAGGAAAGAAAATATATGATATTTACTTTCTACTACAACTAAGCTATGTTTGACATGCTTTAGGGCATCTTCTCTTCAGCTTATCTTATCCTACTTATTTGTCTTATCTCGTCACTTCGAAAATTTTTTGAGATAGCCTCGAGAGTTGGTTGGCCTTCAATTTTGATGTTTAGAGAGCTTATAGACACGTCTACGAGATAAAAAAAAACCGACTTAAAAAGTAATAAAAAGGTGAGATAAGTTAAATAAGACACGAGATAAGTAGGATAAGTCAGCTTATCTCGTGTCTTATTTGACTTATCTCACTTTTTTTATTACTTTTTTAGTTGGTTTTTTTTTTATCTTGTAAGCATGTCTATAAGCTCCCTAAACCCTAAAATTGAAGGCCAACCGGCTCTCGAGGCTATCTCGAAAAATTCTCAAAGTGACGAGATAAGGCAAATAAGTAGGATAAGATAAGCTGAAGAGAAGGGGCCCTACTCATGTCGATCCTTGGCTCTCCTCATGAGCTCGAATACATTGTGCTTCTGTCACATTTAGAATTTTAAATTTCTATATGATTTTTATGGGTACATGCAATTAGTTTTTTTAGTCTACACGCAGTTAGTTTTGTTAGAGAATTTCTAGGGCACTACTACAGAATGGCTCATCCCGACCCCTCATCATTGACGGCTATTTTTGTCACCGCCAGTGATGAGGTCACAGGACCCCCGCGCGGCTTGGGACAAAACACCAATCGCCAGCGATGAGGTTGTACGGCCAACCGCCAGTGACGGATACATATCACTGGCGGTTCACTTTAATACCATCAGTGAAGGTTATATATCACTAGCGGTTCCATTTAACACCGCCAGAGATAGTTGTGAAGGACAAACTGGCAGGAGTTGGCGGGAAACGGAAACTTTCACTGGTGGTTAGTGTTAGAACCGCCAGTGAAAGGAAACTAGCACTGGCTGTTGTGAAGAGAACCGCCAGTGATAGTTAGCATATCATGGGCGGTTACAGAGATAACCGCCAGTGATAGTTTCCACTACATAGTGCCGACCCTACCTCCATTATTGGTGCTCTCCTCACTCTGTCTTCTTCCCTGCTCGATCAGAAGCATGCGGCGGATCTTGGCGGCTGTAGCTAGAGTTGGTTCAATTCCAACTGTTTTTTGGAAGATCCAAGTGGTTGTTTGAAGATCCAAGTGCTAGAGGTTAGTGATGCTTTTTATTTTTTCTTTGTACATCTTGTTTTTGAAGATTAAAGAACCTACTCTAGATTAAGTGCTTTGAGATATAGATATATTAATATTTGTAGGTTTGTGATGTACATGGAGAGTAGGATAATTAATATCTTTGGCTTGTGATGTGTTTTGCATATGTAGAATGCGAGAAAAGTAATTAATGGGATAAGTAACAATATATTAACATGTTCATGAGTTTGTAGTCATAATTAATGGGATAAGCAACAATTAATTTATATTAATATATAGGAGGAAGTAATTATTTTAGCTACTAATTATTTATAATAATTATTTTAGCAAACTATTTGTCATACTAGTTTTGTCGTCCTAAGGTAAACTTTTATTCATAAAGTCTTTTATTTCGAAAGAAGTGTAACCATGTAATAATTAAGAAAACCGTGGATACATTTTTGCAGATAATAGATAGATCATGGATGTACACAGAAAATCGCGCGACGGAAGAGTACGTGAATGGGGTGCAAGGGTTTATGAGAGCTGCGCTAGTGGATATGCAGGAGAGAGGGGTTGACTTGATATGTTATCCTTGTGTTGATTGCGATAATTTGAAATTGTATAGAAACTCATCTCAAATCGAGTTTCATCTCATTGAGCGGGGTTTCAAAAAAGGTTACTCCTTTTGGACGTGCCACGGTGAGACACAGAGTACATATGAGAGTGAAGATGACGCCTTTGAAGTAGTGGATAGTGATGATGCAGGTGTCAAGTGTGATGATGTCGGTGAAACATTAGATGAGGAAGTTTACGAGTTCGATAGAATGATGCGTGACGTCGAAATAGACTATGGCACTACGGAAGAGTTCATTAAATTCAGGAAATGGTCAGAGGAGTCTGAGAGGCCAATCTTTCATGGTTGCAAGGTGGAACACACTTTATTGGCGACTGTACTTGAACTCCTACAATTGAAGGCTAGGAACCGTTGGTCTGATAAGAGTTTCACGGAGCTCTTACGACTACTGAAAGAACTTCTTCCCCAGGAAAATTTGATGCCAGAAACAACATATGGTGCCAAAAAAGTTATTTGTCCCTTAGGATTGGACGTGCAAAAAATCCACGCATGCCCCAATGACTGCATCCTATACCGTCACAAGTATAGCAACCTGCACTCGTGCCCAGAGTGTAAAGCATCCTGCTATAAGAGAAATGTCAAAGGCCGTAATGGCGACGAGGATCAGGATGCCGACCTTAATCGAGGAATCCCAGCAAAGGTTTTGTGGTATCTGCCAGTCACTCCTCGTTTGACACGATGGTTTGGAAATGAGAAAGAGTCTAGACTTCTCAGGTGGCACTCAGAGCATCGTAAGAAAGATGGAAAGCTTAGGCACCCTGCAGACGCTCCGCAGTGGAGAAACATTGACTACAAGTTCCCGGATTTTGGTGCAGACCCTAGAAATTTAAGGTTTGGATTGAGCACAGACGGCATGAATCCATTTGGAAATTGGAGCAGCAAGCATAGCACATGGCCTGTGAACCTATGCATATATAATCTTCCTTCTTGGCTCTGCATGAAGAGGAAGTACATTATGATGTGCCTACTAATCCAAGGACCAAAGCAGCCCGGCAATGATATAGATGTGTATCTTGCACCATTGGTAGAGGAACTACAGATGCTGTGGAACGAAGGGGTCAGAGTATGGGATGCAGATCGACGAGAGAACTTCACGCTACGTGCAATATTATTTTGCACCATCAATGATTTTCCCGCACTTGGAAACCTTTCGGGCATGAAAACAAACGGAAGTAAAGCTTGTCCTCACTGCTTAGATGATATAGCAAGTGTGTGACTCAGGAATTGCCGGAAGACTGTGTATATGCGCCATCGACGGTTTCTACGTGTGAATCATCCATATCGCAAGATGACCAAGCAGTTCGATGGAACCAGGGAAAATGGATCGGCTCCACGCATACTTAGTGAAAAAGAAGTGCATGATATGTTTATAGGCCTGCATGTTAATTTTGGAAAATGTGAAATGGGGAGAAAGAGGAAGAAAACAAAAACCAGTGAAAACGGTATATGGAAGAAAAGGTCAATTTTGTGGGATCTACCTTACTGGGAGGAACTATATGTTCGACACTGCTTGGATGTGATGCACGTGGAGGTTAACTTTTGCAATAGTTTGGTTGGTTCATTGCTTCATATGAAGGACAAAACGAAGGATGGACTAAACGCACGGCTCGACTTAGTCGATATGAACTTAAGAAGCGAGTTAGCACCAATAATTAGTAGTACGGGCAGGACGGAATTCCTTCCAGCTTGCTTTACTCTATCCAAGGCCGAGCGAAAAGAATTTTGTCAGTGCTTGCATGGTGTAAAATACCCATCTGGGTACACTGCCAACATGAAGAGGACAGTGTCCATGAGTGACTTGAAATTGTCTGGAATGAAGTCACATGACTGCCATGTTCTAATGACTCAGATGATTCCCATTGCAATAAGGAGTATATTGCCTCCGGACGTCCAACGAACCATCACAAGGCTAAGCTTGTTCTTCAATGCAATCCATCAGAAAGTCATCGATCCTGATACTCTTGATTCTCTACATAACGAAGCAGTAAGAATTATATGTGATCTCGAGATGTATTTCCCCCATCCTTCTTTGATATTATGGTACATCTCATGGTTCACCTTGTTCGGGAAATTAAGTTATGTGGTCCGGTGTTTCTTCGTTACATGTATCCGTTCGAGAGGTACATGGGGATTCTAAAGTCATACGTACGCAACCGATATCGTCCTGAGGCTAGCATTGTTGAAGGGTATGCAACAGAGGAGGTGATCGAATTCTGCATTGATTACATGTCGCAAGTTGACCCCATAGGTGTGCCCGTATCCCATCATGAGGGTAGGCTGCATGGTACGGGCACACTTGGCAGAAAACAGATCACACCCAACGGAGACATGTACCGTAAAGCGCACTTCATTGTTCTGAATCACATGACGGAGGTGGCCCCTTACATAGAAGAGCACAAGGATTTCATACGCCGCCAGTACCCAAACAAGACGGAGGCTTGGATAAAAAAGGAGTATAACCGTTGTTTCAATGATTGGTTCAAGGCACGATTCACTGGAACACAGTGTTCTGATCTACTCTTATGGCTAGCAAAGGGACCAAGATACACGGTGGTGACGTGGCAAGGATATGACATAAATGGGTACACATTCTACACGATATCTCAAGACAGGAAGAGCACTGTGCAGAACAGCGGCGTTTGTATAGATGCATATGAGGAGGAGCACAACCAAGGCTTAGTAACCCAATGGAAGAGCTCGTTCTATGGTTTCATTGAGGAGATCTGTGAACTGGACTACGTGATTTTCAAAATAACCCTTTTTTGGTGCAAATGGGTCCAAAGTGGAGGGGTTAACAAATCTGATGAGTTTGGTTTGACTATCGTTGACCTTGCCCGAGTGGTATATAGAGATGACCCTTTTGTCCTCACAACCCAAGTTTTACAGGCCTTTTATGTCATAGATCCTGCTGATAAGAACAAAAATGTTGTTCTTACTAGAAAAGAAGAATCGTTGGAGTCGAGAATGTGGTGGACGAGGAGGATTACAACCAATTCGATGAAATACTTCCATTACATGATGAAACCAACCCAAAATCAAGTGAAATGGCCAATGCAACCACCTATGTGCACAACGATCATCAAGAAGGGCTGATCGTTGAGGACTGATTGTACTGTTTTATTTGTATCTTATATTTGAGTTATGTAATCCCATTTTGTAATGTAATCCTATTATAGAATGTATAATGTAATCCAATATTATCCTATTATATAGTCCTATTATAATCCTATTATATAGCCCTAATATAGTCCTGTTATATCCTATATAGTCCTGTATAGTTGTATTATATAGCCCTAATATAGCTATCACTGGCGGTTATCTTGTGGGCCGCCAGTGATGGTCCACTACCACTAGCGGGTATAGTTTGAGCCGCCAGTGATGGTCTACTACTACTGGCGGGTATGGTATGAGCCGCCGGTGATGGTTCACTACCACTGGCAGGTATAGTATGAGCCGCCAGTACAGTGACCACTTTACATATAATCCCAGCCGCCAGTACATTTGTGCCCATTTTTATTTGTAGCCAATACACAAATTATCTGTATTTTTCTTCACTCTTCCATTTTAAGAGGCACTTTCTGTAGCTACATAGTGTGAACAGTTGCTATAACTTTGAACCGTTGGAAGCTCATACTGGTAGCTACCCGACATTATATCTACACAAAAACCCCCAGGCTGACTATG
Organism: Olyra latifolia; assembly: GCA_036346145.1. Taxonomy (NCBI): domain Eukaryota; kingdom Viridiplantae; phylum Streptophyta; class Magnoliopsida; order Poales; family Poaceae; genus Olyra; species Olyra latifolia. The sequence goes on along the minus strand of CM070523.1, from coordinate 51,910,405 downwards.
TCGCACTTTAACTGTCCAAGTTGCAGTTACATTATATTTCTATAACCAAATAAAGATTAGAAATTGCCTGGTGTTCTCTTGTATGTAGAATGGACCCTGAGGCCACCCCTCAACCAGGGGCCGCACCCGAGGCCACCCCAGCTGTGAAGAGAAGGGTTAGCAGAGGGCCAAGCAAGCTCAAGACCGATGTCGTTCATACCATCACAGAGGTCTGGACAGGAGGTATACCGGTCCTTCCCATGAAACCTGCATCAGCGTATCGAACAATGTGCGGGGTGGTGGCTAGGGCACGAGTCCCATGCACCACCAACACTTGGAAGGACCTCACCGCTCAAGAAAGGGACCAACTATGGGAGGAGCTCAAACGGTCATTTCAATTCCCTGAAGACTCTCTTCCTGAGGTGCGGAAGAACACCCTGAAGCGCATGGAGATCGCCTGGAAGAACTAAAAGGTGGATCTTGTCAAGGATTTCGTCAATGAGGAAAAGACCCCGTTTCAGAAGTACCCTTTCATTACGAATGAGGTGTGGGAAGTGTTTAAGAGGATGAAGACAACGAAGGAGTTCAAGGAGTCCTCCATCAAACACAAGGCCATTCAGGCCAAGAACACCCACCCCACAGACTCGGCACCGCTAGATATGCGGCAAAAGAACGCGAGTGGGAGCTGGCCGACTGCGCCAATGAGTAATCTGAAGCCGCCACAAGGCTCACCAACACGCAGTCCGACCACCGGATCGTGGCTAGGGTCAAAGTCACACCGACGGGGCCAGTTTTCTCCACGCCCGAGACTGCTGAGGTGGTTCAAAAGCTGGTAAGTGCACAATGACCCTTACAATGTTTACTTTCGTAACACCCCAATGACCCTTCAAAAGCTGAGTATGACATGCAAGCATTGCAAGGCTCCTTTGTCGAAAACAGAGAGCGAGACATCCTAACTGAGGCCTTAGGAAACAAGGAGCACCTAGGCCGTACGCGGGGCATCGGGGTCTACGTTACCTGGAAGGAGGGGTTCCCCAATGACTATCTCTACTACAAGAAAAAGAAATGTTTACATAACTTAGAGGATGAAATTCAAAATAGGGTACGCGCAGAAGCTGAGAAGATACGAGCAGAATGGGAGCCTTGGGTACAACAGTTGGAGGAACTCATAAGGAACAGACCCGAAGCCAACCCTAATACACAAGCTGTTGGTTGCACTCCTCCATTTAAAAGCAACAAGGCTCAAGACCTTCGCCCGATAAGGTGGCCCAATGAAATACCCAGTGGACGACATAAAGGAGATTACCCATTGCTTGCTCCAAGTTTCGTATAGCGCCGGTGTTTCACTCGAGGTGGCCCGCGGTGTGGTGTACCCCTGCATTTCGGGGATGACGGTTCATGGTGCGGACTTGGCGGCGGGCTACGCGAAGGTCCAGGTAGATGCTGTTATGGACAACACCGCATCGAAGATCCCACTTGTGAATCCCTCCAATGATAAAATCATAACAGTTAGGGATGCTGTCCATAGTTTCGTCCAGTGGCCCAAGAAGGATATTACGCTTCTACCAAATCTTGAAGAAATCGAGGCCGGCGGCGTTGGACCCATAGATCCGATCCGTAACGATGAAGAGGAGAGAACGAAGAAAGCCTTGTCTGCGGCAACCCCTCAATCTTTGAAGACAAGCTCACAGAGCAATAAGCGTGCTGCGTCCTCACCACCAAGCAAGCGCCATCGCCTCTAGAGAAGGGGAAACGAATCATCCGTCAATCTTCAGCGCCTAAGAGCAAGATTCACTGGGCGCAGAAAGGGAAAAAATTTCAGATGGGAGAACCACTGCATAGCCTTGCCGCATTAAATGACATGGGTGCGGCCTGCCAGATCCTACATGATTATTACCTCAGGAACTCACTCCTTCCCGTGAAGGAATGATCATCCAGTATCATGGGTAAGGTGAAGGGCAAGTATTTTCTGGACGATAACGATGGTTATCTTACCATAACCTTCGAGGACCTGTGGTATATGTTTCAATTGCAGGAGTTGGACGCCTCTCTCATCCGCTGCTTTGCAGTGTAAGTGTATACAAGTCTTACGCATTGTCAGTGTATATTTCTTATCCACTTATACACTGATCACATATATCTTAATTTTCAGCCAAATGTACCTAGTTGCCAAACGAGGTCAAGTCCAGGCCGGTTTTCTTGACCCTGGCATTGTCACCCAGGACAACATAAAGGCGGATAGAAAGAATACCGGGCAATACCTGAAGAGGGCCCTGACTAGAGGACAGGACAAAGCATACTTCTTGTTGCCCTTCAATAAAAATTTTCATTGGATCTTGCTGCTCATAGAACCTAGCGAAAACAAGGTTGTCTACCTCGACTCGTTGAGGATGAGCCCCACACACGAGTGGGAAGATTTAAAAGGCCTACTCAATGCGGTGTTCAAGAGTTATGTCAAGGGTGGGGGCAGGCACAATGCTGCGATGGGCATGGAACTTAGGCATATAGAGAAATTTTCAGTAAGTGTCTATTCACACCTTTCCTCATAATAAAATAGAAATTTTTTTAGTGCCTGCCCCACTGATTATTGTGTCTTGTCATCTTTATACTTCTTTATGTAGTGCCACCAAGAAATGGAGGCCATGCTTGCGGCTTCTACGTTATTGCGACATATGCAAATCATTCTAGGATTACGACCAAATGAAGATCTGAACATTGGAGATACAAACATCGATTTCAATTCTCTTGCAGACATTAGAGATAGTTTGGCTACGTTTATTAATACCCAAGTTATTGACCCAAATGGTCGTGTAAACAGTGGACGCCTATAGTTAACTATAACAGACATATTGTATTAAGTACATATTGTTATATTAATATATGATATGTTCCTTTGAATTTGATGTTGTTCTTATTTAAATGAAATCTAGGTGTATATGGATGAAATTTGGATGTTTATTGATGTTATATATGGATGAAATCTGGATGTATATGGATGAAATCTGTTTATTTGAATTTTGGATGTATATGGATGTATATGTATATGGATGAATCTGAATGAAATCTGTTTATTTGATGTATATGTATATGGATGAAACTAGCCACCATTAGAACAATCTGTTTGAATGTATATGTATATGGATGAAAAACCAAAACCTGGATGTATATGTATATGGATGAAATCTGTTTATTTAAATTCTGGATGTATATATATATGGATGAATTATGGATGTGTATGGATAAAATATGGGGCGAGCTAATTATTTTTTTTAACCTTGAAAAGATATCACTGGCGGTTCATACAACAACCGCCAGTGATATGCACCATCACTGGCAGTTCTAAATAAAAACCGCCAGTGAAGGTCTACATATCACCGGCGGTTTTGGTTAAAACCGCCAGTGAAAATCTGTTTTCACCGGCGGTTCTCACAACAACAGCCGGTGATATTATTAATATCACGGGCGGTTCTATTACGAACTGCCAGTGATAATGCATATCACTGGCGGTTCCGCACCCGCCAGTGAAAACCCCCGATTATCACTGTCACATAATCGCTGTCGATTTGAAAACCGCCAGTGATGTGAGTTCAGAACCGCCAGTGATGACGTATTCTGCACTAGTGGGTTCAAATCATTTTTATATGAGTTTGTTGGGGTTGTTGATGAGTATAGGTCTACTTGACTTGTCTTTTAGGAAGGATGGGGGAGTACAACATACCGCTACTCATAATTTTATTGGGTTCTTCTGTGCCAAAGTTGACGCGAGGACACTATAAATATATTTGTTATGCTACAAACCTCTTAATAATTCAAGGATATGATGCATTAGGGTATTCTCACTCCATGGTCTCTACAAATCGTTACTAAAGGTGCCATCGCATCTGAAAACATAGAAGAAACAATACCCATTGCATTGTATCTTAAGTAAATAACTTTACCTTTTTCTCCTCCTTCTCTCTTCGGTCATCTTCTCCTTCTATGTCTCTCCATTGGAGACTTTGATCTGAGATGGATGTGGTGCAGGCTATCAGTTGGAGACTTCGATCCCTTGAGCTCACGAGTGGTCTAACCTGTCAAGCAATAGCTCACTAGCGATGTGAAGATGGGCACAACAAGCTCATGGGGCAGGTGGGTTGAGTGGTGCGGGGTGATCAAGATCGAGGTCGCGGCCACACAGTGATCAACACAGTAAGCTCAAGGACAAGAAAGCGACCGACCGACACGAGTAGCTCGAGGGTGAGGTCGCGGTGTGCAAGGATCTTGTGGCGACCGACAACGACCGACATGGTGAGCTCAAGGGCTAGGTGGTGGCTAGCCAATGGGGAGCTCACAGGGGAGGCGGCGGACCAAGCGGCGTGGGGAGCTCGTGGCAACCAACGGCGAGCGGTGTAGGGACCTTTGCTTCCTTGCTCGTGTGCCATGGTGATGGTGGTCTCAAGTCTCATAGCGCGGGCATTCACATGTGGTAGAAAACGATCTACTCTGAGTACTATATTTCATTGTTTCTTTGGCTACAACATTTAATGAAGAGACGGTCTCTAAAAGAAGAAATCTTTGTGCTCTCTTTCCATATTAATTAGCCTGCCATGTCATATTTTAGCTAAGGTGACTTCTATAGAAGCATTAAAGAAACATGCACTGGGAGTGCCATGATAGTGCAATTTTATGGTATAGAACATTTTCATGAATAAATTGCTATATCAGCTGGTTAGAGGATAGAGATGGATGGTAAAAGCCCCATTTTGGCCTTCTACCTAATAATTTGAAAATAATCAAGGAAAAAAATTAGGTACTGAATACTGATTTGGCGTATGAAGGATGAATTTATATGAATTCTCAAAATCGTGAAATTTATTTGACTTCAACAGTTCAAAAGCGAAATTGAGGAATTTGTTGTTTGAGGTGTTGTATTCGACTCCTTAAAAATCTTTCAATTTTCATTCTTTTCTAAATGTTAAGATTTTTTAAATTTGTTTGAATTTGGTATTGCGAATACCAAATTTTAGAATTTGGCATTTGAGGTACTAAATTTAGGTGTACTCGAAAACTCGAATATTTTTTATGATTTTTTGGTGGAAGGGCAAAAATGGTTTTTTACCTGTTCTATCTGATCTAACCAGCTGAAATATACAGTAGTTTATTCATTAAGAAGTCCTGTGACTCTATAACCTGAATTTACGGTGTCATATAACATAGCCACGAATTGTTAGATGGTAACAGCGTCGGCCCCATATTTTAGAGTGTTCTAACGCTAATTACCCCCTTCTTTTTAATCACGTTTGTAGTATGGCCGTCTATCACTTTTCTATGATAGGATAATTTTTGCATCCACAAGAGGCAGTACCTTCAGTTGCACTCAAAACAATATTTAAAGAATAGCACAACACAGCTACACCTTCCGACATTAGCCATCGATATGAATAAAGTTAATAATAAGAAAAATATATAAAGAGGAGAATTTTGGTGGAAGCAAGGGCAAGAGGAAAGACAAGGAAGATATATATGAATGCGTCGTGTTGTAGGCGACGTGAAGAAGAATATATTGGTCGGACACCGAAACGGTCAAACCGTGCGTGCATGTTCCCTTTGACCGAACCCTCTTCTATTCTAATAATCTATTATTCTGCTTTCATCGATTAATTATGAGCAATACGATCATCCCAAGTAATCTACTTCCCCTCGATTATAAACAAACAAATGTATATATAATTATTAAACAGTACGTGGATGAAACTAATTAAGGGTGTATTATTGGTCTCAGCTTGCTGATAAGCAAGCATGACAAAATATGTTACGGGCCCAAAGCATAGGTCAAAGTGTCCAACCACGTACAAAATATGTCCGCCCCTTTTTCTTTCCACAAACTGGAATCAGAGCATCTCCAGCAGAGACTCTAAAACAGAATTTTCTCTATATTTAGAGTCTCTCGTCCTCCAGCTGAGCCTCTATCTCAGACTCTAAATTTAGAGTTTCTCTCTCCCAACCTCTAAATTTAGAGGCTCTCTATATCAACCTCTATAGTTTTCTGGATAGAGGCTCTGCTGGAGATGATGGAAATATAGAGAGCGAATAGTGATTTAGAGGGGGTGTATAGAGGCCCGATTTTAGAGCTTCTGCTGGAGATGCCCTCAGTCGATACAAATAGAGGAATAATCAACCAATAGGATTTGGTGAAGAAAACTATGAGATCATATGGAGGTCCTTATATGATCATGAGTTTATATGACTTTATTTGATTTGGTTGGGGAGTTTATGTTTGAGACTTGTTTAGAGTCGGACAGATTTATGTTTCAGCATGCATAGTTTTCATAATTTGGATTATTTCATGGTGCTTTTTTGTTTGGATGATTTTTTAGCCTTCATAGCTCTTGTAGAGAATTTCAAGACAAAGGTTTTCCATTTTGGACAGAAAGCCATTTGATATACGGATTAATTGATATAATTTTTTCAAACTGCTGTGCACTTGAGGTACAGTTTTGACTTATGATTAATGTTGATTTAGGGTCAATTTGGGTCATTGCATGATTATGAATGATAATGCACTAACTTGTAGCTAGGGAGGTTAGTGAGATATTTGTGATATTGTGTTGGTCCATTTGAGTGCAGGTTTGGAAGCAGCTGTAGTCGTCAGTGAGTACCGGGACTAGATTGGGAGAACTGAGGTCCAGAACGGTCAAGGATCCTGATGGGACAGTTGTGTTCAAATCGGGTTCACGTGGACGTCATGAAGATAGACTTGAGTGGGCTTAAAGTTTCCTGTTCGGGTTGAAGGCTCGGAGGCACGAAAAATGAGTAGTCAAATCAAGAAATGAAGGCCTGTTGCATCAGATTGTTTGGGTTTTGTGTAAGCCCATGTAGGCCTTGTGTGCCCATGTAAATCTTGTGTGTGAGGATGGTTGTTAGTAGTGGAGTGAGTTAACCCTAACCCTTGATAAGTTAGTTTAGAAGCTAAACAACCCTTAATAGATGGAGATACATTTAAAAGGACTATATAAGGAGGGGTGGAGGGATGCTTCCACTTAAGTCTGGGTTATGGTTTATTTTAAAATTATATGCTTCTTGTAAGCTTTTCTCACTTGTGTATGGCTGTAGAAAACCAACCAAGTAATAAAAATATAAGTTCCAAAAAGCTCTTGCTTTGTTCTTTGTATTTGATCTAATTTTCTTTCTTATTTTTATTACAACTAGTTTCTTTGCCTTCCCTCCTTCTATATGCTGATTTCTTGTTGATCTAGGAGATATAGAGGTCGGTAATAATGCTCATATCATCTTGTAACCTATCAAGAACATCGAGATCAAATTCTTCCTTTTCTTGCTCAAGTTTGTCGGTTCGTTTTTTCCGCGCAACAGTGCTCGTTATTTTCATTTCTTTTTCTCCGACACGATATGAAGGTAATTCTTATTAGGTTCTTCCTAAGCTACTTGTCATAAAAATTGCATAGGGACTGGAGCCACGGTTTAACATCTATGAAAGTTTTTTCAACCCTCCGTTTACAGTTTGAAATTCTTGTGTAGTAGAGCTTGTGATTTTTTTCTCAGATATTGGATGAAGATGATTCTTGTTGAATTAGCTCCGTGACTTCCATATATTCTTTCAGTAAAATTTTCATAGAGCATAGAGCAACAGTTTAAGATCTGTGAAAGTTTTATCGAGCCCCTATTGTGCAGTTCCAAATCTTTAAGCAGCGGACCTTGTGACTTTTGTATCTTTTTACTCGGTAATGTTATGAATGTGATTCTTCACTTTCTGGTTACTAACTTTCATATCTAGTTCTCATAAAAATCTCTTGACCATATAAGCTACAGTTTAAAAGTTATAGCCATTTTACCGAGTCTCTATGTTGTTAGAATTTATCTTCTACCGTGTTTTTTTATTAGCCTTGATTTTTGATAGATTCTATAACTATTTGAGATAAGGTTTATCATTTGGTTTAGACTTTAGGACACATTGTTAAAGAAAACATTAAGATTACCATCCTTTTAGCCGCCTAACTCAGTCTTTCAAAACCATCAAAGTCCAAAGGCTCCTTTGATATGGTCAGTGAAATTCTTTGGTTTTGGATATCACGAGGCCACCATTTCTAAAGTAAGGGTAAATTTAGGATTCCTAATATGTTAAATTTTAGAGTGACAAATCCTGAATTATAGATAAAATAATACCTTCCTTTTATTGAATGCTAGCTGTAGCCCGATCAAAGTCACGAGAAGTAAGAAGTCAAAGTCTCTTGTTATAACAAATCACAGGAGATTTGTAAAGTTATTTCCTCTAATCACGGTGTGCGTGCAAGCAATGGCCGTGACGGCGGAGAAGGCGCGTTGTGCAGCGACGGAGGACCAACCCCAGGCCCCAATCCCATGGCAGGAGAGTCTTCGTCTTCGTCTTCCCTGCCCTGTCCTTGTCATTTCCTCCCTGTTGCGTGCTTCCATAAAATAACATTTCTTTTTCTTATTTTGTATGTAAATAAAAAGAAGAAGAAGAAAAAGAAGAGATTTTTAGTTGAGCGTGGGCTCCACCGGGAGAGGAGTATTTCTTTCTTGCGGCCATTCCCAATTCTCTCCTTCCTCCTCCTCGGCTCGACTCTTCTCCATTCACTCTCCATCATCGTCGTCGTCGTCCACCCCCCGCTTCATTCGGAGCGCCGCGCCGCTGCGGTAAGACCGCTCGCCGCCCAAAGATCTGTCCTTTCTGCCTGGTTCCCGCCACGATTTACTTCTTTCTCTTCTTTCTTTCTTTCTTTTTTTTTTTGGGGGGGTGGGTGGGTTTAATTCTGTTTCAAGCGATATGCATACATACATACATGATGGAGTATAATTGGTAGCCTCGTGGTTCGCCGTCTTCACGCCTTGACTCTGGGATTCCAACTCCCTTCTTCTTCTCGTCGGATTCGATCAATCTCACTTTTTCCCTTCCCGTTGAACCCAAAATTGCTCCGATTTGCGCCGCCGACGAATGCATTTCAACCGCCTTTGCAGTTCTTTCTCTTTCTTTGTGTGCTGCCTGTCGGTTGCATTTGACTCAGTAATATTATCTCTCTGCTGTGCTAATCGCTCATGCCATGGTGGTCGAAATGGTCAGGTCAATCCGGTAGAGATCTGATTCTGACATCCTCGCGCTTCACACCTGAATTCGTTTCGTCTCGGAGCCACCGCCGCCGGCCGCAAGGGGGAGGAGCGCCAAGGGTATGTAACGCCTGCCTTGGACGCAGGCCATGTGCCCCGACATGGATCCGCACCATACAGCAGCAAGGTCAGAGCTTTTTCTTCCAATGCTCATGTACCCTCTCTATCTAAATATTATGCCCAACCCTACTCTCTCTCTGTGTCCCAGCTGTATGGTGGTATTTCCGGAGGTTTTCTCTGCACAAGCACCTGCAAAGCCTTTAATTTATCAATGTTCTACTTTTACTCGACCGTAAAAGTGTCTGCTTTCTGGTCTTGCAAACCCAGAATCCCAGTCAAATTCTCTGACACTTAAAACTGTTTTAGTCCACTTAGCTAACCTGTAGACATTTAATTTTCGGCAATTTAGTGTGGTAGAGAAATGCCCTCGAGGCAAGGCAACTGAACTTCCTCGGCAGATATGTCATGCCCTGCAGGTAGCTGTTTGCTAATGTATGGCTACACTGCGGCATGACCTTTCGTTGTGTGTGTGCGCGTCCGTATTTTCATCCCATTCTGATCCAGTGTTTTCTTTTTTGTGTTGTGTATTGACAGGGAGGTTGTGCCGGATGTTTCAGACAGTAATCACAACCATCACAGCCTGCGTGATGCTGATCATTTCGGACAGAACGGGACCACACATCCCACTAAGTATAGCAGCAATAGCCTGTCCACAGATGACAATTTCTCCTCTAATGCTTCCTTGCACAAACACGAAGATGTGAGTTGCGATCCATCTGTACCTTCTCTCGATGACCGCTCGATTAGGTCTAGCGATGATTCTGATGGGGCTGAGAGTTCCAATGGCAAAAGCAACTATACAGACTCTCCATGTTTTGAAGATGATAGCATCTGGATACCACCTGAAGCAGCAGATAAGGGAGATGAGACTGAGGTTGTTCCTGGAAACATTGTTTATGATGATGAGGACGACGATTATAGTGATGGAATTAAGTGGGGCCAGTCAAGTTTCCCAGCCACTGGCGAGGAACATGAGGCTAGCACTAATCCTAGGGAGGAAAGAGAAAACGCAATGCTAGATGCTATGAATGGGCAGCTCAAGATACTCGTCAGTCGGTTTCTGGCCTCTGCTGGTATCCCCTTCTCGAAAGGGGAGAATAGTGAGAGTTGGCTGGATATTGTGACCTCCCTGTCATGGGAAGCTGCACTACTAATCAAGCCTGATGCTAGTGTCGGAAAGGAAATGGACCCTGGGTCTTACATAAAGGTCAAATGTATAGCATCTGGTACTCGCCGGCAAAGGTGAATCATAATTTTTTTTGCCTAAAAGATTTCTTTTTAAATAATGTATTTTCTGTTTTATGTTACAAACTATACCTGTTCACCTTATAATTTTGATTGCAGTGAGGTAATCAAAGGGTTAGTCTTCAAGAAGAATACTGCTCATAAACATATGCCGACCAGTTGTCACAACCCTAGACTGCTGCTTCTGAAAGGAGTCCTTGGGCATTCTGATGTTGGTTTGTCTTCATTTAATTCAATGGACCAGGTTGGACTTTACACATGCATACACATCAAATATTAAATTCAGTTCACTTTTATTGAATAGAAGATTGAGGCCTCCTATTTTGTGTCTTTTAACAATTAGGAAAAGGACCATCTGGAGAGGGCTATTAGTAAAATGATGGAAATATGCAGTCCTAATGTTATTATGGTTGAGAAAACGGTTTCACGAGACATACAAGAACTTCTTCTGAAAGAAGGTGTCACACTAATTCTTGATATGAAGCTGAACCGGTTGAAAAGAATCGCACGTTGTACAGGTTCTCCTATAATCTCATTTTCAGAAGTCTTGGATAAACCAATGCTGAAACAGTGTGATTACTTCCATATCGAGAAGTTCGTTGAGGAGCATAACAATGCCAGTGAAGGTGGAAAGAGGCTATCTAAAACATTGATGTTCTTGGAAGGCTTCCCCAGGCCATTGGGTTGCACCGTATGTTTCATATTCATTGCCTATGTGATGCATGCATACAGTTTTACCAGATTTTTTCTTTTTCTCCCCCTTAAGATTTTTGCTAGATGTTTGATCTTACTGAAATCTCTTGAACCAAAACATTCCCTTGTGTGAAATCCATTAGGAAAAGTATCTAGCTTACTTTCTGCTACTTTGACCTGTAATTGACCCTCAACAGGTGACATGTATTCTATTTAATAAAATCTGTCCTCTCTTCGAGTGGATATGAGGTTGTAATATCTTTTGTACAAAGGTATCGATATTTGTGATATTTGCAAAACATGACGAAGGAGCCGTTTCTTATCTTTTGGCAGGGCATACCTAATCTTAGAAGATAAAACTTAGCAGGTGCTAGGTGCCTTTATGATGCTTTTGATGTTGAGCTATATAATAGTGACATGTGCTTCTATCAATTAGGATGAGCAAATGTGTCTATTGAATGAGATTCATTCGATGCAAACTAATTACGTCGCACTGAATAGACAGTTAGTGGCAATCCATTTAGTGTTTCATACTTTGCCGAATGATCTTCTCAGTTACAATGGTTTCTTTCTCATCCAGATATTGCTACGAGGAGCAGATAGCGAAGAATTGAAGAAAGTCAAGCAAGTCATGCACTACACAGTCTTTGCAGCATACCACCTGATCCTTGAAACGTCTTTCTTTGAAGATCAGAGGGTATTTTTAAATGATAAAAATGCTTCAAAAGAAAATTCTGTTACCACTATAGCTGAGGCTGCTGTCCTTGGTGATTCTATCCCTGGCTTTCCATCACGTGATGACTCTCCAGCACTTAGACTGTACCACACCACTTCTAATGGCTATGATGATGATGTGAAGAAAGCTTTCAACTCTGCAACAAATGTAGATGCTCCTAGTTCAGTCACAAATAGCTCTTTGAATGAACTTGGAGAAGGTGCAAGTATCCGGTATAGCTCAAAACCACCGCTTCATGCTGAAAGGCTACCATCACCAGTCTCAGGATCATTAAGGAAATTTGTTGACAAGTTATGTCACCAGAATATTTATTTACCTGTCACATCATCGCAAGAGACAAGTGATAATCGGATAGAAAGCAGGGCTGAATCCAGTCAAGAAACGGTTGGTAATGGTTTTCACATTGGGTCAACGGTGGAAGAGTCTGCAGTTTCCGGTGAAAACGTGGATATCACAAACAATCTGTTGAAACAAGAAAGGATTGAAGAAATAATGCCATCTGGTTCTTCTATTCGTGACAAACATGAGGAATCACCTGTAATGGTAGAAGACGGGGAACACCAAAGCACCAGTATCATTAGCAAAGAGAATATTGCTAACGAAGATCAAGCTGATGATGCACTTGATTCTCACAGCATCCTGATTTTGATGTCTAGCCAGTGCATCTCAAAGCAGGCTATCTGTGAGCAGAGCCATCTGTCCCGTATAAAATACTACGGGAACTTTGATGTGTCCTTAGGGAGATATTTGCAAGATATTTTGCAAAATCAGGTAACACCATTTCTTAACGTTTTATTTTATCCACTTTTGGATATAGCATTTATTCTTATTTACATGAAATAGAAATGTCCATCTTTTGTATTAGTAATGTACATCAATTCAGGTTGGATGATCACTTAACTCATTAATGTTTATTTGTGGCAGAAACTGAGCTGCTCCTCATGTGGAGAGCCCCCAGAGGCACTTATGTACTCGTACACCCATCGAAATGGAAATTTGACTGTTCTAGTGAAGCATCTGGTGCCCCTACATCATTTGCCTGGTGAATCTGAAGGAAAAATATGGATGTGGACTAGATGTTTGAGATGTGATAATGAACATGGGATATCCAAATCGACTCCAAGAGTGCTAATATCATCTGAAGCTCGCAATCTCTCGTTTGGGAAATTCCTGGAACTCAGTTTTTCAAGCCACTCTGCAGCGAGAAGGTTATCCATATGTGGACATTTGGTGAACCGGGATTGCTTGCGCTTTTTTGGGTATGCTAGCATATTGTTTAACACTGAACAAATATTAATTTAAGTAGAAACACTCATTGGTTGTCTTTAGCATGACAATGCCATGTAAGGGCAGATAGCTATTTATTGCCTGTTTTGTTGATGGACATTCTCTACTTCTTACTGACTTCAGGTTGGGCTCCAAAGTTGCAATGTTCCGGTACTCATCAGTCGAAATTTACACTACCTGCAAACCACAACCCACTCTCCAGTTTGACAACCCCAGCAGACATGATTTCTTGGAAGCAGAGAGGAGACATGTATGCCTTATCATCTTTATCATCATCATGGGATTTGTCTTTAGTACATGCAATAACAGTGCCTAATGTTTATGTTGCATATTTCAAGGTTCTTGCTAGAGGTATAGCACTATTTTCTGAGGTGGCAAGGTTTCTACAGCACTTGAAGAATCTACATTATGATGTGTTAACAATCAATCGCGACACCTTTCTCCCCGTTAAGGACTTCTCTGAACTCGAAGAGTTGTTGATGAAAGAACAAGCCATCTTTGAGGTAGACATCCTTGTCTTCATTTCTGTTGGTCTAGGAATTTGTGATGCGAATGAATTTGTTCTGTTTAATTATTGTATATTGGCTACAATCTATATTGTCATGCAGGATTCGTTAGGAAAGACGGTTGAACAAAATAGGAGACCATCCTCATCTGTGGATGACCTCCTTCATATAAATTGGTCCTATCAGGACCTTCTTCTTGAACTTTATGTGTGGGACCATCGACTGCATCAACTTTTTGAGTGTAAATCTGCTGGACAAGGAAGTGTTGCTAATTGCAAGAATCCTACCGATACTGTTGACAAGATTTGTGGGCTCAACTATGAGACTGACAAGAAAATGGGTGAATTGACATGTGATAGAACTGTGGAAGTTTTGAGGGCAGCTGGTACCACTGAGTGCGCAGATAATAAAATCATCATCAACTATCAATCAGGCGAGATTGCAGCACCCTTGCTTGATGATAGTCAGGGAGCTGGGCACACTGAACTTTCTTGCAGTGGAGGTTTTAAGGATGAAGAATCTTGCATTGCTCCTGGTCAATTAGAGGTGGATAGCACAAAAGTACCTAATTTTGGAATTTCAAATGATACTGAGGTCCAGGGCAATGGGGTAGTGGCACATCCAAATTCCATGGAGCAGGAGCCTTCATGCACTCCCCAGCAGTTCATAAATCCTGATTGGTATGACAGGGAAAGATGGATTTGGAGTTCATTTTATGAATCTCAATTGGCGTACAGAAAGGACATTCAAATGGGATGTGTGGAGAAATTTGAACTTGTTAACCATTATTCTCCATCTCATTTGTCGCCCTTGTTTGAGCAACATGAAGAGGTGGGCTCTCCACAGTTCACGGTTGGCCCAGGTGGTAATATCTTGTGTGTGATGGAGGATGAGATATCTAGTATAATAGCCCGTGCTCTTGCCATATATGAGGAACGCCGCCAGGATACCATAGTTGAGAGTGAAACAGATGATGCCAGGAGAGAGCATGCTAAAACAATGGAGAAATCTTATAGCTTCCTGTCTGAAAGTTCTTTTAGTTCATCACCATGGTCATCTATTGGTTCTGTAGATTCTGAGGCAAGCTTGTCATCTTTTAGTTCATTTTCATCTGATGACCCTTCTGGTTATGATACCTTGCTTTTATTGTCCTTGGTACATCCAGAAATCACAGTCAATGGGAAAGTGACTCTTAAAGGCAAATATTCAGTTACTAGTATATATGATAATAAATTCTATGATCTTAGAAAGAAGTGCTGCCCATCGGAAATTGCATATATTACTTCATTAAGCCGCTGTAAGAAGTGGGATGCTCAAGGTGGAAAGAGTAAAGCTTTCTTTGCAAAGACAATGGATGATAGGTTCATCATAAAGCAAATAAAAAAGACAGAGTTTGATTCCTTCATAAAATTTGCTCCTGATTACTTCAAGCATGTTTATCATTCTCTAGACACTGGAAGCCAAACTTGCCTTGCCAAAATATTAGGAATCTATCAGGTAATTTTCATCGACAGCTTGAGGTTCATTTCAATATATTTCCCGACTAACTTTTTTCATAAAACTTGCCTGTTTGACTGTTTTAGGTCAAGCAAATACGGCATGGCAAAGAGTTCAAGATCGATCTGATGGTGATGGAGAATCTTCTCTTTGGGCACAATATTTCACGGATTTATGATCTTAAAGGTGCTACTTTTTCAAGACATGTCTCTGACTCGAACGACCATGATACTGTTTACTTGGATCAAAACTATGTTGAGGACATGCGTGTATCTCCAATCTATATTGGTGGAAGAACAAAGCATCTTTTGCAGCGTGCAATATGGAATGACACATCTTTCCTCACTGTATGTGTACTATAAATCTTCACTGCAATTACAGGTAATCATGTTTTTCAATTAAAATACGTCTTAACAAAATTGTTGTACTTGCAGTCAGTTAACGTTATGGACTATTCTCTGCTCGTGGGAGTGGACAAACAGAAGCATGAACTTGTATTTGGCATCATTGATTATCTGAGGCAATATACTTGGGACAAGCAACTGGAGACATGGGTAAAGACTTCTTTGGTAGTACCAAAGAATGTTTCACCAACTGTAATTTCCCCTAAGGAGTACAAGAAAAGGTTTAGGAAGTTCATGGCCAAAAACTTCCTTGCAGTACCAGATACTTGGAGTCCTGAGAATTCTTCTAGGCCATACAAATCCTTTAGTCATGGCAATAACAAGTTGGTAGAAGTCCATAAAGATGACGACCTGCTTCAGCATCCAATCGAGGCTGAGGCATGTGTCTGATTCTGTCCAGGACTTCTGACAGTTTTGTTGAAGTATGTCCAGTTGTTGTTTGGCTAATTTTCACTTTGTAAAATGGTGTACATAGGAGGGCCTCAATTTTAATCTTTCCAGAAGTTTGCGGTTTTAGGCAAATTGTTGGGGCAAGTGAGGTCCACAGTACATGTACCTATACAAATGTTCATTGTTAATTTCACAATTATTATAGTGAAATAACAAAATTGATTTGATTATTTTTGGACCTATGAGGCTGAAGCATTTTTGACTGACTTAATTAATTATTAACTTCTTGGCTAACTGTCCAAGATGGATATGTTCTATCCTTTTTCCATATTAGCTCAATTCGATCAGTGTTTTGCTCAAATTACTCCACTGTAGTCACTAGCATGGGAGGAAAAGGGCCAGTTTAATTCTTCTTGATCTTTCTGCTCACCAAGCAATGTAAGTCTTTACCCATGTAAGTTTGATCTATCCTTTACGTTGCTGCTCAATTTTGTAGATCACCTGGTACGATGCATACTGCTGACCTTTCTCTCTCATTGATCAGTTCTGTAATTACATAGAACGGGTGAAATCATTTTCTCACTTTGTTCTTTATCTTATTTCCAGAATTTTGTACCTAAAGTGGTGCATTTGCAGGAGAACTCCCCAGTTGGAGCAACTAACGGCAAGAGCCTTTCATGAGTTGGCTCAGCAAGTGAGCTAATATTTAACCTCCAGTATCTTCTGTCCATAGTTCTGAACAACGACAAGAGGGAGTCCTGCAAAGGATAGATGAGTCTTTGGTAAGTTTAGTTCATATTAATCTTGCTGACTTGCTACCTCTGCAAAACTTTTCTTGACTGATACACGAATTATGTTTAATTTTTTTCATAGTCTAGCACATTATTTATGCAAGTATAACCTGTTCAGAGACCATTTTGTAAAGATTGATGATGCATGTCAAAAGCGTATTGCTATTTTTTGGCTGCATTGGAGGATTGGCTGATAGTATACAGGTACAGCATGAGGAAACTTTTATGAATTAGTCTCATGGTGTATCATGGCTAAGAAATGCGTTGTGTACTATGCTCCTTTCGAGCATCATATTTTTCATCTATCTGTCACTGATTGTTTGGAGTTGTTATTTTTGTCTTTCTCAATATAATTATTGGTTGTGCATATTTTATTTGCTGAGAAAATGGGCATACAGTGATGACATATGTACATTATCTTTTTTGCTGTCACAGTGTGCATAAGGGACATGCTTGGACACGTGGTGCCACTTGCCTCTTCTAGTCTTCTTTGTTTTTGTGTTAAATGATTGCATTAGATTATGACTTTTGGGGTCAATGCATGTGTAAAGCTTTCAACCAAGCTTAAAATCCTCCTTTTCCTAGCAGGGTCTGCTTCTTTTTTGCACAATTTATGAGTAGTATTGATTTGAGTGGATGATAGCATGATACCCTAGAAGCGAGAGCTTTACCGGGAATTTGAGTTGATGATAGCACGATACCCTTGAAGCCAGAGCTTTACTTGGACTAGTTTGCATTTTACATCAGCTGTAATCTAGAACGGACTGAATTTTACTCAGCTAAACAATAATACATGTAGTTGTTAACTATAGGAAATAAGCTGTTGTTTCCACCATCAGTCGAGGGGAACTTTTAGATCATTGCAAAATGGCTCCATCATGACTGTTGTCTTATGTCTGTTGTTTTAGCCAAGTCATGTTGAACAATTTAGTTACTTACATTGATCTCTTAGTTGCCAGACTATTTTGCTCCTCGCTCTCCAGCAGAATATCTGCATTTGAAGGCTATGCGGTGGTAATTTGAAGGTGGACATATTTATTGGTTTTATCACCTTACCTCTTGAATACCTATGGCCAATGTTTGCATGTTTGTGACATTAATGCATGCTTATCGTGAAATTACATACATGTGATATCATGTTGCAGTTTCTCTGTTGCCAACTTGTCATGCTATTTTTTTCTTCCGAACAAAATCTTTACATGCTAATTGTAGTCTATTTATATTTTCAGTTGGATGTCAATTGTTGTTCGAGTAGTAGTACACATTCATCATAGGTGCAAATATGATTTCATTGCAATCTCTATCTCCCAGTTCTTTTTTGTGGAGCCAGAACTCTTCCAGTAGCAGAAATGCTGAATAGAAACTATGGCTACATTGGTTTTTTTTTTTACATCATTTTTAACTAGTGATGCACAATTTTATTTGGTAAGCAGCTGGTGATGAATTGATCAAATGTGAAGACACTTATAAGTGGCATGGAACTCATGTTTTTGTTTGGTTCTTGGTTGCAGATCCTGCTTTCTGAGGCTATTATTCTCACCGTCTCAGCATGTAAGTGATTCGATTTGGTGGATTCTGTCTCAGCTTTTCTCAGTACCGGCAGAGTCCTAACCCTAAAGTTTGGGATATTGATTACACTGCTTCTTACCATCACTTTTCTACCATATGACTCTGCAAAGAAGCTCAAATCAATCAATTTTGCATTGCAGCTTGTCGCAGCCAGGCATTCCACCTTTTCATCTATGTAGGCCTACAAGATGATCATCATGTTCCAATTCCAGAAGGCCATCTCATCATTCTACATCCCAATTGGTGACTGTTGTCGGAGATCATAGAGGATCATGTCAAGAGCTCAGGAAGCCGCACAAAAGTATGTAGTGCCCATAGTTCCCTGCCTTTCTTCATCTTCTCTATTTCGAGTAAAATAAGCAATATTTACTCTACAGCCACCGTGTTCTTGCGCCGGTGGAACTCGCGATCAATGATAAGGTGATAAGCCAGAACAAAAAGAAGCAAAAAAGACAACTAGAATATCTCATTTTAACCCACCCCTATTACTTCCATTTTGTCCCCTTTGTTCAACAAGCCGGCCACATGTCCACAGCACTTGTCCAGTTGTAGGGAAGGGCAGAGGAGTTTGTTGCATTCCTTTTCCCAGGTCTCATTCCTGGCACTCGCAGAATCTTCCTTTAACCATCAAATATTCTATCTTCATGTAAGAGGCCATCTAATAAAACGGTATTAAAAACACTAGAGACATATGTGCTGACTCTGGTTCTGACTCTGAGTGACAATAGGCAGCCTAAGCTCGAACTGTCAGTGGCATTGCTTAGGGAAGCATACAGAGACGATGATAATGCATGACATATGTATACACACACTAGCTGCCACCTACAGAGGGCAGAAACATGTAGCTCAAAAAAAAAAAAACCAAAATACTACGCTTTGGTAGTCCTTGTGCTATCTACCGTGCATTCCATTTGCTGCTGCTGCTGCATGCCCTGTCTGTTTGTTTCTTGTGCGAATCTGATGGAGCTTCAGCGATGGCTGCACAGGTCAGACAGCATCTTCCTGCCCTGGACGATCTCGTCGAAGAAGTCGTCGAGCTCAGCTATGACGCTCTCTGCACCTGACCTCAGCATCCCGACCCAGCCTTTGATGATCTCTACCCTCTCGGCGATCTCCTCCGGGTCGCCGTACCCGGTGGCGATGACCCTGTCGAACTCTGCCTTGAGGCTCTCGATGCCGGCCCTGGCCTGCCGGAACTCGTACATCATGATCCCGGAGTCGACGGCGGCCTGCATCTCCTCAGCGACGCGCTGGCGCAGGCGTCCCATGGAGGAGACGTAGCCGGTGGCGCCGCCTCCCGAGGTGGCGCGGAACGGGTGGCAGCAGAGGTCCGGGAGGCAGGAGACGGTGCCGGAGACGAGGAGCATGAGGAGGAAGGAGCTGGCGTTGCGCAGCGCGTAGAGCACGCCCCGGAAGCCGTTGAAGGCGTTGAGCTTGAACTCGACGGGCGAGCGGTCGTCGAGCAGGAGCGAGGAGGGGTCGATCCTGGTGTCGGCGAGGGCGCGGTTCTCCTGCTCCAGCCCGGCGGCCTGGCGGCGCGGCGCGTTGATCGCCCGCATGACCTGCGCGGTGCAGTGCAACGCCATGGCATTGGCCGGTCAGGTCAGTCCATGCATGCGTGAGGAGATGGAAGAGAGCGACGTGGCGTGTTAGTACCTGGCGCGCGGTGTGCGGGCTGGGGCTGCAGAGCCAGTCGTCGAGGGCGGCGGCGATGCGGGCGGTGGAGGCGCAGTAGGCCTCGACGGCGGAGGCGCCGACCTTGACGACCTGGCAGGCGTCCCAGAGACGGGAGGTCTCGTCCATGTACTCGTCCAGCCAGCTCTCGCCGGGCGGCAGGTGGAGGCGCTGGACGAGGTGGACGAGCTGCGAGTGGAGGGAGCGCAGCAGCGCGGCGGCCTGCTGGAGGAAGGGCGCGGACATGAAGGTGGCGCCGGAGCCGGGGGGCGACGCGGCGAGGCTGCGGTGGAGGGCGTCGAGGCCGTGCGCGATGGAGGAGTAGAAGCCGTTCATGCTGCTGCTGCTGCTGCCGTGGTGCATGGAAGGCCGATGACGATGAGCTCAAGCCCAGCTCATGATGGTTATATAGAGGAGGAAGAAGAAGCGATGGCAGTGCAATGATGGGGTGTCTCGCGGGCAGGGGGAAGGATGATTGGGGACTGGAGAGCATCGAAACTGCAATCGCCATGGCCATTGCTGTTGCTGTTGCATGCTCCTAGCTCCTTGCTTGGAAGAGAGAGAGAGAGAGATTAAAAGGGAGGAGGAATGGAAGGTGTGTGGATTTGCAAGCACAAGAGCAGGGAGTCCGAGAGGTTTGTCGAGTGAAGTGAATGCAGCATCGACGGGATGGGTTTCCTTGTACCCGTACAAATCTCTGTGTGCACTACAATCCCATGGCCGCCTTTTGAGGCCTCCCAGCAATCATGCCTAATATATGCCCGTGCCCTTCTCTTAAACTAATCCACTGTATATGCATGTGCAATGCACGTATCTACGGACGTAGTTTATACCTTGTACCATTGCATTATATTGCTGCTCTATGTATTCGCCTCAACAATTTTATTTTCTTTTATTTCACTTTACAATGGCGAAGGAATGGAAATAGACGAGGGAATGCGACATCCTAACTAAAACTCTCGTGCTACAGTCGACTATAATACTATCTAAAGTGGACTATAACACTATCCATGTGATATCACACGGCCCCTTTCTTTTCCTACATGCATGCTCTTAGGATGAAGTAATAATTGTATGTGTTTATCCTAAGTGCGTAGGCGCTCGTGGGGTCTGGGAGACGGAGACTAATTATATATTATCACCTAATTGTATAGTATTTGGTTGCGGAGATCGAAGGGCATGTATGTTGCTTGCATAAACCAGATGAGTTAATTAACTAGTACAAGTAAGATAGATTAATGGTGCCAATGCCATCGTCCAGTATTGCTACTGCTACACCGCCTGTACGTACATCATCATCATCATCATGCTGCCAATGCCATAGTCCATGCAAGCAAGGCTGTCAGAATCGCCATTATACGTGTGTGTGCATGGCAAGTAAAATGAATAGGAAACCATCCCAAAAATACTGTGAGCGTTTGCAAAACACTGGTTTTGTTGAGTAGGACAGGACACTGACTGGACACATTTAGAGGTCTGTCTTGCTACTGTTGGAGAGAGGTTGCTTTTCAGCAGCCAGCATATGTAATATGTCAGTCCAAATTAGCATGGGGTGCTCAAACTCATGCCACACTTATACTAAGTTGGTATTTGTGAAAATTCCACTATAAAACCATGAAAAATGTAACCATGCCCCTTTCTAAATCTCAAAGCATCTTTCGACCATATATACACAAAATTTTTGCCCTTTTTTCTTCTTTCCCCCTCTCAATGCCCCTCTTCCTCCTCCCTTCCACCATATATCTCTTCCTCTCTCTCACCTTTTCCTCGCTGGATGGCTTCCACCGACTCGACGTCACCAATGAGCCTCTGGCGAGCCAAGCCACCACTGCTCTCACCGATTCTTCCCCTCTCTCTCTTTTTTTCTCTCTTCTCCATCACTGCCTCCTCTCTTCTCCCTTTCCTCCTACCCTTCCCCTTTCCCCGAGCAGTCGATTCAACATGCGCTGCACACATGTGGAGCCCAAGAGGTCAGGTCGAAGGTGCCACCGCTAGGGATGAGCCACACGTCGAAGAGGAGCCATCGCTGATGCGTGAACCCTAGGAGCTCAAGTCGGAGGAGCCACATGCTTGAGAGGAGTCACTGTCGGGGCGTGGACCTCAAGATCTTGAGCCAAGGATGAGCCGCGCCTATTGTGAGGCAAGCTCATGGTCGGGGCCATGGCGAGGTTGGGGTCAAGGCCGCATGACATTGAGGAGGACGACATGGAGAGGCATGGATGCTAGAGAGAGAGAGCAAGGAGGGAGGAGGAAGGTGAGAGAGGGAGATAGGCAGAGAGGAAGGAGAGACAAGGGAGGAAGGAGAGACAGGTTGGAAATGGTCGAATTTTATATATACATAGCCCCTATTGCTAAAAGTGAGAGATATATTTACAATTTCCACGGTTTTTATAATGATATCATTACGAAGACCGACTTTGTATCTGATTTCACAAGTCTGCAGAGCATCTATCCAATTAACCCGGAATATATGGCTTGGCTGGTGCCCGACATGAGAGCACCAGTAGGTAAATGGATTCATTAGTTTGCACGTACGTAGGTAGCTGATTGGTCATCTTATATATATCCCATCCGATAGTGTCGTCGCTACCGTCCAAGACCAAGATTACGTACAGGAGGCAGGGCAGCATGTTAGTATCTGTAGCTACGTACCTAGGGTGGCAGCACAGGAGCAGGAGCAGTAACAGTACGATGGAAGCTGGCCATGCACAAGGCCTAATTCACTCGATCGATCGATCCATGCATGCGCTACTTGTTCATTATATTCTTTCTCCCTCTCCCGTACAAACCAAACGGTATATACATATATGTATATTACAAACAAAACGCTAGGTACCTAGCTGTACATCCTTTCCTCTCGCATGCCACAACACAGGGAAAAATGCTGGAGATGCGACTTAGGTAGTGTTTCTTTTAGCGTTTGCTTATAAGATAGAAATTTATTATTTTTTTATAAGTTAAACGTTTTGACGTTTGGTAGTTAATTTTTGTAGGTCTTACTATTTCTTTTCAAAACTCTCAAAACCATTTTTCTATAATTTTTTGATCCCTTGGATGTCCTTATCGAGGAGCTGCAAATTTTCAGCTTAAACGCAACCGCAACCGCCGGAAGAAACACTACCTTACAAGATTTACTAGTTGCAATGAGAGAGAGAGAGAGAGTTTGAGGAATTGCAACGTAGGGGATTGGATGGATAGGCCATAAGTGATGCTGGGTGGAATCTGAGGTAAGGCTGAAAAGAGGTTGGTAAAGGGGATGCATTGCCGCCAAATGAAATGCTCTTTTCTTTTTGGAACAACAAGGAAGGAAGCGCCGTTGATGACTAGTCACTCACTCATATTCATATTCATATTGCTGAAGCGCCGGCCGCCGGTCTCCTCACTTTTTCCTCGGCCAACTTGTAAAGACTAAAGAGATAGATTGTAGATGCAAGGGAAGCTGCAAAGTTGCCTCACTTTTGCAGGATCTTATTTCCTTCTCCATCATCCTGTCATCTCTCTCTCTCTCTCTCTCTCTCTCTCTCTGCTCTTGCAACCCAGTTGCTCAATTGCCCGCCTGCCTGCTTTTCCGAGAGCAACACCAAAATTATTTTGCCCAACAGCTAGCTAGCAGACCCAGGGCCTCACATCCAATTCTACTCATGGGCCGGGATCCAAATGCAAGTTTCCCTATCTATTCAAACAACAAGTCCACCAACCTCTTCCCTCCTGCCTCCGCCACGCTCACCACCAACTTTTACATGTAACTCCTAGGTATATATGACCTCCCCGATCTCCAATAGCTTATGCTTTCCTCCTCACTGATTGATGGAGCCCAAGACTGCTTGACGACTTTCGGTGTGGAGTCAACTTGAGCCGAGGCCGTCTCGTAACATGAACAGGAAGAATATATAGCACACAAGCAGGAATAGGAATTAATATTAGCTATCACTATCCTCTAGTTAGCAATCAGCTGTGGAGCATGCAACTCACAAGCCAGCAAGTCAACCTCTGTTAGATCTTCGGCCCATTTTATGAATGAAACTAGCTCTACTTCCTCATTCAGGTTGATGTCAACAGCAAAAGAAGGTCCTCATCTTTAGCGTGGATATCGTTTGTATAAATAAAAGGAACTGGAATCAGGAAGTTGTTTCTTTCTCTCGATACGCGGAGGGGAGAGCATGTATCAGTCGTTAACTATCTTACCAGGACACATCCAATTGAAACTAGAATCCCAACCTCTTTGGAAGAAGCTCCAAATAGACTTTATTTTAGAGCGGGGAATCTTCCTACAAGCTCAAATGTGTTAAATAAAGGCTATACCTTTGCCTAGAAAAAAATGGAGTTTGGGAGACATTGATATTGTCAACCAGCCTTAAAACGCTCGTAACTCATAAATATCTCTTTCCCCTTTTACTTATTAGTTCACTAAATTGAACCCCTCTGTGTTTATAGTATGAGTCCCAACGATTAGTGCTTATGCCCACAGTAAAATAGAAATAAAGTATCAATACCAACATTACATTAACTATTAAACTAAATCAGAGTGCGAAGCATTTTATTACCATAGATTATAGTATCAGGAGAACCAAATAAAAACAACTGAAGTAGACCCATCATCAGCCATAGCTAAATTGACCGGGGAAGCTTATAGTATTCCGGAACACCCTCCGAGAAAAATCCAATGTTGTTCTGCGTATCCTCATGGTCCTGACTTGCTCGTGGAAAAAGCAGCCCCGAATGAAAGCTGGGGTTAGCACGTGAATACTAGCAAGTCTTTCCTAGGAAGGGCCAGGCTAGGCTCATCCTAGGAAAGATAATGGCTAATTTGCATAAAAGCATTTAACTTAGAAGTATAAAAGTATTTAAAAAAATATAAGTAAATAAATAGTAAAGAGTTCTCATGATTAATTTTAACAATAACATAAACATGATATAATCCTCAATCTCATAATCTCATCTCAAATTCTCAACATAGTTCTCATTCTCGATCTCATTGTCGTTCTCGTTCATCATGAATCATCTAGCAACGGCATACTGCCGGAAAAATCTTATCCAAGTCAAATTAATTAAAAGGTGTAGCTACGATGTGAACAACCACCAAGATGCTCATAACCGGGAGCACGGCCATTCAAATGGATTTACACTCTGCTGAGGTTGTACACTTTTCCCGTAAGATATGATACTCTCCTGTCGGATAGTATCGTAACAAAATCCATTAAAAGTCTAACCCTGAACTTGTCACGTTCATACCTAATAGGTCCAACAAGTACTATGGAATTCCATCCGAGCAATACACCGGCGATGATGCATCCCTCGGGATCTCACCCACGGTGCAAGTACGGTGACAATGCCGACATTATTCTCCTTCTAGATTAGGCCACGTCCCATACCGGGCTTGCGATTGCATGATAAATTCTCAGTTAAATCCATCACGATCATCGGTCCTTAGGGACTGGAGCGTCGACTCCGGTCACACACTCCGAGTCAAATTATTAGTTGGTCAAATTTTAGTTAACGAGTGAACAATCCTGCCATAAACCCGGTTTCTTATGTCTCATACTCATATACTCCACATTCTCATATTAAATTGTTTAATGATGATCTTATAAGTAGGAATTACTCCCCGATGACTATCTAAGCAATGCTAAGTCAACTATTAATTAAAAACAGTAGCGAATTACATAATATTCTCATCCTAAGATTTGTCATAATAATGGGTGCATATCATATAAATAACCGACATGCACTAGAAATTTCTATGGCAAATATGCATAATTTATTTAAATAACAATTTTGGCAAAATCTAGAAATTAGGATCTAGGGGAAAGACTTGCCTTCCTGCTCTTCTTGAACTCGCTAGACGTCGGTGGCGTCGATGAACTCCCCTTCGTCACCCCAGTGGTCTATCACATACAAAACGAGAAAAATAACAATAAATATCAGAAACAATAAATAAATTAAAAAATTATAGTAAGTAGATATGAATTTTTCTGTATTTTTAGAAATTGGAATCGTCGGATTTGGAGCTAGGATGCGATCGCAGCAAAATAGTAAAGGAACACTATTCACTGAAATTCGGAAAAAAAAAAGAAAAATCTACTATGGCTCGTGGGCTGTTCATTCATCCCAACTAGAAGCAGGTAACGCTGCTGCGGCTAGGGCTATAGTCAGAGAGAGTTAGGGACTTAGGGAGAGACATGAAGGAGTTAGAGAGAGAAAGAAGGGAGAGGAGAGAGGGAAAAAAAGAGAGTGGCCGGCGGGGTCCCGTGAGGGCGGCGGCATGGCAGGTGGCTTGAACGCGAGGAGCGATGGCGATCGTGAGGGTCGGCCTTGGCGGCGGTCTTGCAACATGGCGGCGATGGCGGCAAGCACCAAAGCGATCTTGAGTGGCGGTGCAGCGGCGTCGCCGCCGCTGGTGTAGGGTGAGAGGCTGCTGCGTGGTGCCAGGGATTACGCAGCTGAGCAATGGCGGGTCCGGCAGCCTGACTTCTCAACTCAGCCACAATGGCGGTCCAGGTGGTGGGTGGCGGCAGCGGCGCCTACTCATGGGCGCGGCGCGGTGCGGCAACACCAAGGAGGAGGAGCAGGGGCGGCGAACTATGCCGGTATCCTGCAGTCTTGGACTGTGAGGAACAAAGGAGGTCAGGGTGTGGATGGAAATACGGTGACCACTGACCACCTTGATTCGGCGCGGCTGCAACTACTATGGCTGCACTGCTTCCTTATCTTCGGGTCTCCCTAGTCAAAGCACGACAGGGATGACGATGGCGGCTTCGGCCTGTGTACCTAGGGCTCCTGCTGCTCGTAGGGGATGAATTTTGTGGTTATATATGGGGGTTTGGAAGAGTTTGAGGTTGAAACCGATTGGAGATAAAATTGGCAACAACTTCCTTTGGGATAGAGTCCATGTTGGATTTGATTTGTAGATTGGTTTGGATATGTATAGTAGAGATAGGAGGAGTTCGGCTCAGGAGGGAAAAGAACTTTGGTAGGGAAAGAAATCCCACGGCCATTGAAGAGAAACCGAAAAGAATAGAAAAAGGGAAAGGTAGAAAAGGAAAAGAGAAAAAAAGAAAAGAAGATGAAAGAAATAATATATATATATATTTTTGAATTGTGTTTTCAATTCAAGAATTGGATAAGAATAAAATTTTGAATTTGAGTTTAAATTTCAAATCTAAGATCTTAGGATGTCACATTATCCCATTCCTTTAACAAATTGTTGATATTGTAGGGATATTTGTTTCTAGGAAAAAAATCAATTTGGTCCCTTAACTATGTCCATTGGACCAACCTGGTCCATGACGTGCAATACCAGGTGAACTCGGTCCATGAAGTATAAAAATCAGGCCAAAATGGTCCTTGACCAGGCAAAACCGCTTTTGTGAGTAGTTTTGAGTGACGTGGCGTCCACATGTGACATTTATACCGACATGGCGTCTACGTGTGTGGTTTGCGCTGACGTAGCGTCCATGTGGCATCCACATATGATTCAATCTCGCTCCAACTCTATCTCTCTCTCCCTCCCTCTCTATGCAGCTGCTCTACTCTCCTTTCTATCTCTTCCTTTATCCCATCACACCACCACCCCTGGCCTGCCCGCCTCCCCTACTCTTTCTCCTCCATCGCTTTCCTTTCCCTGCTCTTCCTCCTCTTTCGACGCCCTCCACCTCCTCTTTCTCTTCCTTCACTCTCTCTCTCTCTCTCTCTCTCTCCACGGTGGTGGCTGCGTCAAGATAAGGCAGCGGCTCTAGGCATTGTTGTAGTGCGGATTGGTGAGCAGAGGCTTGGGATGGCATGTCGGTGTCAAGGACGTGACGACAAGTTGGGTCAAGCGACAATTTGGGGAGTGGCGTTGTGAGCTGAGGTGGACAATGGAACTTCGCACTGTGGCATGGCATTGTGTGGGGTGGAGAGATGGTCTGATATGGGAGCGTCTAGTGGCTGGGCCACTGCTGGAGATGGTGGCATGAAGCTAGCCCAATTGGGAGTGAGGAGTGGTGATGAGCACGCGACGTGGTTACCGTTTGCAAGTCAGATGGCGCGGCCCTGTTTTGCCTACAAGTAGAGAGAGAGGGGAAGGGAGGGAGGGAGGGAGGGGAAGGAGGAGCAGCCCATGCGATGGTAGTTAGTCGGCCGTTGGCCAGTGCACGGCAACACCAGGCACAGGGTGATTTCCTTCTCCCTGCTCTCTTATAATTCACATCAAGGCTACGGTGTCGGAGTTGGAAGGAGAGAGAGTGAAGGGACCGACGTTACCAACTCAACGTGTCCGACTCGTCAGTGTCACTTTAGCGAAAACCACACATGTGATTGTCACGTTAGTGCAACCCCCAAAACTGCTTTTTTGACTGGTCAAAGGGTCATTTTGGTCCTTTTTTATATTTTAGGGACCGAGTTCGTCCAGTATTGCACATTAAAGTCCAAATTAGTCTACAGGGACCAAATAGTAACTTTTTTAATTTTTTTTCTAATTGGACTGCTTTCTTAATTTAGTGCTTTGGTATTTTAGGAAACTTCTCATCATGGTGAGATCAGGAAAATGAGTCTTTTTTGGAATACATATGGTTCCAAATTATTTCCTTTCATACTATTGTGTATTGTGTATTCATGGAGTCAATGCAAACAATCCATAGAGAGCTGCAGGAACAAAGCCACCACCAGATCGGCCACTTTGCTGGTTGTGAGGCCATGGCCCTCGTACTCTGCTGCTGGCACCCCATGAATTGTCGTATGTTCATCTCTTTAAGGAATCTATAATAAAAATAAAAAAAAAACGCTACCACCCTAAAAAAACTTTTAACAATAAAAAGGGTATCTCTGTCGGGTGCACAATAGGAGAAGTGCGAACATGAAAGCCAGTTATCGTGGGCAAGAGTGATTTGCTAAATTATTGGACTTGACAGCTTCCCGAAGCGGTTTATAGTGTTTGGTCTGTTTTGTTTAACTTTTTTTTTAGAGTTTTAAAAAACAGCTTCGAGATTAAGGGTTTGTTCTCTATGGCTTATTTATTTATCTTAACTACTTATCTTCAAATTGAAACTTCAAATGCTTTGATTTTTTAAGTCCGTTTTTTTCTATCTCAAAACCACGTCTCAAATTTTTTAGATACAAGTTAAACGAAGCGGATCAGACTTTGCAAACTAAATCGAAAACTCTCGAAGTTCAGCTTATAAGCAAATAAAATAAGTTGAAGAGAATTACCCAAAATAACTGCTTTAAAAACCAAAGTGTTTGACTTTCGAAACGAAGATAAAGACGTAAGTCAATAGGGAGAGCAGGGCACCAGGTCAATAATATGTGATAAAAAGCAATGAGATATTTTTTCGATGGTAGAAAATCAATTAACCGTTTAAATGGTACCCGTTTAAAGGTTGGCAAGAACGCGCTCGTGGCCTAATGGATAAGGCATTTGACTTCTAATCAAAGGATTGTGGGTTCGAGTCCCACCGAGCGTGCATATATTTTTCGGGCTCTTCAAGTTCCTTCTTTCCTTAGATATTTTTGTTATTCCCCTTGCAAGAATACTTCTGGTTTTATATACTTCTTTTTTTTTGTGAGAATACTTCCGGTTTTCTAACTCTGAATAACTAAATAAATTTCTTTCAAATTATATTGGCGTCAGTTAAAGAAAATGTTATTCTGGCAAGAATAAAGTCTTGGGGGTATAGTTGCTTCCTCGTCACTTTGGTCAGTGAACTGCACTGGACGCTAATAGAATCAAAATCGTCAGAATTCATAGCACAGCAAAAAAGAAAAATCCTACGAGGCGAGAGAGAGAGAGAGATCATCCAGAATTTATTCCTATCATGGAGAGGACCTTGTCTGTGGTGTGTATATCTAAATCTTTTCTTGTTTTTCTCCGACGAGGGGAAGCATCTCCATCCGGCTTCTGGGGGTCGGGACGGCGGCCTGCTGCGAGATGAGGTGCCTGACGTAGCCGTAGAAGGTGCAGCCCACCAGCGTGATGCCGCATCCGACGGCGTTCATGGCGGAGATGGGGTTCCGGAAGATCATCCACGACACCAGCACCGCCACGGCCACCTAGTACATCAATACCATTAATTTTCCTGTCAATGCTGAGCACCAGAGGAGCAAGGCTCTCACTCACCTTGAGGTTGCCGGCCACGTTGAAGGTCACCGCCGTCGTCGAATGGATGACGTAGAAGATGGAGAAGTTGAGGCAGAAGGCCAGCACTCCCGAGGTGATTATGATGATCAGCGCGGGGGCGATCGAGTCGTACGTGTAGAGCCAATTGATCACGCCACCCCCTTCCAGTACTATCGCTGGTACTGACAGTATCATGGTGGCGAAGGGCGCCATGTAGTACACTGTGTTAATGCTGCGCAACAAGAAAAATACCAGGATCAATGCAAGATTAAAACATGAAGCAGCTCTCCAGAACCGTCAATCAGGTTGACTGTTTGTATTGGACATCAGATGGCTAACTCAAGATGATCTTCTTTATTACCTGTCAAATTTGTATCCATGCAGTAGGGACTCTGCCAAGATGGTCTTTGTAGATGTGGCCAGGCAGCCAACCATGGCAGCACAGAAACCAAACATATTGAAGCTAAGCTCGGTTATTGAAGTCAAGAGGATCCCTCCCACTACTGGTACCAAAGAAGCCCAAATGCGCCACTCGAAATATTTCCTCCAGACCAACCACTGCAGAATAACTGTACTACAATGGAAAGGGACACATCAGAGTATGCAACAGAAATTGCACAATGGCTGACATAGGGAAAGATTGAATTGACAACAATGCGCCTAGGAGAGGAAGAAATCAGAGAACCTGTCGTCGCAGGTGTGAAAGATTTTATCGTCTGCATGAAGGAGACTGGAATGTATCGCAGGCTGACATTTCCCAACACAATGTTTATGCAGAATACAAAAGACATAGGGAATATCCTTCTCCAGCGATCATTGGGGGCAACCTCAATCAGCGGTTTTGTTTTAAGCACTTTGATTGCAATATAAGCTCCAATAGAAGAGCATATAAAGTGGACGCATGACACCGTCAGAGGAAATTTGAACTCCAATTTCTGCATCCAAGAAAAAATTAAAATCATCAAGTTCATGCCTTAGTGCCAAGGAGGCTGCAAGAAAACCATGAACTACTCCTACACTTCCGAGCAAACGACCCAATTCCAAGAAAAAAATGGAGCAAAACACTTCTTGGACAAGGATACGTGTAACAGTGCTAGATGCATTCTTTTAGAACATGTCAACGTAGCGCAGGATGTTATATTTCTAGTCCTGAATTCAGAGTTATAGTACATAAGAGAAACCAATTCACAAATCAAGTCTCATTTATGTCAAATTTCATTACCTTTATCAGTGTGTTGACAAACTAAATGCAAATATTATATAACCTCCCCAAGAAAGATGTCAGAATCCATAGGAAATATCAGAACTATCTATGCATTGATACACCATCTAGGGTGAAGTATGCTTGGATCCAACTTATCCTCCCTCAAGTATCATGGAACCGTGAACCAAACATATTGGCACGTGTCGCTAACCGAAGTCAACTATAAGATAGGACAGAATAGAAACCTTCTAGTTTATCCTAACAACTTAAATCAACCACAATCTTATGAACGTGTATCACTGCAAAAAGGTGTGATTTGGATGTCAGGGTATGTGTTCTCTATTGAACAGAAAATTTTAACCTTGATTTCATCTTCTTTTCCAAAGGCAAAACTGCATGAGCGCCCCTACCGATGTTTTCATATATTCAATTCCACCAAGGTTTCTTCAGAATAACCAAACATCTAGTAAACTCTGAATCTTGAACGCTCGTAAAGTTTTGTTCTTTGGCAGCAAACACTTTCAGTTACCATGATTGCCAATAACAAAAGGAAAGGATTCTGTTGAGTCCTTTCCCTCCACTCTGTCTCCAATGCATTTTCTGTTCTCTTGAGGATAGTTTACTTTTCAAATCCATCTATAAAGTAATCCCCTAATTGTTTCCAAGGAATAAAATCCTTCAATTTTTTATTTTTTTGTACTCATGAGTCATAAAAAAAAATCATAATCCTAACAGAAGAATTTACACCCACAAAGATGATCACTTCCAACCTATTGGCATCCTCCCTAACATGATACATGACTAGGAAATCAACTCCACCCACAAAAACCCAATCTTTGGCAGGAAAGGCGCTACCTTTGGCTCCTATACGCACGGATCATCCAAAAATCGGCGTAAAAACATTAGGAGGAGCCAAAGGAGAACCAGGAAAGACAAAAAAAGGATCAAGAATCGAGACCTGGAAGATCCACTTGTTCATGATGATGACGGTGACGTTGAACCCCCACCACTGGAGGATGGCGAGCACGGCGCGGACCGTCGCGACGTTCCCAATCTTCCCCTCCTCCATCGATCCGGCCGGCGTGAGGCCGGAGAGCAGACACCCAGACGAGACGAGGAAGAAGGAAAGAATCGAAACGGCAGAGGACCGGCGTGTGTACACGTACTATGATTAATCAATCAATCTATGGGAAAGGAAGGAAACCCGGCTTCCAGAAGGACTCTCCGGTTCTTCTAGAAGGTTCCGGAAAGCCGAGACCTTCGTCTCTCTCGTGGAGTGGTTGGCTGGCTTATAATAGAAGAGGAGCAGGGGAGGAAGAAGAAGAGACACAGGCGGGGCTGGTTTTAGGTTGGGAGTTCGGTTGGTGTGATTTGTGAAGAAGACATGTCTCATCGTCTCATACGTGTTGCTTCCTTTACTGGCTTTTGCTTCTGGTCATCGGACACGTGGCACGCCTAGCAAGCAGAGCAGCACAAGCCTGCACGGCCAACGACGAGACTGTCTGCAACTCCAACGCCCAAGTTTCGTCTATCACATCTTTTTCGCGAATATTTGCAAGTACATCATCTGTACACATGAAAGTACCATGTTGATGACAATCTTGTGCATCTATACAAATGAATAAATTATTAACCCAACAGAGTTAATGATATGATATGACATGATAGTTTTCTCTTCTGTGGTGCAAGTGCAACCACCATAGTTACTTGGAAGTTGAAGAGCTTAATTAGGTTGGTTCCATCGTTGCAGCTCACACAGCAGGGACGATCAATAGCAAGATCAGACATCTTTTTGGTTGAATTTGGCTGTGGCTGCCACATGAGCACACGTGTACTTCTTTCCATCCTTTGGCATTGTAGCTAACCATGCTGATTGGGGCTAACAGGTTGGTCACCTCTGCAGTAGATACATGAGAATCGGAGCTAGCAGGTTGGTCTGCAGAGAAAGGTGCATCTTGCTTTAAAAAATTAAGAACCTCATGACATGAAGTAGATCGATGCATGGAAATCGTCGTCGTCGTCGTCGTTCGGTGGGTGCAGTCCGTATCTTGGAATTCTGGGAAGCAGATACACTCCAGTCCAGTCCAAGTCCAGTGGTACGATGAGATCATTACTCTCACACACGTACGTACGTTGCAGTCCAAAGCTCACATGGCCCTTCTTCCTCTTTGCAATTCCTCGCATGCCCATGGAAAGGATGCCATCATTTTATAAATAATAGATAATTACTAGTTTATGGGAGAGGAGAGACATAACAGGAATATATATATACCAATAACACCATCTTACATGCAATGCATGGATATCTCCAACATGACATAAGCTCAATGCTTGCCTACTCAATTGTCAAAAAGAAGAGCAGCAGCTATTGTATTGAGCTCCAAATCGTTTCAGCAGGAGCAGACACATTACAGACATGACATTGATCCTCAACAAATTAACCCTAGCCCCAGCACAAATAACAGACATTTTCCTGCCTCCTCCCTTGTATCTGACTGATGCTTGCTGCTTCTTTCATTGTTGCTGCTACTGCCTAGATTAGAAGGTTGAACCATACCTTGCTTCTGAAACCTCAACCGAGCGAACAGCGAGCTCATCTGAAGAACCCCAACACAGCAGAAGCAGCATTCACCATTAACCAACCACAATAACTCTCACTTTGCCTCATTGCAACAATACAGCATTAACAAACACCCACAATCATCCATCACAGGATTCCTACAAAACAATGATGAAGCAAGCAATACAAATACAAAAACAATGTCCCACACAGCCGTTCCATTAGCACCAAACCATGTCAACAAGGATTATCATTCATTACAAGGAAACAACACAGGTGAAAGACCAGCGCAACACTAGCGTTCGCAAAATGGTCACAAAAAGGAAAACAAGGAAAGAATGTCCCATCCAGAATTCCAGATGCCGCCTACATACACCATCTTCATCAGGCAAGAGTTCTTGTAGATGTCAACTGCAAGTAATGAAATAAACTACACAACTGATTCAATTATTGAAGTCAGTGTATAGGCCTTCCAA
The DNA here is from genome assembly GCA_036346145.1 of Olyra latifolia. NCBI lineage: Eukaryota > Viridiplantae > Streptophyta > Magnoliopsida > Poales > Poaceae > Olyra > Olyra latifolia. The sequence goes on along the minus strand of CM070523.1, from coordinate 51,876,121 downwards.
GAGGACCAAAGAAAGAATCCTTTCTTTTACCCTAAGTTTGGCCAAGCAAAAGCTCTGAAGCTGATCCTGAAAGCTATTCTGCTAACTCTTTTTCTGCACCATCATCTAGCACAGCATTCGGCTGATTGGCACCAGAAACAGGCTTAACTTTCTTATATCTCTTCAGGACCAGCTGCTCATACTTTTGCAATCCTTCCCTTGCCCTTTGTACACTGCAGGCTGAACAATACCACTGACCTTTGGGAACAGTAGTGTGCAATGGTTTCATGCAGTATAGGTGATAAGCATCATCACAACCATCACACAAGACAATCTCGTCATCATCCTTGTCCTTGAAGCAGCCTCTGCAGAGACAAGATGGGCAGTACCAGCATTGTAGTTTTTTTTGCTTCTCACTTGCAATCTGGCTTGCTTTCAGGCATCGGATATGGTAGAACTTAAAAGGGCAGAAAGGATGACCACACACCAAGAATTTCTTGTCGTCATCTTCACATGTGCCACAGTGTTTGCACAAGTTTGACAAGGCAGTTGTCGACAGGTCTGGCTCATTATCTTCCTCCATGCTCAAGACCGAGCTTCCCTCTCTTTCACCAGCTAACTCAGTTCCAGTAGCAACTTCAGGATGTTCTTCTGGCTTGACAATGCTAGCAACCTCATGATGGTCAACCTCATGATGGTCTACTGGCTTGATGATGCTAGCAACCTGAGGATGTTCTTTTGGCTTGATGATGCTTAAAACCTCATGATGTTCTACTGGCTTGACGGTTTCAAGATTGTCACATAAATCACAATCATCATGCAAATTAGCAGCTGATCCCTTTTCCTTATTGCTGCAGGCAGAACAGTTCCAGAACGTTGGGGCTTCTTCTATTAGTTCTATGTTAGGATCAAGTTGCTTGGCACACTCAAAGTGGTACATGGTGTCACATTCATCACAGATAAGGCTTCTTTCTTCCTCAGCCTTGGTGCCACATGTCTTGCAAGAGCGAATTCGACGTGCTCCAGATGCTTCAGCTCGTTTTGGCATTGTAGAATGACTAGAATCACATGGGGCCAACTGCGTGGTAGTAGTCGAATTCTTTGGGACTTTGTGGACCAAACTTGTTTCCTAACGAACGAATGCAATTAGCAAAAATATATCTAAATGTAACAATGAAATAAGGACCAGCAAACATGTCCCTAAACAAGTAACCTACCTCTGTCCTATGCTCAGCTACCTCGACTTCAGAAACTCCAGAAGCCTATAAAGAATCTTTCCATTAGCAATGTGCAGTATATTAAAGGAATTCAACATGTGAAAGCCTCTACGGCATTAAGGTGTGGTTCCTGTGCACAGCAATACATTTCTCTTTTGGTCAGAAAAAGAAAAAAAAAACACAAATTTACCTGCTTTTGATAGGAAGCTCGTGAAATGATTGAAAGATTGCTCGCTAGACCAGTTATCTCTCGGCCAACTTGTCCAAACTTCTCCCATATCTGTAGCATATACAAATATATAAATATGAATAAGAGGATACAATATTCAAAACATTTTTACCTGAATCTTACTAAATTTCTAGGGACGATTTGTGCATTACCAATGGCAAGGTAAAAATAATAATAACCACAGATGAAAAAGTGAACACCAAAGACAACAAAAGCAATAAAAGTCATTGGTTCAGTCTTTCCCTCTAAATAATAAGAACCAGAGATGAAAATGTGAACACAAAAAGCCCCAGTTTTGTCTCAAGCCAATAGAGAATCATAGCTGTGCAGTTACATACACATCCTTTTGGTTGAGCACCACTCCTATCCTAACTATTACAGCAAAGGCACAGTTCAGAAAACAAGCAAACTCCTCCTTTGGAGGCTGTTGTTTGGACAAATCAAACCATTTGGAAGACCGAGCTATCCGCTGAAAAATAAACCCAAACAGGCAGTGGAACATCAACCGGCTATATCCAGAATATCTCATGTCTTTACCATTTGAATTTATGCAGCCAAACAGGACAAAAAAACAGTGACCCTTTCCAAACCTACGGTGTACAAAGATGAAAGGTCCCATTGTAGATTACCAAGTAAAAGTGCTTTTTATGCATCTCTATTAGATAAACACAAGGTACCTCCCCACGAAAGGATTGGGGGTACTAACAATAAAGAAAGAGTTACCTGCTGGATATCTTCGTCGAACAGCGCAGGGTTGTGTGCATAATCTCCAGTTCTCATCTTGGCATCGATCTTATCCAAATCAATGGCCTTCTCAGGCTTATTGATGTGGAAAGTTTCAACTAGCAAATCACATAACAAGGCAAACTTCTCCGAGACTAAAATGTCGAGGAGAGCATTGCTGCACATTGCTTTGTTGGCATCCAAAGACACAGCGGTTGCATCTTTTAATGCAACAGAGGCGCCAGCCTCTGCTACTTCACTAGGGTGATCTTCCGATGCACCTTGGCTCTTAACAACGTTACCCTGGTAATCACAAAGAAAATTTTTCTTAGGAACATTCTACAATAGGAGGTTCCTTGAATTAAACATATCCTGACCACAAGAGCATTATTACTGACCTGTTGCACAGATTGAAAAAGATTGTATGTGAGTGCATCACGGATGCAGCTCTGAATTCCTCCGCCCTGGTTCACACTTGGGGATTGCAGGAAGCCCTCCAATGTGTTCCTCCAGGCAATCCAATGCCGGGCAAGCCTCTGGTGCCCATCTTGTGGAGAATTGCCACTAGCTGCGACCATGTTCACAGAATTCTGCAGGAAAAATCAAGCAAAGGAAGCACGGTGAACACAAGTATGCAGAAAAGTGACATGAGAGGGGAAGGAAAAGGTGACTTTGCTCCTCGGCAAGCCAATAGAGTAGCAGCATACGGGGACATATATTCCTAGGCGCCGAGTGAGATGAGGCAAAGATTCTTAGCACTCCAAGAACCGAATCTACAAATCTTGGCGCATGGAAATGAAATCTTGGCGTTGGCGGGAGCCAGATAAACACAAGCTCTAACCCTCAGTCGAAACCACTAGGACGGCCGGACGAGCGAAGAAGGGTACAGGCGGGGTGGGGTTGCAGAATGCTTACCGCTCCGGAGAAGGTGGTTGGGGTGGCGGCGGCCTTGGCGTCGGCGCTGGCGGCCCGGCGGCGCTTGTAGGTGACGACGTCGGCCGGGTGCTGGGCCTCCGCCGCGCGGCGCTTGGGAGGTGCCGGGGGCGGGAGGCGGCTGGCGGCGCCCTCGGAGGCCATCCGGAGGAAGCTACAGCATGCCCGGGAAAGAGCGAGGCGAGATTGGAGCTGGAATTGGAGGAGACTAGCGAGGAGGGCCAACGATGGACGGGAGGGCGGGAGCAAAGGAAGCTTCTAGGGTTTGGGGGCGAGGTGGAGGTCGCGGGGGAGAGCGAGCGGCGGAGCGGGAGGAGGAGGAGGAGGAGGAGGGAGTGAGTTTGGAGGCGGACAGCGAAATTTATAAAACGGAACGGCCAAAGCAAATCCAAACGGAACGGGGGGAATTGGGATCGCCTCGTCTCTCTCTCGGCTACACTTCAAACACTCTCCTCCTCTCACTGTCAGACTCAGTTTGTCACACAGCCAGCGATGCTACTACTGTGCTCCTCCCATGGGTTACGTACACAAGTAGCCATGAAAGACGGCGACGGAATTTATGGCAACAAGTGGGAATCCGTTACTTATGCAAGTAAACAATAAAGGCGACAACAAAATATGCAAAGTGGCATGTAGTATGGTTTAGAAATGCATTACATTCGAAAACAAGGAAGTGTAATGAGCGCAAACTACATAACGACATAAAGAATCACCTCATCCTCAATGATGTGATCAAGATGGTGCTATTGCGATCCACATGGGTTTATGCAAGCTGATATCCATTTATTCCATTAGGAGCGCGAGGAGGTTAAGGAATGATAGGTAGTAAGCATGCAGAGAGTGAGGCACTATAGGACTAGGGTGTAGTGCTAACTATTTAGGGTTAGAGTGCATAAATAGGGAGGTTGGTCGGCGATTGAACGACACAATGATGCCATGACTGGCAATACGGAAGTGATGCGTCGGTACCATGGAGGAACAAGGATGGCGGTGTAGAAAGGGAGGGGGATTGGGGCCAACATTGTCGGGGAAGGGAGGGACTCTAGGTGGTAGTGGTCGCCAATGTAAGGATCCATGAAAGAGGCGGAGGTTGCAGGTGTGGGGGTGAGGAGGGATTGCATACATTTGTCACTGCGTTAGGGTAAGGAGGGGGGAGGGCGAGAAGGGGCTACATGTATTCATCACTATGTTAGGGTAAGGAAGGGGACTTGGAGTAGGGGCTGCATTGGATAAGTGGCGATCCAACGGCGAAGAAGAGATAAACAAGATAATAATAAAAACACATGTGCAGATAGGACCGACAGCGCTGTAGATGTATACAAATATAGACATAGATATAGATGAATACCGTGCATCTTGTCCAAATACATTACAAGGTTTTTCCGGTCAAGCTTCACATTCTAGAAGCATTAGACTAATTAACAATAGAAAAAAAAAAAAGGAAAACGCTCGATTTTGGAGTGGATCCTGCTGGTGCTATCTACTTCGGTTCCGTTTACGTTGTCAAGGGAGAGAAAGAGTAAAAAAAAAAAATCAATTTGTTCAGAAGGTGCCGCCGATCTGCTGAGCGTAGAGAATGTAGAGTGAAAACATCCAGATTTTTGCAGATCTCATCGTCATCAGATGAGATTTGTTTACATGTTCCTGGAGGAAGGGAATCCTCTGCTGTTGGTGTTCGTTGCCGTCAGCCTGTCACTTTGCTCTGGAAGCAAAAAGGCAGCAAGACTTCCCCAGAAAAAAGGGGCAGGAAAACTCGTGACCAGAAAAGAATCAATGCTTCTCTCTCTCTAGATTCAAGAAATGGAAGGAAAAAAATTTTGACCTTGAGTTGTGGGTCAAGAAGATTAGGAAGCAGGATCACATAACATACGGGCCTCATCCGGCTTACTTACCCCACAAATGAGCTGTAGAATGATTATTAATCACACCCCAGATAGAGGCATAGAGCCAGTTATTCATTTTTTTTTTTAAAAAAAAGATACAGCCAGTGACAGTACCCTCTCTCTTTTGGCATATCAGATAGATACTGTTGGGGCAGGCAGTAAATAAATAACAAAGATGAATGCCAGCCAGATCTAGCCGATTTCAAACAGCTGCGCCAGCCAAGAATTCAAATCTACCATCTGTACTTTACAAAATTTACAATCTCGCATAAATGAACTTTTGGTATCATGCCATTTTAGCACTCGACGTCATGTCCAGGTGTTGAATGACAGCTCATTCGTGTTAAATTTTGACTATATTTTAAAGAACAACCATGAAAATACCAAAAATAAGCATAACGCAGATATGGGTATGATGCCATTTCCCTTTTTAAGTGGCATTTCCTTCAAAATATCATATTTACCACTACTGCTATGATCCTTCGCTTAGCAGCAGTAAAACACCATTTCAATGCATGGTGGTGGCTAACTTCCACAAAAGAAGAACTCCATCCAGATCGATGGCTCACGTTACCTCTGCATCAGGCGATCACTTCATAGTCTCCCCAAGTCTTGTCATTTACCTAAACATAGGGTGTTCATCCAGTCAGATGAACACAACAAATGAAATTATGAAACACTAGACAGCTAGGATGTCAGGAACTGCAAGGTAAGAGAGTCTTGAAGTAAAAAAAAAAAATGGATGATAGAATGATAGGAATCGGTTAGAGAAATATAATAAACATTTATTACCAGAGGTTACCATATACTCTATATCAATTTATCCATTTCTTTTTTTTTTCTGGCAGATTACTGACTATGATGTCAGAACAAAAGCAATTTACAAGTGATCAATGTATTTTGCCATGTACCGAGTACTGACTATGATTTCAGAACAAAAGCAAATTACAGGCGACTAATGTATTTTGCGTTGTAGCAAGTATAACACTCAGCAGAGTATAGTAACGATGAGACATGTATTTGTCGTTAACATCAGCGATTAGCGACAGCTTCAAATTTACATACAAAGCAAACTAAAGAACATACAAAAACCTCAGGAATTAGACTAAAATCTGTGCACCATGTTCGTATTGAGAGCATAGGGTTGTATAAACAAAGCAAACCTGATATGGCTTAACAACTAACAAGAGTTCATTTGCTATAAATGAGAGACCATGTGTTGACTAATTGATAGTATTTGAGCTGAATTTGAGGTCTGGTGGAAGTTCAAAATTGGAATTTAGAATGTGGAGCGCTGCTAGACTGAACCCGGTCTGGCTGGCATGGCCGGCCGAGCAGTGCCACCAGAACTTTGACTCCGGCGTGACTTGTCGAATAGTGTTGTTATGCAACCGGCATTGAATGGGGTGTAAACAGATTTGCAGTGTAACTTGATCCCATAATAAATGTGGTATATCTTGGAACACTTGATTTTGTAGGTAATAAAAATTTCAAAGAAGATTAAACCTAAACAACATGATAACCACACCAGCAACTGGAATCTAGGATCAACCATGACAGTACAGAATAATGCATAACATGTATTACTGCAGTACTAGTGAAATATCATATATATACCTGGGAGAAGATGAGCAGCTTGCACTGCCATGGAACACGGTGAACACATTGGAGTAGGATTTTGTGAGGTATGCAAAGTTTGGTATTGGTGCCAATGAGGGCACACGCTCCCCTTTCCTCAGCATCTCCTCCAAGTTGAGCCTTCGCAAGGTGAGCACAGCTTTGTTGTCTCTCCAAACAAAGGCGAGCCGGCCATCCTGGAGGACAAACAATGATCCAGGCTTGGAGCCAGGGTACCTGAACCCATACCCTGTGGCAATGCCCTCTCCGGCAAAGCTTATCTGGATGTCCACGCTGCGCAATTCCTCATCTGTTTGCCATGGAAAAGCCTCCGTAGAAGACTCGCCCATCCGCACGATGAACATGGACGACCCATTTGGATGCACGACATAGTGTGTGCCCTCCAACACCTTGGTTGCAATCAGCAAAAGCTTCCCCTCTCCATCCAGCTCGTATGACAGCAGAAGGAAGAACAAAGCTTTGCCAGGTTTGCGCTCGTCCTCTGGTCGCCCTGGTGGCCACCCGAATGTGCCTCCCCACAGCCCGGCATACTCCCGGCCGGGCAGGGGCGCTTGCGTCTTTAGCTTGTACAGCGCGAACCAGTTGTCGTGCATGCTCGGCCACGCGCGGTAGGTGGACAGCCGCATCCGCGCGCCCCTGAGGCAAAGGCCGACGCTGTCTCCAGCGAGCAAGAAGTCGTCCAATGCCAGATGCTTGCTGTCCGCATACTCCGCCCTGGAATTGGCCGACACCGAGCGCGTCACAATCTGCCGCAGCCCGTTCTTGACGTACCCCGCAATCGCAGAGAAGCTCTTCCGCAGCCGAATCCTGTCACCGGCGGTGTCCACCGTGGGCGGCGGCATCTTCTTGGCCCCCAGTAGAATTGCCTCGACCTCCGGCCTGCGCACCATCCCACCGCTAGCCTCACTGTGCAGCCGCAGCAAAGCCTCCCGCCGCGCGGCGAGCACCGGGAGGTCCTCCTCGGAGCGCGCGAAGAGCGGGGCAGTCGCGAGCTCCGGCGGGAGCGTGACGCGGCACGCGGCGACGAGGGCGTCGAGCAGCCGGCGGCGATCGCCGAACGCGAGGTGGGGGAATTGGGAGGAGGGGATGGGAGCCTGGGGGGTGTGAGCCTCGAGGAGGAGGGTGTTGGCGTGTGGGTGGAGGGAGGAGAGGAAGCCGGGGAAGAGGGAGCCGGGGTGTTGGCCGTCCTGGCCGTGGAGGAAGAGGAGGGCGGGGTGACCTTGGGCGTCCGCGAGGAGCTCGAATACGGGGGCCCAGAGGAGGTGCGGGGAGAGCTCCTGTGGGATGGAGCGGACGGCGACGAGGGAGAGGAAGCCCGGGAAGGCGGCAACGAGGTTGCCGAGCTCGGGGTTCTGGTGCGCCCAGAGGCCGAGGAGCGGGGAGGCGGAGTGGAGGAAGCGGCAGACAGCGATGGAGGAGTCGCCGACGGCGGCGCGCCAGGCGAGGAGGTGGGATGGGGAGGGGAGGAGTCGGCGGCTCTGGGCGAGCCACGCCTTGTCGGCGGCAGAGAGGGCGCGGTGGAGGCGGCGCGAGGAGGCGGAGAGCGCGAGGAGGTCGCGGGGAAGGAGGTGGGCAGAGATCAGGGCGAGGACGTCGTCCGGCAGCGAGAGGATGAGGTCGGAGCCGTCGGCGGCGTGCTCGCCATCGCCGTGGGCGGAGGAAGACATCGGGATGGGGAAGCTGCGGTGTTGAGGTAGTGGGACGGAGGAGGAGGAAGAGAGGGAGGATGTGCCGGCGCCGGTGAGGGTCGCCGGAAAAAAGCCGAGCAGCGGGCAGAGAGAGGAGGGGGATGAAGAAGAGGGAAGAGAGAGAGAGAGAATCGGGGCGAGGGCCAAAATGTAAATAAAATTGATTTACGGTTAAACAAAAAAAGTCTATGGTTAAAAAAAGTTTAATTAGATACACGGGTAAAGCATCCATTATAAAATGCAATGCTATCATAAAGTTGCAAGAATCACAGACGCCGTTACGCGGAAACTGATGGTTAACGGTTAGTGATCTATATACCTATAAAAGTTTAATAGGTCTAAAAAGAAAATTAAAATTTTTGTAAGAATCTTTGAAGAGAACTAATCAAAGTCTCAATTTTTTTTAAAAAAATTATAACACAAAAATTATATAAAAATATCAAAGAGTAATATAGTAAAACATCGACCGCCGATAAACACCAAAAAAAACAGGGCCTCATGTTTCCCTTACCCTCCTTCCACTATTCTAGTCCACGCTCCAGCGAGCGGTGTCGTCAGGCGGCGATGCGAGGAATTTAAGGGTTTTCTTGTGCTTGTCTTCTTCTTCATTTCTTCTCTCGGAGCTAGAAGAAACGGGGTGTGACTGTGCGGGCGATATGTTTCCCTTGCGTCACTGACCATGCTCCAACCCATCACCATGGGATGTATCCAGTCTTTAGTTGATGCACTTGCTGGATCTAGAAGATACAGCCACCGGCTGTTCATCTGGCCCACACGCAACCCTCCAACGTCATCGTCCCAAAGCATCGCTGATCATGCATGCGCCCCCTCTCTCAAAATCTTTTTGGTGCTTCAAAAATTTTCAAGAAGCCATATGTGTTGTCCATATTAAGACATTGTTACCTGGACCACTACACTTAGTGCGTCCGGTCATCAGTTCATTAGACTATTCTACACTTTCAAACCCGACACAAAGCAGCAGCCAAGGTCTTTAGATGTCTCTTTTCGATGGCTCTTAACTTTTCAGCTTTAAAAGTAGCCTAGTTTTTCCTCCAAAGAATTGGGCCTTAAATGGAAGTATACTATCATGGTAATGACTGCTGTGCACTCGGCCTTCCGTACACTCATGCAAACTCGCGACGGAGACCCTCAGAAGTATACTATAGTTGAGCTCAGCTGCTTTGCAAAACACCGGAGACGTCGTGCTTTGCGTCTAGTTTATCAAATTGGAGACTCAAAATGGATGATCCGAACCGTCTATCTTGATTTTCTCGTTGAAATCTCTTACATGTGGTCATGTAAGAGATTTCAACGAGAAAATCAAGATAGACGGTTCGGATCGGCCATTTGAGTCTTGGATTTTATAAATTAGACGTGAAGCACGACGTCTTCCGTGCTTCGCGTCTAGTTTGAAAAATCCGAGACTTAAATGACCGATCTGAACCGTCCATCTTAATCTTCTTGTTGAAATATCTTAGATGACCAAATTTCGTATTTTTTTAAAATTTTTTTGCTATTTGTTTTTTATTTTTGAAAATCACCGATCTAATTAGTCGTGAAGCGTCCAAATGGCTGGTTTTCAAAAATACAAAACAAATAGCAAAAAATTTAAAAAATACGAAATTTGGTCATCTAAGAGATTTCAACGAGAAGATTAAGATGGACGGTTCAGATCGGTCATTTGAGTCTCGGATTTTTCAAACTAGACATGAAGGACGACGTCTTCCGTGCTTCGCGAAACACCGTAGCCCAACTCTCACTCTCTCTCTCTATATATATATATATCACCGAAGTTATTATGATGTAACTATCAGTCGTGTGCCATATAACCACGCTGACGTAGCGATGTAACCATCGGCATAGACATTTAACCATCTGCCATCTGTCTTGTAACTATTGTCAAATTTTTAACGAGATGAACAAGATGACCGTTTGGATCAATGATTTTGATTTCAAAATTTTTCAAATACGACGTGAAGCACGGAGAGATCCGTGCTTCATGAAGCACCTAGCCCAACTATATATATACACACACACACCCCTCGTTTCGAAGCCGTCAAACGGGATAGGAAACCAATAGAAACGCGTTTTGCCAGCCTCGAGTACTTTTTTTCTTCCTGTGTTCGCTCAGCCTCGCATGCAACTACTAATTACACTACGATTTGCAGTTCATATCAACCTTTTAATTGGTCACCAAAAATTTATGTTTTGCCTGAAATAAATTTCTAGCATCAATTCATAGCTAAACCTAGCTCTCATAAATTTTCATATGTTTCTAAAATTATTTTATCTTTGGCAATTGTATGTATTAGTATTAATAAAATTCATATGATCTCTAAATTCATGAATAAAAAAAATCAAACATCTTACAAAATTGAGATCTAGCTACTAGTTAAATTTCATAAATTTTTGAGTTTGTGAGGTATAAGGTGCTAGTCGTCCGATGCTATACTTTGAGACACCATGACACACAAAAATACTAGAGGATCGATATATTGTATACCATCCAAACGGTTCCCAACGGTATACTCCACAATACAACGACCTAATACTCCACGATACACCACGAGGCACTGACCAATACTTGAAGATACACCACAATACAATGATCCGATACTCCATGATACATCTTAATACACCAACCAAATACTCGACGATATACCATGATATACCCACCGACCCAATGCTAGACGACCAATACTCCATGATACACCACGATACACAGACTCAATACTCTACGATACACCGACCCAATACTAAACGATACACCAACCTGATACTAGATGACACACAACAATACACCGACCCGATACACCATGATACACCAATCCAATACTCCACGATTGTCGACGGATTATGTCGGCAATATACTTTATGGGGCTATGTGTAAGACCGAAACCCGATGGTAACACAGGAGACAGATTTATACAGGTTCGGGCCCTCTGCGATGGAGGTAATACCCTACTCCTGTGCTCGTGGATTGTATTGGGGTTGATCTTGATGGATCAATGTTGAGGATGGCTATGGATCGATGTGATCTCTCCTACCGAACTAGGGGCCCCTGCCTCCCTTTATATAGTGGAGGGAGATAGGGTTACAGATAAGTATCCTAGTTGGTTATGAAAACTGGGGATAGAGATAGGAAGTCTATCTCTATCCTTTCTTGTCGAGTACGTAAGTACCGGATTACAACTGTGCCTTTCTTATGATACAAGTCGGGTCTTCATGCGGGGCAGGCCCATCTTCTAGATGGTAGACGTGACCCTGCTCCGTGAGGTGGTCCGTCTAATTTGTCTCCGTGAGGATACCCGGGGACCATGTTATCCACAGTAGCCCCCGAGTGCTTTACAGCCGAGTAGATGCCTTCTCGGATGTGTGTCGACCGAGTCATACTTCAAGTCGAGTACTCCCAGTGGAACCTTCTCTATGCCGAGTGCTCCATTGGCATGCAAGGAGGCTGTGAAGGGCTCAAGAGAACTTTGCAGGTTGAAATCTCCGAGTGACTCCCAGCCCAATTTCTTGGAGTCCTAGAAGTCGGCGCGATGGTTGACGTCGCGGCGTGAGTAGAATATCAACGTAACTGTCCTCAGCACAGTGTGAGAAGCTGGCGTAGTAAATCGGCGCGGCTATCCTCGGCATAATCTTGCGAAAGTCGATGTAGTAAGTCGGGCGGTTGTCCTCGCCAGCATGCACGAGAAGCCACAAGTTGGGGTGGCCGTCCTCGTCGTTCTTAGGAAGCGAGTCGGCGTAAAGTCGGCGTGGTGTCCTCGGCCTTGATCTTGCGAAGCCGAAGCCGTAGTTTGCGCCGGTATTGTGTAGGCATCTTGCAAAAGCCATATAATGCACTCAGGGTGCGGGTGTAGGCGTGCAGCCGTACCGAAGTTGGCGTAGGCATGGAGCCATGCCATAGATTGCGCTCGGGGCACGGGTGTTGACACGTAACTGTGCTATGGTCGGTGCTTGTAGCGTAAACACTTCCTTGAACCCCTGTAACATCTACACGTAGGATTTAGGCAGTATCTGAATATGAAAACATTTGGTCGGATATAAAATCTGACTATCTTTATGTGCGAAATAGCTATTTTTTATTTTTCTTACTTGATGATTTTTGTTAGTCCGAGTGGTTTTTTCTTCCTTTTGTTATGCACTCTACCGGACTAGTCTAGCCCCCGAGTGTAGGGAGTTGGCACATGACTTTTTATCCCAGGCACACGTTTGGGTGACGTAGAGTTCGCCGTGTTATGGGTTCAGAGCTTCACTACTCAGAATTATAGTGCACCTGGATTTCACTTAAATTACTAAGTAACAAAAGTAAAAAATAACTATGAAAAAGATGGGTGCTCGCAAGTGCACACAATTATGTGTAGCCCCGACTTACTGCTTAGTTGGAATTCAATTAAGTAGCAAGTCAAGAAATAACACGAATTTATATGTGAAAAGATTATGATAATAAAAAACTTAACTGCTTTGCTGACGATGATGTCGTCCTTACTTTTGAGCCTTTTGCCCCCGGGCGTATCACCTTGTAGGCTTGAAGCGCAGACGTGGGCTTGTAGCTGTGCCGAAGTTTGCGCTGGGGGTGTTGGCGTTGGCGCGAAGCCGTGCCGAGTTGACGTAGGCATGCAGCCAAACCGTATGATGCACTCGGTATCTTGGCGTGAGCGTCTTGGCAGTGCCAAAGGTTGCGCCGGCGCCGAGTTGGTGTGAAGCCGTGCCGAGTTGACGTAGGCATGCAGCCGAGCCGTATGATGCACTCGGGGTACTGGCGTAGATGTGCAGCCGTGCCAAAGGTTGCGTTCGAGGCGCTGGCGTTGGCTTGAAGCCGTGCCGAGTTGACGTAGGCATGCAGCCGAGCCGTATAATGCACTCGGGGTGCTAGCGTAGACGTGCAGCCGTGCCAAAGGTTGCGGTCGGGACGCTGGCATTGGCGTGAAGCCGTGCCGAGTTAGACGTAGGCATGCAGCCGAACCGTATGATGCACTCGGGGTGCTGACGTAGATGTGCAGCCGTGCTAAAGGTTGCGCTTGAGGCGCTGGCGTTGGCGTGAAGCCATGCCGAGTTGACGTAGGCATGCAGCTGAGCCGTATGATGCACTCGGGGTGTTGGCGTAGACATGCAGCCGTGCCAAAGGCTGCGCTCGGGGCGCTTACGCTGGCGTGAAGCCGTGTCGAGTTGACGTAGGCATGCAGCCGAGCCGTATAATGCACTCGAGTCTTTGGCGTGACGCGTCTTGGCCGTGCCAAAGGTTGCGCTTCGGGACGCCGGGCGTTGGCGTGAAGCCGTCTTAGAGTTGACGTAGGCATGCAATGAAAGCGATATAATGCACTCGGTCTTTGGCGTAGAGGTGCAATGTGCCAAAGGTTGCGCTTGAAGTCTTTGGCGTTGGCGTGAAGCCGTCTTAGAGCCGACGTGAGCATGCAACCAAGCCGTATAATGCACTCGGTGTCTTGGCGTAGATGTGCTTGGCCGTGCAAAGTTGCGCTGGCGCCGGCGTTGGCGTGAAGCCGCGCGAATTGACGTGGCATGCAATGAAGCCGTATGATGCACTCGGGGTGCTAGTGTAGGCGTGCAGCCATGCCGAAGGTTGCGCTTAAGCGCGGCGTTGGCGTGTAGCCGTCTTGCGAGTTGACGTGAGGCATGCACCGAGCCGTATAATGCACTCGGAGTTCTTTGGCGTGAAGCGTCCGTGCCAAAGGTTGCGCGGGGCCTAGCGTTGGCGTGAAGCGTCTTGCCGAAGTTAACGTAGGCATGCAATGAAGCCGTATGATGCACTCGGTGCTAGTGTAGGCGTCTGACCATGCCGAAGGTTGCGTTAAATGGCTGGCGTTGGTGTGTAGCCGTCTTGCGAAGTTGACGTAGGCATGCAATCAAGCCGTATAAAGCACTCGAGTCTTGGCGTGAAGCGTCTGGCCGTGCCAAAGGTTGCGCTTCGAAGCCGGCGTTAGCGTGAAGTCGTCCGAAGTTGACGTAGGCATGCAATGAGCCGTATAATGCACTCGGCGTCTTTGGCGTAAACGTCTTGGCCGTGCAAAGGTTGCGCTTCGGGCGCCGGCGTTAGCGTGAAGCCGTCTTAGAGTTGATGTAGGCATGCAGCCGAGCCGTATGATGCACTCGAGGTGCTAGCGTAGGTATGCAGCCGTGCCGAAGGTTGCGCTCAGGGTGCTGGCGTAGGCGTGCAGCCGTGCCATAAAAACCATCTCGCATTATCCTGCATTGTACCCTGTGGAGATAATGAAAAACATGAGTAGTTGAGAAAAAACTGGATTGTAAAGCAATATGCATGATGTCCAATTATGTATTTTTATTATATCAAATTGTCGTCCTTTTATCTTTTCCGTATTGATTTACGCTTTTCCGAGTATGTTTAATTTCTTTTGTTAAGCACTCCGTCCAGCTCATCAAGTCCCTTAGCGTTAGGAGTTGGCGCGGAGCTCTGTCTCCGGACAAGCGTTAGGAAACCCAAATTTTGCATAGGAATCAGAGTTTCACTACTCAGAATGTGTGACACTCGGAATCGGTAAAAGTCTACATGGAAAAGAACAAAACAAACTTGAAAAGAGATGGGTGCAGATAATGCACCTAATTAGGTATAGCCCCCCGACTTACTGCTTAGTTGGATACCAACTAAGTAGCAAGTCAGGAGATAAATTATAATGATGTAATTGAGTATAAAAATAAACAACTTAGCTGTTGATCGTGTCGTCCTCACGCCCGAGTGAACGAGCCCCCGGACATGCCACCTTGTCAGCGCGGCTGTCCTCGGCGTTGTGCGTGAGAAGCCGACGTAAAGAAGTCGGCGCGGCTGTCCTCGGCGTCATGCGCGAGAAACCAGCCTAGAAAGTCGGCACGACTGTTCTCGGCGTCGTGTGCGCGAGAAGCCTGCCTAGGAAGTCGGCTGTCATGGTTTCGACCAAAACCTCTTCTATCGTCATCATGGTGACATCTCTCATCTTCTTCTCGCTCCCGTCGCCGAGCTTCAATGTCTTGGCAAAGGTCGCGGTTTGTCGTTGTTGCCGGAGTAACGAGTGGGTGCGGCGGTAGTTGTTGTCGTCGTCGCCGCAAGTCGGCAGGCGTAGGAGCCGTAAGTCGGCGTCACAGGAGACGCCAGTCGGGACGTCGCAGGAGACGTAAGTCGGGACGGTGTAGGAGCCTCGCCGTGATCTCCGGGATGAGATCCGCTTTGTCGTCGAGGTCCGCCTTGCCCTTGCTGAGGTGCATCAAGGATCGCCGAGGTGCCGAGCGAAATTCACGTCGAACTCCATCTTCGCGCGGGATTCACGTCACCTCCGCGCAGTCTGTCTTCAAACGGTTGCCACGGTCACATCCGAACTCGGTTTCGATGATCTTGGATTCGTTGGAAAGATAATGAGATAATCTTTCCAACGCTTCCAAAACCACCCTGAAATTCCTTCCGAGTCAATAGGAAATCACGACGTAAGTTCAGAATAGATTCTGGACGCGAATAGATCGCATCTTTTCTTGCGTTCGCTTTGCGGTTGAAGTTGTCTTCCGATCGGATCTGATCCGATTCTTCGAGAACAAGTTTACCGAGGTTGTTGATGATGAAATCCAAGCCTATAAAACGAAAAACTTGGCCGAAGGTGAATTCGACGGCGCTTCCGCCGAGAGATGCCATCGAGTTTGATGAAGATGATCTTAGCACTGCCCCTACCTGGCGCGCCAACTGTCGACGGATTATGTCGGCAATATACTTTATGGGGCTATGCGTAAGGCCGAAACCCGATGGTAACACAAGAGACATATTTATACAGGTTCGGGCCCTCTGCGGTGGAGGTAATACCCTAATCCTGTGCTCGTGGATTGTATTGGGGTTGATCTTGATGGATCAATGTTGAGGGTGGCTATGGATCGATGTGATCTCTCCTACCGAACTAGGGGCCCCTGCCTCCCTTTATATAGTAGAGAGAGGTAGGGTTACAAATAAATATCGTAGTTGGTTATGGAAACTGGGGATAGAGATAGGAAGTCTATCTCTATCCTTTCTTATCGAGTACTTAAGTACCGGATTACAACTGTGCTTTTCTTGTGATACAAGTTGGGTCTTCATGCGGGGCAGGCCCGTCTTTTAGATGGTAGGCGTGGCCCTGCTCCGTGAGGTGGTCCGTCTAATTTGTCTCCGTGAGGATACCCGGGACCATGTTATCCACAACGATACACCGTGCGCTAGGAGAGTAGCGAAGAACCAGAGCTTCCAGTGCCAGGAGATGAGCACGCTCCCATGCAAGAGTAAGAAAAAGCAACACACCAGGACACACTCCACAACACACCATGACACACCACGATACACTCACGACACACTATGATTTACACGATAACACAAAACACACAAGGCACACCCCACGACACCCCACAACACACCCCATGACATACCTATCCCGTTTTGGGGCTAGGGTATTGTTCCCTAGTATCCCTCAATAACAATACATTTGGTTTGGGGGACTAGGATTAGCAGTACAATAACTGTAATGTATACAGTGCAAGAAAAAAAAGATTATATCCTATTTAATCAGGATTCATTAATCAACACTAGTGTCCACCACCCTATCACATTTCATCATTGCAAACAATTACTATACAACACTAAACATGGTTCACCTTTATCTAAGTTCTTTCTCCCTAATTCACTTGTGATTCACTCATGGTTTACTCCTGGTTCACCCTGATTCACCCCTAGTTCACCCTGATTCACATGTGGTTCACCCATTGTAAGGAACCGGATGCCCAAGAGGAGGGTGAATTGGGCTTCTCAATTATTTTACTTTTTATTTAATTTTACACTTGTGTTCAAAACTTAAACAAATGCAGGAACACAAGTAATATGAGAATTTGATAGCAACCCTAAAGTGATTGCATCAAATACACCTAGGCAATCAAGATATACAATTAAGTACAAGGTGAATGCTATGAGGGCTAAGAACTAACTTAAGGATATGTAAGATCAAGTTTAATCTAAAAGCTAGTAACAATCAACACATGGCAAGGGGCTAAATAGCACAATAATCATCTCAAGATATGGCAATGAATATATAAGCACAAGAGGTAACCACAAGTGACACGAAGATTTTTTTTCCCTTGGTTCGGAGCCGAACTCCAATATCTACGTTGAGGCAAATCCTTGCTCCTCACAAGAACCGGTTCCCGCTCTAGCCAACAGCCTCATCTCCACTAGTGGTTGCTAGTTTCTTCCCTTCGGACTCTAGAGGTGGCAAGCACCAACGCCACATACAAGCTTTGCCTAGGCATTCTCACAACCTCCGTTTGAGAAGATCACTGGCGCATGATGTCTAGGTGCTCGCAAGCACCAAGAGTAACAAGCCCAAACTCTTTGGTCACACCAGATCAAAACTCAAAAGTGATGCACTAAGATACACTTAGTCACTCATTAATGCCCTAGGGCTCACTCAATCTCTCCCAAGATAAGAATCTTCCAATCTCACACTTCTTGACACCCTCTCAGACCTAAGAACTCATCCAAGGTCCAAAGAGCTCAAAAAGTTGGCCTAAAACCCTCTATTTATAGGCCCTAACCTGAAAACTAACCGCTAGGTACAAAAACTAACCGTTACGGGCCTACCAGACTCAGTCCGGTGGCTACATACCAATTGTGCTTGCTTCCGGACTCCGCCGGACTCAGTTTGGTGCCCACCGGAGAAAATACAAGAAAAACAGCTTAGTCCGATGGAGTACAGAGACTATACCACCTCTCAGAAAAAACAACCATATCTCTTAGTTCGGGTGTCGGAATTAGATAATCTTAGACTCTACGGAAAGCTAACGAGGGTTATCCAATCCATAAGGTCTCACCACCTCACACCCAAATGATAGGTACAGAAGACACAAGGAAGTTAAACCTAGCCCTAAAACTTTTCCTTTCTAACACCATCGACGCTTCTCTCTCACTACACATCTTCTACACCCTTGACACCTCACTTAGGCTCAACCTAGGGTTAAGGAGACCTAAAGTGCATCACTTGAGAACTAGAAACCAATCCGATCGAAAAGATCCGGACCCCTCTTGATAGTACAGTGACTATCCTACCAACCCGGTCTTCCAACCAATCACCAAGACCGATAAAAGGTGAGAAAATATCCTTAGCCCTATACTAGCCATACCTTGGCCTTGAGTATCTTCTTAAAGCTTGATATCCTCCATCAACCGCTTCACGATGCACTCACACTTAATATGATGTCTTTGTCTTGTCAATTTTTGACTCGACCCCAAATCTTGATGATTTCTCCGTCTCATCGACCTTGACCCGATCATCCTACTTGACGATCATCCCGTCCTATTGGTCTTGACCTCATCATCAAACTTTGACGATCCTCCCGTCATCTTGACTTCGATTTGATTATCATCCATTGCTTCCTTCTCCTTTACTTGATAACTTTCTTCTAGTTGCGATGATGCCCCTTGCTTCATCAACTTTGACTCAATCCCAAAGTTTGATGACTTCTCGGTCCTGTTGACCTCGACTCGATCATCCTCCCTGACGATCGTCTCATCCTATTGGTCTCAACCTTGTCATCAATTCTTGACAATTCTCTTGTTTTGTTGATCTTAGCTTGGCCATCATCTCTTCACACCCTTTATTGTCATTCATCTTCATAGGACCTAATCCTCTTCACATCATCTCATGAAAGGTATTAGTCCCAAAAGCTCTATATGAATGAATAAATTTAAAATTAACTTGATTTAAACTCAACAAGTGTTCAACAATAAAGCTCAAACATAAATGGAACACTTGGCATATGATAGGTGTCTACTAAGTGCATTATGATGAAGATTTGTTTAATCTATATGCACTAGAGAGATGATTACCCAAAAGATAATTCAATAATTCATGGCAAATAATTAATTTTATGAACACAACTTCACTTAAAGATTCACATGAAAGTATATTCAAGAATTACACATGTACAATACATATTTAAAGCATGAATGAAGTTGTGATTCAATTTAAATTAAACTTCACTAATTTAAGTGCATGTGAGAATAGACATGGAGAGCATATATGCATACAACTATTCAAGTATGGTGAAGTCTATCAATGAATCCATATGTCGAGCTCACATCACAAGAGAATTATGTACAAATAAAAATGAGATGGAGCAATGTGCATAAATATGATCATGGATTCGAAGCTCAACATACATTTGCACATGAGGAATGCAAATAATAAATATGAGTGAGATATCGAGTTGCATATTTCAATTTACAATCCATCCTATTTGCATATATGAGATTAAGGAAGAGCAACAATCAAGTGTTAGTCTCAATGAAATGATTAACACAAGACACATCTTGTTAGGATGGATAGCTTGTTTACTTGATATAATTGTTTCTCTATTAGAATGAGACTAAAGTAGAGTTTAACATCAAACTTGTTAGTCATATAAGAAGATTAATCACATATTAGAGTTTTGTCATTATTAAGCACTAAATCAAGTATTAAACCATATTTGCCATTTACAATATTTGTTATCAACTATGTTTATCATGCAACAATAATTGTCATTAAATATGTTTGTCATTAATCACCAAAATCATAAGGGCCACTTGAACTTACACCCATGATTCACCTATGGTTCACTGGTTCACCGGTTCACTTATAGTTCATCCACATTGGTTCACCCATGGTTCATTCTGGTTCACCGATGGTTCACTCTGGTTCACCCATGGTTCACATTGATTCACCCAAACTGATTTACCTATGGTTCACATGTATTTTGTCCTATTCTATACCGTAGCTATGCCAAGGGACGGTATACCGTCCTCTAGTGGCTTCCTATATATATACACACACACTAGCAGAGTATCCGTGCTTTGCTATTAATTAAAAGAATATGAAGTGACATCATACCATGTTGTGGTCAATGCATTTGGCTCATGCATCTGCGCTTATATACTCGACAGCATCATGCCTAAATACCCTTGGTTCTAAGTACTTTTTTATAAGGGCCATTGATATCTTCCTATGATACAAATACAATAAAATAGAAAAAGGAAACCAAATTAATGGAAGGAAACATACAAAGTTGATTGGTACACGAAATCACAGGAGTGCAAGATTTATACATGGCGGTACCAACTACCAAGTATGGTCTTTAAGATACATGATAATCTTAGAATAAAATGGGACAACCATAGAGGGAACAAGAGTGCTACAAAAATAGGATCATGCCATATGTTTTGTTGCATTCAAAATTTGAAGACACTCACCACTAGAGTAGCAGTAGACCCATCATAAAGAGCAGACCCCACTGAAGACAGGAGTGAGGTACAACAAGGCCATTTCCATCCACCTTCTCACAAATCAACAATTTCTACATAGCTGATACATAACAGCTACTCCCTCCGTTTCGCTATGTGTATCTACACCCACCATTGCACACAGACTCAAGTGGAAAAGTACATTGAGATGACCATGGTACCCCTAATTAATGCATGCATGGAGTAGATCAACAGCCATCCACTGCTACATGGAGTCCCTCGGAGCACACCGTGCATTTAAGCTTGCTTGGAAACAACAACTTGACAAGTTTTACTCTAGGGTATAACAGGAAAATGGGTCATAAAACATCCTTGGCTACCACAATGGACAAACAATTTGAAACAGAAACTCCTGAGGCCATAGACAAACATAGCGAAACGGAGGGAGTAATTATTAAGTACAATAATTATATATTAATTGTTACTGATAGATATACTAGCTACTTGGTAGCTTACTCTTGATAGTGGGTGCCGGACGGGGAGTGGCGTGGTACCGGACGGTTCGAAGGTTTGTCTCCACGGAGAATTGGAGATGGATGTACATGTTTGACCAGAAGCTTCAGTATGCGAAAAAGAAATACAATCAATAATTAATGCATCATCATCAGGCAGATCCAATAATTGACAAATACAAATTCTTGATATCTTTTAAAATCTTGAACTCTTATGTTGAATTGCAGAGTCCATTATTTTGATGTGTTGAATACAGCTGTATTTGGCAACTCAAAATTCTTAGGTTTTTTTCATGTATTTTTAGAAAAATTAATGTTTTAGATTCATTTATTTTGGCATTTCAAATCTTGAACTACGGAGTTCACAATCGGTGTTTCTAGAAGCTGCCAGGACATATGGTCAAAAGCCTATATAAAGGAAGATTTCGAAAAATAAGGAAAGTTTCGTCATCCACGATCGGCTACGACGTGATATTTTTAGTATATTTTGGGTCAGCTTGTATTCGAGTCTAGGTCGGTTAGTGAAGTTAGGAAATTTAAGAGTCCGAGTCTGTATCCAACATGAATTCGTGTTTTAATCGGTTTAGATTAGAAACTAGTATAAATATAAGGCCCTCTGGGCCATGTAAGATGTCCCGGACCAATCAAACAAATATAATTTTACCTGTCCTTCACTTTTCGTTTACTTTCATCACATTTAGATTAGTTTCACCATATTTTGGTTTCAATCGACTTGTTGCGCATCGTCTTCTCGATCGACTTCAAGGTACACCCTAGGTGAGTACGGTCTCGGCTAAGTCCGATTTTTTTGCTTGGTTTATCGAAATACTATATTATTTAATATTGCTGCGCATCGCTGTTTCGACTAAGGGTTAGATTTCACCTTCGTTCTATCGACTAACACTTTTGTTAGCGATAGTTTGTTTACTCTCCACTACTATAGATATGCCTATCCTTGACCCCTCATCACTGGCTGATTTGTGTAGAACCGCCAGTGAAGTGGCTCGTGCCCGCCCCGCCCACGCCGGGGACACGACGAACAACCAATGATGGCACATGTACGGCAAACCACCAGTGATAGAGCTCATCACTGGCGGTTTGGCCACTGAACCGCTAGTGAAACTATCACTAGCGGTTCTTCTAAGCATCCGTTAGTGATATGGTAACGTATCACTGGCGGTTAGCCAGAGCAACGCAACCACCAGAGATATGTGTACTAGCTGTTCAGTGTTCGAACCACCAGTGATACTGTACCCCTGCTTCCCACCAATTGGCGCCAACTTTTGAGGGAACCGCTAAGGACATATCACTGGCGGTTCTTTATATGAACTGCTGTTCCTCTCGTATTTGCCGTGACGCCTAACTATTCCTCTAATGGTAGTTAGTTCGGAGTCACTGGCAAACATGAGACGAACAATAGTTCAAAGAGTTCATCTACTTGTATATGCTAGTTCATCTCTTATAAGGTCAGTTTCTCGATTTCTATCCTTGTATGCATGATCTAAAAGTTAAGCGATGCATATATATATATACATATATATATATATACATACATATATATATATATGGCAACATATCTAGTGCTAATGCCTAATTGGGTGCTAATGTGATAACTCAAGATAGTAATCATTGGATTGTATTTAGGTGGTCCACATCAAGGAAGGTGGAAGCCCTTTATCCAACCCTAAGAGGGAAATAAACTCTAAGGGGTTTTCTAAAAAAGGTTTAAGTGCAAAGTGGGTTTTCACCTCTACTAATCTCAGCCATACACGATAGATCCAAGGACTGATAGTTAGAGTTAGCATATTATCACCTAATGTCTCATTAGCACTAGATATGTTGCCTATATATATATATGTATGTATGTATGTATGTATGAATGAAATGTGGTTGTATGAGATGAAATGTGCTTGTATGCATGATTTGTTGTATATGAAATCTGGATGAAATGCTAGCAAAACCTAAGGCTAGCCAATTTTTCTAGCTATTTTTCCCTGTTGAGTCTTATCACTAGCGGTTCTCACAAATAACCGCCAGTGATAGAGCTCATCACTGGCGGTTATACATAAAAAACGTCGGTGATATTATGCCTTTCACTGGCAGCTAGTGTCTGGAACTGCAAGTGATATGCAATCTATCACTGGCGGTTTGTATACGAACCGTCAGTGATATGTGACTATTAATGGCGGTTCAGGAACCGCTAGTGATAGTTCTCTATTATCATTGTCGCTTAATCACTGGCGGTTCAATAATTGTCAGTGATAGCTTTTTCTGAGCTAGTGCTCGTTCTATCATCTAGTTTGGCTTTACAGATTAGTCGATAGTTAGTTTATCCTCGTTCTGCTATTTAGACCATCGGCTAAGCAGTGGTCTGTTTACTCTCGTTCTGTTGATTAGTTGATTCTATCAGCTAGTTAAACAGTCCATTTACCCTTGGAATTGTTGGTTTGAGCTTCTGTTTAAGCCGATACTTCCACCACTTTGAATCTATTGGTTTAAACCTTGGTCTAAGCTGATAGTTTCGTTATCTCTAGATCTGTTAACTCTTTTGATCTTGTCTTAAGAATGAGCAGGTTCCTTATTCAAATTCCTATATTTAATCGGCTAATTAGAGCCGATTAATTTCTTTACCTTGCCAATTAAAGGTTAAATTGGCTAGCATGCCCAGAACCTGTATTGTGTTCCTGATGGAAGCTCTGACTTCTAAGGACCTTGTGTGTTTTGGCCGATTGTCACTTGTCGGTGCCAACACAATCTAAGAAACTTAATACACTCGTATTTATCACCTCAAAATTTTTTGCCATATTTTATGATTTGTTCTGTATATGTTTTAAATATTTTAACAGATTACAATATACGAACATGTGTCGCAGCAAACAACCACAAAGCAAAGTGTGTCATAGCCTATGTGTAAAAAAGAAAGTGTCTAAGAGCTGTAACCACCAAATTGCAGTGTTTTATGATCGATTTTCCCTTATATTCTTGGCACTCTAAGCGATCAAATTCAATCAAATATTTATTGAATTGAACTTCTTGTTACAATTTTCTATAATAATATAACCTTTAATGACAATTAGTAAATACATATTTTTATTTTTATATTTATATTACGTCACTAAAAGTTTTGAAAATCATTATGCTTGTCAAGCATGACTAATATTTTGCGGTGCTGCGGTAAGCTAGCTAGCACGCGTGATGCGTGTACCTCGAAAAGTGACATTTTCCTCTCCTGCACCAGGATGTAAAACACTCACTGCTTGCTGGGACGTAACAACCAACGGAATATTCTTTGACATGCACGTCTTGGTTCAAATTATAGTATAATTTTATTAAGAACTACTTCTATACAACCGGTGCATTTACCCCTGATGCCTAATCATGTTGATTGTGCCTGCCTTACTCCGTTCCGTTCTCTCTGCTAATAAAAGTGTCTTGTGCCGCTGCTGATGATGGTAGAGTTAACTTTTAGTCTCTACTATTTATCCCATCTGACGGTACTTTTAGTCTCTACTATTTATCCTATCTGACGGTCCAAACATGCTAAGGTACCGTCTATCTATTTGGAATTGCCTTATTTTTTTAGTGCTATGTATTTTAGGATGTTTTGAACACCTCAATCAAGGTATATTAGATCATTATATTTATCTAGATTCCTTATTTTATTACGTTATATTTTAGAAAACTTTTGACCACCTTAAGATATACCAAATTATAGGGTGTGAAAGCACAATGCAATCAAGCGTGAAATTGAAATTGAGTGTGACAAATTAATTATGTCCCCATCAAGTGTGTAAGTTTAAAATTAGAGATGAAGCGCGTGAACCAAATCAAATATGACGGTGTGAAAAGGAATGTAATATTTATTAGTAGCAAAGCATGGACGTTGGGCTAGTCATTGTTAAACCAGATCAAGATCGTACCATTAATTATTAAACTTATGTGGTAGCATTTTTAGAGTATAAAAATGTTGATGTAATAGACGGTTTTTTAGTTCTCTATGTATACCTGATATAATGACATTGGAACTAACTAGTTGGTAAGGGGGAATAAACACCGGAGCCTTTAGCAACTCAATTTACTAACAATAATCCATGCACTAACATCACTGACTGACTGCGATGTATATATATTATTGTATTGTGTGCTCACAACGCAAAGAAACCTAAACATCTAACATAAGAGAAAAACGAAGAATGAGTGCCACAACCATCAGCATTTCTCATCCTCCCACGACCGTCAACCGTATCTAAAGAAGAACAAGTGTATATATATATATATATAGAGAGAGAGAGAGAGAGAGAGGGGGGAGAGAGGTGGGCTATGGTCAGCTGCAGCTGGTGCTTTGCAACCGTAGCCGTTCGATCTAGCGCCAGCCATCGTTCAATCCGAAGTGACATCGTGCTCTTCCGTGACCGCACGCATCGCGCGACTCGACTAGATGCCCCCTCCCACTCCTGCACCCATCGCGCTCACCCCAGCCCACCTCTTCATCGCACCCTCACCCTAGCCACCGGCCATCGCCACCCTAGCCCTCCCGCTCCCGCACTCTAGCCGCTGCCCACCGCTCCCAGCAAGCTACGCCGCCGGCCATCGCCACCCCCTCGTTGCATGCACCCATCTCCATCGCGGTCGGACGCTAGGCGAAACCCCAGCCCCCATAGCTTCGATGTCCAGCCGTTGGCCATCACCACCCTAGCCCTCCCGCTCCCACACCCTAGCCGCCGCCCGCTGCTCCCCAGCAAGCTACGCTGCTAGCCATGGCAGCGATGGCTCCCCTTCCCCCAAGTTGCTCCCTCTTGGCCTGATCCCTACGTCGAGGCACGCCGCTGGGAGGTCTTGGGGCCACACCGTTCGCCTCCGGGAGCTGTGCTGCCAAGAGGATTTGAAGCCGTGCCATCTTCCTCCGGTGCCTCCGGGAGCTACACCACCAGGAGAAGGGGCACCACTGGGAGGGTCACCGACCTTGGATCCCCCCATCCAGCTGCTCGTGTTGATGATGCAGGAGATGGAATTTAACAAATGCTGCTCCATGGAAGTGGTGCTCCAAGGAAGATTTTCTTGATGAACATGTATATAGCAGATGAAGAGCATCGATCTGGATGGAAAAATGATACTTTGCAGCTTGAATTTAGCAAGACTTTATATTGTTTTTATTTTGATTTTCTGAAATTGTATGACAAGTGAGCCTTCAGCAATGGAATATTTGGTCTAGTACACTCTTTCTTATGAAACTGTTTGAGATTCCACATGTATCATGTATCAGCAATGAAAATTTTCAGATTAAGCTCTTTGGCATTAATATGTGTTAATGGTACAAAGATTATGTTGTGCACAAGACAGAGCAACAAAGCATTTCTTGTATGAGCTGAACTGCTCCGGAACTGCTCTTTCATGTGGACTATGAATAAGCAAGGAATGCATTGTATAGCTTCTGACAAAATAGTGACAAAATTGCAGGGAATGGGTTCCAATTTTGCGGGACTCTTATCAATAGGTACACTACCTATTGGCATCTCAGCTTTCTTTCGTTGCTTACATTTACCTTCTTTGCTGCAAGTAAACTTAGCCGATGACAACCCAACCTTTGTTTTAGTTTGGCTTGCTTTCCAAACACTAAAATCGATCCGTCCTGCATAGGCATTATAAAAATTGTACGCCTCATCCAGAGAATTGAACTGCTGCCCCATAAATGGCTTACCTAAATTACATTTTGAATCTTGGACCGACACTTCCTCTTCTTCGTTCATTCCCTCTCCATCACTTCTTCCCTCTATACCGTCGTAAGGATCATGCACATCCATCTAATGATAAAAAGGACATTGTTAAAACGCCATGACTAATAGATGTAGTACCAAAAAAAGGCAGTGGGTTACATTAGTTCGTACCCTTAATTGAACTCTCTGGCTTGAGTCCATGCAAGCACTTGTTGATCCACAAGCCGACATTGCCGCATACCTCTGCTCCATACTGATTTGTCTCTAATGGTGGCGCTGCTGCAGTGGATGCCAAGCAAATGTGCACGTAGGGGAGGAGGGAGGCGCTGCTGGCTAGGGAGGGGGACGATGAGGGGAGGTGGCGGCAGCGGCTGGAGGGGGACAAGGTCGACGAGGAGAGGCTAGGGGCGCTGCTGGCTGGGGAGAGGGATGACGAGGGGAGGTGGCGGCAGCGGTTGGAGGAGGACTAGGGTTTTTCCTAGCATCCGGTCGCTATGGAGATGGGTGCACGCAGCGAGGGGGCTGCGATGGCTGGCGGCGTAGCTTGCTAGGGAGCGGCGGGCAGCGGCTAGGTGCGGGAGTGGGAGGGCTAGGGTGGCGATGGCCAGCGGCTAGACATCGAAGCTGTAGGGGGGGGCTAGGGTTTCGCCTAGCGCTCGACCGCGATGGAGATGGGTGTACGCAATGAGGGGGTGGCGATGGCCGGCGGAGTAGCTTGCTGGGAGCGGCGAGCGGCGGCTAGGGTGCGGGAGTGGGAGGCAATCATACGATGATTGTGTAACATCTTTGTTCATATACTTTTGATAACATTGCTTATCGGTTCCATGAATTAATGTCACGACTTTATTCATCAAATACGATTTGGTTGTGAGACACATTGTCATTGTGATATTATTCTAAACGATCCCTGGTCCATATCATTACGAGGAGCGGTAATGATTTGATCAGCACATATATTGATTGATGGTATTGTTTCACATACCATAGGTATGGAGATATTAAATCAATAATGTGAACACATGTTAGAGAACATGGGTGGTTGGATAGATCTACTCCGAGACGCTGCTGAGATTGTTATCTACAAAGTGCTATCAGCGTGTAGTATCGAGTGGTACACGTATATGGTCCTTAGACCTGAGATCATCATGGAGACCCAGCTTGTGGAGTCGTATGCTTTGGTGTTATTAAACGCTACACCGTAACAAGGTAGTTATAAAGATAACTACTAGGTATGCTGCGAAGCATGGCGTAGGAATGTGATTGATCAAGATAAAATTTGCCCCTCCTCGATAATAGGAGAGATATCTCTGGGCCCCTCTGTGTGGATGGATAAGGAAAGCTCATGACCGTGCTGATATGATTAAAGAGTTAATCATGATATTTATATCGATTACATTGACGAGTGAATGGTTGAGCTATCATAAGGGTGGCACGTATCACGCATTGAGCTTCACTGGTATCATGTGGCAAAAGGATCGGTATGTTGAGTGTATCAGGGTTCAGCCGATGAGATTATTCTGTGCATTCGGTGGTCAATATGTACTGCTAGGTACCACTATTGATCTATGGATTGGAAAGGGACTTTTCGGATTCACGGCCGACTTGCACATGAATCTAACGGGTCACATACTTAACTGGTTGGAACTTATCTAGAGGATTTGATCCATTAAAAGAAGGGTTTGCGCGCGAATACGATCCGCATAGGAATTGGAGTCCTAGTGGGTCTCGACTAGAGCCCACTAGCGCATCCATAAAAGGAAAAGTTTGGGACAACGTGCAGGTGATAGACTAGCTCTCACCAAACCCTAACTGCCACACCCCTCCCACTTGCCCGAAACCCTAGCCGCATGGTGAGGTGCTAGCACATCCCGTACGGCGCTCTTTCCTCGGACGTGTGGATACCTTTAGAGGTGCTGCCGCACGTGGACGCGCTGATTGGTGGAACCGATGACAACGACGACCTCACGGTGTTTGGCTATGATTACGTGCTGTTCAGCGCTGCTTGGGGACGTTTGACAACCGGCGAGGAGGAGGTGTTCGGTGTGTACGACTACTTCCTCGACGCGCGTGACTGTGTTCGTGGTAGAAAATTTTTAATTTATGCTAGTGTAGCCTACCCGTTCTCCAACACCATCTTGTTCATCTCGATGAAATCTTACTGCACACACCAAATTTCAAAATTTTTAAATTTGTTTACTATTTGTTTCATATTTTTGAAAATCGCTGATC
Organism: Olyra latifolia; assembly: GCA_036346145.1. Classification (NCBI taxonomy): domain Eukaryota; kingdom Viridiplantae; phylum Streptophyta; class Magnoliopsida; order Poales; family Poaceae; genus Olyra; species Olyra latifolia. Next base: position 51,847,144 of record CM070523.1, on the reverse strand, counting down.
TAATTAGTTGTGGACCCTCCAATAAGTCCAGTTTTTAAAAATACGAAACAAATAGTAAAAATTAAAAAAATTGAAATTTGGTGTGTAGCAAGATTCTATTGAGATGAACAAGATGGACTATTCAAATCGTCTATTTCGGTCACAGAATTTGCAAACTCGGTCGATAGCATGGAGAGATCCGTGCGAACTATAGCATTCTAGTGTGTGTGTGTATATATATATAGGAAAACAGTTCAAGGCTCCATGGAGCCTAGGCTCCATGATCGAATACCGTATGTCGTGCTTTGAGATTCGTGTTATTTAACGTGTACATCTTTACATACCTACTAAATAAAATATTTGAGACGTCAGACTCCGAAAAAAATTAAATTTATCTTCAGTTCGAACTAGTTTAAACTAGTTTGAACTATATTTATCTTACATTTAAAAGTAGTTTAAATTGGAGTTAAATTTAATTTATTTCGGAGTTTGACGTTTCAAATATTTTTTTACTGGTATATAAATATACAAATACCAAACATCACAAATCTCAAAGCGCATTTAGTGGTAATAGATTATGGAGCCTTATGTAATTTTGCTATATATATATATATATATATATATATATATATATAGCATTATCGTACTCGTAAGAGTACAAAACCTTTCCTTACTCCTACATTTATAACCAAACATGTGTCCCTCCCCTCACCCCGCGTGTCCTCCCCCAAAATCCTGCGCAAAACAATGAGAATGCATGCAACAACCTGTACGCTGACATCATCCTCTCTATACTCAATAGATTTTTCTTTTTTCCATCGTAACTTTTGATTGGAAGCTCCGATGAAGAAACAGACCGCACTGCTGTGTTCCTGACATTTGTACGAACAAAACTAGACCGGCTAGAGAGGAGTCGGCTGAATCACAGCTGAATTTCAGTCGACTTTTAGCCGCACGCTTAACACGAACAAGCGAGTTAACAGGGGTATTTTTTTTAGAGTAACAATATTTTCATTAGATTAAAGACCAAAGAGTTACACCCATAGCAAATACTCTTACACCATGCCTTCACAAATTAAACCCTCTCCTCCTACCAGAAGTACAATTAAGATCATCTTGCCATACTCTCGTCTGAAACAAGCATGAAAGAGTGCTTGCGCTAGTATAATTACAATCATACTAGGAAATTTTTACATGATCGAAAGGATATGCTCTTTCCAAACCAGAGATGAAGCACGAAGATTCCAAGCCAACTTCTCCACCACACGGTCCTCAACTTGCCACAACAAAGTCCACCGTGTGATCACCACGGAGGCGAACACCAGTAAGGGGCACAAACCTTCGGTAGCCACCACGGTGCTATCGCTAGCACTGAAGCTGCAACCAAGGACCAAAAGCCCCGCCAAATCGACGAGGTCGCCAACACCATCGCCATTTCCTTCACAAAATCCAGCAACACAAAACACGGCAGGGCAAGGAAGATAGCTCTTCCCCACCCCCCGCAACACCATCCATCGTCCCCGACCCACAACGAAGCTGACGGCGAGGAGAGCACCACTCCAGTGACTACTCCAGACATTAGCACCACCGCCAACCGGAGAAAACCACATAGCACCAAAAAAAAAACAACCACCATTACAACCCTAAAACAGCTAACCTAAAAACTAGATGTAGAACTACTACCCTCCAAATCCGAACCACTCAAACACCAAACCGGCCTCCACCACCACCGGACAACGGCCACGCCCACCACTACGTCGACAGCGAGCCGCCAACGGGGGTAGAGAGAACCCGACCGGGTTGTGGATGGAGGAGGGAAAGGGGGTGGGGGAGAAGAAGAAAGGGAGAGAGAGGGGCTGGGAGGAGGAGGAGGAGGAGCGGGTCCCCTCCCTCTAGGCACCGACGAGGCCGTCGGAGAGAGAGAGGGAGGGGGCCAGTGGCGGCGACGGGGGTTACCAGGCGAGAAGCAAGTCACGGGAGCCTCGGCCCTTTGGGGAATTGGGTGGATTCTATGGCGTAGTTAACAGGGGTATTTGGTGGGGCGCCGAGGTAGCTAAGAAGGTGTGTGGGAATTAGCTCTTCGTAATTAGCTGCAACGAATTCACAGCTTGAGCGTGCGGTAATTGCAATGCCATTATCAAGGCGGCTGATTGATTAGATGTCTTGCACGATAAATTAATAATCAAGCTCATGGAGCTCTGTAAATGTTTTAACTTAGTGAATCCCTACAAAATGAAAAAAATTATAGCCTAAGCAAAAGGTTTAACTTTGATGAACCCCTATAAAATACAAAAAAAGAAATTTATAACTTAGACAAAATGGGTAACTTTAGTGTACCCCTAGAAATACTGACGACATTTCTTCTTGTCTTAGTGGTCTCAAGTACTTAAGATCATAATTTACAATGCATGGGTAACTGTTATTTTGAGCAGTGCGGCGACCATTTTGTGTGTGCTGCATGTTAGAAAGATCATATGACCGTAACTATAGTGTTGGACCCCACAGACAAACTGAGAATGAGTTTGATGAAACTTTTCTTCGAGCCATTGTTGCGTTGCATTTCTGGATAAGTCAAATAAGTCACATAAATAAGTCAAATAAGTCAGATTTATGTAACTTTTTTGACTTATTTATTAATTTTTGAATCTTTTTTTTTTATCTCAAAGGCATGTCTAAAAACTCTCTAAAACAAGTCACACAAAAGACACCCGGCTCTTAAAACTATCTCGAAAAATTCTCGTAGTTACGAGATAAGTCAAATAAGTGGATAAGATAAGCTGAAGAGAACCAAGCCTAAGGCCCTGTAACGAGTTCCACCAATCAGAGCAGTACAATGTAAGTGAGTGACTGACATGGGCAATTCCTACAGGACAATCTGGATGTAAAATGATCTACTTCAACTTCAAGCATAAACCATCAGTAATATGCGACTGCTTCAATTAAGTTTTATTTGTTCTTTAGACAAATGTATGTTATTGATGTTTGAAATAACCCAATATTGTACGGGTGGTACAAATATGAAAAATCAACAAGCGCTGGATGCCTCGACAAAGAAACATACCGTCAGTATTGATGCTGCACGATCCTCTGCTGCAATGAGACCTCGCGAGCTATTATAAAATAACAGTTTTCTCGATCATCTTTTCTGTTGTGTATTTTTATGCACTAGCACACCCGCAAAATCATTTTTTTCGTTTCCTCTCGAGGCAAATTTGTGGCGAGCACTTGGTACATGCACACATGCATCAGCTAACTACATACATACATGCAGCTCATGGCATTTTCTTCTCTAACAATACTAACCTGTTAACTACATGCAAATGATTAACATAAACACTTAGATTACAAGATTAATTTTTCAAAAATCACCCCTTAATCTTGTTGGTTTTTATTTGAGCACCTCCTTGTGAAGCTTCAATGTAACACCGGTTCCTCATCCGCATCAATGAGAAGTGCCTCTTCCTTCTTTGTCTTGCGGCACACTTTAGCAAAGTGCCCAAACTCATGATAGTTGTAGCTCGGGGCATCCTCTCACTTCGCCCCTCTTATCCAAAAATTTTGCTATCTCCGAGGGGAGTGCCTTCTCCAAGATGAGTAGCCCCTATCGGAGTGGCTCCGTGGCAGCGTGGCCCTTGTGTGGTGCAGTGCGGCATGATATTGTGTGCCTCGTGCGGCACAGTTCCTGACATGGCCCTTGGCAGCGTGGCTCCTGGGTGTCCCGGTGGCGTGGTGGAGGCATGCTGGGAGGTTAGGTTCGCAGGGGGGGTGGCGGCTCTACCCTAGGGGAACATAGGGGAAAAAAAGGTTTTGTGTCGACTGTTGCCAACAATACTAATACAAGTTGAGATCTCATACAAGTTTGATGGGATGCATATACTTCTATTAGGTTAGCATGTTAATTTAGCATATGTCGTGATAATCAGAGCTAATTTATTTGTTACCAAGAGAGAAGCAAGAACGTGTCTTAAAATTTAATCAATAGCTAAATTACAATATTTCATAAATAAGAAACTACAATACTTAAAAGGTGAATGATAAACTAAACTAACTAAATAACACAAAACAAAACAAAAACAGATAAAGAAAGAACAATAAAGCTAAACTTTATTACAAATCAAATCGTTAAGCATTATTACAGATCTTACATTTAAGAGAAAAAAAATCTTGTGAGGATGACGACGACGATGATGAAGGTTTAGAATTGATGATATGGATATCAAGCTCATCGGAGAGATTGCTGGTAGGCAGAGGTCCTCTTTTTAATGTACCACCTTTAACCATCACTTCATATCTATATATACACTCGTAAGTTTGCTGAGGAGAAATATGTACAAGAGAGATTTTAACACCTCGGTTAAGAAACTCATGCACCCAAAGAAGAAAGTATGAGTTATCTTATTTTGCTTTAATTAGGTAAAAAGGTTGGGTTGTATAGTATGATTTTCCGTCCTTTACCATAAACAAGCTTATCATCTAGACTTGCCTCATGGGCAATGATAAAGTGGTTTATTAGGTCACGCAATGCACTAATGTATCCGCAGCTAGGCAGTGGACAATAACAAGGCTTGTATATGCATTGTTTGTCATGTTCTCTTTCTCCCGAAAAAGGAAAAAATTCGTTGCAGCCGTATATGACATATTTGCATTCAACAGTCGTTGAAGAAAAGTTTCATCAAACTCATTCTCAGTTTATCTGCAGGGTCCAACACTATAGTTACGGGCGTCCGCACATTCGTTCATATGATCTTTCCAACATGCAGCACACCACTACTACAGGAATGACCTTTCATACCGGCACATCAGTACCGGTTATACATGAACCGGGACTGTCAGTTACATCAGTCCCGGTTCAACGGTCTACTGGTCCGAGGGGAACATCAGTACGGGCTGAAGACACCACCCGGTACTAATGTTCTAACATCCATGCCGGTTGGTGTAGCCAACCGGTACTAAGAGGGCTAGCTGGCCCGGGGTCTGCTTAGTACCGGTTGCTTACACCAACCTGTACTGATGCTCTAAACATCAGTACAGGTTGGTGTAACCAACCGGTACTAAGTTCCTGGTTCGCGAGTAATCGTTGGTTACACAAACCTGCATCGATGCTCTAACATCGATGATGTGTTGGTGCAACCAACCGGTATTAATTTGAACCCCCTACACGGCTAGTGGCTAGCCCCACATTTCTTCTTCCTTAGCTCCCACCTCGGCTTCAGTTCATCCCTGGTTTTCTTCGGTTCCTAAACTTTTGCAGTTCCTTAATTTTTCTTCGGTTCATTGTAACTTGTTTTTATTGATTTCGCATTGGATTTTGCAGTTCTGCATTGGAATTTGCTTTGTGTTTAATCACATTTGACTGCATTGAAATTTGCCGTGTGTTTAATGGATCCGACTTTCTATCTTTCCCTCCCCTATATTTTCCCCCTCCATCAACATGGAAAACAGTACCGCACCATTTCGATCCCCTTCTCTCCTCTGCCACCGCCACCAACCGCACCGCATTCCCTCCGCCATGGTTCGCCGCCTCAAGACCTGCAGGGCGACTTGCAATCCCCATCCTCCGCTGCAACATCCCGCCGCCGGCACAGGCCCATCCACCTCCACCACCCGTGCCGCCCCACCCACATCCTCCGCCGCAACCGCCCGTGCCGCCCCACCCACATCCTCCGCCGCAACCTCGCGCGCCACCCCGCTCACCTCCACCGCAAACTCCGGCGGCGCCCGCACCAACCTGGAGGAGACATGGAGGGACTTCGGCCGCCGGCGCCCCGTCTGCTAGCCGCCACCATATCAACCTCGCAGCTGGGAGGAACTGGGCTCGCTGCTGTCACCGCTGTTGCCACCGCCAAGCTTCCAGGATCGGATGCACATGGAGGTGGGGATCCCACGCCGTGTGCGCCGCCTCGTCCTCCCCCCTGCGCCTCATCCTCTGCCCGACGATGACGAATCGATCGAGGCGCTGATGGCGGAGGAGGATGAGTAGAATATAGTTGATGTTTAGTTTAATTATGTATATAGTTTAGTTATTATGTATGTATGTAGTTTAATTATGTAGTATGTGATGAACTATTTTGTGATCGAATCAATGAGATCAGTGTTTAATTATGTATGTATATGATGAACTATTTTGTGATGGAATCAATGAGATCAGTGTTTAATTATGTATGTATGTGATGAACTATTTTGTGATGGAATTAATGGGATCTGTGCAATGAATTATTGATATGTGTAAAAATGTTCATCGACAAATGAGTACAAGTATGAATCTGTGAATGGGATCTGTGCAATGAAATGAGTTATGGTGAAATGGTGATATGTGCAATGAATTGTTGATATGTGCAAAAATGTTCATCAACAAATGAGTACAAGTATGAATATGTGAAATGGTGATCTGTGCAAATGCCAATTTGCATTGAAATGGACCGGCTGAAGAAACTAACCGGTATTGATTCGCTAACATCATCGGTTGGTTAGACCAACCGAACTCGGCTTTATAATACCGGTTAGTTACAAGAACCGAGACCGATGTTAGAGCATCAAGACAGCCTTCCATAACATGGACCGGCTGAAGAAACCAGCGATCATCGATTCTCTAACATCGAGACGGTTGGTTACACCAACCGGAACTCGTCCTGCTTAATACCGGTTGGTTACAAGAACCGCGACCGATGTTACAGCATCAGTACAGGCTGGTATCTTAAACCGGTACTAAGCAGCCTTATTTGAACAGTCCTCTTCCCCGTCTCCTCCACACACACTGCCAGATCAAGAACATCGCCGGCCAAGAGCTTAGGCCAAGAGAAAGGGGGACGGGTGCTGCCAAAATTTTGATCATCTTACTCCTAGCCAAGTTAACCAAGGTTAGTAACATCGTTCCACACTATATTTGGTGTAAAATGGAGCTTCTTCTTTGCTTGAAATGTGAAGAAAATTTAATCTTTTGTCATGATCGATCAAGAACAGTGCAGCACCGGCCAAGAGCACCAAAAAAGGGGGAGGTGCTGCCAAAATTTGGTCATTTTACTCCTAGCCAAGTTAACCAAGGTTAGTAACATAGTTCCTCACTACATTTGGTGTAAAATGCAGCTTCTTCTTTGCTTGAAATGTGAAGAAAATTTAATCTTTTGTCATGATCGATCAAGAACAGTGCAGCACCGGCCAAGAGCACCAAAAAAGGGGGAGGTGCTGCCAAAATTTGGTCATTTTTTACTCCCAGCCAAGTTAACCAAGGTTAGTAACATAGTTCCTCACTACATTTGGTATAAAATGGAGCTTCTTCTTTGCTTGAAATGTGAAGAAAATTTGAGCTTTTCTCATGATTGATGAAATAACTAGTTGTGTAAGTTTGGAATTTGCTTGAATTAGATGTAGCTCGCGTTGAATGTGTGGATCTAGCTCAAATTTAGGTTTTGATTCCATCGATCGATGAAGAATTTTCAAATAAATTTAATACTCCCTTCATTCCATTTTATAAGGCATATTTTGACTTGAGAAAAGTCAAACTTTATAAATTTTGACCAACATTTAATCAAATTATATGCATCTTTAATGGATAAAAGTTTTATCAACATGTTGGGCTTTTAAATTGCTTTGAATACAATGTGATATTATAAAAATCGCCAATATATAATAAGAGAAATTAATGGTCAACGTTTGTCTTGAAAGACTTTTTTCAAGTCAAATTTAGGTTTTGGTTCCATCGATCGATGCAAAATTTTTAAATAAATTTAATACTCCCTCCATTCCATTTTGTAAGGCATATTTTGACTTGAGAAAAGTCAAACTTTATAAATTTTGACCAACATTTAATCAAATTATATGCATCTTTAATGGATAAAATTTATATCAACATGTTGGCCTTTTAAATTGCTTTGAATACAATGTGATATTATAAAAATCGCCAATATATAATAAGAGAAATTAATGATCAACGTTTGTTTAATTTGAAATTTGCGAAATGTTAAAAAATTCATTATTGGAAAATGAGCTAATAGCTGCCTTGATGTAACATAATGTAGATGGACCGGCGATGGATGTACATGGACCGACGCACTCCGAGTTCTTGCGGGTTTGCAAGCTTTTCTTCGTGCGGCCGATGCATACACGAAGTCAGGCTACATATGTTGTCCATGCATAGACTGCAAGAATGAGAAGGAGTGGCCAAAATCCAGCCAAACTTCACTTCCATTTGCTCTCAAGAGGTTTCATGTCAAACTATACCAGTTGGACCAAGTATGGTGAAGAAGAGACTATACGAGAAGATGTTGAAGAAGAAGAAGATCAGGGGGACAACAATATCCTCGATGCTGGCCAACAGGGTTCTTTCGAAGATACATTGGGGGAGTTTGGCGATGATGACCTAGAACAGATGCTGCTTGATGGAGAGGGAGAATACACCAATGAAAGATATTACGAAAAGTTCAGCACCTATGGGAGGACCACAGAACACTATTGTACCCAAACTGCTGACAGGGCCACAAAAAATTGCGTACCACGCTAGAACTCATGCAGTGGAAGGCGACCAATGGATTGTCTGATAAGGGATTCAACGAGTTGTTATGCCTCATAAAGAAGTTGCTTCCAGAGGGTAACACGCTGCCTGAAACTACGTACGACGCCAAGCAAGTTGTCTGCCCTTTGTGGGGTTGAAGGTACAAAAGATACATGCATGCCGGAACGATTGTATCCTGTATCGCAATAATTATGAGGATTTGGAAGCTTGTCCGGTGTGCAGAACTTCGAGGTATAAAACTAGGCGTGATGACTGAGGCGAGGAAGAGAGGCAGCGTCAGAAGAAGAGACCCCTTGTTAAGGTGGTCTGGTATTTCCCTATAATCCCTCGGTTGAAGCGTTTATTTGCGACCAAAGCGTATGCCCAGATGATGCGTTGGCACAAAGAAGATCGTAAGGACGACGGAAGGCTAAGGCACCCCGCTGATGGCTCCCAGTGGAGGAAAGTCGATAGAAAATACCCAGACTTTGCTGAGGATGCAAGAAACATAAGGTTTGGGTTGAGTACGGATGGGATGAACCCGTTCGGCGATATGAGCAGCGATCCACAAAGACTTGGCCCGTGACTCTATGTATCTACAACCTTCCTCCTTGGTCGTGTATGAAGCTAAAGTACATTATGATGTCTTGTTGCTTATCCAAGGACCGAAGCAACCCGAAACGACATCGACGTGTACCTCAAACCGTTGGTGGAAGATTCGCTAACGCCAGGACCGATGGTGTACGTGTATGGGATGAGTACAAAAGAGAGCACTTCACCCTACGTGCATTGCTATTCGTAACCATCAACGACTAGCCTACACTTGGTAACCTGTCAGGCCTATCTATCAAAGGATATAAAGCCTGCATCCAGTGCTTAGAGGATACGGACAGCAAGTATCTGAAAAACTCCTGAAAGGTCGTGTACATGGGCCACCGTAGGTTCCTCCATTTGAAGCACCCGTTACGACGGAAGGGTGAGAATTTCGATGGGACAGAAGAGAAACTTAAGAAGCCCCTGCATCGCAGTGGGACACTTGTATTTTCTCTTGTAAAGGATCTGAAAGTAGTATTTGGAAAGGGTCCTGGTAGCAAATCTGTCCCTACTGAACAAGGTCATACGAAGCCCATTTGGAAGAAGAAGTCAATATTTTAGGATTTACTTTACTGGAAAGACTTAGAGGTCCGCCACTCACTGGACTTCATGTATATCACGAAGAATGTCTGCGTGAACCTGCTAGGTTTCCTAGATATGTACGACAAATCAAATGATATACTTCAAACACGAAAGGACCTGCATCTACTAGGACTCAGGAACGACCTACAACCAGAAAAGAGAGCGAAAGGACAACATTACCTCCACCCTGCGAGCTACACTCTGAGCAAGGAAGAGAAAAAAAAACATGATTAAGTTCTTTAACAGTGTGAAGGTCCCTTCTGGGTACTCCTCGAACATAAGGAGACTCATCAACACGAAAGAGAATAAGATAGTACACCTGAAATCACATGACTATCACATGTTGATGACACAGTTGCTCCCAGTGGCGCTGAGAGGTATTCTGCCGGACTGGGTACGAGGGACAATCGTAAAGCTGTGCTCGTTCTTCAACGCGGTGTCGCAGAAGGTTATCGAACCACGGAACTTATCTAAGCTGCAGGATGACATGGTCGATAGTCTGGTCAGCCTTGAGATGATCTTCCCTCCGTCCTTTTTTGATATTATGGTTCATCTCATGGTCCACATTGTCAAAGAGATAGAAATTCTCGGACCCGTGTTCCTGCATAGTATGTTCCCTTTCGAGAGGTACATGGGTGTCCTAAAGAAATATGTTCGGAACCGGTCTCGTCCAGAAGGCTACATTGCACAGGGTGTTGGCACAGAGGAGGTGATTGAGTTCTGTGTCGACTACATTGATGAGCTAAATCCAATTGGCGTCCCTGTTTCACGCCATGAGAGCAGGCTACGGGGAAAAGGAACTCTAGGGAGAAGAGAATTCTTTAGCGACGATCTACTTTCATTTAAACAAGCACATTTCACGCCTTTGAAACAAGCAAGCTGTAGTGGCTGAGTTTATCCATGAACATGAGATGATTCTACGCGACCAGTACCTAGAGAAGTCAGAAAAGTGGATCGCACTAGAACAAATGGATCGTTTCGGTGGTTGGTTACAACAGAAACTGATGGGCTCCCGAACAGACAATGAACAGTTGAAACTCTTGGCTCGGGGACCATCCATGACAATCGTATCATTCCATGGGAATGAGATAAATGGGTACACATTTTACACGACTGCCCAGGATAGCAAGAGCACCAACCAAAACAGCGGGGTCCGTATAGATGCCTTGGACAAAAATGGAAAGATGGACACCTACTATGGTTACATAGAAGATATCTGGGAACTCGAGTATGGACCTTTAAAAATCCCTCTGCTTTCGTGCCAATGGGTCAAATTGATGTACCGTTGAGATCGACGAGTACGGTATGACAACCGTGGACCTCAAGCAAGTGGCCTATAGGGACGAACCGTTCGTGCTAGCAAATGATGTGACACAGGTATTCTACGTGATGGACATGAACAACAAACTGAAAAAGCAGAAGGACAGGCCTACTAAAAGCAAGAAGCAGAAGGACAAGCCTACCGAAGATAACAAGCAGAAGCAGAAGACTAGCGATCAGCCAAGGCGCCACGTGGTTCTCCCAGGTAAAAGAAGGATCGTCGGAGTTGAGAGCGTCACATATGAAGAAGAGTACAATCAGTTCGACGAGCTACCTCCTTTTATGGTGGACGTAGACATTACAATCTTGAATGATATAGAGAAATCCCCCTATGTACGACACGATCATAATGAAGGATCACTTGTAAAAACAAAGTATGTTAGCAAATAAGTCGAACCGTGTTATATAAACCCGTGTATGAATTATGATTTTTTATTAAGCAAGGAAGAAACAATTGAATTTATATAACAAGGTGAAAATCTGTATTAATAAGTATGATTTGTTGGAAAATAGTAATGTAAAGAATATATGAATTTTTAATTTATTTTATTTTTTGAAAATCATTTTAGTGTGGAATAAGTATGAGTTATTATTTTTAGTAAGCAATGAATCAATAATTGAATTTATATAAAAGGTAAAATTTATAATAAAATTTGAAAAATTAAAGAGATTTCAAGGCTCCCAACAGTTTTCTATAATTTTCGAGAAATTAATGGCAAATTAGTACCAATGACATGTGGGACCCACCAGAGATGGGCCCACATGTCAGTGAGCTGATCCCTATCTCCTAAGAAAGGTACAAAAAAGGTTCGTGCCGTGAAGGCCGATCAAAACCCCATCCTCTCCCCTGGCTAGCAGCATGTGCTTGAGCGCGGGCTCCCCGGTGCGATCACGGGTTCGAGCCCCGCTCGCGCCGTTGTATTCTTTTATTTTTGGTGTAATCTGTCGGGACTAAGTGAGCATTCAGTCCCGGTTTGTTACACCAACCGGGACTGATATGAGCAAGCAGTCCCGGTGTAATACACCAACCGGGACTGATGTGATGTTAGTCCCGGTGTATGACACGAACCGGGACTGATTCCCTCATCATATAAATTCGAAAGGGAGAAGTCCCGGTTTTCCAATGTGATTTTCTTTAGTATCAGAATTTATAGTTTATACAGAATGTTTTATACTTTTGATTTTTAATTTATGTTTTATACTTTTGACTTTTAATTTATGGTACATGAATGTATTTGTGAGGACAAATCTTATGGGTCCAAAAACAACATATATTATAGGAAATGTACATATATTATACCATTATAATAATTTACAAATAATATTGGTACCCTGTACAATGTCCCACGGGTTACCACAAAAGATGCTAAAAGCTAATTTCTACTAATATACTAAATAACTAATAATTAATTTCTAGCATCTGTCAGGACTAATCGTCGTCTTCGTCGTCGTCCTCCTTCTCGTCGTCGGCGTCGGCGCCATCGTCGGAGGCGTCGTCGTCCTCCTCCTCCTCCGGATCGTCGTCGTCCTCCTCCTCGTCCTCCTCCGCGACGACGTCCTCGTCGTCAAAGTCCTCCTCGTCCTCGTCGTCGTCGGACAACTCGTCCGACATGGACAACTCCGCCGGGTAGAAGACGGACTCCTTCCTCGGCCGGTTGCGACGAATGCGCTTCCGAGGGGGACACTCGTCCTCGGAAGATGGCGGCGGCGGTGGAGGCAGACCCGCAGGCATCGGTGATGGTGGTGGGGTGGAGTTAGAGGAACAGGAAGAGGCAGAGGAGGAAGACGCCATTGATCGAAGAGGAAGACGGTTAATTAGACAGAGGAAGATCGTCGGTTTTATAGAAGAGGCCTCTTGTCAGAGGCAGAGGAAGAGGCAGAGGCGGCTCCTCGGTTCGCGCCAACATTGCGTCGTTTCAAATTCCCACGTAGTCTCGGTTAGATACACCAACCGGGATTTAGGTAGTCCCGGTTGAAGACACCAACCGGGATTACTTCCCCCAAAATGGAGATCACGGACTTGTGGTTTCCACATGGCAGTGATAGTAATTTGCCATAAATTACAAAGTATGTTACCAATTAAAACCGTGTATGAATTATGATTTTTTATGAAGGAAGGAAGCAATAATTGAATTTATATAAAAAAGGTGAAAATCTGTATTAAGATGGTTGGAAAATTAAATTGTAAAGAATATGTGAATTTTTAATTTATTTTATTTTTTGAAATCAGTTTAGTGTGGAATAAGTTTGATTTATTATTTTTTAGTAAGCCATGAAGCAATAATTGAATTTATATAAAAGGTGAAAATTTATACTAAAATTTGAAAAATTAAAGAGAAATTTCAAGGCTTCCAACAGTTTTCTATAATTTTCGAGATATTAATAGTAAATTAGCAGCGTGCGCTTGAGCGCGGGCTCCCACCTCGCGCCTTTTTTTTGGCAAATCAGTCCCGGTTGGTGTAATTAAGCGGGACTAAGGGAGATTCCGTCCCGGTTGGTGTCCTCAACCGGGACTAAGTGAGCATTCCATCCCGGTTTGTGATACCAACCGGGACTGATGGTTCCTAGAGCACTACTTAATGCGGGCGTTGGTCCCGGTTGGTTATACTAACCGATCGATGTGGTTAGTCCCGTGGATGATACCAACCGGACCGATGCCACCATCATATAAATTCTAAAGCGAGTGAGGTTGGAGGCATAACTGTTTTATCGTCTCCAACCTCTCTCGCCGACGCCACCTTCAGCCCCCGCCGTCCTCCTCTCCTCCGACGACCCCGCGTGCGCCGCCGTCCTCCTCGTCACCGATGACCCCGCGCGCCGCCGTCCTCCTCGTCACCGACGACCCCGCGTGCGCTGCCGTCTTCCTCGCCTCCGACGACCCCACGAGCAAGGTGCTCCTTGTGCTCCTCTCTCCTTCCCTTCCTCGCTCCTCGGCAAGGTGCAGCCGGCAGAGCATGGGGCCGATGAGTGCGGGCTCGGGCAAGCATGATGGAGGCGTGACACGAGCGAGCACGAGCGACAGGAGTCTTGGCGCGCCAACAGAGCACAATCACGGTGCGCCCAGAGTGTTCGACGAAATGCCCAAACCTCACGCAGATGGCGGAGCCAGATTTCAGCACTAGGGAGTAAAGTAGTTAAATTGCCAAATAATTGGTCCAAGATATAAATCTTTACATGAAAAAATAAAACATAGCATGTATTTAATGGAAGACAATCGACCTCTGTATCTTATTTATATGAATTTTGAGATGTATATGTATATGCCAATTTTATAGCAAATTTGAATTCTAAGATGTATGTCAATTAATTGTGAAATGTAATGTATATACCGTCCTCACATCATCATCGCCTGTCCTCATCTACCTCATCTTCCCCACCGCCTCCTCGTTGTCACCCGTTTATGTATAAGTATATGTGAAATGTATAAGTATATGTGAAATGTGCAAGTATACTATTGTTAATCTTTTTTCGTTAATTTTCAATGCCTTCTTATAGACTACAAAACTACGATGGCGGGAGAAGGGTTTGATGGAGACGAGTTCATGAGAAGTTTGATTTCGGGAGAAGATGGTTACGAGCTCGATGATTCCATCGAGGCCGCAAGGCCTATCGTGGACTTAAGGCTCGTTGAGACCGATGAGACTCATGCCGAGGCAGCTGAGACGACCATGGTAATTAGATCGAACTTGTATATGCCGGTTCCACAATCATGCTAAGCCAACATTCTAACACGTAGACATTATTGTACCATATTTTCAGATCACTCAATCGAGTAGCCAATCACGTCAGCGAGGTTCAAACAAGAAGTCGAAGGCAAGACATGTTATCACCGAAGTCGGTGATAACGGCCAACCTCTTGCACCCCTAGGGGAGATTGGGCCGTTCAATTCGGCATGCGGCGTCCACGTCAGGGACCATGTGCCAGTTAGCACCGTGAGATGGGATAATGTCCCTGAAGATACGAAGGACATGCTCTGGACCGACCTGAAGGAGACATTCACCTTCCCCCAAGGGACCGAAGAGAAGGTGAAAAGTTACACGTTGAAGAAGATGGCCATCGCATTCCAAACATATAAAAAGAAGTTGAACACGAGTACGTCAAGAAGAACCGAATTCTGACTTCAACAAGTACCCAAAGTTGCGTAATCAGCGGGATGCGTTAAGTGAACTACAAGAATTCAAATGAAGGTCAAAGTCCGACCGAAAGGAACAGCCGTAATGCTCAGAAGAAGCAATACCACCACCACCTCGGCCCTGGTGGTTACCGCCAGGCGATGCATAAATGGGAGAAGAGGGAACAAAAACTGCTGGCGAAGGGTGTCGCACCCGCGACAATGGAATGGCCAGACAGAGCGAAGAGCTGGTTCTATGCTCACGGCGGCGGCCTTGACGATGATGGAAACACGGTGTTCGAATGTGCGACAGATGTGGCGAAGACTTGTAAAGTCGATCGAAAATCTTCCTGTGGCACCTTCGTGCCAAACAGGGAGAACGACGAGCTTACAAGGGCCCTACAAAACCCGGAGCACCCTGGACGTACACGAGGCGTTGGCGTCGTTCCGTGGAAGATTGGGTTCGCTAAGGACGCCGCTACCTATAGGAGTCGGGTGAGAAGCAAGTCCCGAGTGCACAACACTCCTAATGCTTGAAGAACGCTGAATCAAACACAACAGAGCATGAAAGAAGAGATCCAAAGACAGTGCAGTTAGCCTTGAGCCAACGGCTAGATGCGGGCTAGGAACCTCCTGCTAATCCGTACCTCATTAGTCCCTCAAGGCGGCGAAGCAGCTGTGCTTTCGGTGGGTTGCCCGAACGGACTTGGGCCATCGGCTGTGGGCGACATCACGCAGCGGACGCCTTGTGAGCTGCACGTCCAAGTGAGAACATCTCTTTCAAAGGCGGCTACGGCATGGTGACCGGTGGAGCAGTGGCTGGTCATCCATGGCCAATGAGATAATGCCGGGCTACTCTAGGGTCTCGGTGGAGGAGGTATGCCCAGGGTGCGAGGACCTGGATCTCGATATTCCCGGAGGTGACGGGACTATGAAGTTAGGAGAGGCAGTCCATAATTTCATCCAATGGCAGAAGAAGTACATTATTTTTCGAGATCACATGGAAGTGTCCTCTCCAACACCTTCATCACCTCCGGCACACATAAGCGGTCCGTCATCACCTCCATCGTCACCGAAGGAGATGCCTCCCAGAAGCCCGTCTCTGCACCAAGCTCTGCGACGCTAAACTCCAACTCCAACATCGTCGCCCAAGACAAGCAAGCCAGCTCGCCCAGCAGCTCGCAAGAGGACGAGGTCCACCCAACCCAAAAAGCTAGCTGCACTTGCAAAGCGGGCGTACGATATGACGGAGGAGGAGACCGAGAAAGTAGTCAGAGCCGAGGTCACTAAATTTTTTAAACCCAAGTCACCAGAGAAGAAGGTTCAGCCTGGTACGGAAGAATTTCTAAAAGGCTTGAGGACAGTGAAAAATTTGAAGGACAAAAAGGAAAAACCTCGTGTATCTGACTACGAGCGCACATTGGTCAAGGAAAGGTCCAAGAAGAAGACGTCAAAGAAGACGACGTCATCAACTGATCAGAAGGCCAAGGAGATGTAAAAATTCATCGAAAAAACTGGTCTTCACCCAGAGCAAATATTAGGCGACATGCAGATTGAAGCTGCAGAAGTCAGATGGCAATATACACCGGGCGCTTCCTTGGTCAGGCGTGGGGAGATTGGCCAGCTACCAACTAGGATGCGCTAATTCCATGAATGGTACCTGGATGCGTTCAAGCATGGCCTAATGTCATTTGCCGTCAAGTACAAGGAAGAACAATTTTTTCACGGCGACAGTGAATTTTATGTCCAATGGCCTGTAATGTA
The DNA here is from genome assembly GCA_036346145.1 of Olyra latifolia. Lineage (NCBI taxonomy): Eukaryota > Viridiplantae > Streptophyta > Magnoliopsida > Poales > Poaceae > Olyra > Olyra latifolia. The sequence continues at coordinate 51,830,305 of CM070523.1, read as the reverse complement.
CGAGCTATACCAGTCAGACGCCATCGACGTGGCCATGTTGAGTTGCTGGACTCTGTAAGTGTCTTATTTAATTACAAAAATCCACCATGCGGGCCCTTGCACTATACTAACTTGCAAGCCTAACTAATTTCTTCTTATGTAGAATGGAGATAGAAAGATGCAAAAGTGTTTCTACTCTCAACACAGGCTTCCTTGACCCTTTAGTTATCAATGAGACAAATGTTAAAATATCTCCTGCCGATATAGAGACCAACATATACAACGGGCTAATAGGTCAAAAATATCATTCAAAGATACTTTTACCCTACAACTTTGAGTAAGTGTTTTCGTACCGCCTCGTTCTAATCTTTTTGCACAACACGATGTTAGAACTAATTAGTTACCTATGTTGCCATATATATGTACAGTTTTCATTGGATTCTTCTCATTATCGAGCTAGATCGTAGCATGATCACAGTTATAAACTCGCTGAGGAGACCAGTTGAAAAGTACAAAAACTTGATCGACATTCTCAACCGGTATTCTTGTTCTTTCCATTATTGTGCTCGTTCTACTCCATTTTAAACAAATTCTAATCATGTTCAATTTGCAATCACGTGTGTAGTGCATTCGCACGGTTCCGTACTAAAACCGTGGGCAAATTCAACGAGGAATTCGATATTACACTTGCCTCTCAAGTATGTATGCCATCAGGGTAGCTTTTGAGTTAGTTAACTTCATTTCCATGCATCCATTTCACGCTGTTAGCTTTTTTCACCACAGGTCTGGCGTTAGCCGTCAGGCACCAATATATGTGGCTACTATGTGTGCCATATTATGCACATCCTGGCCGGAGGTGCTACCGACTTGCAATGTGCGTCCGATTTCTCGCCGGCGACTGTGAGAGCGATCCAAAAACAACTCGTTGGCTGGATTTTCGTTAAGGTCGTAAATCCAAGAGGCGAGTTTCACATTCCAACGGCAAATAGGTGGGGCCCTTCGATAAAGACCGGTGAACTATCGGGGTCAACATCTACGGCTACCAAGAGCGATGCACATAAAAGATCACGATGAACGTTCTGTAATTAAAGTTGTAATGAATGTCATTGTGATACCTAATAGTTGTAATTAAAGTTGTTAATAAAAGTTCTGTGATTTAATTATCAGTTATGCATGATTGATTATATGTGCTTTAATTAATTGTGACTTAGCACACGATATATATATAATAATAATAATAATAATAATAATATTAGACTTAACACACACACACACATATATAATATATATTACCTCACATATATATATATATATATATATATATATATATATATATATATATATATATATATATATATATATATATATATTATTTATAGCTCGTGTGTGCCACTTAGTATCTTGGTTGGAGGAACCAACCGGATCAACAACAACTTTATCGATGCAGTTGGTGCCGGCTTAGTCTTGGTTGGAGGAACCAACCGATCAACAACAACTTATCAAGATCGGTTGGTGCCTCCAACCGTCTTGGACCAGGGTTTCGGCGAGGCACGGCTAAAGCCACGTGTGCTGCTTTCGATCGGTCCGAGGAATCAACCGGGGCGAATAGCAGACTTATCACTACTTGGTTGGTGCTTCCAACCCAGATTGAGTGGGGCTTTGGCGAGGCACGGGCTAAAGCCACGTGTGGCCTCCAACCGTTACTGATACTATATCAGCACCGGGTGAGGAAACCGGGACTGATGCCATGGGCATCGGTCCCGGATAACTGCATCTGGTTCAAAACCGTCTCGATGGCCATTGTGAATCGGGACTGATGGCCAGATCTGTAGTAGTGCACACAAAATGGTCGCCACACTGCTCGAAATAACAAACACATATAACTAAAACAAAATAAAACAAGAAAGGCTGTGTGTTACTAAAGAATGAAGAACATGATACAAAAATACTCACAGTAAGATTGGAGAACTTAAAAGGTATCCACAAGTAGGGCACACGGAGGGACTCACGTGACCCTGCACGATGGGGAAATTAGGTGAACTTGATGATCCTTTCATCTCTTTCTTTCTGGTGGCTCCTGGATGGTACTGTTGATGAAGTATAGAATGTGAGGGATGAATGGATCAAAAACACTATAACATACTGTGTTTGGTTGGTTTGGAATAAGATGGTCCAGATTCATGTTTGATTTATTGAAATGAGTGGCCCAAGACAACCATTTGCCTAAATGTTAGTAGCAAATTCAGTGGGTGAACAACCAACTGAGCTACTACCAGGCTTCACTCCCATTGCTGCATTTTAGGAAACAAGGGTGCGAAGCAAATTCAGAAAGAAAGCAGACGCTTTCCAAGACCAACTCCGTGGCAGTATTGAAAGATGCGAACAGAGGAGTGATGGTATGTTGATCTACGACACCAGCTTTCAGATTCCCATAATTATCATAAGTAAAATCTATATCATGCAGTATGTAATCTAAACCAAATATCACTATATCACTTTATTGGTACATTAATTTAATTCCTTCAATGAAAGGGTATAGGAGAAAAATTCATCTATAGTCTGAATAAAGTAAAATTGAAACATCAATTTTACTCCTGCAATGAAATTGGTACAAATAGTTTTTTCATTTATTAGAGAACATGGTGCATGGCCTTTACTATTAATCAGTCAAGCATCTACAGTGTAATCATATGAAACAAGATTTGGTCATGCCATTTGCAATCATATAATAGATATATTACCACTAACAATTGGAATAGCTACCTGTGGAATTAGTAGGGAGGCGCGGCTGTCAACGTGCCAGTGGCGTAGGAGGGAGGCGCCGGTGGCTGAGCAGGAAGGCACGACGGTCAGATGACGGAGGTGTATGGCATCGGCAGCGGAGCAGGAGGCCTTGGCGCCGGTGGAAGCAGCGGGAGGCGTGCTCGTCGGCGAAGAAGACAGACGACACAGAGCAGGAAGGGGCGTTGGTGCCGGTGGCGGCTGCAAGAGGCGTGTCCGTCGACGGAGAAGACAGAAGACGCGTGGCCAAGAGAAGCTAGCGTTGGAGCAGGTAGACGCAGCTGGGTGTTCTCACTCTGCGTGTGGTCATAACAGGAGCGGTGGGTGGATGTACGTAGCGAGCCAGATGCATCCGTGTAGCTGCTGAAGCTACCATGTCTAATATCGGGTAGATAATCACTTGAAAATTAGAGCGGGTGGACTATCACTAATCACTCTAGATACAGCGGCCCATCTTCACTACCACTACCAGAGAAATGAGCATCATAAGCGGTCTATCACAAGGAGTTTATTACGAACCCCTTGTGATAGTTTATCACAAGCGGTTCAAAAGGCCCCAGCCCGGAGAGCCTCTTTACAAGCGGTTGGAAATACGAACCCCTTGTAAAGCCTAGGTTTTACAAGGGGTTCGTGTCCCCAACCCCTTGTAAAGCCTCTACAAGCGGTTGGAGATACGAACCCCTTGTAAAGCCTGCTTCAAAAAATCCTAGCCTGGAGAGCTCCTTTACAAGGGGTTCGTGTCCCCAACCCCTTGTAAAGCCTCTACAAGCGGTTGGGGACACGAACCCCTTGTAAAAGTCCAGTTTTCGAAATGCTAAAAGGAAAGCCTGTCTTATCCTATCAGAGAGAGCGCGTGCGATGAGTTGGCTAGCAGGGTGAGACGTGGGTCACGAGAAAGGTGAGGTACTGGGTTCAAATCCCACTCCTTCCAAAAATTATTTCTCTTTTTAACCGGTACTCGGCAGTACTACAAGCGGGTATAAAACCGCTTGTGATACTCCGAGAAGCATTACAAGCGATTGCTTACAAGCGGTTCCAAAACCGTTTGTAAAGGTGGTTTAGAACCGCTTGTAGAGAGTGATTCGCTGGTAGTGTACAGTAATGGGGTAGGGTGAATATGGGCTACCTTTTGGGCGTGTCTAAGGAACTAGCTAGATTGGGCATCTCCACCAATGTGTCCAAGCCCTATGCCCATCACCGTAGCAAACAGTGATGGAGCATGGAATAGAAAAAGTAAAGTGTAGGAATAATGATGAGACAGTTGTTGGAAAGGTGAGTAGGGATGGCAGCCTCATTTGGTCAGATGGCACATGAATAGGGATGGGGCAAATTTGAAATTGGGCAACTGGTGGAGATGCCCCGAGCCCTGCTCTAGGTGATGATAGTATGAACCAATGCAGAGGCTAGAAAATGCTCTTGATCTGAAGAATAAGCTACCTCGATCTGTAAGGCACAACACAGGTGCAGCTTGGACTTGGAGGCAGGCAGGGTTGGCCAAACCATCGGTTACAGCGGTTCATAAAAGGGGACTACTAGCCACCGCTATACCGTTCAACCTCCATGCGACGGTATAACTACGCGACAAAAAAAAAACACGGCTCCGCCCGACCTGCTCCGCTCCCCGTATGACCTGCTTCCTTGTGTACTCCACGATCCCATGCGACTTGACCCTGCGTGTATGTTGAGTATCGAGTTGTATGCTCCGCGTGACCTGTTTCCGTGTGTATTATCAAGTATCGGGTCGTTGTATTGTGGTATGCCGTCGAGTATCGGGTCAGTATATGCTCGAGTATCGGGTCACGATGTCGAGTATCGAGTCGGCGTATCGTGGTATATCATCGAGTATCGGGTCAGCATATCATCAAGTATTAGGTCACAACATCGAGTATCGAGTCAGGTACCGTGGAGTATCATCGAGTATCGGGTCACGGCATCGATTATCGGGTCGGTGTATCGTGATGTATCATCGATTATCGGGTCATGACGTCGAGTATCTGGTCAGTGTATCGTGGTTTATCGCTGAGTATCGTTCGGTGTATCGACGAGTATCAAGTCGTGACGTTGTGTATCGGGTCGGTGTATCATGATGTATCATCAAGTATCGGGTTAGTGTATCATCGAGTATAGGGTCGCAACGTCGAGTATCGGGTCGTATTGTGATTTATCATTGAGTATCGGATCAGTGTACTGTCGAGTATCGGTTTGGTGTACATTGAGTATCGAGTCAGTGTATCGTGGTGTATCTTCATGTATTAGATCGATCGGTGTATCATCGAGTATGGGATCACGATGTCGAATATTATGTCGGTGTATCGTCGAGTACTGGGTCACGACATCGAGTATTGGGTCGGTGTATCATCGAATATCGGAGAGCCGTGTGGCAGCCCAAGGACATACTAGCTACTCAGTTGATTCGGCCTGGTACACAAACAAAGGGGCCACTGATCATATCACTAGCGAACTGGACAAGTTGTCAATGAGAAACATATGCCGGAAAAGATCAACTTCAAACCGCGAATGGTTCAGTTATGTGCTTTGCTAATATTGGTCAATCCCGTATCTTGACTTCCTCTAGGCCTTTACATCTTAATAATGTCCTTCACGTTCCTAGTGCATTGAAGAATCTTGTTTCTATTCATAGACTTGCCACTGATAATAATGTCTCTCTTGAATTTCATCCTACCCATTTTCTTGTCAATGACCGAGCAAGCCAGAAGATCCTACACCGTGGTTCCAGTAAAGGAGGGCTCTATCCACTAGGGCCTACCTATGTCAATTCAAGGAAAGGAGTCTTCTCAATCATTGTTCCTAACCTTGAGTTGTGGCATTCACGACTAGGTCATCCATCTAGAGTAGCCTCTGCGCAGCAGAGAAGATTAGTTTCGTAGTTACTTGAGATTAGTTTCTAAATATTTGAGATTGTTATCCTTAGGTAAATCTGTTATTTTTGGATTGTAAGTGCCTATATATATGGGCTTATGACGTTGAAGGAAAATTAAGCAAAATGACGTTGAAAGAAAAATTAATCCTTGTTCTTCTCGGTGTATCATGGTTTATCGTCGAGTATTGGGTCGGTGCATCACCGAGTATTAGGTCGGTGTATCATCGAGTATCGGGTCGGTGTATCGTGGTGTATCATTCTATAGATCAGTGTATCGTTGAGTATCGGGTTGCAACGTCGAGCATTGGGTCGGTATATCATCGAGTATCAGGTCGCGACGTCGAGTATTGGGTTAATTGGTGCATCACCGAGTATCGGGTCGGTGTATCATCGAGTATCGTGTCGGTGTATCGTGGTGTATTAGATCAGTGTATCGTTGAGTATCGGGTTACGATGTCGAGTATTGGGTCGGTGTATCATCGAGTATCGGGTCATGACGTCGATTATTGGGTCGGTGTATCGTTGAGTATCCGGTCGCAATGTCAAGTATCGGGTCAGTGTATTGTCAAGTGTCGGGTCGCGGCGTCGAGTATTAGGTTTGTGTATCACCGCGTATCCTTTGGGTATATCCTTTGGGTATATCGTCGAGTATCGGGTCGCGACATTGAGTATTGGGTTAGTGTATCGTTGAGTATTGGGTTGGTGTATCGTCAAGTATCGGGTATCGGGTCGGTGTATCGTCGAGTATCGGGTCGGTGTATCATGGTTTATTGTCGAGTATCAGGTCGGTGTATCATTGAGTATCGGGTCGGTGTATCATGGTGTATCGGATTAGTGTATCGTGGTGTATCGAGTCAGTGTATCGTGGTTTATCGTCGAGTATCTTGTTGGTGTATCATTAAGTATTAGGTTGTTATATCATCAAGTATCGGGTCGGTGTATTGTGGTGTATCGGATCGGTGTATCGTCGAGCATTGCGTCGTGATGTCAATTATCGGGTCGGTGTATTGGGTTAGATACCGTGGAGTATCATCAAATATCGGGTCTGTGTATCATCGGGTCGGTGTATTGGGTTAGATACCGTGGAGTATCGTCGAGTATCGGGTCGGTGTATCGTCGAGTATCAGGTCACGACGTCGAGTATAATGGTTTTTGATTCACTGAATTTGTAGATCATATTAATTTTAAATAAAATTCCGTAAAATAAAAAAAATGCAACTGAAAGTAGCCAAGTGATTGAGAAGTTAGCAAAAGCTCCTTTGCCTTCTGTTGATGTGAGAAATTGGACTGAAGCAGCACTTGGTAATAGCTTATCGATTCAAGAAGATGTTGAGGGTACACCAATATGCAAGTACATTGCAAACAGAGCATACGGCGTTGTGCATGAGACTATCATGGCTGATCGACCTTCGGATTCTTTGGCTATTGTGAATCTCCCATTGGTGAAAACCTCCCCCTTTGTGGGCATACATTGAGGCAACGGATGTATTCACTATGGTGCCACAGAGACCAATTTCCATCAGTTCCAGCAGCATATTCCAGAGCTCCATGAAGGAATGGCCTTAGGTTTGAAGTTCTCTTTCGCCAATATAGCAGAGAGTATAAAGAGGCTAAACATTGAGAATGAGTATGTATATGTACTATTTGAGAAGATGAAGGGCCTTTCATTGCTTGAGGCAGATGGTTTCAATGTCAGGGACCTGCATGCAATCACGCGTGGAAACGTTGCTCCACATGAAAAATGGTCGGACTGAGCTACAACATGCGATGAAGAAGTTGGAGGAGAAGATTGTTCACAGAGAAACTGATGACCAACAGCTTGAACTGCATGCTTCTCTCTTGCACTGTAGAATGCAGTTTGCTGTTTCGCAGAAGCTGAACCTGTGGAGATCTCAAGACTCAGAATGGAAGCCACTGAGCTCGAGCATGTTGTTGGATATAGCGGCGAAGTTGTTCAGCAATTAATTTCCTCGATGATTTCCATGGTGCAAATGCGTACCGGGCATCATGCCGCTGCGAAGGCCGCGGGGGAGGCCTCTGCATGTGTTCAAAGAACACGCCGAAGCAGCCGGTGATCATCACGCACGAACCCGGCGTGGACTTGGCGGCTTGTTCAAGCTGTTGGACACAGCGACGTTTAGCATGGCCTCACATTAGTACCTCTCCATCTAATCTCATGGGAAGAACGTTTTTCAGGATTCCCATGAGTTAGGAGGTCGGTCTAATCCTCTCGGGTCGGTGACGCGGAGGAGACAGGAAAGGCGGCGAGCGTGAAGAGCGGTGACCGGCCTAGATCCGGCCGGCTCCCTCACCGCCGCTGGCCTTCGGGCCATTGCCGTGGTGGGGGAGCGGCGGATCTAGGCCGGAACTTGTATAGTAGCAGGTTTGGGAGTAGGATAGGGCTAGGTTCTAGGTATTTTTGGCCGGAGGCGGCAACGGGTGTGGGGTGCGCGCGGGGCGTCGTCTTCATTGACGGTCTCGGCATCGCCACGGGTTGTGCTCATCTGCTCGTCGTCGTGCTGCTTGGGGCAGCATCATTGGCATCAATAAGAAAATCTTCGGTACAGGTGAGTAACCTCGAAGCTTTGTTGGGGATTTGGCAAGACCTCTCCGATTTGGGGACAGAATGGATGAGGAAGAGGAAGAGCCCCGGCGAGGGAGTTTCTCCGAGTGGTGTCGTTCGGTGTCGCAGGTGGGTAGGTTGGGGATGGGTGTCGTGGGTCTTTTGTGATGAGGGGTGCAAGGGGTGTGCTGGGGTCTTACGCTGGTGATGAGGTTCACTCCGGCGAGTGATGCCGTCATCTTCCGGGCTTCGCCATCCTTTTGTTTTGGCTGCGATGGAGCGTTGTTCCGTGATGATTATAGCCATCTTTGATGGTTTACTTGTTGTTGTCTCCTTGTTCTATCGCCCATCGAGGCTTGGTCAAGAGGAGGTGACCTTGGTTGCGGCGTTGACCTGGCTGGACAGGGAGGTCATCACCGGCGACGAGATTTGGGAAAGAAACGTCTTGTGTCTTGCAGATAGGTCCCTAGAGGACGTTAATGTAATTTTGCTTTTTACCAAGGACTTGCTTGCAATGTGTACGACGTTCTGGGAATGAAAGGAATGATACCCTTCTAAAAAAAAAGGATTCCCATGAGTTTTTGATTATTTTCTTCTCTCTACTCACTGCTTTGGACAGTAGTGGGGTAATCTATTTGATTCTCAATTTGTACATCCTAAACTCTATTATAAGCCTCAAGATGATGAAGAGAAGTTTCTTCACAAGCTAAGAAAGGAGTAGTACCAGATCCATGGCCTCGAAGGTGAAGCAACCGTGAGAAACAAGTTGAGGAGCAGCCGGGATAATTTGTTGGGACAGATGGACTCCTTTCTCTTCGATCTCTTCATCCATCGAGCGTCCACCTTTAGCAAGGCTTCCCTTGTTTTGGTGAGAACCATACTCTACCTGTCCTTATGTTTTTCACAGTTAGAGCTCAGGCTAAGTCATTCTCCATGCTGAAGTCAAAGTATTGTGGTATCCAGCCCATTCACAAAACAGTAGTGCACAAAATGATTTTTAGAAAATCATCTGTTGATTGAATGAAAATCTTTATAAAAGAGAAAAGATGCATCTTGAAATTCTCTATAATTTTTATGTAAAACACTTATTCAACCGAGCACGTCTACACCCACTAAAATCACTCTTAACTGTCTAGATGTCAATTTTGGGCATCTTGATGACCTTCCCGGGAAGCAAAGTTATCCCTGACTATGAGACTTCTATAACCATAACTCTGCACAGGTAAAGGCATGTTAGCTTTGTAACACATTTTGATTCTTAAATACGTGTTTTCCGAGCTATTCATGTATTGATTTCCTATTGATTTTACTGTATTATGCAGGAATTTTTCCTCGGTTCACAGGTAAATTAATAGAACAAATGCAATTCATATCATTTATATTACTAATAAATCTGTGAGTTCCAAGTTGTTGTTTGGTTTATGGTTTATTCAACAACCTGTTCATGCAAAGTTTGAATGTGAGTCCTGGCTATTAGAGCATCTCCAGCAAAGCCTCTAAAACAGAATCTTCTCTATATTTAGAGTCTTTTGTCCTCCAGCAGAGCCTCTATCTCAGCCTCTAAATTTAGAGTTTCTCTCTCTCAGCCTCTAAATTTAGAGGTTCTTTATATCAACCTCTATAGTTTTTCTGGATAGAGACTCTGCTGGAGAGGATAGAAATATAGAGAGCGAATAGTGATTTAGAGGGGGTGTATAGAGACCCGATTTTAGAGCTTCTGCTGGAGATGCCCTTAGAGCATCTTTAGCAAAGTGTCTAAAATAGAATCTTCTCTATATTTAGAGTCTCTTGTACTTCAGCAGAGTCTTTATCTCAACCTCTAAATTTAGAGTTTCTCTCTCTCAGCCTCTAAATTTGGAGGCTCCCTATATCAACTTCTGTGGTTTCTCTGGATAGAGATTCTTTTGGAGAGAGTGAAAATATAGAGCGAATAGTACAACCCCAGCTGCCATTAGCATACTCCCAGCTTCTGACAATGGGCGCCAGCTACCCTGACCACCGCTCACCTTCCTGTTTGTGGGGATGGCTGCAAGAGCAGGAGAAGGAGATGGCAGGGAAGAAGATCGCCGATCTCAGGCTGCACATGAGAACGCCCAGGCTTCCCCTTCGGCTCCTCCAGCGCTGGCAGTAGTACGGACGGCTACCCTGACCGTACTGATTGCCTGGACACCGACTTGGGTGGTGCCGCGCACGCCACCCTCTAGCCTGGCGCACCCCGTCGGCCCGGCTCTCGTTTTCTGCTCTAAGGGCATCTCTATCACAAACTCTAAAATCAGACCTCTATTGTGGGCCCCGGTTACCGGTAACCTCGGTACACCTGTGCTTGTCCAGAATCTTATCTTGCTAGCACGGCACCTTTTTCAAAATGCTGAAATCATCACATATCTGCGATAAAAATTATCAATACAATAGAGTTCAATTACAGTATGGCTCGTTTTTGCAGGCCGAAAAGGCCAAATATACCAAACAAAAATGAACTCTTACCAGAGTTCAGCATAGCGGAAACAATAGGAAGAGTAGGGTCTCAAGGCTGTGCCCAACCCAATCAGGCAAGTGACTGGACTCCCACCTAACCCTCGGCCTATACGTCATTCTTTAGGCTCTTCTTCTCCTTATCGATGTCGTCCAGGCCAGGCTCCACCTCAACGCCACCTAAAAAGGTGAGTGCGTGCAAGTGTGAGCGCTCATTCAACCGCGCTCGCGAATCAAAACCTTGTCTGATGCAGAACAGTTATGTAGAGCTTTTTGGTGGAAGCTGGGTTTTTCTTTTATTAGCTTAAAATCAAAAATGCCATATTTTTAAGGTTAAAATATCCAGACTTAGCCTTTAACAAATCAAAGACGTACTGGCCTAAATATATGCCATCTGGTTATTACACAGGGGTCTTTCAGTGGCGACACCGTAGCCTTAACCAAGGAATACGTGTCCCACGTGGCAGATCCATACCATTGCCATGGTTATGGTCTCCACAAAAGACAGACTAGCTCCCATCGCCAAGACGAGTTATCTCCAACGGTATGGCGAGCCCGTGCCCATACAACAACTGGCGCACGTTTCCCATCTTCTGGCGAACCCGCGCCCATACAACAACTGGCACGTTTCCCAGGTAAGTGGCGGTAGACTTACCCTCTTAGCCAAGAGGCGTGATCCCCTTGAGCTCAACAAAGGCAAGGATCCTGAGATCCTAATCAAATGAATTCTCAGAATTACTGACTTTATTCACACTCAGGTTTTGCAGGTACCCGAGTGTATGGACTATTTCTTTAGTCTGTCGAGTGCGAGGAATACTCGGGAACGGGGCACAACACATTCCCATAATTATATACTCGAGATATTCTCAATGATTAGACCGTCCAACAAATAAGCCATTCATATGCTACAATGTTGTAGTCTTATTCAAAGGAATCTTAGCTCCGTCGTGATACACATCATGGAGATGATGGGACCGTACCATAGAGGTACCTGCTCCGCATACGGTGTTTGTCGGGGTCAAGTAGTACTGTTGATAGCGTGCTATGCCGATGCACTTGCACCGTTGATAGCGGGCTATACCGTTGCACTTGCACCGTTGATAGCAGGCTATACCGTTGCTTTCGCACCGTTGATAGCGGGCTATGTCGTTACATGAACTGGCCCGTCATCCTAGAACCGTATCGTTGACAGCTAAGAATTAACCCACGGACTCTAGACTTAAGCAGGTCTAAGCCATATCAAAGACTTACTAGTCAAGGAATTTAATTTCTAAACCTTAGGTTATCAATGGACAGGATAGGAAAATGTCAAGGAGGGGTTTGTGTTTATTAACACTGCATATAATATGGAATAACTAGACTTGCTCTATTAGCTTTTAAAACCAACATAATATACTTGAAAACTTCATATTTTGCATGCAATCTATCATTTGAAATCAACACAATTTAGACAATAATAGGTAAAAGGGAATGATCAAGAGATTTTGGCTTGCCTAGACTGAGCGTGTCGATTGTCCTGTCGTCGATCCTCAGGCTGTTCTTCTGTGTCTTCTGAATCTATCGCATAAGATTATAAAACAGCGATAAAGACACGGATGATAAAATATGCATAGTGCATGATATATGATATGCACGAGGTTGAGGGTGATACTATTCACCAAGGCTACGGTATGATCTTATTTTAAGTAAGTTTCTTATCGAGAAAGTTCCATGAGCTATCGATAAGAAATCTTACTCATAAAGATCACGTGTAGGGGTTATACACGAATGTATGCATATGGATTCTACCCATTTATTGTAACCCAATTTGTTGTCCATTATATTTAGAAAAATATGTACATTACATACGTAAAGGAAACCACATTTCTATCTTCATGTCTCTTGGAGGTCCACTAGTATTAACAAATAGAAAACCTTTTTCCTAGAATTTCTTTATAAAAGAAATAACTAGAAAAGAGTTATTAGCATAGTCTTTAGATAAGAACTTGATCTTAGTTTGCTTAGGTTGGTGATTTGAGAGAAAACAGTAAGAGGTTTTGATTATGTTATTTGGCTCCTAATTATGGGCAATAGGAAAAATATACATATATATAAGTTCATATGCATATGTATATATAGCCTTGTGCATAAAATGGCTTTATTGTTTATTGAGTTAGGCTAGATATGATAATTGCTATTCAAAATTTAGAAGCTCTGTTCATGGTATGAAAACACATAAATATGTTCATTTGGATAAACCTAAATGCATATGTTTACGATTACTATTCGTATTTTGACAAGGAAAATACTTGCATATGTACACATTTTTATGTTTGTACATGTGCTTTTAATATTTTCTATTTATTTAAGCAAGGCTAGTTTGTAAGGAAAAGTTTTGCACATAATATATTTAGTTTGTTTTATTAGGAAAAACATGATTTTAGTCATGGACCCATGTTTTCAAACTAGGATTTTGGAAATGTTTATGTGAATATAAACTTGTACAAGATTATTTATGCATAATTTCATTGGATTGTTTAAATTTTATTTCAAACAATGAATTGAGTGGTGATTTATTATTATTTTTATTGGAAGCAAAAATGGGGTGTTACATCTATACACCCTCTCTAAATCACTATTCGCTCTCAATGTATTTCGTGAGAATTGCTTTCGTTCCTCGCTCCAAAAGAGTCCGTCCTATGCTGCAGGATAAGGCAGAGGTAAAGGGAGGGTGATAATTTTTTTTCTGCTGATACATGTGTAAACTACAACAATCTAGTTCCATTTATAACCTACAATTATACGTTGTTGGAACACACACACGAGCACTGCAATCTCCTAGGTCTCATTGTCGACAATGGACTTCATCTCAGTCTCCATGGCCTCCCGCCACGAATCTTCACTTAGTGCCTCTTGAACACTGTTTGGCTCTTCAGCAGCGATCAAACAGAGACCACTATAGTGCCACTCTGAAACATCTTTAGTGGTTTCATAGATGTTCTCTAAATTGCAGTGTCGGGGTACTTCACCTTGGGTGTTTGGTGTTGCATCCGGTGGTGGCGTGACGAACCGAATGGCACCTTCAGATACTGGAGTGACCTGCCCGCCTCCTAGAGTGCTGGGTGATAATCCTGACTCCCTCACCGATGCCACTAACTCATCAGTGTAGTGTACTGTGAATGTGGCCGGCCCCTGCTCTGCTCCATCCATCGCCTCCCAATTCCATGGCTTCCCTTCTGCAAAGATTACATCGCGGGACACATGCACTCGTTTGGTCACGGGATCATACAGCTTATATCCCTTGGTCCCTTCTTGATAGCCCAAGAACACCACAGGAGTTGACCGATCCGAGAGTTTGTTCACCCCTGGACCAACTCGCTTCATGTGAGCAGTACAACCAAAAGTTGTAAGGTGATGTACCTTCGGTTTCCTCTTGTACAGAGCCTCATATGGCGTCAAGCCATCAAGGCTCTTAGTCGGCGCTCGATTCAGCAGATATATAGACCGCGGTGTTTACGGCCTCTCCCCAGAAATGCGCCCGCATCTTCATGGATTTTAGGAGACACCGAGCCATCTCGACCACCGTTTGGTTGCGCCGTTCGACGACTCCATTCTGCTGCGGAGAGTACCGGCCGAATTCAGTCGAAATGAACGCGCCGCCTCTATCAGTGCGGAACGTCTTCACCACCAGTCCGTGTTCCTTCTCCGCCAGGGTCTTGACCCGCTTGAAACACCTGAGCGCTTCATCCTTTGAAGCTAGCATCTCCACCCACATGAATCTGCTGTGATCATCCACGATCAAGAGGAAATACTTCTTGCCACCGGGTGTCGGTGGAGAGATTTGCCCACATAGCTCGCCGTGTAGAAGCTCCAAGGCCTTCTCACCTTGGTATTCAGATGCTTGAGGGAATGTCCTCCGATATGGCTTGCCCAAGGTGCAGCCATCACAAAACCTTTCTGGACGGTCCACAACTGGTACCCCTTCAGCCATCTTCTTCCTTTCGAGATCACGCAGCGCTCAAAAATTGAGGTGTCCGTAGCGACCATGCCATAGCCAAGCTCTGTCCTCCATCCTTGACAGCAAACATACTGGCTCGGTATGACGGAGCTGCAAAGTGTACAGTCGGTTTTCAGCTCGCTCAACCCGAGCCAAGAGCATGCGCTCTGCATCAAACACCGAGAGTTCACCATCTTCAATGACAATCTTGCAACCAGCCTCATCGAGCTGACCAAGACTGATGATGTTGCTTCGCAAGCTTGGTATGTAATAGACGTTTGTCAGCGCTCGATGCTCTTGGTTCTTGCACTCAAACATGACTGCGCCTCTGCCACAGATCTTCACTGCCGAGCCATCCCCAAACCGAACCGCGCCCTGAACACTTTCATCAAGTGAGGTCAGCAGATTCTGATCCCTAGTCATATGGTTGCTGGCTCCAGAATCCAGATGCCACACGCCCTGACCACTTTCTCGAGGAAGAACTCGCTGTTCATTCAGGAGCACTGTCTCAATTGTGCGGGTCTGCATGTCGCACGACTCGGCAAGTAGTAATGCAGGCTGATGAGCATCCTCTTGTACAAGATGCGCCTCTTCTCGCCTTTCCTTCTTAGGTTTCCTGCATTCCCTGGCCCAGTGCCCATAAATTCCACAATTGTGGCACTTGCCTTTCTTCTTGCCGCTGGGTGGACCTCCCTGATCCTTGTTCTTCGGCTTCAGCTAGATCTTTAGGCTTCGGTGAACCTCGGTTCTTTTCGCCTCCAACATGGCTCGGAGACTCATAAGGCTCCTTCTTCTTCGACCTTGCTATCCACTCCTCCTCCGTGAGAAGAGTCAACCACCCTTCTCAGTTGCCTGACCGAGCTCATAGCGGTCCTCCACTGACCGCAATCGCCTGGTTAACTCCTCAATCGAGAGCCTGCTCAAATCAAGCATGGTCTCAATTGCAATCGCTACCTGGGTGTACCGAGGAGGAACTTCTTCACCACCTTCTCCTCCTCCACCTCGTCGCCAAGAACTAGAAGATTGTTGACGAGTCCGGTCAGGCGCAAGGAGAAATCGTCCACTGTCTCGCCGTCCTTGAAGGAGATGGACTCAAACTCGGTGCGGAGTCGCTGTGCAGTGGCCTCTCGGACGCGTTCCACTCCCACCCGCATGGTCTTCACGGTGTTACAGGCCTCCCGCTCCGTATCCTCCTCCACCTCGGTAGTCCGCAACGCCTGGATCAATGGCCTCCCAGAGACCTTGGGCTTGCATATTAACCCGCATCACCAGCGCCCACTCCGTGTAGTTTGTTCGTGTTAGCGTGGGGTAGACGACCGAGCCTTCGGCTTCCTTCACCGCGCGATGCACGACGATGTCGCCTCCTCCGTGGCCGCCGCTGTACTCCCCCTCGGTGCTCAGACGCGCCCGAGGCTGAAGCTGAGGCCCCGGTGTATTCACCGGCGAACCATCCTGTCGCTCGTTGCCTTCGCCACCATCAACCGACGCCATGCCTAGCAGAATCGAGCACAAGGCTTTGATACCACTTGTTGGAACACACACACACGAGCACTGCAATCTCTGAAGAAAATGCTTGCCGGATGTACTACAGTGACCTGAAGAGTTTCAAGCAAAATTCAGAGAGCGCAGAACAGAGGAACACTAGAGTTTTGTGCTGCTCAAAACTGCCGCTGCTTTTCTGGTTTTTCTCATCGTCTTTATTAAGCAAAACACAACACAGCTCGCGGCAACAGACCTGCCTGAGCTTCACGAATCACGCCACACCACGCACGCGCCCCACGTTGCTCGTGATCAGCTGCGACCACGTCCAGCTCTCAGTGATCAAGCGGGTTTACAGGGAGCCAAGACTTGGACCTTAACAAACTAAACAGATGCAAGACAAAAGGAAAGGAAAAAACTCGGTCAGGTTTAAAACTAACATACATCATCACAAAAATTTCCATGTTCTTTTCTTTCACATATGGACTCCAAATTATTTGCAGGAGACTGACAGTCATGTTTGTGTATCCTGTAATTTCTGTAGCGCCATTATCCATTACTCCTATATGAATCTACCTGGGTAGTGTGCCTGAAGCTGCTGTAATGCAGAAACTATAGATGATTCAGGTAGTGAAGATGCATTGCCACTTTAAGTCCAATACTTCAAGTTTTGACAGAACCTCAAAATCAGTAGACGATATCTGTGGGAAAATAAGTGTGTTACAATATCACAGATTGAAATTCAGTATATTAACAAGTTAATACTCCATCCATTTCGTACTATGAGTCATTCTAGCTATTGACACAAGAAATAATACAGGGTACAATGACAAAAGAAAAAAAACTTATTTCAAATGCATCGGCGCGATCGATAGAAACAATAGTTATTACAGTTGTTGTTGCTTCTTTGGAACTTTTTTTTGTCTAGATGCCGCATTTTCCATTGCTTGTTCGTTTTTTTTTGTCAGTCACGATACTTTTGTAAACTTAGCAATAAACATTGATCCATGCCCCAATACCAAGAGTTCGCAAGATCACTAATTACTCCTAAAATAAATAAGAAAAAAGATATTGGCCATTTGTTTGTCAAAATGTCAAATATAAGTCACGCTCCCTCCATTTCACAATAGTTGTAGTTCTAGCATTCAAAATTTTTATTAAAATGGTTGTAGTTCTCATCAATGCAGCCATTTATTTAGCTAATATATTCAACTACCATTCATTAAATGAGGATAGACAAGTCATTTTCCACGTCTCCTTATTTTGTGTGTATTTAGTTAGAACTACAATCATTGTGAAACGGAGGGAGTACATAATATGCAGAGATAATACCATTAAATTACCTCTGCCAAATGATTGTTGTCCATCTTTAAGGAAGAGAGATTGGGAAGGGAGAAGATTACTGTACCAGGCCACCTTTTTATCTTGTTATTAGACAAAATGAGAACCTGCAACAAAAAGAAAAGAAATTAAGTTGATTAATAATACTAAGTTGATTAATAATACTACAAGACGAAAATATTGCCCTGTTTTGAAGAACTCAATTTGAGTAATGAGCATAACGACAGTATGAAATTTTTAGAAAGATCCAATCTGACAATATCCCTTGTCTCCCATGCAGCAAGAGGTACATTGGCCACACCAAGACCACAACATTAAATCAGGGACCATAGTTGGAAAATTAAATTATCATTTATCCTCCTAGTAGAATATCAGTAAATTCAATAGGTAGGCTATGACTCATAGTACGAAATGGATGGAAAGTAAACTTCACATCACACTGTCGCATTGGTAACTGGCGATAAACAGTTCGAAGGGAAAAGACACATTAAAAACAAAATAAACCGTGTGATTACAGTCTGGCAAATAAAAAGTCTTTGGTCGCCGCAGGTCCGAGTGATCTTCGTCTAATAGCATCTTCAATAACTAGCTAAACAATCTCCATATCATTTATAGATAGTATGTAGATAAACTAATTAATAGGCTAGCTATAATATACTCTCAAAATTAAATATGGATCTACATATAATAATCTTTATTTGTCTGGAAAAACGTTATAGACCGACTCAGCATGTACAATGGTCCACGTCAGCTATTTATAAACAGTTTCTAAGAGTTGCTATATAGGACATGTGATGATGTGGAGGAGAGAGAGCATGTATAGATATTTGAGTCGTCTCCTATGCAAGAGACGACTCTACACGAGAATTAAGAAACTCTGTGTGTGAGAAAATTGCCTATAAAAACGTGCAACCATCTCTATCATTGTATATGTTGTCTCTAGCGTTGTCTCTAGATGACATGACAATAGTTAGAGACAGCTGTTGTCTCAACCATTGTACATGCTCTTAAGAGTTAGCTCTTGTCTCTCTCCTCCTCTTCTCTCCTCTACATAAGTAAAATGCTGAGTTGGCAACTTTATACCTAGCTAAGGTGGCCTTATTGAAGATGCTCTAAGAACATCTCTAATAGTGTAGTCAATTACTAGTTATAAGCAACCTTCATGTCATTTATAGATAGTATGTAGACAAATTTTTTAATGGGCTAACTATAGTATACTCTCAAAATTAAATATGAGTCCACATGTAATAGTTTCCATTTGTTTTAAAAAAGTTATAGACTGACTCTTGCTTGCTACCTCTTGTCTCTCTTCTTCTCTTCTCTCCTCCATATAAACAAAATGCTTAGTTGGCAATCTCCTTAGAGATTGTTTCTTTGGACGATTGTGTTTACGTTTGCTTATAAGTTGAAAATTTATTATTTTCGTACAAACCAAACGCTTTGACGTTTAGTAACCAATTTTTTATAGATCTTACTATTTCTTCTCAAACCTCTCAAAACTATTTTTTGTATAATTTTTTGATCCTTCGGGTGTCCTTATCGAGGAGCTAAAAAATTTTAATTTATAAGCAAACACAAACGCAACCGCCGAAAGAAACAATCTATTAGTCCTCTTCTCTGTTCTAGTTTTTAGTGTCAATGGCGGAGTTGGAAAGACATGGCTGTTTGATGAAGACTTTGAAGACATCTTCTCCAGGCATCCAGGAGAAGATGCCGCTACCCAACCAGAAGCGAGCGAGACGGTTCTCCTCTGGGAACACCTTTTTGCTGGGTTTCATCTCCCTCTTTCCCCTATTTTCATTGTTCTTTTGGTTAACCCTACCGTCCCGCGCTTTCTATACTTCCATTCGATGATCAGGGTTGCCAGGCTGGCTAGTTCCTACGGGTGCGTTCGGATATGCCCCTGCTTAGAGCATCTCCAGTGGAAACATCTCATGTGGTTATAAGAAATCTATCTTACCTTTTTACTTATATGGAGGATAGAAGGAGATGAGAGAGATAGAGGCTGTCTCTGAGTTAAGAGACAAGCTATAGCGGATTACAAGATAGATGCACAGTATTACATGTGGGTCAAATTAATATTAAAGACAATGTTATAGCTAGCATCATTGGAGAGGTTGGCTATTTGTTATCTATAGATGACATAGCACTTTCTTATAGCCAACACTGTTAGAGCATCTCTAATAGGACACCCTAGATGGCTATAAAAAATTCACCTCAGCTTTGTGCTTATGTGGAGGAGGGAAGGAGATAAGAGAGACCGCGTGTGTTTAGTTAGAGAGCAAGGTGGGATGGAATGACTCCATTCGAGTTTTTAAGGATGGGATAGTCCCACCAACCAAACACACACTTATTCATGAATGGGATGGCTCCATCCCAGTTTTCAAGTATGGGCCCACTGTCATCCTCACATCCCAAGTGGGATGGCTGCGTTCCATCATTTTTGTGGGATGGGCTCATGCAGCATTTTGAGGAATATTCCTCTATGAGAGCCATCCCATTACTCCTCATAAACCAACCACACACATGAAAAAATAGGATGTGATGGCTCTATCTTTGCACATCCCACCAACCAAACACACGCATAGAGGCTGCCTCTTAGCTAAGAGCCAGGCTATAACGGATTACAAGATAGATACACACTATTACATGTGGGTCTAAATTAATGTTAAAGACAATGTTATACTAGTTAGCACCATTGGAGATGTTGGCTATTTGTTATCTATAGATGACATAGTGAGAGGATACTTTCCTGTTCCTTTAAGGTTTTCTCGTTGTTTGGGGCACTTGTTTTCACTCTCTTCGAATCGAAACATCACAAGCGGTTCGTAGAGCACTGCATAAGCGGTTTTGAACGCTTAGATGGCCGCTGTGTGATACCGGTGGTATCACACGCGGTTCCCTCAACTGCTTATGATAGTGTGTAAAAAAGGGTAAAATATATTTGGGGAAGTGGGATTTGAACACAGGACCTCATGCCTCCTCGTGACCCACACCTCACCCACACGTGCTCTTTGATAGAGTAGGACAAAATTTCTTTTTAGCCTTTCGAAAACTAGGCCTTTACAAGCGGTTCGTGTTCCAAACCGCTTGTGAAGCCACTTTCTACAAGCGGTTCGTGTCCCCAATCGCTTGTAGAAGTCTATAAGCGGTTGGGGACACGAACCGCTTGTAGAAGCCCTCTTCTGGCCCGTTGGTTTCAAACCGTTTGTATTTCTCAAACTACAAGCGGGCCAAAGTCAACCACTTGTGATAGACCGTTTGTGAAACCCTTATCTGTAGTAGTGTTTACTGCCATCTCCCCATGGAGGATGGCTTATTTGGTTTTAATGCTCTGGCTGGGGCCGTTGTTGGCTGTGCCTAGGTGGTTTATGAGTGCCGATCGAGGAGGTTCGGCTAACTGAGCTGGGATACCTCTTGCCGGAAGCTGATCTCTTCCCCTCAGATGATGAGGAGGAAGAAGATGAGGATGATAGCGGTAACGCCAGTGACAACATTGGTCCAGACGAAATAGAAATCGAGCGTTCATATGTTACCTCAGCGGGGAGCGATTCGCCAAGTGAGGTAGGGTCTGCACGTAAGCTCGACGATCAGGGGGCGTAATTAATGTCCGTCGCCGTTTTGCTTATGCCTTTTACTCGGTATCTAAACATGCATTTTAGTTTTAAATGTTTAAATGAAATTGCTTAATTGAAACGTGTACCTGGGTTCTGTGCGATGCATCTTTGACCTGCAATGTTCCATTGGCGAGTCACATGCATCATTAGGAAATTCCGTCCCCTAGAGGAGGGAGAATGTATTTTTAAAAAAAATATCTGAGAATGCACTTACTGAAATTTTAGAAACCATCGCCCAATTACATGGTATTTAGATACCATTTCTTAATTTAATTAGCATTGCATGTGGGTTAGCACTTCATAGATCTAAAGGTGGCATAAGCAGTATGGGAGAGGGAGGGAAAAATGGTACCAGCGTGCACTGGGCGACGGGACTCTCCTACGCTCCTCTCCGCTAGATATGTTCTTCTCAATTTAGATCATATATCAATACATGCTTCTGCATCCAGGTGACCAAAGCCCCTCACTGTTGTGCAAAAATGGACAAAAATGTTCGCTTATTCACTACTAGGGAACGGGCATTTAGTCCCGGTTCAGAACCCGGCTTTAGTCCCGGTTCCTGAACCAGGACAGCCCATGCGGTCCCGGTTCCAACAAGCCGAGACTAATGTGTTACAAATATTTAAAAATAACTCGCGGATATATAGGAGTAGTGGGACTCAAACCTAAGACCTCAAGACTACTCACTCACCCTTCTAGCCAACCCACCTCTCCATGCGCTCTGATATAACTAGGATATGCATTCCTCTTGAACTTTTCTGAAACGAGGCATCAGTGGCATCAGTCCCGGTTCGTGTTATGAACCGGGACTGATGAGCACCCATGCCAGCTGTTTTGTACCCCGCCTACCAAAGGACTTATTAGTACCGGTTCGTATCACGAACCGGGACTGATGTCAGAGCCCAACCCGAATTGAAGCATTGGAGCCACAAACCGGGACTGATGTCACTATTAATACCGGTTCGTGTCCAATGGGACTGATGTACTGGTATTAAAGACCTATTCTCTAGTAGTGATTTCAGCGTGTGTTTGTTGTCCATGCTCAAATGTTCCATGTCTGGAATTACACACATAGCAGGAATGTTCAGACCCCACAAAAGTTCAGCCGATGTTGACAAGGTTATGCTATACTCTTACATAACAATTTTGTGTACTAATTTTACAGGTTCTTGATAACATAGTTCGCTCTTGGGACTTAGTTTCTGCTTCGGTATCTTGATCCAGGACTTTTTTTTATGTTCATCGTCTGTTCCTCCGGAGGCATGCTAAGTTTTTTCTGCACCTTAGTATACAATGTTAGTCCCTCCATTGGAAAATACAAGGCATATAGTTTAAATGATCTTATTTATAAATATAAGTCATACATCCCATTTTAATGAGGTGTTTCCTCGTATATTCCTATTTATTCTCTTAAATCATTTACATTTATTCATCAATGTACACGCAAAGCATTCTTTCTCATCTTTCCATGTCAAAGCAAAATACGTCTTATATTCATCAATGGAGGGAATATTATGAGTTTGACTAAATATTAAGGGGCTATTGTGTTTTCATGAGTGTACTATTTTGCTTTGGGAGATAGCATAACGTTCATTTCTTATGTAAATGAATGGTACGTAGTGCAAATAAAGTGTCGGTCCTACAGGTCATTCACTTCTCATGTAAATAAAAGATAATGCAGGTTTGAACTAAGTTCAAATGTCAAAATATACACGGCGCCCATGGCGTGAAAACATTGCTATTGTGCTCTAAAAAGAAGGAACCAAAACAAGATAAGACTCGTTGATGCTGGTCAGGTCAATAAAAAATTGGTCACGTAGAGCCAGGGTTCAAAAAACCGCGAAAAACCGGTAAAAATCAGCAGGTTCTCGCCAAACCGTTGAGCGACGGTTTGAGAAACCACTGGTTTTGACCGGGGGCGGTTTAAAAATTTAAATTTAAATTTTATTATATAAAAAATTGAAAAAAATTCTTATAAAAAAGTAGAAGTTTTGTAGAACAATTTGTATAAAGCAAAATTTTAAATTAAAACAATTATTTATATTTAGGGGAGGTCCCACGTCTCTCTCTCACTCTCAAAAATTTGAATTTGAATTTTATTATTTAAAAATTGAAAAAATCTTATAAAAACTAGAAGTTTTGTATAACAATTTTATAAAGCAAAATTTTAAATTAAGACCATTATTTATATTTTAAAAAAATTTCTTGTTTGAATATATGCTTTTGTTGAAAACTACCATGCATATCACATTATTGACTTCATATTTTTGACTTCATATTGATATGTTCAAATTGACTTCATATTTATATTTTTGTTGGGCACTACCTTGTTCAAATTGTTGGCTTCATATTCATATGTTCAAGATGTCATATATTTATTAAAGGTTCTTCCAAATTTTTTCCATAATTAAACAAATTACCAACACATATATCTCACCCATCTATGATTTTTCCTAATTTTTTAGATTTTTTCAGACCTCTTTTTATTTTTTCCATTTTCCATGTTTCTCCTTTTTGTACTGGGTTTTTACTTAAAAACCGCCGGTTACTTCAAGAATCCGGCGGTTTCGGCAAAACTTCTTGAAAAACCGTGGACTCGTCATTCATGGATCCACTGTTTGAATTTGAATTTAAGCGGTTTCCAGTGGTTTTTAGTGTTTTTTTCTGAAAAACCGGCCCACCTATGAGGCGGTTTTGGGTTTTAAAACCCTGTGTAGAGCATGTGTGAATAGAAATCCTTCTTTATGGTGTTCCGATATTCCAACAGGAGGCCTAGGCGCCTAGGCAATACATGCACATGTATGTACTCCATTATATTATATTATATACAAGGGAGTAGGGATGTAACATTTTATTTTTGGGTTTATCTTTCAAAAATATGGAAAATATTTTGGCAAGGTTAATTTTTACCTTTTAGGAAAAATTCTAAATTCTTCATTTTTCCAATATACTTTCTACATGAAATTTTATACACATTTTTGAATCCATTTCAAATTCAAAATCTATTTTCGGTTTTGCTACAAAGTTTTCCCTCCTCCATTCTTTTTCGGGCAGCCCATTAGGCCACGCCCTGGCTTGGGCCTTCCTAGGCCGCCTTGCCTGTGTCCCCACCGTGGCCCAACTCGGCCTACCTGAGCCACCCTCTTCTTCCTCCTCTGCTCTCTTTCTCTCTCTCCCCTTCGGTCTGCTTCAGCCGCACCAAATGCGCCGTCCAAACCTCGCCGACCCTACCGGTGCATCGCCCATCCCCTGCGCTGCACCCCACCCTGCGCCATGCTCGAAATCGAGCCCTCGCCGCCCCAACGCATCGTCAATCGGACCGCCGGACCGCACGCTTCCGGAGTCTTCCCATTTCCATGACGCTGACTTCGATGAGCTGTAATCCCTCGCTAGCTCCCCATTGGCCGACCGCCTGCGAAGTTAATGTGCGCTTGTACTTCCCCGCGGCCAGGCCAGTACATGCTCGCCCCGTTTTGCCCTTGTAAGGATAGTTCCCATCCTAGTTTAATTGCCACCGCGCGACCTCTCCCTGGCTTAGTACAAGCCGAGAATTCTCTAATTCTTTCCTCCTCTCTGAGCCACACACTCCCCTAGCTCTATATAAACCTCGTCACCCCCTTTCTTTGCTTATCTCTTCCTCCATTTTCGCCGCCCAAGCCCTCGCGTCGATGAGGAGTTTCCTAGGTGAGTCCCCACCCCTGCCGATCCTCACAATCCCTTACTCTTCCCCTCCTCAAGCTCTAACCACGCCCATTTGGATTTTCTTCTTCTACAGCGCTCGGGAGAGCTCCTCCACTGTCGCCGGAGCGCTCTGCCCCTACTTGATTTCATGCCAACTTTTGCAAATCAAGCGCCCTCCTTTGGTCTACGGCATCCCCAGAGCATCCGCCACCTTCCCCTAGGAGCAATTGGACGGAGGAGCACCGGAGCTCGCGTGCAGCTACTTCCCTTGTTCCACCTCCTTCCTCTTCATCGTCACCGGCCCAAACCAAGCCTCCCCCACCCCGACCAACCACACGGTATAACTCCCCTAAACCTGTAGATGCTCCCCAATAGGATTTTCTAGCGCGAAGACCCTAGTTTCGCTGTGTTCATTGCTCGCCGCTGCTTCTTTCCGCCTTGGCCTGTTGCACCGCCGTATCGGGTCGTCTCCGGCGAGAACGTCAACAACATGTCCTAGACCTCGTTCCCCTTACCCGTAGGGATCTTGAACTCCTCCTCTAGTGCACCGGAGCGCCATTATTCCGACGCCGAAGCATCACCGGAGCATGGGACGGAGGAAGAAGACGACGACGTCAGCGCCACCAATCACTCGCATCATCTCTCTTTCTAACAATCGGGGCCCACCGCAACAGTGCCACCCCATTTAAAAATCCCACGGACGCTATAACGTGAGGCTGATGAGTGGGTCCTGGACCCACCTGTCAGGTTTACGTAGACTAGCATCCCGCTGGCCCGTGGGCCCCACGGCCCACTGTCTCTCTCTCTCTCTCTCGAAGTCACTGGTTGGTGGGGCACGGACCCATCTGTCAGCCTCCCTTGCGTGCGCGCTGAGGGCGAGCTTGCAGGCCGCTTGTGGGCTACGTCGCCCTGCACTTATGGGCCGCTTGCACCGGGCTGAGCCCATCACTGTACGCAAGCTATTTTCCTAGCTTTTAGGATTTAGGAAAACCGAGAACGTGTGTTTAATTTTCTAAAAAATAATTAATGGCTTGTAAAGTTTATAGAAAAATTGTGTTAAATACTAAGATGAATTTTGAACATATAAAAATTATGAAATCACCTTTTAATGACTTTTATACCTTTAATAAATTAAGTAGCTATGAAAGAAGGCTTTAACTCTAGATTCTAAATTTCAGAAAGTGTTTAACCTTGCTGGAATAATATTTTAACTATACATTAAATCTATGGGACTATTATAAGGGTGGATATTTGCCTTTTTATCATTTGTGGACATATAGGCATAACCTAAATAGAAATATGTAACTATAATGAATCTCGTAATCACTTTAATGGAAAAAAAAAGATTTAAACCACTATTGATGGTCTTGTTAAAACCTAAGAAATATACATGAATTAAGCTGAAAACCCTAGGACCACCCACTCATGGCATCCAACATTTGAATTTTGGGCATATTGTTAATTTTGGTACCACTTTGATTATTCGTGAAATTTAGAAAATGAGGAATCAGAGAACCTGCCAAGCGAGGACAATCCTCTGGACTGTGATATTGAGGATCCAGGCGAGCCAATATTCTAATTCATGCTTCTCACCCATGATTTAATCAAGTTTATGTTGATCTAAATTATAAAACTGCATGCTCTACTTTCCACTATTATTATATTTGCAATGTGATGCTGCTAGAGCTTGTCTAGTTAATTTTCCACTTGCTAATAAGTGTTATAATAAGCACAAAACATCACCCTTGATAATATTTATTTCCCCAGCCTGTTGGAAAACCTAAGGCCGTAGCAAGTAATACCTTGATTAATAAATCTTTGAAAATGCTTAACCTTGCTAAGTCTAGGTCAAATAGGTCGATCCTTGCCTATCAACGATTTACGGTATAGATATGATAGATCGATCCTATCAACATTGCAACGGCTAGGAATGCTATCAACGGTGCAATGGTATAGCTGGTTGCTAGGCTCGACTATCAACGTAAACGGAATAGACGGGAGAAAACTCATTGCACTCGGGTGCCAGATCTGCCTGAGTGCGAATGTTGGTAAATCATTCTTGTTTAAATATTGATGATCTCTTGGATCTTTGAATCCTGGCCTTAGTTGAGCTCAAGGCGATCATGCCTCTTGTTTAAGAGGGTGAGTTGGCCACCACTTTGGGAGTCGTGCGCCCATTGTAGGTATAGGTTCAGGCTGGCCAGTTGCTTTGGGAGACATGCACCTTTAGGAGGGCACGATCTAGCCAGTTGTTTGGAGATAGTATGCCATTACGATGGGTGCTATTCTGCCTACTGTTGGGACACGTTGTCCATGACAATGGATATAGTGTTGCCATGTTGATATACCCTAGATGATGAACAATTTTGGCATATATAGCCTAGTACGTCTTTGATTTGTTAACAGGCTAAGTCATAGGATTTCTACTTATTAATTATTGCAAATCAGGCTTTATGCAAATGAAATAGTTGTAACATCCTCATTTTCAAAAACCAAAATCATATGCATTGCTTGGCATGAAAATTTTAAAAAATATAAAAATATTTGAAAATGAGTATGTTCCTCATTAAAAAGCTTTGTAAAATAAAATTTTCCAAAATCTAATTGCAAGTGTAATATTTATTTAAAAGTTTGCAAAAAGGTTTATGTGTGCTAAATAAGATGTTAATATTAATTTTACAAATCCTACAATTCTTAAAAGCTAATTTGCATTTCAATCATTAAATAATTATTTATCTATATATTTTGAAGCCTTGATAAATTAATTACTTAATTATTTTTTTTCCCTCTTACCAGTGGGCCCACCACTCCTCTTTCCTCTTTTTTTCTTTCCTTCCTCCTCCCTGATCGATCTCCTCTCCAGCTGGCTCTCTCCTTCTTTGCTCTTGCATAGGAAGACAGGGGGGAGTTTCCTCTCCCCACATCTTTTGGAAACTCCCCTAAATCTCTCAAACCGTTAATGAAATTGATCCCTACAATCAAGGAGATCGTTTCCCTGCCATAATCGCGCCCATCCCTACCTAATCATCGTTCCTATCCTCTATATAAACCCCTCTCTCGAGCTATCCTTTCCTCTCTTGGTTTTTCTTCTGCTGCGACCAGGGTAAGGGTGCGTTCCAAAAAGCCTCCGAGGACATTCCTATAGTTCTTCCTCACTGTTCTATTTTTCCTAGGAACTCACGGATCCGAGGTCCATAGCTCTGGGATCCAAACGCCGAAAGTTGGCCTCCTGATTTATGGCCTTCTCTACTTCACCTCGCCTCTGAGCTGCCTTGCTGCGAATTTTGTCAAACCATCCGAGGACGTCCTTGCTATCTTCATCACGAATCCATCCCAACAAAAAGCTCGGAGAATCGTCGATCGAGCGCGACGAATTTGATCGCCGAAGGACTCTCCGGAATGTGCCGCTGACCCTGTTCATCGAAATCGTCGAATTCCTTGCCGCCGCTGATAATTCCTTTCTCCCTCTCGTCCCCTAGCATACCTAGGTGACCTAGGATCCACCCCCCGGCCAATATGGCCGGAGCGCCGCCGAGGAGCCCCACTGCCTTGCGTCCCTTCCTCCCCCACGTGCGGCCATGTCGCCAGGCCGCGCCGCTCACCCATCCACCACGGGAACCCCACCCCGGGCTTCCCCGTGCCGCCGTCTCTCTTGCACACCCCTCCGCTGCCCTTTCCTCGCCGCCGGTTGGCCGCGCACAAGCGCTGCCGCCCATAGCCGCCGTCTGCGCGCCCGCCACCATTGCCGTCGCCCGCGGTCGGGCCAACCTCACCGGCGGGATCACCGTGTCGACCTCTCCCGCCGTTGCCGCTTCCCGCCTCCAAACCCTGCCGAAGCACCGCCGTCGCTGCCATCTGAAAGACCGCCACCGTGTTCCCTACTTTGGGTCAGCGGCAGTGGGCCCCACTGTCAACCTCGGCCGGGCCAAGCCGACACGCCGCACCAGCGTCATGCTCCACCTGCGCCGTCTGTTGGGCAGCAGCGCCGCCGCCGCCGCCGCACCGCCGGGTCGTGTCGCGCTTGCACGCGCACTAAGCTGCTGCCCATTGGTCGCTCCGTAGCGTCGCTCTCGCATCGGACCAGCCGCAGCGCCCTCACCTGTTTTCCTGTTGGGCGCTCCTTGCCGAGCTAGGCGCAGATCTGCGCGTGCCTTTTGGGCCGTGCGTCTTCGCAAGACGAACCTTGGGCCACAGACCGCTTGGCCGCGCCCGTGTTTGGGCCGTGCTCCACGCCATCTTGAGCCAAGCCGGGCCATGCACAGTCCCTCGCGCGCGCTGGTCGCGCGTTAACGCCATTGGCCGCTTGTTGGGCAGCGCTGAGCAGCGCTTCATGAGCCGGTCTTCATGCCGTGGGCCGCATCCTCTAGCCCAAGCCAAATTAGGTTCCTAATTTATTAAGACAGTGTTATTTCCCATTTTCATATCTTTAATTTTATAATTTCAAAAATTATGAAGTAAATTTTAAAATGTTTATAAAATCGAAATCTACTGTTTGGTGATTTTCATTTGCATTTGCATACATACTATTTTTTCTATTTATTTGTGCATGGTATTTATTATTTTATTTTCATTGCGTTAGATCCGATCACTGAGGATCTCATTTTCAATGCAGCGGGGGACCCTTCTCTCTTCGTTGATCAAGGCAAGTGCTGAACCCTTTGAATCTATGTTTGGTAAACATGTTTTACTAGAATTTGGCAAATAGCATGTATGTTAAATATAAGATGCTAATTACCTAGTTGCTTAGCTAAATTCTCCTCACTAAATAATTCTTGTAAAATATTCCTTGCCGCCATAGGTTATTAAAATTTGTTAAAGTATTGCCACACCCTTGTTTAGGTTTTGCTCATACTTAGTAATGCTCATAGTAGATCACATGATCATTTGCTTGTTATCATTGATTATCAATTTCACCGTGTGATTTGAAAAGGACAATTGGTGTTGTCCTTTGATTTTGTAAATGGGCTAGTTGATAGTGGGTGCTATCGAAAAAAATGTTTTGCAAAACCTGATTGGGGTGCATGGTTGCAAGGATGGTGCAGCATGCACGAGATTCGGGCCTAGTGTGGGAACCACCCTGATATCTAAGGACCGATTTCTTGAGGTAGACTAGCTAAGTACAACAGTGCGACCATTGAGTGCTTATATGGGCAAGCCCTGGTTGAGTACCCTTCGAACTCCTAGTTTTTGGCATTCCAGTCGGTAGAGTAGGCAGTTGGTGCTGTTCTGCAGGATCAAGAGGGGGCTTCAGCTAACTAGAGTAACTAGCGATGCGGTGGAATCCTTAGAGGGAGTGCCAGGCTAGGGAATGTTGGTTAAAGACCTTGTGGTGTTCTTTTCCTTTGAGTGATTCCTAGGAAAAACCACCTCTCGTGGGTAAAGCGTGCAACTTCTGCAGAATATAAAACAATCATGATAGCCGTGTCCACGGTCAAGGATGGAGAACGGGGAGCTGCCTCATTGGTACTTCTTACCTTTTGTTTTTAAAACGGTGTTTTAAAGGAAAACCACGATTGTAGTCGTGTGTTTTGGTTTTTCTCCTCATAGTTGGTGCTATGAACGATGAGGGTGTTTGCACGATGGGTGCCGTGAGTAGCCAGGTTTGGGCAAAACCGGTTAAGGCCGAAGTTTCAAACAAAATAATTTAAATATTTGTTTTCCTCAGCTCATTTCAAATCATTTTGCAAAATCTTAGGAAAAACTTGCAAAATTGGCTTTATGCAAAAGAACCCTCACCCTTCCTTTGTTAGCCTTAGTTGTATTTAGTCAGCCTTGCTTGTAGAGTATAAAGTTGTCAGCGACTGGGAGGCAAGCCTCTGTGGGCCGATGAGCAAGAAGGGGGTGCGAGGCCCGAAGGCGGCCCTGTCCCCTGGACCAAGGCCCGGCTGCTGGCCGGACGCCGCCGAGGGAAAGAAACGTCGATAGATATGGTCCGACGCGGTTAGACGCACCGGGCCCTAGAAGTGACGCGGGGATTTTTATCCTGGTTCAGGCCTCCACTATCGGATAACAGCCCTACGTCCAGTTTTCGTTTAATGCCAAGCTTAAACGAGTACAAGGGGGTGAGACCGGGCTTCTGAAAGCCCGGGCACGAGTACAATAAGTGCTCAAGGCACTATGTATATGTTCTTACCGTACCTGAGGGCGAAGAACTACCGCCTGGAACTAGAGCTCCTACGTGAGTGCAAGTTCTCCGGTTCTACGGTGTTTGAATGCTTCTGTGTCTAAGTCGATCTCTTGTTGTCCTTCTCCTGATAGTGTCCTCTTTAGTTGTGGCCTGTGCGCCCCCTTTTATAGGCGGCACCCGGTTACCGTAACCTACCCTTGGTCCGTTGAATAGTCTTCTCCTTCTGCGTTGCCGTGTAACGGACACGTAAGATCCACTGTATAATCGAGTGCAATCCCTTTATCCCGTCCAAATTGCCGTGCCGGACTGCTGCCCGGCAACACGTGTCTTTCCCTATGCGGACGGTTTGACGAGACCTGCCGCCAACTTGTCAGTGGCCTGTGTCAGGCTCTCCTTGGTACTGTGGTCGCATTTAACTCTCGGTGACCTTCGGGACCCGCAGCATATCCTGTGCGCGACGCGGCACAATCTGCCTTGGGTCCTGAGCCTCGGGCTTCATTAGCCCGGGAAAAGCGAGTGGCCTTGAGCTTTCGAGGCGGGGAAGCTCGGATGCGAGCTTGCCAAGCTTGGGCGTGAGCTTACCAAGCTCGTGTGTACTTTCCATGGGGCTGGAGGTAAGTTAGTGGGCCGTATCTCCATGGGCTACGCACTTTCCCTAACAGCTAGCCCCGAGCCTTGAGCGGGACGAAGACGTGCCGCTCGGATGTTTATTTAGTAACTGCCTTCGGGCGAAATGATTGATGTGCGCGCGATTTTTCTAGCCCCGGCGGGAATTCCAACCGGAACGCAGTTATGCGCGCCACTGTTTCCCCTCGATTTTTGTGTGTTCCGGCGGACAGGCGATGGTTCGCCTTCCCTGCGCCGGCTCTTAAGAGGCGCTTTGGCCAATCCTCACGTCGCTTCCTTCACACTTTCTTGTGCTATTGCCTTCTTGCCTTTCCCATCCTTTCAATCTCACGCTGTCTTCGCCTCCCGACCTTCTTCTGCCAATGGTGCCCTTCACGCGGAGTCTCCTTTCCGAGGACGTCCTGAAGGGGTTGGTTGCCGCCGGCTTCATTGAGGTCGGTGGCTGGAGGGCGGCCGGCGAGGAGGTAGTCCCTGCGCCTGAGAGCAAGGAGTTTGTCTGCTTCGAGCTTTTCGCCATCCATGGGCTCCGAGTTCCGGAGTCTGACTTCCTCGCCGCCATCCTGGCCCAATGCGGGATTGAGTTGGTGAATCTCAATCCCAACTCAATCCTGTTTCTGACGATCTTCGCGCATCTTTGCGAGGCGTTCGTCGGGTTGGAGCCAACGGTCAGCCTCTTCCTCAATTTCTATGAACTGACCACGACCGGTGGGAACGACGTGGCGGGGTGTGACTACTTCAAGATGCGCCGCGACATGAAGCCCGCGTATCCGGCGTTTAGGGCTATGGAGAACGTCGGGGGATGGGCGTCGCGGTGGTATTACGCCAAGGTGCTCAGCGACTGTGGGCTATGGTTCGCGAACACGAACCCCGGGAAGCTAACGCTGCCACGCCCTTCGCTGGAGCCGGCGGAGGTAGCCTCGGCGGCCAAGATCCGGGAGTTGGCCGGCCGGAGACTAAACGGCTACGACATCGTAACCGACTTCATCAAGCACCGGGTGAGCCCGCTGCGGAAGCGGGTTCACCCTTTTTTTCAGAATCCGCGGGTGGGACGATCTCACCCGCGAAAGCACTTCACGTAAGTTCCCTTTCCGGTCCTTTAGTCCCTTGCCTGAATTACCTTTGGGCGTATTTTTGATGTTCCCGCTCTTTTCTTCGCAGCCTTGCCCCAGGAGGATGTAGTTCGGGCTGTGAGGCTCCTATTGCCCACGAACCATAACGAGCCATTGGGCTCGGGCATCCGTAATGTCCTCGACGAGGTACGTGTCCCCGCGAGCCAAGCGCCCTGAGGCGGTCCTTCTGGGCGCGCGGCCGATGCTCCCAGCTTTCTTGCGAGGAAAAAGTGGGAGAGGCCGAACTGCCGCCATCGCTACTGGTGGCACCCGAGGTCATGAGTTCGGCGGTTAGCGGTAGCGTAGGCTGAGTCGTGGCGGCAAGAGCGAACTCTGAGCACACGGCCCTTCAAAAAGCGGCCGGGCTCTCCCACCAAGACAAAGTCGTCAGCGCAGGGCGGTCGGCGGCACGGGCTCCTTCCTCCGTTCCCAACCCAGCTCAGGCCAGGGGTTCCCGGGACCGGGACACTACCGGCGCACAGGATACCCAGCCGGCGCCGAAGAGGCGTCGGTTGGTGTTGGTTGATGATGATGATGACTCAGACGACGGGTTGGCGGGGGCGGACCTTGAGCACGCCGGTGGGTCACCGTGCTTTTCGGCTTTCTCTTGCTTTCTCTACTCATCACGATTCTTCGGGTTGATCAGACATGCTTGATTTGCTTTTTGTTTTAAGTCACCATGTCCGCCAAGGCCGGGGAAGTCATCCCGGTGCTTCCGAAGTGGCGTGGCCCGTTCTACGAAGTTCCACCGGAGGGCTTCGGTTCGAGGCCCTATTACCTCTCGCCGGCAGGCGCTTGTGACGGCGTCGCCTTGCCGCCCGTGACCGTGGAGGTAGAGACGGATGACGGGACATCGATCTTGGCGCCGCTCCGTGTCGAGGGGCGGACCTCGTCCGGGTGGCGCCCAATCGATTTCGCCGGTCTGTCGGATCTCTTCGCGGGGTGCAACTTGCCCGTTCCGTCGTTCGACATGAGCGATACGCTCCTATTCGGCTAGAACTGGCCGGTCCGGGTCATCACGGCCGCTAGCATCGTCACGGTGCGCTTGTGTAGCATGGCCCTGCAAGTTGCTGCGGGGTGGATCGTGGCGACGCCGGTGTGGATCGAGCACAAGCTTTCGCTTGCCGGACGTCGCCGGGAGGAGCCTATCCAACTTCGGCCCATTCCTGGCTAGCCCCTCGCACTGTGGCTATTGAGCATGAAGGTGGCCAAACCGAAGGCGAACGCCGGGGTGCAAACCGACTTTGCTCCTGAGCCATGCCTTCGGGCTATCGAGGTGGCCGGGCCTTCGAGGGAAGTGGCCGATCGTGCGAGGGAAACGGCTGAGCCCGCCTTGGCTGATGAGGCTCGCGCCGATCCTGCGGAAGAGGCGGCGCCGGGACCGGCTGATGAGACCCGAGCCGAGCTGGTGGAGGGGGTGCCCGAGGCTGCAGGAGGAGCGGCCGAGCCTGCAGAAGGAGCGCCCGAGGAATCAAGCAGCTCGGGCGATAGCTCGGGTGACTTGGTTGTGGCGTTGCCTGCGCCTAGGCGTGCTGCCCAGTGTCAGTACGAGACCGAGGCTGCGGTGGTTATGAGGTGGGTAAGTGTCTTCGAACCTGGCCTTTGGAGTCTTGCGTTGACCCTGCTTTGATTCTTTCTTTTTCTTGAGCCCGTTTTCTTGGTGTAGGCCTACCGCGAGATTATTGGTCTCGCGTCTTGGCGAAAGCTGCGATGAGGCCGAGCCGGAGGTCTGAAGGCAAGCGGCGCTACCGGGCGGCAATGAAAGAAGCCGTCTTGCGCGCCGAGCTGGAAGATGCTCGCTCGGGCTCGGTCCAGGCAGCGACCTTGGAAGCTCGTGCTGCGGCGGCCTTAGCAATGGCGCAGGAAGATGCCGGGGAGGTCTCCCGTTGATCGCAGGACGCCCTCAAGGCCGAACGCAACCGTTCCACCGAGCTCGAGGACCGCCGGTCGGTGGGCGTCTTGCCGCTAAGCCGCCGTCTCTGGGCGGAGGCGAGGACTTGAAGACCCACCGGAACACCATCCGGGACCTCGAAGCAGCCAATGAGGCCTTGCGGACTGAGGTACGGGCCGCCCGGGGTGGTCAAAAAACCTTCCTCGAGCTTCAGGACCAGTATGATGAAGCAATGGCCGAGCTTCGTAAACTTAGGTGCCGGCCCAGGTCGTAGGCCTTTGTATTTTTTCCTTTCCTCGGACGGTGATCCATCCTGCCCTTTTGTCGATAACCCTTCAAGAGTAATGTTATTGCCTTGTTTTGGTCTTTTTTCTTTTGCCGCCTCTCCGATCGATTTCTCTTCCTGGAATGCCGATCGTCGATTTGACTGTTGCGCCACTTCCCGAGAAACATCCGCGTGTCCTCTTGGAAATGGTTCATATTTGACTTGCTTCCCAATGCCATTACTCCTGGAACCGTTTCGACTTCCCGATCTTGGCTATAAAAAGAGGCCGATGAGGCGGCCGCTTTTCATCCCAAACTTCTTCCTACCATCCCTCCTTCTCCGCCTGCTCCATGGATCATGAAGAGTTCATGGCGGTTCTTTGGGCGGAGTACGATCTCACTCTCGCCGAGGTTGCCGAAGAAGAAGCTTGCGCTCGTGACATCGCTACCATCACGGTTCTGATTGAGGTCATCCTGGCTCTCGCCGAGGTGGCCGATGTGATCGTCGAGGCGCTAGTCCACGCTCGCCGACATTTCCTGTAAATGGCTTGTAAGCCGCCTTGAAGTTTTAATAAAGTTGTTTGCTTTGTCTCCTTCTTTTATCGTCTTTCCTGCGTGCAAACGAATCACAAGTAGTCGTATAGGCAAGAAGGATTTGAAAGTCAGGGTATAATCCTATCGATCCTAGCCCCCGAGCCATGGCCGAGCTTCCGAAGAGAAGCTCGGGCGTGGCTTAGAGAAGATTGAACGCTATCGCTCGGATTATCGACCTTGAAAAATCGACCCTAGCCCCCGAGCCATGATCGAGCTTCTGGACTGGCAGAAGGTCGGTTGTGATTTAGAGAGATCAATTTTTTAAAAAATCGACCCTACCTCCCGAGCCACGACCGAGCTTCTGGACTGGCAGAAGGTCGGTTGTGGTATAGAGAGATCAATTTTTTGAAAAATCGACCCTAGCCCCCAAGCCACGACCGAGCTTCCGGACTGGCAGAAGGTCGGTTGTGGTTTGGAGAGACCGTGCATTTAGAACGGAGCTTGTGGCCCTTGCTCTATTTCTCTGTAAGAGGCAGAGTATAGGGCTCTGGAGTTATCCCAGGCTGCGACAATCTTATGCAGGCTTATGATATAGGGCCGGAAAGCGTTTGCCCGCGCGAGTTCTTACGTGGTGCGATGGATATCGGCTTAACCGTGTGCAAGGGAATCCCGGGGTTAGCTTCTGCATAGCCGCTATTCTGCCGATGTGTGCTGAGACAGCCCGAGTCCTCTCCCAAGCCCGATCGTAGGTTTAGGTTTTGGTGGTTGCTTGAGGGCTTACTAGGGAGTGAAAAAGATGGACGAAAGAAAGAAAGGGGGTGAGAAAGGAGACTTACGACCTTGGTTCAGGCGTAGAACCACCGGAGTTGGGCAATGTTTCTGGAACTGTTGAGGACTCTACCATCCGGCTTAGCCAGTCTCACAGCCCCGAGGCGTGTGGCTGATACGACCATGTACGGACCTTCCCACCTTAGGGTGAGCTTATTGGCGTGGGCCAGGTTCTGAACTCGTCTTAGAACCAGATCGCCCACTAGCAAGGTCCGGGTCTGTACTCTTTTTGCCGCATGACGTCGTAAGGATTGCTGGTATGCTGCCACTCGTAGTAGTGCTTGCTCGTGGCAGGACTCGGATAAGTCGAGATCCAACAATCGTTCCTCGTCATTGTCGATTTGACCTGCAAAATCAACATGAACTGAACCAAGTCTTAGCTCGGCGAGTAAGGCTGTTTCCGAGCCGTAGACGGGCCTGAATGGGGTTTCTCCGGTAGCCCGATTGGAGGTTGTCCGGGCTGCCCAAAGCACCGAGGGTAGTTTTTCTACCGAGTTGTGACGCTGTTCGACGAGAGCGTCGTATACTCGGCGCTTAACGCCCTGCATGATTTGTCCATTTGCACGTTCAGTCGCACCGTTGCTCTGTGGGTGAGCCACCGAAGCTAGGGTGACCTTCATGCCGAGCTCTTCGCAGTAGTCCTGGAATAGCTCGCTTATGAACTGTGTCCCATTGTCAGCAATCAGCTTGCTCGGGACGCCAAACCTGGCCACGATGTTGTTCCTAAGGAACCTCTTGGCCGTTTGGGCTGATATGCTTGACATTGGTTCGGCCTCGATCCACTTAGTGAAAGTGTCGACGGCGACGAACAGGTGCGTGCACCCCTTTAGTCCTTTGGAAAATGGACCAAGTATGTCCATTCCCCATGTCGAGAATGGCCAGGTCAGCGGGATAGTTTGTAGCTCGTATGCTGACTGGTGGGACACTCGGGCGTGGTATTGGCAGGCTGGGCAACGTTTTACTAGTTCCCTTCTCGAGGGCCTCTTCTCTGGAGGGAATAGAGTGCTTTACTAGGTGCTACACGAGCACCCCCACCGGGGCGGTTCCTTGTGAGGAGCCAAGCTTCACGAGCTTGTCGGCCAGGCTATTAGCCAGTCTGGAAACGTAGCATACTTCGAAGTTCGTGAAGTGTTTCTCCAGCTTCCTCACTTTTGGCAGGTATCGCGCCACTGAGTCATCACAACACTGAAACTCCTTCTTTACCTGGCAGACGACTAATTGCGAATCCCCTTTCGCTGTCAGTCATTTTATGCCGAGCGCAGTGCATGCTCGCAGGTCGGCTAGGAAGTCTTCGTACTCCGCAGCATTGTTCGTTGCGGGAAAATGAAGCTGTACGATATGCTGAATTTGTTCTCCTTGGGGGGAGATAAGAACAAAGCCGCAACCTGATCGCTCAAATTGGCGCGACCCATCAAAAAACATGGTCCAGTGTGCTTCTTGGCTTGCGGGCTCGGGTGAACCTCCAGACGGGTTGGCTGGCCCGGTTCACTCAACCAAGAAGTCGGCCACGACTTGGGACTTGATCGCTGTTCGTGGTACGAACATGATATCGAATTCACCAAGCTCAACCGCCCACTTTGCGACCCGCCCGTTTGCGTCGGGGTTTCGAACGATATCCCTTAGTGGGAAGCTCGTTGGGACCGTAATTGGAAGGGCTTGGAAATAGTGACGCAACTTTCGTGAGGCCATAAGCATGGTGTACAAGAGTTTCTGAACTTTAGGGTATCGCTCCTTAGGTCCATGTAATACCTCGTTTATGTAGTAGATGGGTTGTTACTTGCCCTCGCGTTCGACTGCTAGTACAGCACTTACAGCCTACGGGGCGACCGCCAAGTAGAGGAGTAGAGCTTCCTTGAGCTGCTCCCGAGGTGTCACGAAGGCAGTCTTCTCTTCGTCTTCCCTTGCCAGCGCGATCTGGTGATAGCCTGAGTAGACGTCCAGGAAGCTCATGAGCGCTGAGTCCGTCGTTGCGTCGATCAGTTGGTCAATGCATGGCAGGGGGAAATTGTCTTTGGGGCAGGCGGTGTTGACGTCGCGATGGTTGATGCACATTCGCCATTTCCCGCCCTTTCTCTTGACGACGACTGGGTTGGCGAGCCAGTCAGAATGCTCGACTTCTCGGATGAAGCGGGCTTGGAGGAGCTTGCCGAGTTGCTCCTGAATAATATCGGCTTTCCACTTGGGAAAGCGTCGCAAGGCGTGTCTGACAGGCTTTTTATCAGGCTGAACAGCTAGCCTGTGCTCGATTACCTCCCTTGGGACTCTGGGCATGTTGGACGGTTCCCACGCGAACACGTCTGCGTTAGCTCGGAGGAAGGTGACGAGCTCGAGTTTCTATTTGGACTCGAGGTTGGCCCCTACGTGGACGACCTTGGCTGGGTCATCCTTGGAGAGGGGCGCTTTGATGGGCTCTGCGGTGCGCAGGCCACCTTAGAAGCGGATCGACGGCGATTGGCCTTTAGCCGCCGCTTCGAGGAGCTGTCCGACCATTGCCAGGGCGCTCTCATCACAGG
The DNA here is from genome assembly GCA_036346145.1 of Olyra latifolia. Lineage (NCBI taxonomy): Eukaryota > Viridiplantae > Streptophyta > Magnoliopsida > Poales > Poaceae > Olyra > Olyra latifolia. The sequence goes on along the minus strand of CM070523.1, from coordinate 51,791,642 downwards.
CTATTGCGGCCTTGTGGCTGCCCTTGATCATGATGATCCCGTGAGGGGCCGGCATCTTCAGGCAGTGGTACCTGTGGTGGGTGGCCGCCATGAACTTGGACAACGCGGGGCGTCCAAGAATGGCGTTGTACAGAAGCTCGGAGTCCACCACCTCGAAGGTGACATACTCCGGCCGAAAATTCAGGGGGTCCCGAACGTTACGGGCAGCACGATCTGCCTGATCGGTTGCAGGGACGACCTCGGGACAATGCCATGGAAAGGAATGGCTATGTCCTTGATCTTGGACCGCGGGACTTGCATCTGCTCTAAGACCTGAGCGGTGATGATGTCCAGGGAGCTTCCGCCGTCCACTAGCACGCGATCGACTCGCATGTTGCTGACGATCGGACAGAGCACCAGCGGCAGGCGCTGAGGCCTTGTCATTCCGGGAGGACAATCATCCCCAGAGAAGGTGATCGATTAGTGAGACCATCGCATGGGTGCTTCTCCGGACTTATCCTTTTCGAGGTGGTAAACCTCTCGGGCAGCGGCCTTAAGCTCGCGTCGCGAGCTATAGGCGGACGTGCCACCGAAAATCACGGCGACGTGCGCGCGAGCCTCCTGAAAGGCGTCGCCGTGGCTGCCCTGGGGTGCCCGATCGTCCGGCACTCTGTTGTCGGGGAGTTTGGGCATGGGCCCGCGTCCGGCATAGAAGTCCTCCTCCAACCGTGCTGTCCACGTCCTGCAGTTACGCAGGTCGTGGCCGTACTGCCGATGGAGAAGGCAGTAGCGGTTGTTCGGAGGGTTCGCCCCCTGAGCTGGTCGAGGCCGGGGCTGGGGAGCTCGTCCTGGCCCCTGGCCAGCACCCCGGCCTTTGCCGCCTCCTGCCGGGCGGGCTAGCCGTGGAGGCGGCCGCTCAGGAGGAGCGGGCCTCCGGGGCTCTACTGCCGCGACGTAGTTCGGGGCGGCGGGCTCCTTCTTCTTCTTCTTCTTCTCGGCGTCGCCCTTCTTGGCGTCTACACCAGTCCGGGCCACCGTCTTCTCCTCCGTTCTCCCTCTCTTTCGCTCCACCGACTCGGAGGCGTTGATGTATCCCTCCGCGGCATGAAATAAATCGGCCGCGGTGTGGACCGGATGGAGCTCAAGGTCCTCGGTAAAACGGGTGTTCCATACCCCCTCCTTGAAGGCCTCGATAATGGCCTCGTCGGAGATCGACGGAATGGTGTTGCGCGCTGGGCGAACTGCGGGCGTAGTCTGCGCAGTTTTCCCGCCCTCCGACCACAAACTTGAGGTCCTGGGGCTTTCCATGGCGTGCGTAGCAGACCTGGATGTTCATCCGGAGCGCTTCCTGCAGCTGTTCCCAGCTGCGTATAGAACCTCGGCGTTGGTTGAAGAGCCAGGTTTGGGTCATTCCCTCCAAGACGGTAGGGAAGTAGTTGACCATGACGGCCTCATTACCGCCTGCGGCCAAGATAGCGGTAGTATAGACGGCGAGATATTCGTCGGGATTCTTGCTCCCGTCGAACTTCTCGATATTCCCGGGCTTAAACTTACGAGGCGAAGGGGCCTCGCGCAAAGCCCGAGAGAAGGCCGGACACCCTGGGACGGCCCCGTTGTTTCCAACAGGGAGCCTTCCACCCGGAAGCGGCCCGAGGTAGGAAAAAACTCCGCCTGGGGTGTGCTGGGGAGCGCCGTCCGCTGTGGACGTGGATGCCTGTCGATGCGACTGAACGCGCCGCCTCGAGGTGCCGCTGGTGTGCGCTTGGGCCTGGAGGTGCTCACCGAGATCCCCGGCAAGCTCCTCTAGGCCGCCCGCAACTGCAGTGTCTCGGTCGGCCATGGTGAATCCTCGTGGATCCTTCTTCAGGTCACGCATGACCTGGACAATCGCCCTTACCTATTGCTGACTGCGCAGAACTGGGTTGGTGATGGTAGCAGTGGCGAGGGCGCGCGTGGGGCATGAGTGGCTGGCATCGGGCCGGTAGGCCTACGACGGATGTCCGCCAAAGTCCGCCCGACCGACCCAGCGAGGAGACTCCGAGCGGTCTCACGCTGCTGATGCTCCTCGCCTAGGTCAGTGCGCGTCTGGTGCGGGGTCACTCCACCTGACGCCGCGAAGACGTGGCGTGAGGCAGGTTCCCACGAGAGGGACATGTTGGTGTCACCCACGGAGGCGGTGTCGTCGGCACCCTCAACCACCATGGGTACATGCTGGTCCGCTGCCTGCCCTGACGGGCCGGGGTGCCAGTTGCTCGCGCAGGACCGATCCTCCTTTTCGGACAGGACCACGAACGTGCGCAGTCCGTCCGGGTGCGGCATTGGTGGCGGTGCCTCCAATCCCTCCATGAGGGTTTCGCTGACGTGAGTCAACGAAGTGCCGCCTTGGCCGGGCAATGCTGGGGGGCGAATAGCTGCTCCCGAGGTGGGTGATGCTTCCACCTCCATCTCGTCAGCCTGAGCTTCGGCGAGGATAGCAGCTTGCCACTTTTCGTACGACTCGTCGACGTCGTCGAGATCGTCACGGTCGTCGTAGTTGAGGTGTAAGCCATCGACGTCATCGTATGACAACAAGGCCATCCTCGACTCGATCGAGAGGAGAAGACCTCAATCAGGCCCCACGGTGGACGCCAGCTGTCGGCAACCGGGAGGTGAGCCTCTGCAGGCCGATGAGCAAGAAGGGGGTGCGAGGCCCGAAGGCGGCCCTGTCTCCTGGACCGAGGCCCGGCCGCTGGCCAGACGCCGCCGAAGGAAAGGAACGTCAAGAGATATGGTCCGACGCAGTTACACGCGCTGGGCCCTGGAAGTGATGCAGGGATTTTTATCCTGGTTCAGGCCTCCACTATTGGATAACAGCCCTACGTCCAGTCTTCGTTTAATGCCAAGCTTAAACGAGTACAAGGGGGTGAGACCGGGCTTCGGAAAGCCCGGGCTTGAGTACAATAAGTGCTCAAGGCACTATGTGTATGTTCTTACCGTACCTGAGGGTGAAGAACTACCGCCTGGAACTAGAGCTCCTACGTGAGTGCAAGTGCTCCGGTTCTACGGTGTTTGAATGCTTCTGTGTCTAAGTCGATCTCCTGTTGTCCTTCTCCTGATGGCGTCCTCTATAGTTGTGGTCTGTGCGCCCCTTTTATAGGCGACGTCCGGTTACCGTAACCTGCCCTTGGTCCGTTGAATAGTCTTCTCCTTCTGCATTGCCGTGTAATGGACGCGTAAGATCCACCGTATAATCGAGTGCAATCCCTTTATCCCATCCAAATTGCCGTGCCGGACTGCTACCCGGCAACACGTGTCTTTCTCTATGCGGACGGTTTGACGAGATCTGCCGCCAACTTGTCAGTGGCCTGTGTCAGATGTGCCTTGGTACTGTGGTCGCATTTAACTCTCGGTGACCTTCAGGACCCGCAGCGTATCCTGTGCGCGGCGCGGCACAATCTGCCTTGGGTCCTGAGCCTCGGGCTTCATAAGCCCGGGAAAAGCGAGTGGCTTTGAGCTTTCGAGGCGGGGAAGCTCGGGCGCGAGCTTGCCAAGCTCGGGCGTGAGCTTACCAAGCTCGTGTGTACTTCCCGTGGGGCCGGAGGTAAGTTAGTGGGCCGTATCTCCATGGGCCACGCACTTTTCCCAACAAAAGTATACTCACCATCGCCTTTTATGCGGGGCTGCTCATTCCAACGAGCAGGTTGTGATCAGCAATGGTATCTCGAGGAAGAGATGTATCAAGATAAAGATTTCACTGCTAGAGTTCAAGACGAAGATTTCTCTGACGCCTAGGACGCTACTACAGCTCGCATGTGGGATTGATTATTGTATTTTGCCTCTTTTATTTGGAGTTATGGAAGACTGTTAAGACTTCCGCTGCATGATAGACGTTCGTTGTGTAAGGCCTGCGTGCCTGAATTTTGTATTCTGATTTAGCACCTTGTAACGCGCTCCGATGTAATATTTGTTCGAATTGTAATGGCAATGATCCAAAGATCTAAAATCTGTGTGTACTAGCTACTTGATTCAGGGACTAGTACAGATAAAGCATAGAAAGGACTCGACTCCGTTTTGCGGGTCCCGACAATAGCCAGCATCCACCAAACAGCCTATATCATTATATCGCATTAGGCTGGATGTTGGTTCGCGAGCGCGGTTTGATTGCGCGCTCACCCTCGCACCCACTCACCTTTTTAGGTGAAGACGACGAGGAGGATCCGTATGACTGCCTGGAGGATGAGGATTCTCGGGAAGATGACAACCAAGATAAACGTTAAGAGGGGATCCCAGTCGCTTGCCTCACTACTACAAAAATGGTTATCCGTGCCCCCAATCACTGCCGGTTAGACCAAAACCGGCAATAATAACTTATTACTACTGGTTCGTAAGCCTCAGCAGGTTGTGCACTTAAAAACCGGTAGTAATAAAATTTATCATTGTCGGTTCGTTGCTCAAACCAACAGCGACAGCAACCTCTAGCTCCATATGCAACCTCTAGAGGGCAGCTAGCAAGAACAAGAACAGTGCGATGATGAACAGCGTTGAGGCCATCGTCGTGTCAGCGTGTAATTAATTATGCAAAGCGGCGGTGGATGGTGACCCAAGGGTTGCCAGGAGTTTTAATCACGCAGATCGTCTAGCTAGCTACTACTAGTACTTGGGATGACCGAGAGAGAGAGAGAGTAATCTCTGCACGCATTTATGTTCCACATGGTCGAGGCTAGCTACCATTGCAGTCGCTCTATGCTAGCCTGTAGCCAGTGTTGGGAGTTGGATCGTGCTTGTCTGGGCTTGCCGTTTGTTGCAGTGACTAGCGTTCAAATTAAGAGCAGATGATCAGCTAGCTAGCTTAATGTTATAGGGATCCCAATGTTATATATCTCTCCGTTGGGATTTATACGATGTATTAGAGATGGACTACAAGACTAAGGGCAATGGTCAAGTTATAAATTTACCTCTAAACTTAATTGGTTGAGAAAGTAATTAATGCTTTAAATGAACTTAATCACATTCATTCATGCCATCTTTAAATGAGGATACTATAGTAAAGATCTCACTAAAATAACGTTGAAAATTATGTGTGCCTTATATTAAACAACAAATCCAAATCTGTAATACACCCTATAAATTCCAACGGAGGGAGTATGCCCTATCTCTGTGCTGTCTGAACTGGGGTGGAGCCGTGGGCTAGAAGAACACATACGATGTTATAAGACATATTTATCGCCATGCATCGCAATGGATAATCTGATGGGATAATGAACGTAAGGCCAGGGACTGCACACAAGTTATCTGTGTATGATCGATTAATTGTCATGTGGCCATGGAACGAATTGAAACATCAATCACAACAATTCATGCAGGTTTTCATATCCAATTTGAAGTCATATATTAGCCATCAATCGATTCTACTCTCAACCTCTGCTATATATAGATGCAAGAAACTGAAGAGCACTACTATATTTGGCTTCTCTGCTCTTCCACTGCAGTGCTGTAGCATCATCATCCAGGCAATGGCTCCAGTAGCATCATCCCAATTGCTCTTCCATGGCACCATTCCACAAGCTTTGCTCTGCCTCTTGCTCTCACCTCTCCTCCTCCTCCTCCTACTGCGCTATTTCATGGCTACAAGTACCAGAAGATCAGCGGGGAGCGATGACCAGCTCCCTCCTTCGCCTCCAGGGCTGCCGGTGATAGGGCACATGCATCTCGTTGGCCGCTCCTACCCTCATGTCTCCCTCTCCAAGCTCGCCGACACGTACGGCCATGACGGCCTCATGCTTCTCCGCCTCGGGCAGGTGCCCAACCTCGTCGTGTCGTCGCCGCGCTCCGCCAAGGCGGTCATGCGCACGCACGACCACGTCTTCGCGACGCGGCCGTGGTCCGCGGCCGCCGATATCGTCATGAACGGGTCGTCGGACGTCGCCTTTGCCCCCTACGGCGAGTACTGGCGGCAGGCGAGGAAGCTCGTCACGACGCACCTGCTGAGCGGCAAGAAGGTGCAGTCGTTCCACCGCGCGCGGATGGAGGAGACGAGCCTGGTGCTCGCCAGGGTCCGGGACGCGGCGGCGGCGCATGCCGCCGTCGACATGAGCGAGCTGCTCAACTCCTTCGTGAACGACGTCGTGTGCCGCGCCGTCTCCGGCAAGTTCTTCCGGGCGGAAGGCCGGAACAAGCTGTTCCGGGAGCTCATCGAAGGGCATGAGCGTCAGCTGGGGGGTTTCAACCTCGAAGACTACTTCCCGAGGTTAGCAAAAGTAGGGCTGCTCACAAGAGTCGTGTGCGCCAGGAGCAACAAGTTCAAGAAGAGATGGGACGATGTGCTCGATGTGATCATAGAGGAGCATGCAGATGCAAGCAAGAACGATTGTAAAGAAGAAGAGAGAGACTTCATTGATGTTCTTCTCTCTCTACAGCAAGAGTTCAGTCTCACTATGGAGAATGTCAAGGCCATCCTGATAGTAAGTGCAATTGATCCCCCTAGGACGCTAGCTAGCTTATTTGTTCTCATAGATAATTAAATACTCCAAATATATATGACATGGTTGAAAACAAATCGTGGTGAAAATATGCCCATGCAAATTTGGTTTGCATCGGCACAATTGAAATCATGGTGACCACATGAAAAGTATTACTACATATGCACATCATTAATTAGTTTGTTTCTTCTTGCTGATATATATTGTGCGACAAATATTAGAACAATTAAGAATAAACCAATATGTGCATATGTTTTTATACATCTTTATGCTAAGGTGTTTAATCCATGCAGGACATGTTTGCAGCGGGAACAGACACATCATACATAGTGTTGAAATTCGCTATGGCCGAGCTTATAAGAAAGCCACACCTCATGACCAAACTACAAGCTGAAGTCAAGAGGCACACACCAAAATCCCAGAAAATGGTCACTGAGGATGACCTAAATCATATGAGCTACCTGAAAGCCGTCATCAAGGAGACACTCCGGCTACACCCACCAGTTCCGCTCCTCCTTCCACGCCTCTCCATGGACAAATGTTGTGTTAACGGGTACAGGATCCTAGCCAAAACACGCGTGATTGTCAATGCATGGGCTCTTGGCAGAGATGCCAGGTCTTGGGAGAAGGCAGAGGAGTTCATGCCAAAGAGGTTCATGGACAGTGGCAGCAATGCAGCGATCGACTTCAATGGGAGAGATTTCCAATTTGTTCCATTCGGTGCCGGTCGAAGGATCTGTCCCGGGATGAATTTTGGGATCACTACTGTAAAAATCATGCTGGCCAATCTCGTAATTGCTTTGATCGGGACCGCCGACGGGATGAAGAAAGAGGATGTCGGCATGATGGATGTGTTTGGACTCACCCTGCGTCGCAAGGAGAAACTCCTTCTCGTCCCAAGATCTCATGGTGTCAATCATACATAACAAACGCAAATCCTATGCATATACTTATGTGTAAATTGACAAGTCATAAATCTTATACAAATGAATAGAGTAGTAATATATTTAACGACTTTGAATTGGATGAGAAAAAAGTGTGTAGAGTTTTTGTTCTACACCGGTCTGACCGGCTTAGCACATGCGGTCAGATCGGTGGGCATTCAGATCATCGGGGCGCTGGTGATTTGACAGGTGACTTGAGACTGAGATTTGTTTGGTTTGTTAAAATTTGATGATTTGGATTTGGATTGAAATCGGATTATATGACATGTTTCAGCTGGATAATATAAAGAAATTTAGAAATCAACATAAGTAAAATCGGAAAGAATTTGGGGTCGAAAATAATTTCCTTGTTTTCGTTGATTACAGGAATCCAGAGATAAGTCATAGAGATCAAATGGTCAGGAGTTCATGCAGGTAAGATCAATGTCCTGAGTTAAAACAACCCATTGTGTTGTAAGACTATGTGGAGATCTTTATGTGGTGATATATATTGACTTTATTTGATCTTGTCAAGGAGTTTGTGTTTGAGATTTGTTTTGAGCCGGGTGGTCTTCATAGCTCTTGTAGAGAACTTTGAGACGAAGGTTTTTCATTTTCAATGAAAAGTCATTTGATGCACGAATTAATTAGTATAAATTTTATAAGCTGCTGTGTACTTGAGGTGCAAATTTTGCATGCTGTGATTAATGTTGATTTTGGATTAATTAGAGCTATTTCATGATTATGGATGCTAATGTATTAACTTGCAGGGAGGTAAGTGCGCGAGAAACCATTGATTTAGTGACCAAAACACTGTGGGAAATACTTGACTTGTCATTGTTAATAGGCCTTATAATGGCTAAAACGAATTTTGTCACTATCTTGTCGATTATTAGTGGCCAAAAGCAGTATTGCCACAAGATGTCCCATTAGTGACGATATAACAGTGGCAAAAACATGTTCTACCGCTACTAGCCGTGTTTGCTATGACCACACCCATTTTTTTCTTACTACTAATCCGAATATTAGTGTCCATACACCAAATTTCTCACAATTTTAACGATTACTAGTGATAAGCTGCTTGATTGCCACAAGATGAATTATTAGTGGCTAAGAAATTCTGACAAAACTTTGTTTTTTGTCACAGCTTCGTAGGTTTGGGATGACCACACCAATTTTCGTCATGTTTTAATCTAATATTAGTGTCCACCCCCATAGTCCTCACAACTTTACTTAGTTGCAGTGACCAAAATACTGGATTGTCATAAGATAATATAGTTGGGATCAAAACACAATGAGGTAAAACATTTTTGCCACAGCTTGTTACTTTTGTGGTGACAACTATTTTGGCAATTACCAGTGACCAAATAATAAAATCCTCATTGGTTAACTGATCATTAGTGACCAAATATTGGAATCCTCACTAATTCATTAATTATTAGTGACCAAAAGCTATATCGCATAAGATATTATAGTATTCTTTTAATAGTGACACCGTTCAATCATTTATTAATGGCTACATACTAGGTTCCTCGCAACCTTATCAATTATTAGTGACAAAATACAATATCATCACAGGATGTTGTAGTAGTGACCATACTGTAGTGAGGAGATATAATAATATTATCAGTCATTGTGTTCAGACTTAAGATAAACACTAAAATAATTATTCTGCCAGTTTATCATAAGAGAAGAATCAAATTGCAAAGTTACCATAAGAGGGCCAAATTAAAATATCTGAGCACCCTACTGCATTGACATCATATTCTAAGGACTAGTATGCGAAATAACCAACAAGAATATGCTTGGTACGGGGCTATATTGGAACACTAAGCACCCTTCTCAGATTAATCAAGAACCACGGACTAAATTGCAAAGTGGCCATAATCTAAAATCCCTAATTCCCCTCTCCACTCATTGCATTCATCTACCACGTTCACAAACTGACTGAGAGAGAGGAAGAGAGGAAGGAAGGGAGCCGGGAGGAGAAGGGGAGCCGACAGGGGTCGCCAGAGCTGCTCACTGTGGATCCACCGATAGCGGGTGGCTCTGGTGCCTAAAGGGGCCTGCAGCCAGGGGTGGCAACCGGGACCGAGGCCGCGCATGGCCGGGGGCCTGGCAAGCCGCCCTAGGCGCCGGCTTGCCCAACACTGTCCCCTGCACCACCGTCAACAAAGTCTGCTCCTCTAGGATGAAAGGTAATCCATTTCCTTACCTGCAATTGCGCTCTGCTCATCAATGGCTCATTTTCTTGGGAAATTACCCCTGCGTGTACATAATTTTGATGCATAAAAAAGCTTAAATACATTCAAAAGAACGTGGCAGCACAAGCTTAAATACATTCAAATTTTAAGTTGGGCATTAGTAACCATCAACAAACCTTTGGTTTTCTTCAGAATTGACATATTTTCTATGGTGATCTATATGCAGTTTGATCCAGTAAAACTGAGGAAACCTAGGCTAAATTTTAAGAAGAATGGTTCGGTAACTGCCGGCAATGCTTCTAGCACAAGGTTCACTCTTCGGTTACTCTTGCTAGTTGTATACTATCTTTATAAATATCTTCATAACTGAAAAACTTGCAGAGTAATTGACATGCAACCAAAGTCTAGTATAGTACCATGTTCTCAGATAAGGTGTTTGCAAACTTTGCATTATAGCTTTGTTTCTATGTGACCAAACTACCTTCTGTGCAACTAAACTAGTAAAAATTTGGAATCTGTGTTATCTCATCCTAGATTGTACTGAAGCTAGATTATTTCAAAGTTTAAGCCTTAAACTTTCTCTACGGTTAAGCTACATTATGTTAAGCTGAAAAGATAGGTAGCTTGAAAAACTGCAATGCTTCTAGCATAAGGTAAGTATTGTTTACTCAATGTATAACTTGTATTCCATTCTTATCTTCCAATCTACAGCGATGGTGCTGCTGCAATTGTGCTAGTCAATGGAGAGAAAGCTAAGAAGCTTGGCCTTCAAGTTATTGCAAGGATCAGAGGGTACGCTGAGTCGCTGATGCAGCTCAGGTAAATCTTATATGCCCTGTCTTTCAATCCATGTCTGTCAAAGAAAAGTCACGTTGACAAGTTTTTGACCAATTCTTCCTGTTAAGTGAATACCTATACTTGCATTATCCTTTTCTGTGTGTCAAAGCTCTCAACTAGGCATATTGGTTTTTCTATTCAATGATCTATTGATGTAGGCTTATTGGTTATCCTGTAATTTGTGTTATGCATTACTGTAACTCTGTTATATTAGTTCTTTACAAGTACAGGCACCTGAGCTATTTATGACAGCACCTGCTCTTGCTATTTGAAAGGCTATATCAAATTCGGGTCTCCAAACTTCAAAGATAGATTACAATGAGATAAATGAAGCTTTCTCTGTATGTTCTTGGTCTTTTCAATTTTAGTAGTAGGCAGACCTGAAGCATGAGCCTAAACTACATGGTTCTGGACATTGGCAGGTTGTTGCGTTAACAAATCAGAGGCTTCAGGGTATCCCTTCCGTGAGTTAATAAATTTTTCTTGACTATACTTTCGAAAATAGGTATTCCTAAATCATTTTGTTCTTCATTATCATCTATCACAACTATTGGATCCGCTTTGATAGTTTTAGCTTGAGCATCAGGTCTATTCAGCGGTCTATCTTCATCATCTTGTGATATATTTGGGGAAAAAATTAGCTATATGACACTCAATTCGTATGCCAATTTGCTTGTGTTTATGATATGTGGGACCATCTGTGTCTATGAAAGTGGACTAGGATGGCATACACCGAAATGCAAATTTTAAAGAGTATCAATGGCATAAATCTCTCATATTTGGGTATGATGCAACTTTAATGTCTTCATTTTCCTGCCTGATTTAGCAGTAAAGTTGTTTGATTCGGTAATATCACTTTCTTCATCATTGGGTGGTGCTCAATTTTCTGTAACATGACCAATCAAGTATGTTTATAGACTTTCATGACCTTTCAATGACTTCTCTAGTACACAACTGCATAATCTAATGATCAAAATTGTTTCATGTTTATAGGAAACTACAAATGGAGGAGATTGATTTTTGACGGTTGCATGCATCCAACTAGGGTCCATGATTCGTGGTGTTTATCATTTATAGTCTACATTTTCATGTATTTATACATATATTTGAAACAATTTGTTGCTTGGATGTAAGACTTGAATATATTTATTTTTGCTTCTTATGGAATTTATGAAATTTAGTGTGTGATGACTATTATGGTTTCTGAGGCAAATGTTTTTATCACTATAGGTTTAACAAATTTGAACAAAAATGGTGCCATAATTGGGCTTCTCGCTTAAGTTGTGACATATTTTTGTCACTAGTACTATTATTTATCCGGCGTAACAATCTCTAATAATGTCAAACTTTATCGCCATACCTTTTTTGTTAAGTTGTCACGGTTGCATATTATATTTGTTACGAATTCTTGGTCAAAATACTTTAGGAGACGAGATGAAGGTTATCGGCACTATAAGTCTCAAAAGCGATGACATCAGTGTCACTAGTCATCCTGTATTTGTGGTTATATAATTCGTCACTTATGTATATCGTAATTGTGGCTATTTAATGGTAACTAGTAGTCATGTATTGTGGAACATTTAGTTGTCACTATAAACATTAGACGTGATGAAATGGGTCTCACTAGTTTATGCGTATATGTGATGATGAATGTCATCCTTAATGGTCCTGTCATTAGTGATACGACTTGTCGTCACTATTAATGAAAATGTCGCTACTATAGTAGTTGTGACGGGACTATCTGCGAGGACGCGTGACAGAGAGAAAAATAGCCACTACGTTTATTAGTGGTGAAAATTAGGCCTTTTCTGACAAATTATATCGCCACAAAAAACCTTTTTTCTTGGTTTAGGTGAGATATTAATGAAGATGTGTTGATCCATTTTAGTGCAAGTTTGGAGAAGTTGTGGTTGTCGAAAGGTACCGAAACTAGATTGGGAGAACTAGGGTCCGAAACGGTCGAGGATGTCAGCGGGACAGTTGGTCTCCAACTGGGCTCACGTGTATGTCATGGAGATGGACTTCAGTTGGAAATTGTGTTGGTCTATTTGAGTGCAGGTTTAGAGGCATCTGTTGTCGTTAGTGGGTACCGGGACTAGGTTGGGACAATCAAGATCCAAAATGGTTAAAGATAACGGTAGGATGGTTGGGCTCAAACTGGACTAACGTGGACGTCATGGAGATGGACTTGAGGTGGCTCAAGATTTCCGGTTCGGGTTGGAGGCCCAAAGGAGTGGAAAATGAGCGGTCAAGTTAAGGGATAAATGCCCATTGCATTGGGTTGACCGAGATTTGTGCATAGCCCATGTAAGGCCTTATGTGTAGCATGTGTGGTCCATGAAGGCCTATGTATTTGGCTTATTGGAGAGGGAGGTTTCCTACCTTACTGTTTCCTACCTTACTCATCTAAGAGTGTTGGTTACTTTGGCCTATATAAGTAAGGTGGGGAAGGCTATCTCTCTCATCAATTGCAAGGGTTTTGTATTTTGCTCTTGAGAACTTTGCTCATTATGGTGTGGTTTTAAACAAACACAAAAATACAGTGAAACTGAAGTTAAACAAGTTCTTGAGTTGTTCTTAGGATCTAGCTTGTGGGGCCTGTTTGGTTGGCGTATAACATTGTCACACTCTGACACGTCTCAGATTAGGCAAGTTTGACCGAGTTAGGCGTGTGTTTGGTTTATTGCCACACTTGTGGTAGGATTGGTCTTTTTTTTTGCACGGGTCCCACATGCAAGTGGCTCATGAAAGTGTGGCAAGATTTCTTTAGGCATGCTAAAGTGTGGTAGAGAAATTTATGAACTAATCTTAGGCGAGTTGGATAACTTAGGCGTGGCAAATTTAGCCAAATTTGGCGTCAAACCAAACAGGCCAATTTTCTATTTATTCTTGCAAGTTTTTGTCAAAGTGAGATTTTCTTCGTGTTCTTGGGTTATTCATACTTTCCATGACAAGTGGGTAGACCTTATTGTTTGTTGATCATATTTGATCTATATAAACCCATGAGCAAGGTTTGAAATAAGTTTGAGAGGAAGTTTTTCAAGTTTTCTTTTTCTTACTCTAGTTCGTCGGTTATTTTTTTACGTAGCAGTTTTTCTAAATTTTATATCTTTTTTTTTTGACATGATATGGATGTGATTATTTTTGGGTTAGATTCTTAGCTTCCATATCTATTTGTGATAAAAAATTTCATAGGGCTGTGAAATACCGAACCTGGCGACTAGAGGGGGTGAATAGGAGCCGAATAAATTTTTTCGCAAGGAGATGAATGATGCTCTTCACTTAACGCACCTCAAAGATGACATCCCGCAAGAAGAGCCATATTTCTGGTTTTAAGTGCTCAAACAAAAGTAATCTTAGTCAAAAGTGGGTGCACTCAAAGACAAAACACTCCAACTAAAAAGGTGCTTTAGGAAAAGCACACATGAATATTCCAATAGAAATCAATTATGATCACATGAGTGGTTGCTGGCTTTCTTAGGCTCTAAAAATTATGAAAAATTTTTACTCTATGTCTTGATGAGTCATGCAGCCTCCAGCCAAGTTTCAGATCAAAACTAGGGACAGAAAATTCAGGATAAAAATCGTGAACGAAGAACTCTCTGGAACTCGCGCATAGAAAGTTTGAAGCTCGGTATTCACCTCATAGCTCTCAAACAAAGAATCTAGATGACTCCAAAATTTTTTCACAGGTAGATATGGAAGTCACAGACCTTCTCCCACTAGAATCACTCAAAAAGGATTTTGCTTGATTTTTCTAAAATTCCTAGACCAACTGCTATGCTAGTAAATCCTTCCTGCCTTCAAGAACAAGAAAGACAAGAACTTGATCTCTTGTTTATCATAGGTTGCCAAATGTCTCAAATCATGTGTGCAACCACAAAACATCATGGATCAGCAGCATGTGGAAGGAGAGGAGGCAAAAAATAGGTTGCAACAAAAAGCACCAAAGAAAAGACATCAAACACATGAATTAGACAAGAACGATGCCGGCCATGATCTGAGGAACTAGTTTCTATTGCTTGAAAGGGTTTGTTCATAACCACACCTAGGTGAGCAAAGCTCATAAAAGAGCAAAATACAAGGCACAAAACCTTAGCCCAAGACTTGGTGGAGGCAGCCCTCTCCACCCCTCCTTATATTGGGCAACCGGGTGAACCTCCACCCTTCATAACTTCCTTGACTTTCATGTAGCCTCATCAAGGGCTAGGATTCACCCACTCAACCAGCCACTTATATGGGTCTAAACCACTCACACACAGTCTAACATGGGCCAAATATGCCATACATGGGTTTTACACAAAACCCGATCAACCCGATGCAACGGGCCTTCATCTGCCGGACTCGACTGCTCCGTTTCGGTGCCTTCGGGCCTCTAACCGGATCCGGAACCTTTGAGCCACCTCAAGTCCTTCTCCACAGCGTCCTTATGAGCCCTAAGCTTTATCCCATCCGTCTCACGACATTAACACCATTCTAGACCTTGATCCACCTGATCTAGTCCTGGTATTGTTGCTGACCACAGTTGCCTCTAAGCTTGCGCCCACAAGGACCAAACCATTTTCTACAAGCAAAAATATTTTCTTACTTTTGATTCCTACATGTTAGTTCAATTTTATCATGAATTCAAACATATATGACTACATACCTAAGTTCCCACTTGAACTGAAATCGAAACCTTTCAAACCCGTGCTTCCCGCAGCACAACAGAACAAAGATAGAAATTTCAAAAATACTTCCCTTGCTCAAATGAAAGAAGTCATAATACGAAAAAGATGCGTCTCAAAATTCTCTACAAAATCCGTATATAACATTTTTCTATCCAAGCTCGTGAAGACCTCAAAAGTGTAAAATACTCTATACTACCATAAATGGCCGAACCGGCTCAAATTAGTCTCAAAAGCAAACCCTTCAACTAAAACAACTCAAGTCATATACTCATCACAATAAGAAGACCTCCACATGGTCTCACAATCTCCTTCTTGATGAGTATATTAACAAATATCAAAAGGTATGAATGAAGATTTGTTTTGAGACGATAAAGCAAATCAAATTTGCAAAATCATACTTGGACTAAAGGAAAGAACAATTTGTCAACATGTCCAAGTAGACTTAAGTTTTCACAAAATACCTCATTTATAATAAATAATGCCCTTTCAAAAATACTCTCCCCCTTTTGGCAATATAGGCATCATGACAATGTCAAATGCATAATTTTCCCTTTTCTCACAAAGTTTACCCTAAAATGAAATAATAAACATATATGTATGAAGTGCAACCTAGAGGGGCTTTGTAAATTAGCCAAATGAACATTTAGCACAAAATGCACTTAACTAGCCAAATAGCAACATAAGCCCACTAGTTCATATTGAAATAGTTAAATGATATCCATGCTAGGTAGTAAAAGTTAAAGAAATACGATTTTGCATGGTGTAACTAGAAACCTTACATTTGAAAATCTCAAAACTAAAATAGGTGTAAATGCAAAGATTTAAATGGGCATGCAAGAATTTAACTTATGCAACATATTGGGAGATCTAAAGACACATGTAAAGACCTTAATGTCACCTATTGCTACTATTTTCATTGGTTTTTTTTTTATTTTTCATAGCAAACTCAGATTTTGGAGAGTGATCCCTAGCAAAGCATATTCTCGACTAGGAGCCATCGACAAAGGCCTCCTAGGTCACTCTCCTCCTCATGTTTGTTTGCATTTTTTTCTCTTTTTTTTAATTTCTTTCCACAGACATTTCCAATGTTTTTGTATTTTCATGTACAAGAGTACTCTGAAGGTCAAAACATGAGCAATAGGTTCAATCCCAAGTTGCAACAAGGATTCGAGCTAGACCAAAGGAATTCAAAGCATGCACAAGAGTCTAGTTAAAAGATTTAACAAGAAAAAGTTCTAGATTCATCAAATTTTCAAGAAAAACTAAAAATGTATTTAATTTTCAGCTAGCCTAACATGTACAAGATACTATTTTCAAAATGAACCAGCTAGGTAGAAGTGTCATTTAGAAGCTAAAGCACATTTCACCACAAAACCTCAAAACCCTAATAGACAAAGCCCTGAAAATATAAATAAAACTAAATGCAATGCAAAATTGCAATAAAATCTCCAAACTCCCTCTCAAACAAAGAATCACTCATCCGAGAGAAAACAGAAGAGATAAGGAGCTGAAGAAACTCACAGGGCAGTCTAAGAGTAAAGATGAGAGACAGATAACTCTAAAGGCTTAGAAACACACTCATCTACCCAAGCCACAGACTAGAAAAGGAAGCCTACAACTCGACTAATAGAGAAACTAAACATAGACCCTGTCTAACCAGGGGGCCCAATAACTGCTAGACCCAAAAGCCTGTGTGAAACTCAACTAGCTAAAGTAGAGGACATTGCTAATCACACATAATAGCAATCTATGAGGTAAGAAGCAGTGGTTAGAGAAATGAAACTGACTCTCTAAACCTGCCCAAGACTACGCCCAGAATGCAAATATGCAAATACAGAAATTTAAAAGCATATATACATATAGACATATATTACAAAGACTAGCTCCCCCTCAACTAATGCCTAAAGGGCTCACCACCCCAAGCTCTCCCCTAAGAGTCACAAACCTAGAGCTGTCCAAGGGCTTGGTGAAGATATCAGCAAGCTGGTGGTCACTCTTCACAAACTGAAGCACTATGTCTCCCTTCTCCACATGGTCTCTAAAAAAGTGGTGCCTGATATCTATGTGCCTAGTCCTAGAGTGTTGCACTAGGTTTTTGGCAATGTTTATGCGAGAGGTGTTGTGATAGAAAAGTGGAACACTCTCTAAGATCAACCTAAAGTCCCCTAAGGTAGAACACATCCAAAGCACTTGACTACAGCAACTGGCCGCAACCACATACTTGGCCTCTGCAGTCAAGGTAGTCAGAGTCGGGATCCTAAGTTGGATCGATTTTCCCTGGAAAGAATCGAGTCGTAGTATCCAATCGTAAAATCGAGGATTCTATCTAATTTGTAAAATAAATATATTTTTTGTTCTCCACTGTACTTTTATATTATATATATATAGTTGAGCTCCGGTGCTTTGCAAAGCACCGAAGACGCCGTGCTTTGCGTCTAGTTTATAAAATCCGATACTCAAAATGGACAATCTGAACCATCCATCTTGATCTTCTCGTTAAAATCTCTTACATGACCAAATTTCGTATTTTTTTGAATTTTTTTGCTATTTTTTTTGTATTTTTGAAAACCAGAAAATTTGGACACTCCATAACTAATTAGATCGGTGATGTTCAAAAATACAAAACAAATAGCAAAAAATTTAAAAAATTATGAAATTTGGTCATGTAAGAGATTTCAATGAGAAGATCAAGATGGATATATCATGATTCGATTGAATCACACACTAATTAATATTATGATTGCTGTCAATTATCAAAAATAGCTTCTAAACCTTATCTGGAGTAGGATCGCGATTCTACACGATTCTACGATTTGGATCGCGATCCTACCCCGATCCTATGTGATCCCAATTCACTAAGCGACTCAGATCGACATGCTTCCATAGGATCGTAGAATCGCACGACTCTACGAGTAGGATCGCGACTTTAACTACCTTGTCTGCAGTAGACTGTTTAACACCTGACTGCTTCCTAGAAGATCAAAAGACAAGGGAAGTGCCAAGAAATTGGCAAGTGTCAGAAGTGCTCTTCCTATCTATCTAACAGCCAGCAAAATCTGCATCTGAAAAGACTCTAAAGAACAGACAAGAAGAGGAAGACTACCAAATCCTAAAGTCCAGGGTAGCTCTAAGGGCACCTGGAAACTCAACAGAAAGCTTGCGCTGAAGACTTCGAAAATGATTAAAAGTTACTTCCTTGGTAACCATGAAGAAAACCCAAGAGAACCTCGAGAAGTTATCAACCACAACAAGCACGTACCATTTGCTACCCTACAGATTGCACTCGAGCAGGACCAATAGTGTCCATGTGCAAAAGCTGTCCTAGTGCATCTGTCATCACAAGGGTGATCGGTGGGTGAACTGCAGCAACCATCTTGCCATAGCGACAAAGAGCACACAAACCAAATCATTGACCATTTTGAGTTTGGGCAAATCGCGAATAAGGTCATGGCTGCTAACTCTAGTCAAGCAATTAAAACCAATGTGACCAAGTCTCCTATGCCAAAAGGAGAGATCACGGGATTCTAAAACAACTAAGCAATGTGGAGAGCCAACAGAAGAAGCATCAAAATCAGCACGGAAGACACTCCCAACATAAAAAATCTCGCAAACAAACTCCCAAGAAGAACCAAGAATCTATAAGCAATTATTCATGAAACAAACCTCAAAGCCATCATCGGTAAGCTGAGACACAGAAAACAAATTGTACCTCAGTTTACTAACTAAGGCAACATCCTTAAGCACAAAGTGCTCACTAACCTGAATTGGCCCTTTGGCAAGCACCCTACCTAAAGAAGCATCCCCAAAGATGATGGATTCACCATTTGGGACACGGACGAAGGAAGAGAACCAACAAGAATATCCGGTCACGTGTTGACAACACTCGGAGTCAAAAAACTAAACCTCTCCCTTCCCCGCCCGACGCACCTGCTCAATGAAATAGAGAAGTGAGTGACTCAGTATTGGGACAAATCAAGATAGATTTATGAACCCAATACCGAGTTACACCATAAACAACAGAAACACCCCTTGAGCTAGCATCCTGACGTCTCTCAACTTTCAAAAACCCTGAAGGAACCCCCATATGACGTCTAGGCGCCACATTTGGGTTAGGTCACCATGGTGCAAAGGCTGGTCCACCCCAAGTGTGCCGCTCAGGTCTCCTATCACCCAAAGTACGAGAAAAACCACGTTGTAGGTGTCTACCTCCACGAGGCAAAGAAGGCACACCCTAAGGATGACGAGAACCAAAACCTCGGAAAGCGCTAGGTCCAGCAACAGGACCAACAACCTGTGCACCTAGACTTACCCTTCACACAACTACAAGAGCCAACTGCCTAGCTGTCTGTCTAGGAGCTGTGGATGCCTTTGGAGCTCTCAAGGTCTGAGCATGACCCTGAAAACCCCTAGGAGTAGAAGCACGCTGACACCTAGCAACTCTAGCTCTCCTAAAGCAAAACTCAACCGATTATCCATTCTTCTGACAGAAAGTCCATGTAAACTTTGCTCTACTAGGAGTAGAAGTCACAGGGGGAACAACCTTCTGACTAGAAGTCTCTTGGACAAAACCAGCAGATCAAAACACAGTCCTCTCAGGGACTCCTGAAGAAACCTCAACCATCTGGCCATCCTCACCAGTAGTGACAATCTTGGCAGGATGGCACTTGATGTGCTTAAACTAGTCAAAGCCTAGACCTTTACCCTTGAAAATTTTTGACTTATCCAAGATCAAATTGAGCTTCTTCTTACCACCAACAAACTTCTTAAGAGTGCTCACAAGGTACTCACACTTCTGATGAAGCTGGAGACACAAGTCACAAGCAACAGGAGATAAGACACTAGAAGAATCCTGATCATCTAACTTGTCCTTACCTAGAGCCCTGCAACATCTCTCACTCAACATATCCACCTCTTTACTAAGAGCAACACAGGAAAGGCACTCAGCATTCTTGACTTGAGCTAGCTGACTCTCAAACCTCTTGCTAAGATCCACATAGACTACCCATTTCTCCCTCCAATTCATCACAATGAACACAAGTAGAGCTAGCAAGCAGGGTGTGATTCATCTTAGCAATTTTATTTTTCATGTTTAAATTCTCTAATTTAAAAGTGAGATAGTCTCGACAGGTAGAAGCTGAGTGAAAACTGTAATCCTCATTTGGACTGATAGGGTCCTTAGGTGCTCCAAGATCTCTATAGCTCTCATCTGAGCTAACTGGGTCCTTAGGTGTGTCATGTGAAAGATGTACAACAGGATCAGGACAAGCAAACAACAATGCAGAGGGATCAATCATACTAGGTGTCATGAGGCTAGGAGTAGAAGTAGCAACAACAAGAGCATCTCTAGCCTGATCTAGTTCAAGCAACACACTAGCATGTATCCTCCTAAGTAACTCGAGCTTAGTAAACATACTATCATGCAAGGTTCTTAGTTCATTCAACCCCTGCACAAGCTTATAACATTCTCTCCAGCCATCAGAATCTACCGGCTGAGGAGGCACAAAGCACTTCAAGTTCTCCAACTTTTGGGTCAAACCAGCTACCCCCTCCAGCTCCCTACACCTAGCTCTAGACTTGGCATGGAATCGACCTAGCTTCAGAAATGCATCATTGAGCTCCTCGTAGGTTGGTACCTCAGTGTCAGAGTCGGTGTAGTGGTTGGAGTCGCTCGCTCCATCCTCGTCGGCCATGAAGCACATGTCGGTATAGCCGTCGTCGTCGTCGTCATTCTTAGGCTTCTGGTCATCATCTCTATCATCGCTCCAAGTCTCCTCTGAGTCCAAAATGTTGACCTCATCCAAGGCAACCAACACCTTCTGGAAGAGTCTCTTCTAGGCATCAGCTTCTTGGCTTCTTGTCACTCCGAGAACTTGGGCTTCT
Source organism: Olyra latifolia (assembly GCA_036346145.1). Lineage (NCBI taxonomy): Eukaryota > Viridiplantae > Streptophyta > Magnoliopsida > Poales > Poaceae > Olyra > Olyra latifolia. The sequence continues at coordinate 51,770,691 of CM070523.1, read as the reverse complement.
TGTCACTTCCAGGCATCAGCTTCTTGTTGCGATTCTTGTTGATGTAGTAGTTCTTATCCGGTGCCGTGTAGTCATTCTTGCCTTTCTCCAGCCTAGGGCAGTTGGCCCGAATGTGGTTAGGGCCACCACACTCAAAGCACTTGATTGGCCCTCTTCTCCTCTCACTCACTCTTTTGTAGGCTTGGTTGAATTTTCTTACGAGTAAGGCTAACTGATCCTCAGGCACTCCATCTAGCCTCTCATCAGGCATTTCACACAAAGCAGAAAGAGAGAAACTAGTGCCAAACTCCAAAGAACTCGAGGAACATCGCAAAGAAGGATCGGTGACCAAAGCTGTAGAAACTGGACTGGGCTCACAGGATAGATGCTCAAGCTTGTATGTCTTGAGGTTCGAATATAGCCCATCCAAGGTCAAAGTGGTAAGATCCGCAGTCTGCCAGATCGTGGTCACCTTCACACCCCAAATCTTCAAATCCAAGGCAGACAAGAAGTGACGAGCATTCTCAGAGTCGGTGTAGATGGTGCCAACCGACCTGAGGTTGCTAAGGATCTTGGTGAACCGACTGAAACAGGCGTCCAGTGATTCATCAGCCTTCTGCACAAAGCGATTGTATTCTCTCTTGTACTGGTCTTGCCTCACGGTCTTGATCGGGATTGTCCCCTCATGGTAGGCAACGAGGGTAGTCCAAATCTCGTGAGCAGTCTTGATATGAGAAACTAGCTCATATTCATTCCTACCCAGCCCCTGAATGATCATGTTGCGGGCTCTAGCATTCAACTCCACATCTAACTGATTGTGGATGGTGATTTCCTCATCCTTTGGTAATACATAGGGATTTTTGACTTTCAGCCAAACATTATATCTTTGTGCCATGATGTAGGATTCCATCCTGGCCTTCTTAATAGGAGAATCCAAACCGGAGAAAACAGGAGACTTCGTTGAGTACTTGTCATCCGCCATGTTTAAAACGAAAACAAGGGAAGTCTCAAAGATCGGTGAAGATCAAGAAAAGAGCGCAACCTTGCTCTGATACCAGTTGAAATACCAATCCTGGCGACAAGAGGGGGGGTGAATAGGAGCTAAATAAATTTTCTCGCAAGAAGATGAATGATACTCTTCACCCAACGCGCCTCAAAGATGACATCCCATAAGAAGAGCCATATTTCTGGTTTTTAAGTGATCAAACAAAAGTAATCTTAGTCCAAAGTGGTTGCACTCAAAGACAAAACACTCCAGCTAAAAAGGTGTTTTAGGAAAAGCACGCAGGAATATTCCAGCAGAAGTCAATTCTGATCACAGGAGTGGTTGCTGGCTTTCTTTGACTCTAAAACTTATGGGCATTTTTCTCCCTATGCCTTGATGAGTCCTACAGCCTCCAGCCAAGTTTCAGATCAAAACTCACAGAAAATTCAGAAAAAATCGTGAACCAAGAACTGTCTACAACTCACGTATAGAAAGTTTGGGGCTCAGTATTCACCTCATAGCTCTTAAACAAAGAATTCAGATGACTCCAAAATTTTTTCACAGGTAGATATGGAAGTGATGGACCTTCTCCCACTAGAATCACTCAAAAAGGATTTTTCATGATGTTTCTAAAATTCCTAGATCAACTGCTGCGCGAGTAAAACCTTCCTGTCTTCAAGAACAAGAAAGACAAGAACTTGATCTCTTGTTTATCATAGGTTGCCAACGGTCTCAAATCAGGTGTGCAATCTCGAAAAATCGGATCAACAGCATGTGGAAGAAGAGAAGGCAAATAAACAGGTTGCAACAAAAAGCACCAAAGAAAAGAGATCAAACACAAGAACTAGACAAGAACGATGTTATGATATAAGGAACTACTTTCTATTGCTTAAGAGGGTTTGTTCATAGCCACATCTAGGTGGGCAAAGTTCACAAAAGAGCAGAATACAAGACACAAAACCTCAGTCCAAGACTTGGTGGAGGCAACCCTCTCCACCCCTCCTTATATAGGGCAACCAAGTGAACCTCTACCCTTGATAGCTTCCTTGACTTCCAAGTAGCCTCATCAAGAGTTAGGATTCACCCACTCAACCTGCCACTTATATGGGCCTGAAACACTCACACACAGCCCAACATAGGCCAAATATGCCATACATGGGTTTTACACAAAACCCGATCAACCCGATGCAACGGGCCTTCATCTGCCGGACTTGATTGCTCCGTTTCCGTGCCTTCGGGTCTCTAACCCGAACCGGAACCTTTGAGCTACCTCAAGTCCTTTTCCATAGAGTCCTCATGAGCCCTAAGATTTAGCCCATCTGTCCCATGACATCATCACTATTCTAGACCTTGATCCACCCGATCTAGTCCTGGTACCGTTGCTAACAACAGTTGCCTCTAAGAGTACTTGTCATCCGGCATGTTTAAAACGAAAACAAGGGAAGTCTCAAAGATCGGTGAAGATCAAGAAAAGAGCGCAACCTTGCTCTGATACCAATTGAAATACCAAACCTGACGACCAGAGGGGGTGAATAGGAGCCAAATAAATTTTCTCGCAGGGAGATGGATACTACTCTTCACCCAACGCGCCTCAAAGATGACATCCCACAAGAAGAGCCATATTTTCGGATGTTAAGTGCTCAAACAAAAGTAATCTTAGTCCAAAGTGGTTGCACTCAAAGATAAAACACTCCAACTAAAAAGGTGCTTTAGGAAAAGCACGCAGGAATATTCTAGCAGAAATCGATTCTGATCACGGAAGTGGTTGCTTGCTTTCTTGGGCTCTACAAATTATGGGCATTTTTCTCCCTATTCCTTGATGAGACGTGCAGCCTCCAGCCAAGTTTCAGATCAAAACTTCTCACAGAAAATTCAGAAAAAATCATGAACCAAGAACTGTCTACAACTCACGTATAGAAAGTTTGGGGCATGGTATTCACCTCGTAGCTCTCAAACAAAGAATCCAGATGACTCCAAAATGTTTTCACAGGTAGATATGGAAGTCACGGACCTTCTCCCACTAGAATCACTCAAAAAGGATTTTTCTTGATGTTTCTAAAATTCCTAGACCAACTGCCGCGCGAGTAAAACCTTCCCGCCTTCAAGAACTTGATCTCTTGTTTATCACAGGTTGCCAAAGGTCTCAAATCAAGTGTGCAACCTCGAAACATCATGGATCAACAGCATGTGGAAGAAGAGAAGGCTAATAAACAGGTTGCAACAAAATACACCAAAGAAAAAAGATCAAACACAAGAACTAGACAAGAACGATGTTATAATATGAGAAACTAGTTTCTATTGCTTAAGAGGGTTTGTTCACAGCCACTCCTAGGTGGGAAAAGCTCACACAAGAGCGGAATACAAGCCACAAAATCATAGCCCAAGACTTGATGGAGGCAGCCCTCTCCACCCCTCCTTATATAGGGCAATCGAGTGAACCTCCACCCTTGATAGTTTCCTTGGCTTCCAAGTAGCCTCATCAAGGGTTAGGATTCACCCACTCAACTAGCCACTTATATGGGCCTAAACCACACACACAAAGTTCAACATGGCCCAAATATGGCATACATGGGATTTACACAAAACCCGATCAACCCGATGCAACGGGCCTTCATCTGTCGGAGTTGACCGCTCCGTTTTCGTGCCTTTGGGCCTCTAACCCGAACCGAAACCTTTAAGCCACCTCAAGTCCTTCTCCATAGCGTTCTCATGAGCCCCAAGCTTTAGCCCATCCATCCCACGACATCATCACAGTTCTGGACCTTGATCCACCCGATCTAGTCCCGATACCGTTGCTGACCACAATTGCCTCCAAGCCTGCCCCCACAAGGACCAAACCATTTTTCACAAGCAAAAATATTTTCTTACCTTTGTTTCCTACATGTTAGTCTAATTTTATCATGAATTCAAACATATATGACTACATGCCTAAGTTCCTACTTGAACTGAAATCGAAATCTTTCAAACCGATGCTTCCCCAGCACAACAGAACAAAGATAGAAATTTCAAAAATATTTCCCTTGCTCAAGTAAAAGAAGTCATAATACGAAAAAGATGCGTCTCAAAATTCTTTACAAAATCCGTATGTAACATTTTTTCATGCGAGCTCGGAAAGATCCTCAAAAGTGCAAAATACTCTATGCTACCATAAATAGCCGAACCGGCTTAAATTAGTCTCAAAAGGAAACCCTTCAACTGAAACAACTCAAGTCATATTCTCATCACAACAAGAAAAGCTCCACATGGTCTCACAGGCTGCCACGGTTTAAGATCTATGGAAGTTTTCCGAATCGTCTATTTGCTGTCTGAATTCTTGTACAGAAGAGCTTTTGATTTTTGCTTCTTTTTTCTCTGGTCTTAGATGAAGGTGATTATTTTTGTGTTAGATCTGTGACTTCTATATCTAGCTCAAGTAAAAAATCTGAAGTCCATATGATTCAAGGTTTGGGCGTGTTATGAAGGTTTTACTGAGCCCTAACCGTACGTTCTGTATGAGTTCTATTGCGCAGAGATTGTTATTTTCACCCAATTCTTTATAGGCATAATTTGAATGTGAATTTTGGTGGGTGGCTGTGTGACACTTTTTTTATCTATGGTTCAAATTTCAAATCCAAAAGATCTTTTTATGCTGAAAGTTTCATTTTACTTTTCAAAAGTAGCTTGGCTTTTCTTTATATTTCTATTTTTCTAAACATGCTTTTGGTGTGATTCCTTTTGTGTTGATTTCTTGACCTCCAATACCATCTAGTGATTTAATCTCATGATCATATGATTCACATTTTGAATTCGACACTCCTTTCTTCTCTCGCTAGTTTGTGGGTTGGACTGCCACCACCTAGTTACTTGAAGGCTTGATTTTCTTTGTGTGTTTCTTGTCCTGCCTCTATCCTTAATAGCTCTCATAGCTATTTGAGAATAATAGCAATATGTCGTGAGTATTGCGATATGTTTTTTAAAAAGTGTCAAGATTCATTTGGCGTCAATTCAACCTACCTTCTATCCGCCATACCGGTTCTTCATAGGTCAATGATGTGCATTAGCAAGAAGTTGACCAACTCTTCTCTTCTCGAGTATTCTTACCTTGTTGGAATTCAAGCATATACCTGAAGGGATTTCAATCATCTATAAGTAAGAAGCGTAAGTACGAGCATATATTGTATTTATAGTTATCACAGATTGTTTGTATAGAGAATTGTGGTTGTGTTAAGAGGTTAATTTGTTAATGTGGCAACTATCACATACGGTTTTATATGCAAACTATAATCGTAGGCACGGCACATGACCAATCTGAGTTTCACATGTGGTAGGATCACGTTTAGTATTGGCATGTTGAGTTGCTTGCGTCCCTTATTAGGCTGGTCTCCGTACGAGGCATATAGGCCGGTCATGATGAAGTGATGTTGTTTATGTCGCATCGGCTGATCGTCGAACGCGTCAGCCGCTTCTTCAGTTTTGAGCTTCTTCTCTTTCTGTAAAGTTGTGCAGACTCAAAAAAAATTAGAAAACAATAATGAGAGATCAAATCACTGCAGAAAGCTGACAGGTTGACAAAGATTTGAGGAAATCTAGTAGCTCCAAAAATATGTACGTACACGTCCGCGTCAAGTTATTTGCGGAAATCATATTTATTTGTACGTACAAGGCACGTCTAGCTAGTTTGAAATCTCGCTTTTCCAGATTACTCTTGTTGATTAGCTATACTTCCTGTCGCGGTCATATGAATCAAATCATTGTCAACTTAATCAATTGCATGCATGCCTCAATCTCAATGATTAACATCATTTTCATGCTTGCATACGCATGGTACAAGGATGTGCGGCCAAGTGTAATAATCATGCCACTGGACAATAATTCTGCAAAGTAGTCAAGAATGAATCATCGTCATGTCGGACAATTTCTCTGGATTTATCCACTAAATCTTCACCGTCCATCCACTTGTCTTTTTCTCCATCGCTTGGTAGAAATTATAATCAAGTTTAATTTGCTCAATCTTTACACGGCTCAGCTAGCTAGATAGATAATCGCCGGCCTAGCAAGGGAAAGAGAGTTTTCCCACGCAACAACAACTGATCATATCGTATCACAAATTAACCAGATGTTTCTCAGGAAGTCTAGCGAATATCTCCGCGAACGTGTTGTGTGCACACTGCGATTTCAAACTATTTTGGGATGTTAGGCGAAAGGAAGAAAAACACAATGATTCCGGAGGAAAGAATATACTTCAAAAGCTGGTTGAGGCTCAGACTCAACCATCTGTGCTTTGCAGATGATCTTTTTTTTTATTCTGCGGTGGTGATCTGAATTCTATCCAAGAGCTTACTAGCATCATGACTCATTTTAATAGAGTGGTTGGGGTTTTAGTTAATGTCAAAAAAGTAAGATCTTCTTCTGTGGTATTTCCATGTCTTTGAAACAAACTATTTTTGAGTGTGTCTTTAATGAAGAGATTTTACCACATGGAATGGCATGATTGGCAAATAAAAAGAAAAAGTTTACATGCTGAGCGCATACTTTAGTGCCACTAATTAGTGACGTATGTTTTATGTTATTCAATCGATCATGCAGCAAGAAAAGTTTACCCAACAAATACATTTGGATGGTGCCCCGTGGGGTAAGTTGGAGCACCACAAAGTTGCATTAATGATCATGTACACATTTTTTTTTAAGATAATAGAAAATGTTCCAGCCTATACATCATAGCCGTATACAACTAATACAAAGTCCAACAAACCTTACACAGAAGTGTTTAAAATAGAGAATACATGCAAAAGGACGACAAAAAGATTAAATCTCAAAGATACTCGGATCAGCTAGATTTGAGGAAACAAACAGCCGTTTTGTAACACCCTATTTTTGCTTACGATAAAAATAATAGATTATCACCTGCCAACACACTACTCAAGCTATACTTCAATTAATTTAAAACCAAATTACGAGCTTATAAGCCCTTGACAATAGTATTTACTTTTCATAATTAGAATAAAATTGGGCTTTGCCATAAAGCACACTTACACTAAAATAGCTCGAGCTTATAAGAAATTTTATATAAACAACCTCAAACAAAGTTCATAATTTCAATGGTAAATTTTAATACTTAGCTCGAAAACAAGTGTATAAATATTTTTACACACACATGTGGATATATGTTTATACACAAGAATGTAAAAAGATATTTGACCAAATACAAAACTATAATGTACGCATGTTTATAGGAACGTAAGAATCTTTTCACATTTTCCCAAAGCTTAAATGGACATTCAAAGGTTTAGAGCATTTATAAGGATAATTAAAAATAACACAATATAAAATCATGTCCCTATATTAATTAAATTATAACGATGGACCTATTTGTAATTAGATCATATTTTTGGATAAATCCAAGATTTGCCAACATTGAAGAGCAGTAAATTATGTTTAAATATTTCATCAAATAGATATCCTTAAGACATCAAAATAAATCAAATACATGAAATATTAATATTTTAACAACCCCCATATATTTTTATTACATTCTTTAGAGTAGTCAAAGACTCCTAAACAACTTTACGAAATTACATAAAACTTTAGGGGCTAAAATATAAAAGTCCCAAAATATCTTTCCTAGCCTTATCTCGATCCTAGCTTCCTTCATGGCAAGAAAACCCAAACCGACTAGGTTACTTCAAGGCTAAGTAACCTGCCTACTATATATTTTTCTAATGACTAAAACTATTTGTGACTAATAAAAGCATAATGAAATGATTTAGAATTAAATTGCAGAAAATAAATACTCATTGACTCTTAAAACTAATTATAAAAATGGAATCCTCATTATTCTATGAACTCGTAAGTATTTTTGTTGTTATTTTCTGAGCTCCCAACAGCCCCTGCACATTCATCCAAAAATATATAAAACTCCAAGCGCTAGCATGCAAAATTCCAAAAAATCTCCCCCAATCCTTATCAACTCTCGCTGCTTCTAGGGCTCACGCGCAGAGAGAGGGACGCGGCGGGTGAGAGAAGAAAGAGATGGAGAGAGGGAAAAGAAGAGAGTGGAAGAGGGAGGCCGGTGGTGGGCGGCCTCTAGCAAGGCGGCTCCGGCGGCAGAGCACGGAGGCAACTCCGGCAAGGCGGCGCCTAGAGACGACAAGCGCTTAGCAGCAGCAGCCATGGTTGGGCGGTGGCGCGAACAATGGCGGGGACGGCGCCCGCAGACAAGGCTGCTTCTTGGGGTGGCGGCATGAACGGCTAGGGTGGGCGGCGCGGCGGCGGCGGCGGCGGCATGCGGCGCGGCGCAAGACGGCGCGGCGACGGTGGCCTCATTGGTGACATGGCTAGGCAATGACCCGGATGGCAGCGAGACGACGCGTCTTTGAAGCGGCGGCGTGAGCCGGTAGTGGCGGCGCCCGGTGGCGGCTTGGAACAGCGGCCTAGGACGGCATCACGGGTGGAGCTTTAGCAGCAAAGGCGGTCTTGCGGCCAAGGGCAGCAAGGCAATGAACAGCGCGGTGGCGGCGCTCAAGCCAGAGGAGGAGCGACGGTGACCTAGCCATGGTAGCACGAGCAACGTCAAGCCACGGTTGGCCCAGCTTCAGCCCAAGGCAACGGAAGCGTGCGACAGCAGGGAGAGCGGTGGCTTGGTCCGGCACTCGCGGCAAGCAACAGTGCTTGGAGGTAGCCTTAGACGGTGGGAAGGGAGAAAGGCCAGACGGTGGTATCCGAGAAGGGGAGACGGCATCCGGCAGACGACAGCGAAGGGCGGCCTGGCCCGGGTGGCGGTATTCGCCCGACGACGTTGGGGCTAGAGCCACAGGGCGGTGCACGGAGCGGGCTTGGCGCAGGCTGCGAAGAAGCAGGGTACCAGCAGATAGTGGCATTGGGGCCAATAGGCTCAGGTCGGTGAGTTCGTAGCGATGAAACTCACAGCCGGTGAGGCTCATCGTGGCGAACTAGGGTAGCTGTCTCATAGTGGGAGAGCCGACTAGCGGAGGGTTGCGGCAACACAGCTATTGATGAGCTTCAGGGCGGCATGGTTGTGCTGTCGGGCTGGCTCGGGGTAGTGGTAGTCAGAGAAGAGGTGTGGCGAGGGGCTGACGAAGCTAGTAGCAGCGAGGATGGCGGGGCCCCGTTACGGTCTAGGCGGTAGGAGCAGTTCGGCTATGTCGACCCAGCCGGCAGTGACCAATGGTGAAGTCAGCTCAAAGCGACTGCAGCAGACTGCTTGGCCCTGACGGCGGAAGTGATGCTGAAGGGCGACAGATTAGGTCCGTTACTGTTTCCATGAAATTTCTAACCTTTTAACCTTTAGAGAAATCCAGATAATGGTTCTGCAATTTCCAAAAATGCCCAAAGACCTCTAAAAAATAGAGAAAAATTCCATAAAATACTAGATTACCTATACAACCTGATAAAATTACTATAGAGGTGTTAACATGTGGCGCCCTTTTCTAAATCACATTCGACCCAATAGAGATATGACGTGCTGCCCGGAATGGTTGAAAACTAACATAGGAGCTGCCCGAGCATGTTGCCGAGCAAGCCACACATGTTAATCCCCAACCCGAGCAACAATTAACCCGTTCGGGCAATCTATATTGAATCGAAGGTAATCCGGGTACCCGGATATGTGCCCGGTGATGCTCCCAAGATCAGCTACCATCACACACATATCCTCATAATGATCGATAGCACAATACATACATCTTCGGACATAATTTACATCCAACCGGGCAACATGAACTGCTGCCCGAACAATAAGTTTTAACATAATCAGAGTTTTACTATAGCGAAAATACAAGTTTGTTCACCAAAATAGTAGCGGAAGAACATCATAAATAAATAAAAGACCAGCGTGGTATGCCCCATTAACCCCATGGGCAACTGACTGAAAATTAGAACTCCGCTTGCCCGCTAGCGTCACCGTGCTCAGCTTGGTAGTAGTACTCAAGCACGGGGTCGTCTTCACCTGAAATTGCAGCACATCGGTTGAGTACAGATGGTACTCAGCACTAAGAGGTAATGTATATCCTCAATCATGAATATTATGTACTCCAAGGAAGGGCTAGCAGTACTTTTAACACAATTTGCATTTTTGCAAGACATGGATATGAGTAGGTTGTAAATTGCATTTGAGGAAAATATTTCAAAAAGTAATGCTTGTAACATCCATCATAATTCATCATCATAAACCCATCATCATCAATCCATGGGGCTCTAACCGTCCTTGGTCTCTATCCGACCATAACCACAACATGCTCGGGCTCTATTCGCCATTGGTCTCTATCCGACCATACACCATGAGCAACCCTGTGCTCGGAAAGACACACCGCTATCCCACCATGCCCAAAACCAATGCCCAAACTGAACCATGAGCTAATATCAGTGTCTCACCTCACAAGTTTTCGTCCTTAATCCTAGACGCGGCTATTCGAACAGTTTAACACTCTGCAGAGGTGTACGACTTTACCCACACGACACAGCAAGCCATGTCGAAGCCTCTTAGGTGTACATGCCAGTCCATTGGGTCACCCGAGTTGACTTCATCCACTTCCCCACTCCTCGAGTGCAGGAGGGAGTCAATCATTGCAGTGGATTTGTCCAAGACCCATCATACCCAAGCACAAGGACGCACCACGGATAGTCCACCCTGCCACCCCACCCTCTAACACAAGTTGCCCCGCTGGTACCCAACGGCGCGAGCATGCACAAAAAATTGGCCAAGTGTTCCCATGATACAATTGTGGTCATACGTATAATAACTCGAAGGGATTGGCACCATGTTCGGTCCTTAATTCACTCAAACGGGGCTACGTGTCCGGGATCCGTCCTCCCATCATCCCCTATCACCCGTTCAAGTCCAATTCGGAGCTCACACGTAATCCATCATCATCATCACCAGTATCATATAGTAGATTATTCACAATTGAAGTCGAACGACCAACGGAATTACTCCATCGATCGCTTTACCCTGTTGACTCTAAGCATGGCTAAGCTTCCGCTGATCAAACCCAATTAATACTATCCTCTTAGGCTACAAAGGAATAAGGATATCCAACATAGACTACTAAGTAGGAGATAACTAAGTTCAACCCACCAAGTGACATATATATTTTAACTTAGCATGCAAGCAAGTGATAGAACATAATTGAAATCATGCATTCATAAATAGAGGATCAATATGATTCAAATGAGGGGAGTATATGTGCCTCGTTGCTGCTGGTCGGGGTACGGAGCTCCGTGCTCAAGCTCGGGCTCCTCCGGAAAGCCGGTTCCTAATGTTCGGTAGCAAGAACATCAAATAAAATACCAAACAAATAGGAACATCAAATATTTTTAGAGATTCAGAAAGTTCATGATCTAATGCAAATTTTTCAAAAAGAATCACCCATATCCGAGTTCGGACGAGTGAGATCGAGCCATTTGAAGTTTGGGTGCAAAACTAGCTCGGGGCTGTAGGGACTAAGCTTGGGATTGACTAAGGTAGCTCAGGATTGAGCCTCTTAGCTCAGGAAGGACAAAACTAGTTCGGGGTTGTAAGGACTAAGCTCGGGATTGACCAAGGCAACTCGGGAATGAGCCTCCAAGCTCGGGAAGGACAAAACTAGCTCGGGGCTATAAGGACTATGATCGGGATTGGCCAAGGTAGCTCGAGAATGAGCCTCCTAACTCGGGAAGGACAAAACTAGCTCGGGTTGGTCACTTAGCTTGTATGTTGCTTTGTACGAGCCACTTTTGGGGGTCCTAACGAGCTCGGTTAAGCTCGGGCTTACACGAATGTTGGAGGAAATTTCCTGGCGCACAATTTTCATGTAGAACACTCTTTCATCCGAGCTACGGTTGATATTATAGAATTTATTTACTAGGCTACTGTTCAAAGAAAGGCTGAACAGGCTGTTTTCAGATCTGGGGTTCTAATGCTTCGGTTTCCACCAAAGAAAAGCTTAGCCATGAATGTTAAATGGTGAAGAACAGAAATGAAAGGGAGTACCGTGTTCTCACCTAGTAAGGAAGGCCTTGCTTAACAATAGAGAACCCAAAGATGAGGGGATCGAAGTGGTGGACGGTAATCTGTCCCGAACTCGGTTCAGCAACTCTTCAGCTTGTTCCTTGAGGTCCCTTCAACTCCAGTAGCGTGGATCTGCTCCTAGACGTTTCTTAGCTCGTGCGTGAACTCTTTTTGGCCGTCTCCGAGCTTGCATGTGAGGGAAAATGACATGCAAGATGAGAAAACTGTAAAGAACCTCACTGCTGTCCAAAATAGCGAAGTAGATGAAGAAAGGCAGCAAGAACTCACCCAAATCCTTGTGAACGTACAAGAGAGTTGGATGTACTTGAATCCTAGAAAGTGTAGATGTTACTCCTGCTCATTCCATGGCCTGGATTTGAAGAAAGAGGGCATAGATGGGCAGAAAACGAAATCAGCCTTTACTGTCCCAAAACCGAACACCAAAGAGTAAAGGAAGAGGAATCCATAGCAAACCTTTGTGGATGTGCTTACCATGGAGTGGAATGGATAGCCAACGATTTCAGCTTTCCAACGATATATAACACCCTATATGGATTCTTGGTGGTTTGGATGGAGATTTGAAAATGGTGGAGGTGGAGATGAAGAACAGTTTGTTGTTCTTGTTGCTGTCCAGAACTTGGACGTGGGAAGAATGAGGGTGAGGGCTAGTTGAAGAGGGTGGAGAGGGGTTTTAAATAGAGGTATACTCTCCCATTGATAAGTTGGTCCAGGTTCCATCTGTAATAGAGAGGCTGCGGGTAAGATTCTGGGTAAGAAAAGATGAGGATCTGGGCTGCTTGCAGCACCGCCCATGTCAACCAGTGGATGGAAGATTCGGCTGATACTGCCGAAGGGCAAAAAAAATAAAGAATAGATGTGGTGGCTGGGTTGTTTGAATAGGTACGAGCTTACTCGAGCTTCTCCTTGCCCGGTCAGGTCTTTTGTTGCACAGTTTGACAGTCTATAGCTCGGCAGCTTCCTCTGGACATCTTCTAACTCGGACAAGTGATAACCAGCTCGGATGGGTAGCAACCAAGCTCGGGTAGAGCTCGGTGAAGTCCGGCACAGTCACTACCTTGCTCGATAGAGCTCGGGTGGACTCTACCTTGCTCGGGCAAACTGCAGCTAGCTGGGGCATTTAGGGAACATGCCCGTTGGGCTAGGTCTCACTGCTCTAGTGGTTTGGCCAGAGGGTTTAAATTTAAAAGCCTTATGTTCTCACCATAGAGCATGGTGGTTGAATGTAAAACTTTTGTAAACCAACATAAAAACAAATGAACATGCTAATGATATGCATAGCTATACGCAATTTAACAGCTAGGCTGTTACATAACAGTAGACTTTGGTCTCTAGAAAATCAGAACATGATAAAATAAATAGGAAAAACCTAATAATAATTAATAAAAATGACTTTACTACAAAATAAATACTTTATAAACATGGGAATAGCCAAAGGTAAATTCTTGCACACACATAGGCATCTCCCCATATTAGAATTTGGTAGATCAAGAATCCTTAAAAATGGATGTTAGGAAACCCTACGCATACGCACATCCACACCTTATCCTAAAAATGGATATTTATAGAAGATATTCAAGTAGAAAAAATTTGTGCGAACTCTTAGATGAACATTCGCCTATCATGCATATTTCATCTTCTATATCTTTATCGATGTTATTTGCTTTTATGCGATAGAATCGGACATCTCGGAAGAGAAGCCAGAAGGCCAGACTCAAGACATTGACACGCTCAGTCCAGGCGAGCTATTATCTCTTGATCATTTCCCTTTACCTAGTTTTACTTAAATTATGTTGTTTTTAATATAAGATTGCATGCAATATGATTTTTCAAGTATAGTATGTTGGAAACAAAAGCTATTAGAGCTGGTCTAGTTATTCCACTTGGTAAGTAGTGTTGACAAACACAAACCCCTTCTTGATATAATTTTCTTATCTTGTCCTTTGATAACCTAAAGTATAGAGGTTAAACTCCTTGACTAATGAGTCATTGACATGGCTTAGACATGCTTAAGTCTAGAGTCCATGAGTTTGATTTTGGCTGTCAACGATACGGTACTAGGATGATAGGTTAACCCTTGTAACAACATAGCCCGCTATTAACGGTGCAATGCAACGGCATAGCACGCTATCAACAGTGCAACGCTTGGCCCAGACAAATACCGTATGCGGAGCAGGTACCTCAATGGTACAGTCCCATCATTACCATGATATGTATCACGACATGATTTAGTCTCTTTGCACACGATTGTTAGTAAAGCATAGGGTAGCAAAGATGAACCATACCGCCTCTAATCAAGACTACGACATTGTAGCATATGAATGGCTCCCTTGTTGGATAGTCTAGTCAACACGTGCATATCCCGAGTACATTATTATGGTGATGTGTTGTGCCCTGTTCTGAGTATTCCTTGCAGTCGATAAGCTAAAGAGATAGTCCATGCATTCAGGTGCCAGTTATGCCCGAGTGCGAAAGTGAGTCAATAAAACTACTTGAAATATTTGATTGAGATTATGATTTGTGGATCCCGGCCATTGTTGAGCTCAAGGAGATCACGCATCTTGGCTAAGAGGGTGAGTCTACCGCCACTTACCTAGGAAATGTGCGCCAGTTGTAATATGGGCACGGGTTCGCCAGAAGCTGAAAAACGTGCGCCAGTTGTAGTATGGGCACGGGTTCGCCAGAAAATGGGAAACGTGCGCTAGTTGTAGTATGGGCACGAGTTCGCCATACCGTCGGAGATAGTATGCCATAGCTATGGGTACTAGTTTGCCGTTTGTGGAGACCATGACCATGCCTATGGTATGGATCTGCCACATGGGACACGGGACACATATTCCTTGGCTAAGGATACGTTGTCGCCATTGAGATACCCCTGTTTATTGAACAAATGGCATATATAGCCCAATACGTTTTTAATTTGTTAAAAGGCTAAGCCTTGATTTTAACATAAAAGCATAGCGTCTTTGGTTTAAGCAAACATAAGAGCCTAGCCTCCACTAAATAGCCTAGCATTGTTAGGTTGCATTAGGTGAGGTCTTGGTTCGCGAGAACGGTTTGATTGCACGCTCACACTCGCACCCACTCACTTTTTAGTTAGCGTTGAGGAGGGACTTGGCCTGGATGATATCGACAAGGTGGAGAAGGGCTGGAAGTATGACGTAAAGGCCGGGTATTATGCGGGACTCCAGTCGCTTGCCTGATTGGGTTGGGCACAGCCTTGAGACTCAACTCTTCTTGCTGTTTCCGCTGTGCTAAACTCTGCCAAGAGTTTATTTTGGTTTTATAGATTTGGCCCTTTTCGGCCTGCTAAAATGAGCCATGTTGTAATTGAACCCTATTGTAATAGTAATCTTTATCACATGTATGAGATGATTCCAATATTTTGTATAAGGTGTCGTGCTAGCAAGACAAGATCCTGGGCTAGCAAAGGTGCACCGAGATTCCCGAATACCAGGGCCGACACGTTTCGTCTCAAAGTGTATCCATTCCAGCAAGACAGGGAGAGCCAAAATTTGTTCATCATCTCTCTGTGCCAAGGCAAGTGGACCATCCATTTCGTCATCCCAGATCAAACAGCAGCCCTCAAGCTGCAGGCTGTCACACAGTTGAAAAACATCTCTTGCGTAGGGACATTGGAAAAAGATGTTGATTCCTGTTACGCGCACGATCTGAGCACGCAACGAGGATGGATACGGCACTTGACGCGGGCGAGACGAGCTGTTGTCGAAGCTAGCGCCTAGGCTGTTAATCGGAGCCACCGCCTACGAGATGTAATCTTAATTTACTTCATTGCTTGGATGAATAAGAAAGATACATGGCGTTCCCTTTTATAGGAAGGATTAACTTGAACTCTAAGAAATCGTAACTAATCTTATCTAATCCAACTACCTAACCTAATCCCATGCTACAGTACATGGGTTCTGTTCACGCGCTACAGTACCATGGGTACTGTTCACATAGCTTGGCCCATGGGCCGTATCATTACTCCCTCCTTGTGAATCAACCTTGTCCTCAAGGTTGAAGCATTGACGCCCGAGAACTTCACGTCGATGTTGAAGTCGGAGCGCGTCACCATGCGCACGAAATAGTCATGCTGGCTTAGCATGCACGCGTTCTTTTGGATGGTGATGATGGCGACGTCGTGGTCGTTGAAGACGCGCTCGACGTGGAGCGACGAAGGGCTGAGCGCAGTGAGGTTGCTCGCGCTAGACCTTCCCCACCTTGGGGACCATAGCTTTAGAAGAGACCGCCAAGGCGTTGTCAGTTGTATCACCTTCTTGCTACTTGATGTCACCAATGATGTCAGTGTTACCGCCGCCGTCATCGTTCTCCTCGCCCTGCTTGGTGTCGTCATTGACGTCGGTGGCTTGCGCCATGTTGGCGTCGGACATCTCCTGCGTCGAATCGGCGGGCGTCGCCGTCTTCTTACCTAACGTCTGGACGAGGTCCGCAACCTTCTTGGCGAGGTGGTCGATCTTCGCCGCCAAATTGGTGATGGACGTATTCTGCTGTGCCGCATTAGCCCCGGTCTGCTCGGCAGCGCCGCGACTAAACGTCGGTCGGTGTTGGGTCGGTGCCGCCTTCGCGATTCGGGCATCCTCCTCGTGCTCTGCCTCACGTGCCAAGTATATTGCATCTGTGAGGTCATGCGGCGAGCACGCATTTAACATCTTCGCCGTTGTCGCAGTAGACCCGCGATGAAGGCATCGATCTCGCTTCTCTCTCATTCGCGGCGCCGGTTGAGCGTACCGTTGGAACTCGCGCGTAGTCACCGATGCGGCCTTCACCTTGTTTTAGATCCACGAGGTCACCAATGGAAACCTTCGTGGAGGGTGGATCGAAGGCACGCCGCCTCGCCGATCCGTCGATGGTAGCGCCGATTGGCCGCTTCTTCTCGGCGCCGCCGATCGAAGAACGCCAGTCGTCGTCATAGTACCAGGAGCGGAACACCATCCCGAGGGACCGTCTAGCTCTGATACCAAATTGTTATGTGCACGATCTGAGCACGCAACGAGGATGGATACGGCCCTTGACGCGGGCGAGACGAGCTGTTGTCGAAGCTAGCGCCTAGGCTGATAATCGGAGCCACCGCCTACGAGATGTAATCTCAATTTACTTCATTGCTTGGATGAATAAGAAAGATACATGGCGTTCCCTTTTATAGGAAAGATTAACTTGAACTCTAAGAAATCGTAACTAATCTTATCTAATCCAACTACCTAACCTAATCCTGTGCTACAGTACACGGATACCGTTCATGCGCTACAGTACCGTGGGTACTGTTCACATGGCTTGGCCCATGGGCCGTATCATTGCCAACGATCCTTCGGCCATGGTGTCCATCAAAGATCCCATCTCCATCCTCATGGCCTCTTTCATCAAAGATTGGGCGCACTGTCTCATGAAGATAGAGCGGTGTGAACTTTCGTCCGTGTTCATCCAAGCGCGGCGACCTATGGCCAAGACGACGACCTCCTCGATCTGTGTGCACGAGATCGATGGGTTCTCGAACTTCAACCTTGAGGACAATGTTGATTTGGAGGGAAGTAATGTTATGGGTGGCCCATCTCATGAACAAGACCTCGGTATTCAGAAGCGATATGAACGGTACCTATGGTATCAGTAGCACATGGGCCCATGTCGTTATCTCGAGTCATTATCTTTTGATTGTTATCTTTTCAATTTGTTATCTATCTTTAGGGATTTGATTAGATCAGATCTAAGTCTTTTCTTAGGGTGCAAGCCGATCAACCCTATAAAAGGGACGCTATGTATTCTCTATTAATCATCCAAGCAATGAATTAATTCGAGATCGATCTCATAGGCGGTGGCTCGATTAATGACTAGACGCTTAGTTTCGATAACACTCGATTCGCCCACATCAAGGACCGTATCTATCCTTGTTGCGTGCTCAGATCGGGCACGTAATAATTCCACTCCTTGGCAAATATCGATCACAACGCACTAGGATTTTGATTTGAGTAAGCTTCGCTTTAACCTGGTTTTCACCAACTGGAAGTGTTAGGGTTAGGGTTTCGAGCACACGCCCACATGCATGCGATGAACACAAGTGGTTTAACATGGAAAAACCTCTCCAATGTGAAGAGAAAAACCACAGGGAAAACAATCCACTATGATGACTTATTTATATATACAAGGGGTGGCTATGTATAGCCAAAATAGGTCTGAAAATAGAGCCCTAAATAGAGTCCGAGTCCAGATCAAACAGCAGAGCCTCAAGCTGCATGCAGGCTGTCACACAATTGAAAAACATCTCTTGCTTAGGGACATTGGAAAAAGACGCCGATTCCACTCCTTGGCAAACATCACAACGCACTAGGATTTTGATTTGAATAAGCTTCCGCTTTTAACCAGGTTTTCACCCGCTGGAAGATTTCTCCAGAAAGCCCAAATGCTCTGCTCTTGTAGCCAGCAGCCAGCAGCAGAGTCGGTCTGAGCATGAATGGGTACTCGACAGCACAAACATGAGCAGCATCAATAGGAGATAGATACAATATGTGAAATTTTAAGTGCATCAATCAACTGGCTTCTTGGGATGCTCCCACACATCAACTGAGGCCCCATCTCCAATTTACAGTAACTCCCGGCCAAAACAGATCCCTCAACTTAGCCCAGTTGATGCTGCTCATGTTTGTGCTGTCAAACAAGATCCCTCAAGCCCAAATCAGATTTCTCCTTGGAATTCTTCAGGACCTAAATAGTGCCGTGTGGAAAATACCGTGAATCTGTAGCTCCTTCTTGTGCTTCTTTTGCTCTTAAGTTTTGAGCTCCTGCTTGTCTTTCAACAGGAGAAAGTACTGTGAATTCTGTAGCTCCTGTGAGTATTGCGATATGCCTCGAAATGAACTGTTGAGATATATATCCACCTAGCAACTTCTGTGTCAGGATTGTAACCCACCGTCTATCTCTAAAAAATATATATAATATATATAGTTGGGTGGAAACGGCGTTGAAAGATGAGTGCTTGTAGCGAGAACTGATCTGTTTGTCTTGCCCTTTCGCAGCTATAAAAGAAGAAGATCGATCGATCAGCTCAAAATATCTATAGCTCCTATTACATGAGTATATACTAGGTATTTGGCCATGGCTGATGTAGCATACCTCCAACTGATGCAGCAGGAGACTACACCACTACTACTGTTGCTCTTCCCTCTTCTTGTACTGCTGCTACTGGCCAAGTTTGCCACAGGTACTCGCCCTAGTCGTAGCAGCAGCCAGGCGAAGCAGCGTCTCCTCCTTCGCCTCCGGGGCTCCCTGTCATCGGCCACCTCCACCTCGTCGGCAAATACCCTCACGTCTCCCTCTGCAGCCTCGCCGAGAGGCATGCCCATGACGGCCTCATGCTGCTGCAACTCGGCGCCGTCCCCAACCTCGTCGTATCGTCCCCGCGAGCCGCCCAGGCCATCATGCGGACGCACGACCACCTGTTCGCGTCGCGGCCGTCTTCCACGGTCGCCGACGTGCTCTTGTACGGGTCGTCGGACATCGCCTTAGCCCCCTACGGCGATAACTGGCGCCAGGTGAGGAAGCTCGTCACCACGCACCTCCTCACCGTCAAGAAGGTCCAGTCGTACCGCCTCGCCCGTCAAGACGAGGTAACTGATCAGCAGCATGCATGCATGTTCTTCATCCTCTCGATGAGCATGTTCTTCATCGGTACGTCCATGCATGCATGTACAGGTGAGACTGGTGATCGGCAAGATCCGTGAGGCGGCGGCGGCGAGCACGGCCGTCGACATGAGCGAGACGATGAACACGTTCGCAAACGACGTGGTGTGTCGCGCCGTGTCGGGGAAGTTCTTCAGGGCAGAAGGCCGGAACAGGATGTTCAGAGGGCTGATCGAGGCGAACTCAGCTCTCGTTGGGGGCTTTAACCTACAAGACTACTTCCCATGGCTGGCAAAGGTACATGTGCTCAGTAGGTTTGTGTGCAAAAAGGCCGAGAAGGTGAATAAAAGATGGGACGATTTGCTCGAAAATATAATAAAGGACCACGAGAAACAATCGATGCATGATGGAGAGAGTGATTTCATCAATGTATTGCTGTCTGTTCAGCAAGAATATGGTATCACCAGAGACCATATCAAGGCCATCTTGATGGTGAGTATAGTAATCCCGTACGGAAAGTGATATATTTTGTGTCTCCTAAATAATGAACGTCATACGTACATACGTGCATGCAGGACATGTTCGGTGCGGGCACTGACACGTCGTCTTTCGTCCTGGAACTCGCTATGGTCGAGCTCATGCGCAAACCACAGCTCATGGCCAAGCTACAAGCCGAGGTGAGAAACAACACGCCCAAGGGAAAAGAAATGGTTGAGGAGGAGGACCTAGCTGCAGCCGGTATGACCTACTTGAAGGCCGTCGTGAAGGAGACGCTAAGGCTACATCCACCAGCACCGCTCCTTGTCCCTCACCTTTCCATGGCCGACTGTGAAGTTAGCGGCTACATGATCCCTTCCGGGACGCATGTCATCATCAACGGATGGGCCATCAGCAGAGATCCGGGATCCTGGGAGAAGCCTGAGGAGTTCATGCCGGAGAGGTTCATGGAGGGTGGCAGTGCCGCCGCGGTCGACTTCAGGGGGAACGACTTCCAGTTTGTGCCGTTCGGGGCCGGTAGAAGGATCTGCCCTGGCCTCAACTTTGGATTGGCCACCGTTGAGATCATGTTGGCGAACCTCGTGTATTGTTTCGACTGGGAGCTGCTTGTTGGCGTGGAGGGGCATATTGATATGACGGAGGTGTTTGGCGTGACGCTCCGTCGAAAGGAGAGGCTCATGCTTCTTCCAAAGCTGAACGGTGTCGCTCGTGCCATGTAGTTCCACATGCAGTTCGAATATAACATTTGAAATAAGTTGCAAAATTGGTTAAGTACATATACCGTCAAGATGGTAGTCAAGCTAGTATGCAAGTTTGATTGAACATCAAATGAAAATTACTAATTGAAAAGATGTTCTTTTCTACTTGACCAAAATTAAAGGAGGGAGATTGGCGTGCAGCACCTGGAAAAATATAAGGAGTGGATGCCACAGCACGGCAGGATGATGAAGACGGCTCATCTAGGAAGGAGCCGGCCACACAAGTAGGGCTTCCTGCTTGTTGGCGCCATGCATTTATGTACGTGGGAGTAGGGCTCTCGGTCTCCCAAAGGCAAACATTGTCTTTTATCATTCTATTCATCCATCTTCTAGCCAATGATAGATGTTTTAAGTATTCATTTTTCAAGTGGTAGCTATGAGATTTTGCATACAAAGACAAACATTGCCTTTCTAGAGATAGAGGCCAGTCCCTCTGTTGGAGCCAAGACTTCCAAGCGCCAAACGAAGTTCACGCTAAGGAAGTCCACGAATGCTACGGAAGGAGAGATCTCTCCCTAGTTTAAATTCATATTATAATATTTAATAATAATTTTTTTAAAGCTAAATGCTTTGACTTTTTATATATTTTTAAGATCACTTAAAACCTGTTTTTCGTAATTTTTTGTCCACTAAAATTTTACTCATAACTCTTGAGATCAGCCTGAAAGAACAACATGGCCATGTTCAAGAATTTTTAGCCAGTTGCATGCTTCCATCGAGAGAAGTTAGTAACGTTTTTTTTTATCTCTCTTAGTTTTTCAGGCAGTCAGGGAAAGATTAATAAGAATTTTGTAACGTGTTTGTGCACGAGTGTCGGTCTTTGTTCCGTGCGAGAGGAATCAGTGGGGCCGGCCTTGTCCCTCGATATATTAAAGGGCAAGTGTGAGACCATGTGGAGTCTTTCTATTATGATGAGTATATGACTTAAGTTGGTTTGGTTGAAGGGTTTGTTTTTACACTAATCTGAGTCGGTTCGGCCATTTGTGCTAGCATAGAGTATTTTGTTTTTTTGAAGATCTTCCTAAGCTCGGATAGAAAAATGTTATATACGGATTTTGTAGAGAATTCAAGACATATCTTTTTCGTATTATGGCTTTTTTCATTTGAGCAAAGGAAGTATTTTTAAAATTTCTATCTTTTTCTGTTGTACTGGGGGAAGCACATGTTTGAAAGGTTTCGGTTTCAATTTGAGTGGGAACTTAGGCATATAGCCATATATGTTTGAATTCATGATTAAATTAGACTAACATGCAGGAAACAAACGTAAGAAAATATTTTTGCTTGTGGAAAATGGTTTGATCCTTGTGGACGCAGGCTTGAAGGCAACCGTGGTCGGCGATGGTACCGGGACTAGATCGGGTGGAGAAAGTGCGTGACTTCCATAGCTACCTATACTAAAAATTTGAAGTCAATTTGACGCACGGTTTGGGAGATATGAAGTGAATACCAAGGTCTAAATTTTCTAGTCAAAGTTTCTAGCAGAACCTCTTGTTTTTTTTGTTTGAATTTTTCTGTACTTGATCTTGAGGTGAAATCTGGAGGACAGTTACATGACTCATATTTCTCCTTTAACAAAAATCCATAAAATTATTAGAGTCACAGAATAAGAGAAATCACCTCTTGATCTAAGTATTTTTGTTCTGGAATCTCCTTTTACTTTTCTGAAAGTGGCTTTAGTAGTTTGGATTGCTTAGCTTTTGTTAAGCCTATTTTGCTTTCACTCCTCTCTGTTTGGACTCTCAACAACCAGAAATATAGCTGAAAATTCTCCACATATTTACAAGAATTTCATCCGTGCTACTTGGGGTATCTATAATTGTTGAGTTTCCTGCGGGTTGGTGAGTTCGAGGAGCACCGGTTCGAAGAAATTTCTTCAAAGCTCCCATTCACCCCCCTCTAGTCCCCTGGTTTGGTATTTCAACTGGTATTAGAACCAGGTTGCGCTCTTTTCTTGATCTTGACCGATCTTTCAGTCTTTCCTTGTTGCAATCTTGAACCATGGTGGATAATAAGTACTTTACGAAGCCTCCTGTGCTCCCAGGTTTGGATTTTCCGTTTTTGAAGACGCGTATGGAATATTACATCTTGGCACAGGGATATTCTGTATGGCTTAAGGTCAAAGATCCCTTTGATGTGCCCCTAATAGTGAGATTAATACGACCAACTAGGCTTCGATGGAGTTGAATGCAAAAGCCTGCAACATGATCATCCAGGGGATTAGTCGGAATGAATATGAGAGGATTGCTCATATCAAGTCCGCTCATGAGATTTGGACTACCCTCGTTGCTTACCATGAGGGGACGACCCAGATCAAGACTGTGAGGCAGGACCAATACAAGAGGAAATACAATCGGTTCGTGTAGAAGGCTGGTGAATCACTGGACGCCTGTTTCAGTCGGTTCACTAAGATCCTTAGCAATCTCAGGTCGGTTGGCACCACTTACACCGATTCTGAGAATGCTCGTCACTTCTTATCCGCCTTGGATTTGAAGATTTAGGGTGTGAAGGTGACCACGATCCGGTAGACTGCGGATCTTACCACTTTGACCTTGGATGGGCTATATTCGAATTTCAAGGCGTACGAGCTTGAGCATCTATCCTGTGAGCCCAGTCCAGTTTCCAAAGCTTTGGTTACCGATCCTTCTTTGCGGTGTTCCTCGAGTTTTTTGGAGTTTGGCATTGGTTTCTTTCTTTCTACCTTGTGTAAGATGCCTGATGAGAGATTAGATGGAGTGTCTGAGGATCAGTTAGCCTTACTTGCTAAAAAATTCAGCCAAGCCTATAAGAGAGCGAGTAAGAGGAGAAGAGGGTTGATCAAGTGCTTCAAGTGTGGTGGCCCCAACCACATTCGCGCCAACTGCCCTAGGCTAGAGAAAGGCAAGAACGATTATACGGCGTCGGACAAGAACCACTACATCAACATGAACCATAAGAAGAAGCCAATGCCCGGAGGTGATAAGAAGCCCAAGTTCTCCAAGGGACGAAGACTCTTCTAGAAGGTGTTGGCTGCCTTGGATGAGGCCAACATCTTGGACTCGGAGGAGACTTGGAGCGATGATGGAGGCGATGACCAGAAGCCCAAGAACGACGACGATGACGGCTAAACATTGTTCCCCTAGGCGGCGCCTAGACCCGCCTAGGCAGCGCCTAGACGCTAGGCAGTGGCTTCCCGCCCCGCCTAGGGCCTAGGCAGTGACCTAGGCGGCTAGCCCACCTTTGTAGTCCGAGACAGTAACTAGGCGGTTCTAGAGGCAGCCCTACGAGGTGTCTAGATGATGATTATATGGTTTTAAATGGTGATTAATGATTATGGCTTGATTATGTAGAAGATTTTATTTGAAAAAATATAATTTGTCCTCTAACGTCTTAAATACGGCATATAACGTGCAAATCAGTTTGGCCGCCTAGGCAGCACCTAGCGCCTCGCCTAGGCTGCCTAGGCGCTAGGCGGCCCCTCTCCGCCCGCCTAACGCCTAGCGCCTCGCATAACCATGCGGCTAAACCAGCATGTGCTTTATGGCTGATGAGGATGGAGCAAGCGACTCCGACCTCTACACCAACTCTGACACTAAGGTACTGACCTACGAGGAGCTCAATGATGCATTTCTGAAGCTAGGTCGTTTCCATGCTAAGTCTAGAGCTAGGTGCAGGGAGTTGGAGGAGAAAGTAGCTTGTTTAACCCAGAAGATGGAGAATTTGAAGTGCTTTGTCTCTCCTCAACTGGCAGATTCTGATGGCTGGAGAGTATGTGAAAAGCTTGTATAGGAGTCGAATGAACTAAGGACTTTGCATGATAGTGTGTTTACTAAGTTTGAGTGACTTAGGGGGAGACATGCTAATGTGATACTTGAATTAGATCAGGCTAGAAATGCTCTTGTTGTTGTTATTTCTGCTCCTAGCCTCATGTCAGCTAGTATGATTGATCCCTCTGGACTGTCGTTTACTTGTCCTGATCTTGTTACTCACCTTTCACATGACACACTTAAAGGATCTTAGAGCTCCTAAGGACCTGTCAGTCCAGATGAGGACTGTAGCTTTCTCTCAGCTTTTTCCTGTGAGGACTGTCTTACTTTTAAATTGGAGAAATTTAAACATGAAAAATAAAATTACTGAGATGAATAACACCTTGCTTGATAGCTCTACTTGTGCTCGTTGTGATGAATTGGTGGGAGAAATGGGTAGAATCTATGATGATCTTAGCAAGTGGTTTGAGGGTCAGTTAGCTCAAGTCAAGAATGTTGAGTGTATTTCCTGTGTTGCTCTTAGGAAAGAGATGGAGATGTTGAGAGAGAGGTGTCGCAGAGCTCTGGGTAAGGACAAGTTAGATGATCAAGGTTCTTCTAGTGTCTTACTCCCTGTTGCTTGTAACTTGTGTCCCCAGGTTCATCAGGAGTGTGAGTACCTTATGAGCACTCTTGAGAGGTTTGTTGGTGGTAAGAAGAAGCTAAATTTGATCTTAGATAAGTCAAAAATTTCTGAGGGTAGAGTCCATGTTTTAGCTGGCTTGAGCACATCAAGCGCCACCCTGCCAGGATTGTCATTGCTGGTAAGGATGGCCAGATGGTTGAGGTTTCTTCAGGAGTCCCTGAGAGGATTGTGTTTCGATCTGCTGGCTTTGTCCAAGAGACTTCTGCTCAAAAGGTTGTTCCCCTATGACTTTTGCTCCTGGTAGAGCAAAGTTTACGTGCACTTTTTGTCAGAAGGATGGACACTTGTTTGAGTTTTGTTTCAGAAGAGCTAGAGTTGCTAGGCGTGAGCGTGCTTCTGCTCGAAGGGGTTTTCAAAGTCATGCTCAGACCTTGATAGCTCTAAAGGCACCCACAGCTCCCAGACAGATAGCTAGGCAGTTGGCTCCTGCTGTTGTGCGCAGGCCAAGTATAGGTGCACAAATTGTTGGTCCTGTTGCTGGACCTAGTGCTTTCTGTGGTTTTGATTCCCATCATCCTCAGGGTGTGCCTTCTTTGCCTCGTGGAGGTAGACACCCGCGACGTGGTTTTGCTCCTACTTTGGGTGGTAGGAGACCTGAGTGACACACTTGGGGAGGACCGACCTTTGCACCACGGTGGCTCAACCAAAATATGGCACCTAAACGTCTTGCTAGGGTTCCTTCAGGGTTTGTGACAGTTGAGAGGTGTCAGGGTGCTAACTCAGGTGGAGTTTCTACTGTTTGTGGTGTGACTCAGTATTGGGTTTCTAAATCTACTTTAATTTGTCCCAATACTGAGTCACTCACCTCTCCGTCTCGTTGAGTAGGTGCGTCGGGTAGGGAAGGAAGAGGTTTGGATTGTTGATTCCGGGTGTTGCCGACACATGACCTGAGATTCTTGTTGGTTCTCTTCCCTTGTCCGTGTCCCAAATAGTGAATCCATCACTTTGGGGGATGGTTCTTCAGTAGGGTGCTTGCCAAAGGGTCAATTCAGGTTAATGACCGCTTTGTGTTTAACGATGTTGCCTTAGTTAGTAAGCTGAGATACAATTTGCTCTCTGTGTCTCAGCTTACCGATGATGACTTTGAGGTTCGTTTCAGAAGTAATTGCTCTTATATTCTTGGTTCTTCTGGGGAGTTTGTTTGCGGGATTTCACATGTTGGGAGAGTCTTCCGTGCTGATTTTGATGCTTCTTCTGTTAGTTCTCCACATTGCTTAATTTCTTCAGAATCCCGTGATTTCTCCTTTTGGGATAGGATACTTGGTCACATTGGTTTTGATCACTTGATTAGAGTTAGCAACCGTGACCTTATTCACGGTTTGCCTAAACTCAAAATGGTTAATGATTTGGTTTGTGCTCCTTGTCACCATGGGAAGATAGTTGCTGCAGTTCATCCACCTGTCACCCTTGTGATGACAGATGCACCAAGATAGCTTTTGCACATGGATACTGTTGGTTCTGCTCGAGTGCAATCTGTAGGTGGCAAATGGTATCTGCTTGTTGTGGTTGATGACTTCTCGAGATTCTCTTGGGTTTTCTTCGTGGTTACCAAGGAAGAAACTTTTGGTCATTTTTGAAGTCTTCAATGCAAGCTTTCTGTTCAGTTTCCAGGTGCCCTTAGAGCTATCTGCACTGATAATGGCACTAAATTAAAAAAATTCTTAGTTTGCGGATTTCTGTGAGATGACAGGTGTTGAACACCAGTTCTCTTTCCCGCACGTCACTCAACAAAATGGCGTTGTGGAGAGAAAGAATAGGACTCTTGTTGAGATGGTTAGGACTATGGTTGATGGATATTCTACTCCTAGGCATTTCTGGGCTGAGGCGATTTCGACTACTTGCTATGTGGCAAATAGGGTGTTTTTAAGGTCCAAGTTGCACCACACCTCTTTTCAGTTGAGACATAGCAGAAAATTAAGTGTTTCCCATTTTAGAGTGTTTGGGTGCAAGTGCTTTATCTTGAAATTTGGAAACTTGGACAAGTTTGAATCTCGCTCCTCAGATGGTATTTTTCTTGGTTATTCCACTTCTGCCAAAAATTAAAGGGTTTGGAGCTTAGAGGGTAGGAGAATGATAGAGACTTGTGAGGTGACTTTTAATGAAGCTAGTCCAGGAGCTAGGCTAGACATCTCAGTCTCTGATTTTAACTCTGAGACTATCTTTGTTGATGAACCATTTGGAGGAGATGATAGCTCTTCAAAGCCGTCACTAAGGGGTTCTTCTAGAGGAGTCTCCTGCTTCCTCTCTCCCTCAGGATGCACCCTTACCTACAGCCTCTTCCTAGCTCTCACCTGATTCTTCTGCTGCTCAGGGCTTACCTGTAGAGTCTTTTGTTTCTGGTGGCTCTGTTCTTACCTCTTCTGTTCCTAAGGTAGAGGCCACCTCTTCACTAGGTGCACCTAGGCACATTCAGAAAAGGCACCTACCTTGTCAGATCATAGGTGGCCTAGGAGAGCGAGTCACTCGCTTTAAGTCTGGACTATCTCACTTTTATCAATCAGCTGCCTTTGTTGCCTCCTTTGAGCCTACAAACATTACCCATGTTCTTTCTAATGAGTCTTGGGTTAATGCTATGCATGAGGAGTTAGAAAATTTTAAGAGGAACAAGGTTTGGAAACTGGTAGAGAGACCCCCAGGACACAATGTCATAGGCACTAAGTGGGTTTTCAAGAATAAGTATAGTGAGAATGGGGTAGTAGTGAGAAATAAAGCCAGGTTGGTAGCACAGGGTTTTACTCAAGTCGAGGGGTTTGACTTTGAGAAAACTTTTACTCTTGTTGTTATACTTGAGGCGATCAGGATTCTTCTTGCTATTGCTGCATCCAAGGGTTTTAAGCTTTTTCAAATGGATGTCTAGAATGCTTTCTTGAATGGATTTATTAAAGAGGAGGTCTATGTCAAACAGCCTCTGGATTTGAAAATTCGAAGTTTCCTGATCATGTGT